>OX104063.1:133349551-133593662 GCA_944474145.2 Dicrocoelium dendriticum
TCAACAGTGTTTGTTTTCGACTAACCAGTATATACACCGTGAGCTGCGAATCCGCATATCGAAAGCAGCGGCGGCATTCGGGAAGCTAGAGTACCAAGTGTGGAACAACCATCAGCTTACCACTGGCACGAAGCTGATAGTGTACAAATTCATGGTGCTGCCCGTTCTTGTATACGGCAGCGAAACGTAGATTTGCGATATGTCCAGCGGTCTCATTAACAGTGTTTGCGACGGATTCTGCGTATCGGTTGATGCGACAGAGTTGCAGACACTGTGTCGCGTCAAAGTGAAATGTATGCAGTGGGCTGCATACTTTTGCTGAGACATCTGAGGTGGCTCGGTCACGTGTGACGTATGGATACGACGCGGATATCCAAGCGGCTATTATGTGGCAAGCTGAAGGGGGGAAGCGGCATGTGGGGAAACCGAGGCACCGTAACCAGGACATGATCAAAGTGAGCATATCAGGTTCTAATCTTGATTGCAGGTCATGGAAATAGAAGTCGTTTGATCAGCATGAGTGGCACGATCTGGTCACGAAGGCATTTGCCGAGGTGCAAGAGAAAGCCCTCGTGCGTGTGGAGAAGAAGCGGCAAGTGCGGAAGCGACAAACGCTGATGGGTTTTACTCCGTCGACATCAAGCGCATGGTGCTGTAGCACATCCGGTCGCGATTGCCTGAGTCAGGCAGGCCTAGTGAGCCATGGGCAAAGCCAGTCGGAGTCATCATCGTAACGACGACGATTCCGGCTGAGAACAAAGGCAAAACCGGCGCAGCGTTTGTAGGTCCACTGCATTCCATTTACTAGCTGCGTGCTTGTATGCTGAGTCTCTTTATCTCAGATGCGTGGTTTGCTATATTGTCCTAATGAATTTTATCTCCAATTAATGTCTACGTGAACTATATTCTATAAACTTGCGCATCTTCCTTAATCTACTTTAGCTAACCTCGATAACATTTTTGCGTTTGTGGCATTTAAAAAAATATATTTTCTGACGTCTTGAACATATCGCAGATTTGTTCGTGATAAATTTATTTCATATGCTCACTTAGGGGAGATTTATGGCACTGTATCTGTATGCATTATTTGATTTACATTATTTGATCTCGTCGTCTCAATTAAGGTACTGTTGCTAGATATCCCCGGTGTGGCTTCGCTTGAAGTGCATGTTGACAAGTTGCCTACCTGTCTGTTACTCACTAACTCGTCCATATTGACTCCATTAGATGTTCGTTGTTGGAGGGGGCAAAGGGCATCATCATCATCATTATGCACGTTAGTTGCAGGCGGAAAACACCTCAGCTGTTGTTATGCAATACAAAAGAAAAGAAGAAGATAAAACAACCCAGGCACGCCGGCTGAATCCCAAGTAACGGATGGACATTGTTCCGGAGAGCTAACGGCCGGCTATCGTGCTGCAAACGAAGAGTTATATTATGCCTAACGAATGAGATCGTGATTGGAGGGGGAGGCTGCGCAGCAGGAGTATGGACAAAGAAACTCACAACACAAACGCCAATGGTGCCGACTCCTTGTCATATCAGCAAGTGTGTCCAACCAGACGTGTTCATCGTCCTTAGCACACTAGCCAGGCAGTCAGGATGCACCAACCAACGCCAACTTCGAAGTGAGGGTTTTCATTAATCTCAACCAAGTCATCGCTTGACCTCTCCGCCTCCTCTTCCAACCACATTCCCGACGCGAAACAATGCACGTCGCGGGAGTCGGTGTGCTGGTATGCGTAACACATGGCCCAGCCATCGAAGCCTGGTGCGTGATATAATGGTGCTGAGCGGTCCACTATCTCTTCCTGCACCAAATGCGCTACGCTGAACACGCTCATAGATCACGCGATGCACCCACCAGATATGAGCTAAGCTGTAAAGGCAGCGATGATCGAATGTGGCTAATCTCTTAATGTCTGTCGACCTGATGGGCCAGGTTTCACAACCGTATAAAAGAGTTGAACGGACGGCTGCATTATAAACTCGGCCCTTCAGGTCGAGGTTGATGTCGCGTCTGCGCCACAGGTGGCGGAGATTGGCAAAAGCACCTCGAGCTTTCGCTATACGATTCATAATCTCAGCTTCGATCCCACGGGCGCTAATGTAGCGCCCCAGATACTTAAATTCCTGTACGACTTCCAGCTGCTCAAGACTCAGAGTCAGCGCAGGGTTGGATCTTTGCCAATCTTGGAGCATAACTTTGCACTTCGATGGAGCAAAACATGGCCCAGAACGATTGACAGCCAGTGGTAATCGGTCCATTGCAGTCTGACACGTTTGGGCTTTGTCCCATCTGAGGGCAATGTCGTCCGCATACTCCAATACAAGAAGTCGCTCACCAGAATGTAGCTCCACACCTTCTAGGTAGTGTCCAATGAACGCTGTTTCCATGACTCCATCAATATAGATGGGGTGCAACGTCTTTGTGGTCGTGCTACGCTAGATGAGTGCTTCCATGTACTGTGTGGAGTGGACTCCGTTCCAGTCACCGCCTTGTGTGCGATTGATTCTCAAATACAGTGCGCTTATGTTTGCGTGTGAAGGAGTGTGGACCGACTCCGTTGATGACACATGGCTCCCATCCACATGCCTCCCGGTCTTATTCCTTCGGTTTTACACTGTCTATGGGGTGTGTGGTTGGAGCCGTGGGTGGTGCAGCGCAAGCCACCCATGGGTCCTCTGTAGGCGCAGGCGTCCTGTGGCTGGCCACAATGGTAGGCAAATCCGAAACCGGATGCCTGTAGCGGTCTGGAGATTCCCAGGTTTGCCTATGTAAAATTCTAACTAAAATTAGTTCATTGTACACCTAGGCAACCGGTGTGATTTGTTGAATAGATCGTTGAGTTCGAATGATTGACTTGCTCATCGCCATTTTTGCTTGGCGCTCGTTTCGGTTGCAGCGTGCGACTGCCGTGTGGGCTGTGTATCCTCCGTTCCCCTAGCTAGATCGTCATCGGTGTCGTTTTTTATAGCTAGGTAACAGGGAATCTGTTACTGTACCAATAAACGTTTCCCTGCAACTCGATCTGTCTTTTCGAATGGTTCTCCGGGCTCCCGGTACAGGCTATCCGCTGAATGCCGCCAACCACGTACTTCAGTGGAATAAATGAACGATGGTTTGTGGCTAATAAAAAAGCACAGACTTAACATGTCCCATGGGTTGATAATAGAATAAATTGAACTTCAAATACAACATAAGTAGACCAAATGAAATGCGAATCGGTGCGGCTAGAGACTAATTGCATAAAATATTACGGTTGTAGGATTGAGAATGTAGCAGGCATAACGAAATAAGGGTGTTAGGTTTGATATCGATTACAAATAACAGGCGTATTGCTAACCTTTCTACACAGACTTACATGCGTCACTCTAAGCCATACATTCAGAGGCTAGTTAGTCTGATTATTTCCAAATGATTCACTCATGTAACAAAGTGTAGAGCGCTCAGTTTGATCTCAAATCGCTTTATTTTTAAAATGATAAGTTGGGTCAGGGATAATTGCATTTAGAAGGGCGTTCCAGGGTCGACAGACCCGGAGGAAGAAATTTTTCCTCGGTAATCTAGCCGACTGTATTATTGACTGTTTCAGGTGATCGGCTCTGAGGTTATTGCTCAGGTTGGGTTTCATAAGTTGGAGGCATAGGCGAATAGGGTCGTTTAGTAGCTAGAAAACTAATAGGAGGTCTCCACTTGGCGGCTGGTAGCGTCCACTGAACATTTCGAGTATCTTTAGTCTTTGCTGGTACGGAAGGAAGGGTTTACAGAAACAAGCCGATTTCGCTCGAGCAATTGCAGCAGAATATTGTGTATAAATGACAAGCCGTCACCACCGTGACGTTGCAGAAAGTACTAGCCAACGGCATGAAGTGAATTCTGTACTGTAGTCAGAATGCAGGTGGACACTTTCAACACCTTCTTCCATGCTCTCTAAGTCCGTCTAACTCTGCTTCTGCAAATATATGTATCAAGAATCTATTGCGTGCGAACTTAATACTACGAACATTGCCTGCTTCCTCAGCGCTCTGCGTCAGTTCGAACGTCGTGATAAATTGGGGGTATCCGATGCGTAGATTAGAGCCTACATATTGAAGCCGTTGGTGCAAATGTTCTCCAATCCACACCGGAGCCATAAGTAAGAGATTATTGGGGGCTTCGGCACGTCGTTTATAGATAAATTAGTTAGTGGTCATGGTACTATTGCACACCGAGCTTCTTGATTGTAGTAGAGGCATCCGTTTGGGTACCGTGCAGCTTACCTATCCGCGTCAATGTGCCTATGCTATGCAACCTCGGTGGTCCATATTTTGCTCCGTCATATCTAGCTTGGTGGGCTGCTATCCAAATTACCGAGAGACTTGGTCAAGCAGGTATTTCAAAATGGCAGTTGCTAATTATATCGTAAAATAGATGGACTTATCGTTTTTAACGCAGTAGTCCTCTCCGCACACATGATTTTGGTTGTTTAGAATCAGGTATGCCATTATCAGGTCGCACTGAGCATGTCGGAAAATGGTGATGTCGAATTGTCCATATGCCCGTCTCAGCAGCCCGACAGGTTGAGTACCAGTTCTCGATGCCTTTTCGGACTGCTGGGAACAACTCAGATTATCATGAACCAGCACATCTAGGTCGCGTTTGACGGAAGATCGCTGCATTACTTGCGTTCTGAGCATGTAGTAGTAGGTACTCTAGTGTTGCAGGGAGAGTACTTTGTATTTGTTTACGTCGAAACTCCGCAGCTTTTCGTTTGGTCACTGCTGTACCATGTCCAAGTCATGCTGTAGCATATCCAGATCGGCCTCCGACTGAATTGTGCGTCATACCTTGATGTCGTCAGCAAACTTTAAAAAAAATGAACCCATCATCTGTGCCAGGTCGTTGACAAATACCAAAAACAATCGTGGCCCTAGAACAGGGCCCAGAAACAAACCACATTCGATATATATGGGGTCTGATGACGAGTTTTGTAATCTAATCATCAGCTGCCGTTGTAGGAGAAAGTTGAAAATCCAGGTGAAATGGGGGTCAGCGATGCCATAATACTGCTTGGAAAGAAGAATCCGTTGATCTAGGCGGTCGAAAGCCTTCGAGAAATCATAGTAAACTACATGGACGTTCTCTCCTGCGTCAGCTGACTCGGTCCATCTACTCCGGGTTATCAGTAAATTAATTGTGCACGATCGTTTTCGCCGAAAGCCATGTTGCTCGAGAGCAATGATGTTGCAGTTTTCTGGATAGCACACTAGTGCATCCGCAACAATGGACTTTATGACTTTGGACAGTAGGGGATGAAGTGATACCGCTGAAATAACTGAGCCAACGGTACTGCAAGTTGTCGTGACGCTGCTCCTAGGGCTTCTGGGCGAGTACTATCGACACCAGGGTAGCTGTGGTTGAGCAAAGACGCAAGCAGGACGGCTTCCGCAGTAAACCTGATGTGGTTAAGTTCCTGCGTTGGGGTATCAAAAGATGGAAGATCACCTGGTGGCACGACCCTCTTAAATGTACATTCATATTGCGTTCGTGGGTGCTATGTTTCAGTGTATGACAAAGCTATACTTCTGGGAACAACTGCGATAAGGCCGGTGCTACTGTATTCACCTGAGACTTGACCAGTTCGTACAGGAAACATCAAACTGTTGACAGTTTTTGATCACCGGGTCTCACGCAGTCTTGCACACCTCTGGTGGGAACACAGGGTGAGCAATGCTGAGGTTTGCCAGTTCTTTTGCAAGAAACTCTCCGGTGCTTCACTTCAGTGTTTGTTGAAGTTGAATCGCTAACGTTGGTTAGGTCATGTACTCCGTACACCAGTTAACCGCCTTCCTCGGCGAACATTATACGCCGTCACTGCACCAAGTTGGGCTAAGCAACGAGGTGTTCATTCGATAACATGGCATAGGGACATGAAGAAATTGACCGTGAGACTTGGTTGAGCAGGTACGTGCCGTCTTCGTAGATGGAAGTCTTGTGCTAGTTCAAACCAATGGTTAAAGACTCTGTTGGAGTCAGTACTGCCCCTGGATTCGTTCTCTTGCGTGTAGCTGTTCATACTTCAGTACGATTAGCTTTATGCACCTCGTTCTTGCTTCCATTCTGCTAATACCATATTCAAGTCTAGCCGCATTTATCATTCTTCATTTTTGCCAATCTGGCGACTCGATCAGTGGCCACTGCATCCACAGCACTGTGGTGTCCGGATCATGATTTATCTACTGTACTGAAACAATCTGGTAACCTTTAAGTATCGTAGGTTATTTAGGAGAGAAATTCCACATAGAACTTGGTTCACTTAACAGCAAAGCAAAATACTACCAAGTCGCTATTATTCCCAATGTGAAAGGTCTAGTTGGAAGTGGTGCTTTTTTCCTGCAGTCATTCATTGGAAGCTAGTTTTAAGTCTACCGGCGTGCCCACCATATCTGTGTTTTAACATTACCTTTGCTACAAATACGGGCACATCGAAAACGTTTCTCAAGTGTACGTCAGTCTACTTTACTGGGAAAATAGTTGCGATGAAATAGCAACAGTTGTGCACCACGTGTAGGTTCGTCCGCCAACGCGATGTCCATCTTCTTTTACCACAGTAGACCCTGTACGTAACGGTCACTTCAATGCTACGGCTAAACATCGGTCAGTACAGAGCCCACAGGCATCCAGTTTTCCGCGAAACATTCTGTCCTCAAACGCTGAGCAGCATAACGTATCGATCGTTCAAGTATCCCTAGTCTGCGCCTCATCGCGTGAACCGCTGTGCAAGTTACGCTACGCAGACGCCGTACTTGTTGCGTAGTGCATCTTGGGAGATCCGATTGGATTTCCGGACTGCCGTTAGAATTCCTCGGATTTTTCTCAGGGCGCGCAATGTGTGGCAATGTACGGTGCGTCCATGACAATCGGTGGACACATCCCGGTCACATAAAATTTTCAACTCATCCCTTAATTCTGAACGTCGCTCCCACCCTCTCTTCAGGGTTATGTCAACCAAATTAGTCAATCCCAGTTCATCCGCTTTTATTTGGAGCTATTTATTCTTCCTTAGATTTGCATGTTTCAACATGCGCACACTGTGAGTGATCGACCAACGGGCAGCACATGTCCCGACATTAGATACTCTCTGGGTCGATATCTGCTGCTTAGCGGAATCCTGCCTTCAGTGCTCGGACTCTGTGCTCGTTTTGTGATCCCCTTCAGGTGGCACTAGCAGTATTTTCTTACGTCTGTCCGGAGAATATGCAGTCGGCCAAGCCGGTTTTGCTATTATCCTTCGTCCCCACGCTGAAGCTGCTTCGGTTGATTGAATCTCGGTCAGTAGCTGGATGTCTACGGTCCGACTGTCTGGCTCGTTTAAAGCTTCGAAGTTGCGCGGGACTAATACCTATCCGTTGGTCTTCGCAGCCTACGCGCTCACAAACTGTAGCGATGACGCGGTAAAAGACAATTGCTATCGCCAAATGAACGAGCTACTTCGTTACAGAAGAAGCATGGACACTGTATTGCTGGCTGGGGATCTGAATGCTCAATTTGGAAACTTGTCCACTGATGAGGTGAATCTAGGCGGCCATCATGTTCTAGGCTTCCGTAATAATAACGATAAGTGCTTGATTTATTTGTGTAAGGATGCTATCTTATTTCTTGCGAGCACAAACTCTCGATGTATAACCCGCCGAACGCGCACATGGCACTCACCAGACTTTGTCAAGAGTTGGAAGCAAATCGATCACATCGCGATCAGTTACCGCTGGAGAGGCTGTGTCCATAACCTCCCTCGATTAAGGGCATACCTCTGAGCACTGACCATGCAAGCGTTCGTTCTGATCTGCCGGTGCCTTTTGGCGGACACCCACCTCAACGCTATGAGCGAGTTGACGCTCGCCAACGGGCGAAGCCAGATGTTCTGAATGCGCATCGAAGTAAGCTGACATCCGGGATGTGAAAGCGCTCATTGAATACAGTTAAAGGTCACTGGTGGCATGTTCACTAGACCTAGCAGCAGCCAAATTCTCATGTGGTAAGTTTAATAGCTAACATGGGCATTGGGTCTCTTCACAGTCTCTGAACTTATCGATGCTCGCCGACACATTGGATCCGCTCTCTCACTCAGAAGTCGAACGTAAAGTCTTACTGCTGAAATTGAATAAGTCCACCGGACCAGATGATTCTCCTCCAGCCCGTTTTCGAATTCGGAGGACATGCTGTTGTGGATGATTTACACGAGTTAATAGTGAAACGGTTGGAGCAAGAAATTACCCTAACCAACTGGAGCCGCTTCGTTATTGTCCCTATCTTCAAGGGGGGCTTACGTTCGGATTGCGGCAACCATAGAGGAATATGTCGGAACTTCACCGCCTATAAGTTACTCGCGTCTATCATCCTTCACATAATGACTGGCATCCCTGAAAGCCAGATTCGTGAGGAGTAAGCTAGGTTTCGTCAAGGTCGGGGCTGCATCGATCACTACTTTAACTGACGTCAATTGTCGGAGCACCGTCATGTTTATTGCTCCGCACCGTCATCGTGTACTTCGAGATCAAAGATTCCTACGATGCGGTCAATGGATATGGTATTTGGGATCGTCTGATAAAAAGCGTGTGCCCGAGAAATAGGTAGGCTTGATCCGAGCGCTATACGCACATAGTGAGTGTTTACGGCAAACTGTCGCCGTCCTTCAATACCTGCAGCGGTGTAAGACACGAATGCTTATTGTGACTTTTCCTCTTCAACCGCTATTGACAAAATCATGGAGATAGCGTTGATCGGACAGTCTTAGAAAGTGAAACTGCTTGCAGGTGAACGACTTCATGATTTGAAGTATGCTGACGACATAGCTGTGTGTTCATAAATACCAACCGTAGTGAGTGGTAGGATTCCGCGCTGTGTTTTACAAAAGCTCTTCACATATCTGTAAAGATGCTTGTGGTTGGAACAGAACCATTTTGCCAGTTCCTGTTAGTGTGTTACCTTGTCTTCACGAACCAACTGCATAGCGTATTTGCGCTGAGTTATATACGCAATCCACTTTTCTATGCTGGGATTGTTTTTGTAAAGGCGCCATGTCTGACCTCCCAACGCCATAAATTTTCGTCATCGGCTCCTCAGCAACGATTTTGCTTTAGGATGTGGTGACGATGGAAAGCCATTAGCTCTGGTGCTTCCGCGATTAGAGACTTGAAGGATTCCAAGAACGTTTTCCAGGCTATTTCTGGGGTGCACTCAACCACGAGTGTCCAACTAGCGTTTTCAACGAATGTGGACAGCGCTTGGTAAGTCGTAATAGATTGCGTCTTTTCAGGCTCTGCAACGTGGTGTTCGGCGCAGCAAATATAACTGCACAGTACGGTCTAGTAATCGCTTCAACCCAAAGGACGACTTACATTTAACCCATTAACCGTGAGCTCCTCGTTGTTGAGCACTAGATCTGACCTTGAGCGACTAATAACTGTTCCGAACCGGGTGAGGGTGATGACGTGGTTGTATAGGGTTGTGCTATAGATTAGCTATTGCATATAGGTTTTGTACTGTTATTCCAGGTTTGCTGGAGTTTCCTGTTCATGGATATTGAAATCTCCTGTAATGAAATGAGTGTATGAGTGAAATAAGTGTATGAAATGAGTGCTTTATTCCAATGCGGAATGCTGATATTAGTTTGTGTTCCTACTCCGGAGGGGATTTTGGCGGTCGGTAAACCACAGGCACAAAGCATATATCGTAGTTCTTCAACCACAGTTTGCACTAAAGGAGGTCAGTGATACGCGCGTGCGGATCATCCATGATTTCACAGCCTTGTGTTGTGCTAATTGATCATTCCTCCACACCTACTCATTCTGTCGCTCCGGAGAAATGGCATACCGGGTCGAGCGATCTCAACGTTGATAATACCACAGCTCAGCCACAGTTCGGTGATCATTATGATATCTCGAGGCTCTGAAACTTGACAGCAACAAAGTTCGACCAAATTACTATGAAGTCCTTGTGCGTTAGTATACAAGCAGGTTAGTTTCTCCGTAACCAATAGTGGCTTATTGGACGTTGAACCAAGAATGGATATAGTTCCGACCGTTGAGGGTTCGGCTACTAGCCGTTCCAGTTCCAGTTCAGCGGACATCCGGTGCGGCACCGGAGGTACATTCCACCTTCCAACGGGGTTGGCTCAATGTGTCGCACTCGGTGCTCCCCTCAGACATCTGCGAGACTTCGCAAGTACCAATAGCCATATGTGACAGTTTCTTAATATATTTCGCATCTATAACAGGTGTGGTAACTTCGGTTTAAATCTCAGTTTAGGAGAAAGGATTAGCTATTCAACTTTCTTGACAATGTTTCCCACAGATGAGAGCCTTTCTAAACGCGTACTTCGGATAACTTAAAGCAGTGACTCACCATTCTGTGGGCCAGAAGTGTTCAGCTAACAATGGAACAATAGTTTTATATGGAAATATAGCTAATTCTTAATAAGTCCCGTTGACGTTTACGGCAAATATTACAAAAATATGGAAAAGGCGTCAGCAAAATTAAGTTCACTCCCTTGGACTCATCACAGTATACGTATTAAAAATTGCACACCCAATAAGTCCATAAGGTGAGGTGACAAATGTAGCGTTTGTAAAAACCGTGTCGCTTAGTTAGTACGTGAAACAGGGGTAAATGGGGCACGTATTCCGAGAGCTGCCCGGTCGTGAGATCTCAAACAGACACTAATGGTTGGCCATCGACAATGAGTCATGTTAGATGTTGAAGACAAATGAGTGCGCGGTCAAATCGGGCTTGTAGCGGATGACAGATTCCGAGTGGGCATTTCTTGTTTGGCAAACACATCCAGAAAAGAAATTTGGACCACATTCCAAACGACTGTACTACTCTGTCGGCTTGAAATGGTGGCCTCTCAGACTGCTGTCGTCATTGAGCTTCAGCAAATGGTGACACATGTGGTTTGGATCGCACACAATTTGGCAAGTCAAAAGCACGTCTCCACGTAATCATCGGTATCATCCGCTAAATACCCTGAGCAAAGAATTCTTTGGTCATACGGCAAAAGATACAAGACTTTAACATTCTTATTTGCCCGGCGTTGACGCATCTTCTCAAACTTGGCTGCCAGATCTGTATTGCGTACTCCACTTGTGGACTTATGGATGAGCTGATAAGTTGCTGAAAAGTTAACACGTCGAATTGTCCAAATGTACGCCGCAGGAGGCCCAAGGTTTGAATGACTTTCTTGATACTTTTCAGACTGGACCGAACAGCTGAGATCGGCCTGGATCGAAACATCCCGACCCTTCTTCTGGAAGAACGTTGAACTTCTTGGGTGCCCAGTTTATATCAGCACTATCTGGTGCTGTAAGTTCAACACTCTACACTTGCCCACGTTGTATCTAAGTAGATACTAGATTGACCACGACATCGTGTGTCAGCAGTTCAAAAGAAGCCGATCTTCATCGAACTGCCATTCAAAGGTGATTACATAATGAAAATCCCCGCAAAACGTATTACTGCTTCAATGGAAAGTGCGTACGATACAGCTGAACTACGGTTGCTCAGTTCAATACGATCTCTGCTTATGTGTGCCATCAGGACACCGATAATGTGGCAATGCGTAGCCCATTCTGTATACAAATTCACTTGTAGCTGCGAAACAGCTATCTCGGTCACAGTAACAGAAGTTTAGGTGTCAAGATCAATGAGCATATTCCCAAGTGCTTATGCTACCGGATGGGTTCAGTGACGGAGGAATCGGGTGAAGTAAGAAATCGAGCTATCTCGGTAATCACAAGGCACCTGCTGAGAACCGGTCACCGAATTAACGCCGATGCATCATACCCCGTCCTTGTGCGCAGTCTTCGGCCCCACATTCTCAGGCTATTGGAAGCCTGCGAAATCGGTCGAGAGCGGCCGTTGCTTTGTGTGCGAAAACAGCTGACTGAGAATCTTAAGCTAAAGTTGTAGTGCGAGACTTGACGCCTGGCTAACTATTAAGGTCATATGATTGCGTTATATATATATATATATATATATATATATATATATATATATATATAGTTGGCGGCATCCGGTTTCGGATTTGCCTGTCACTGTGGCCAGTCACAGGACGCCTGCGCCTACAGAGGGACCATGGATGGCTTGCGCTGCACCACCCACAGCTCCATCCACACACCCCATAGCCAGTGTAAACCAGAAGGAATAAGACCGGGAGGCATGTGGATGGGAGCCACGTTTCATCAACGGAGCCGGCCCACACTCCTTCACAGGCAAACACAAGCACGCTGAATTTGGGAAATCAAGCGCACACAAGGCGGTGGCTGGACCGTAGTCTGCTCCACACTGATTGCATGGAACCGCTCTTCGAGCCTAGCACGTCCACAAGGACGGTGCACCCCGTTCTCATCAGCAACGACCAACTGTCTCCTGGAGCCAGTATGGACGAGGTAGTGGGTAATAGACAGGTAGGCACCTTGTCAACATGCACATCAAGCGCAGCCACACCGGGGATATCAAGCAACAGCCAATCACCTGGAACGACAAGATGAAATATAACAAATACAATAATGCATACAGATGTGGCGTCATAACTCTAAGCTAAATAAGCATATGAAGTAAGTTGGTTAGCAACAAATCCGAGATAAGGAAAAATGTCCACAAGTTACTCAAAAATGCTACAAACGCAACAAAATTACCGAAGATAAGCGCAGTTAGCGTAAGCGACGGGGCCAGTTAATAGAAGAATATTCAGGTAGGCAGAACGAACCAAATAAAGTGGAATGAAATTTAGCCAGCTTAAAAAGACCTAGTTTAAGTGTAAGTTGGTTTAGCCCAACTGCGGTGAAGAAGCATCAAGAATGCAACATCAGCCTCAGCATGTGGCACTATATATATATATATATATATATATATATATATATATATATATATACTGTATGATTTTTGCTTGAGGATCTTGCAAGAAATGACTGAGTCATCGTACAGTTTACGTCTTCCGACTTTCTGTTCGATATTATAAAGGGAAATTCCTCTTACAGGTATGGCATGGCTTCGAAATTTGGTCATCTTCCAGTTCGGCAAGCTTATTGAAAAGTCCTTGAGCATTGTCAAAGGCAGGATAGTTCCTCTGTATCTAAGAGCCCACAGGGTGCCAAACGACTCAAGTGTGTTAGAATGTCGACCAGCGCGATATCGCCCGTTATTCGGGGGTTTTTGATGACATGCTAACTCTACGTTCGCAAACTGATTTGCCAAGGTATTTACCATTCCTCTTTTGGACATACTGCAGAATCTCTTGACCGAGCGGTAAAGTGATGCTCCTACGTAATTGCTGGTAGGTTTGCTTTTGAAGTTGGACTCATATCTGATCTTTGCAGTGTTTCAGCCACTTTTAACCGAAGTTCAGATGGAAAGCGTTTCCGATATCGTAACCAACGTTCCAACACTTCCGTTGCTGTCTGTTGTGGCTGAACCGGAAGTTTTCAGATTCCTGGTCCGCTTCCTCTATAATTTGTTGTAGGAGGTAGACTTTTGAGCGATCGCGCCACATCGTGGTCCAAGGAAAGTTTTCACGAATGAACAGCCACTGTTCCAAATGGTGCTTACCGGCCTCATTATTATCGTGGGAAGGAAGTTCTGGCACGCCATAACTAAAGATTGTGTCTAAGCAATCCAGTTTGCCTTGTTCTTCCGAGATGTCTCTTCGATTGACCTCTGCTCCTACGGACTTCAGGATAGATGCGTATCTTACCAGACCCCTGTTGCAGCACACCTGCAGAGAATAAAACCTTCTCTACAGCAATGACCGATTCCAGTGTAACTCTAATGATGCTGGGTTCGCCATAGTATGCAGAGTTCGGGTGGCGAGTAACTCTCATTGAGTTGGGGGATTAGCTTTTATGTTCCTCAAAATGCACAGTGATTTCCACTGGCCTTGGTCGTCAGGCAACTTACCCCGCAATGTGATGGCGGTAGATCCGGATACATTTTCGCACAGGACAGTCAGGGCGTTAGCGTTGGACCCATTTTTTGTTAAACGGTAAGGTCGGGTGATTTTCGGGCCTGGCTTTATGCCAATTGATGATGGTCTGTTAGTCTTAGCGGCATTTGCAACAGAGGAGACACTAAATGTAGCATCCCGAGGGACTTTTGCAGCTATCTTTGCATAGGTTACTGGAGTTTCGGGGGATTTGAACTCGACCAGAGCCCCTAGGATTTCAGACGCAGTAGGCTAGACTTCAACTTCACCATTCCTGTTAGTAAGACAAGTTGTCAAGTCCGGCTGACTTTGATCGATCACACGTTTTGGGCGGTGTCTGATTTTCGTGGTCCTGAGTACCGTGTGTCTATCAGTTGATTGTCTCATATCATCATCAACAGCAAGAAACTAGCCATTTGAACTGATATCTGGCTGCCGTACAGCCGCGATCCTCTCCGGAATGGGGAATAATAAGAGGGATAGAATTCAGAACTAGCGTCAAGCCTTAATACCCTATGAAAACGTTCAGGATCAAGTCGCGTACACATTGTCAGCAACATACCGTCACTAACAGCTGGCTGTCGTGCAAAGATAAGGCGGCGTCAGCGAGCCAGCTTCCTTGCAGCTTTCACTACCTCACGTTCTAATCATTCATTACCCCGCGGATACATCGGCACCAAACAACTTTAAACAGGCCGTCCGACTACGAGACTGCAGTTGACGTACCATTGGTGTCGACTGAGAGCCCTGTCCTGTAAAGTCTCCAGCCAAGCTGAAGGTGAGTCACGCGTACTCCGCCTGAAAGGTGAGACGGACCGACAGCTCCAAGTTTGGTCTACTGTAACTTTACTTTACCAAGTTCTGTCCACCTCGAGCCTTGAGCCATCATACATCTGGCAAACCAACTGAGGTCTTTCTCGGCATGCGGTGATCAGATATAAGTAGCACGTACCCAAGCAAACACAACTTATACAGTGCTAGCTGTTGTTCTAAGGATCTAGCCTGTTTATCACTACCTAACACTCTCGTACGCACCTCATCGTTGCGGACACACTGGTGCCATCCAACACTACCAATGCTTCGCAAGCAGCGATGATCAAAGACTTGAAGATGCCGCCGATCATATGACCGAAGGGATCAATTCTCGCTTCCATAGAGTAGGAGGGCCCTCACTGTGGCTTTGTAAACACGGCCTTGCAGACCGAGGGATGCCAAATTTTAACGCCAAAGCTGTCGCATATTCAGGAAGGCGTTTCTACCTTTTGCAACATGTGAACTGACTTCAGTGCTTATGCACCCATCGCTTATGATGCAGCTGTCAAGGCAAGTGATCGACTACTTCGTGTTCCTAGCCATGAAGGGACTAGCAGTCATCAATCGCTGGTGGTCTTGCAACAACACTGCACTTTGAAGATGCGAAGCGCTTGCCAAATGTTGCGACCACTCTAATGAGGTTATTTAAAGTTAATTGTGAAGCCCCAACAACTTTACAAAGCAAGACAATTTCTTCCGCAGATAACAGTTCACGTAATCTAGATTAACTAGCTTTCCATCAGGCAACACCTCAATGCCTACATCGTGAGATTCCGCAAGGGAATATTCCATGTTGTTATCCACAACAAAGTTGAACAAAAGGGGAAATCGTGCCATTTTAACGAACGCTACTTGTTATCAGAATGATAACTGACAAGTCACGGAAGACCCTGATGCGCCCTTTGGTGTTCGAGTATAGGGCGCGTAAAATGTTCACCTATTTCATCGGAACACCTTTCTGAACAAGTAGTTCGAACAGAATGCATCGATGGACTGAGTCGAACGCACTCTGGAAGTCGAGCAACACAGCTATTGTCGGCCTGCGGTACGTGTGGCGCTGCCCTAGCACTTGTCGCATAGTGAATATGTGGTCTATACAGCATTCGGCTTCGCTCGATTTAACGCAGTAAATCAACCTTCCGCCGATGGACAGCATTCAGCCCTAAAACACGCGTCACGTGCCTAGTACACACCATGTTCGGTGTACTTGTTTTGCCCTTGTAACACAATTCGTTGGTAGTTGAAGCTCCTACATTTCAGCTGTTAAAATGAATTTACTGCATTTGTTATTCAATGTGCGTTCCACAGGAACACTATTTATATCCGATGTGGAGATCTTCACCGTGAAGTAATTGACAGTTTTGCACGCGGTGCTTACTGTCGGTCGCTATCGCCTGTACTGAGAAAGTATGATTTACTCAGAACGGTATGCTGGTTGTGGTCGCATACTTGTGGTCCTTGACAGTTGTACATCTCTGAGTGCTTGCACTTTCCGCTGGAACCTCGGGCACAATTTTTGTCCAACTTGCTGGTCTCTACGAAACACAATCTCTTGTACCACTTGCGGTGTTGCTCTAGGGGGACAAACTACAGCAGCAAAAAGCAGTGAGTGGAGGGTGGTGATGCCATGTCCCTCTTTTTGGGGGATATGTTGTGCGATTTTTTGTTTATTAAAAACATTAGATTTGGGAGGCAACTTGTTTAGCTGATGCGTTTTTTCTCCTGCACTATTTCTGTGGGTTATTCACCCTTCATGCAAATCTCCGAATCCTAGCCGCATCATACCAACATAAAATCCTAGATTGCAGTCTCGTTTGTAGGAAAACGTACTGGTGGATTGTTGGCATCAGGCTGCCCATGCGGCCCTTCAGATATTGCAACCCAGCACATAATGACTAAGAGCTTCCATACACTTATCTAGTGCAGTAAGCACTCGGTACAGGCCAAAAGATGCTCTGTCGTTTTTTAATCAATTGCGAAGAATCTTTTCTTCTCTTCGACACGACCTATTTGTACATGCGCCACCAGAGGGCTGTTTCGCTGACATTTAACCTCCAGCTGTAAACATATTGTAGCTCAGTCTGTTCAATATGAGGTAAGATATTATTTTTCAACCGCTTCTTTGGAGTTTGGTTAACAAATTCCATTCAGAAAAGCATAATGAGCATTTGTTCTGTTTTACTGGGTACGGGTCGAAATTCCGCTTATTCAAAACAGAAGTCACTTGGCCAGTGAAATTCATCCACGATTCCCATCGGAATAAGAGGAATCACTTTGGGGAATGTCGATATTTCTCACTCCAAATACTGCAGCCAGCTACCGACTTGTCTTTGTCTGGAGTCAGCAGGCGGAGATATCCGGATCTGGGGGCAGAACTCTGGACGTAGCCGTTGACTCCAAAGTAAAACATGGTCCCGATTGTGGTTCCGTGACAATTTACAATAATAAATGGTATCTTAGGTCGCATCGCGCCGTGCATCCTCCGAGTCTAACTCCGTCGCTCGTTTAAAGACTACGGTCTACCTCCCCTGTTCCACAGCTCGGTTTGGCCGCATTGCGATCAGATCGATTACTAACTATTTCATCCAGCCATGCGAATTCTATCTGCTTGGGCTGCCATTTGCCATCGGTATTGAGTTCATATTTTGCCACTCGGTCACAGCATCACACAGTTTACAAGCCTGGCGTTATACGACCGTATAACAAAGCAGAAATTTCTCAGTTGATCAAACTTCTGATGTGTTTATCTATACCTTGTAAATATTCTTAACTACTTTTAAACGCTATGATCAGTTTGTAAGAATATCTAGCATTGGGGGATAACAGCGTTTTCATGAAATTTGTAGCTTGCGTTGCCCAGCCATTTGCAGACAGCACACAAATAGTGCGTCAGGTGTAAATCTGTAACAGGCACTTTAACCAAGTGGCTCGCAAATTCCGAAGCAGACCCTAGGCTACACAAATTGCTGCTCGTCCATTCGCCTGAAGTGATCAGCCAGTCTCGCCTAAATGAATCCAGGGCTACTTTGATTGTGACAGAAACGACCTCACATAGAGGCCGGCATCCATCCGTGTACTCGCAGTATTAACAGATGGCCTCGTTTGTACTCCGAACATATTCAGTGCCTCCAATTTCTATATACTGCGGACTGCTGGTTTTCACTCTTAGCCTAGATTAAAGGTTCTAAAGTAGAATTTGCTATACCGACCGACGATCTTCGTCGCCGCCCAAATTGCGGAACAGTACTATACGGCATGTATCTTTTATGGGTATACCAAATCGCATTACGAAATTCGATCGTTGTGGATAGTTAAAAGTATAACCATTACATGCATACATCTGTCATTTTCGAAACGACCTTAGCTAATGCTGCCAAAATTTGCCAGCATCTCTCTGGATGATGGAGTACAAAGTCTCGTCAAAGCCCCAATACGTTTGCGGTCTCTATGTGCCATTGTGTTTTGTGTTGCGTGTGTGTTGGTTACCCATGGCTGTCTGCATTGGTGTCTTTTCAGCGCTCACTGGTAAGAGAATGGCGGAGATATGCGATGAACCTGAAGCGTGCACTGTTACACACCATTTAATTTTATTCGTGTGTACACTTCGGACTATTCAGTTGTTTTAAGAACTGTGTATTGCTTACACTCCTTCGGCCCGGTGAGTCATGCCCTACTTCGATCCTCGTTCTTGTTGATTTGCTCTCTATTCATTGTGGCGTCTACAGTGTACGTACAGTATTGGATACGTCTGTTACGTGCCATCGCCACCGAATAACATCCAAGGAGCACACAACAATTGATTACCCCGGCTCAAAACACAGTGTCTGCCATTTTGAATTTCCATTTATATGAGCCCGTTCCAGTGACTTTGCGATTCCGCAAATTTGTCTTTCTGATTTCTTTTCTATCGTATATTTTCTTCACATTGTGAAATGAACGACCTAGAAGATGATAATCCCCGTACATGGTGAATTCCATACTTGTTATCTCCTCACTCATTTTAGGAGAAAGTCCTTTTATTAATACTTGTGCAACGGGAAGTCACAGTTTATATCATTAGAACTTCTGATTACGCCATACATAATCAGTGCATATCTCGGCTTCCTTAAGGTTTATCCTCACAAGTGTGAAAAATAATGCCTTGCCCCCTCCTGATTCGAAATACGAGACCTTTTAGCAGACTATCCAGCAAACTACATATTTAGACTAGGTACGTCTGCAGCAACTATTTAGGGACCTACTGCTAAAAGAAACGACACCCTCAGCCT
This sequence comes from Dicrocoelium dendriticum, assembly GCA_944474145.2. Taxonomy (NCBI): domain Eukaryota; kingdom Metazoa; phylum Platyhelminthes; class Trematoda; order Plagiorchiida; family Dicrocoeliidae; genus Dicrocoelium; species Dicrocoelium dendriticum. The sequence continues at coordinate 133,368,594 of OX104063.1, forward strand.
TGTTGCGCATATTGTAATAGCCCCTCGACATGTCCAACATGGATCTTGGGATTCTCCAAAAGTGTAGACGTAATGTAGGGGCGCGGATCTCAGTTCACACGGAAATGCCCCGGAAGCAGCAGGAGATGGGAACTAACGCGGAGACTGGGAACGGGAATCGTCAACCCAGCTCGTGGCCTACGATGCAAGCCGGGAATGGGTCGTCAGCGACAAACGATACCGCGGCCACGCCGGAAAGAACAAGAGGCGACATGAAAGGGAGCCCGATTTTCCCAAGAGATATGCCGGTATCTACGGCCCCAGAAATCGGCTCGACCAGAGCAACACAGCCCCGAGCAAGCAAGTCGAGAGCTTTGGTACGAATCCAGTCTGGATAGGCTGCGACGCAAGGGAGCAGAAATGTGGGCGGAAAACGGGACATTCAATGTCCATGTCGGATCAGCCAAATGGCGCTTAGTGGACACCACTTCACGCGGCGGAACGTGGTGCGTCGTAAGTGGGAAACGCGGCTATATTTGTGTGTGTGCGTGGGACATGTGTGTGAACCTCTCAGCGTGCAATAAACAGCGTTCTCCCCTACCGTGTCTTTCTCGCTACAGTAAGACCTACCGGAAATCATATAGGCTATCCTCGCGGTAGGAAATGTCCTGCCACTCTAAGCGGTTGCCGATCTAACAGGCCGTCATCGGAAGACGCCATCTAACGACTGAATTAAGAGCACTGCCGCAGTCCTAGTGATACTCGCGAATGGCATGCCGTCGGGAATGGTTGCATTGTCATTGCAAGTAGCCTTGCTTCAGCTCCAAGTCATCTAACCCTAGACTATAAGCACGGAAACCGTTCATGATCATGGCCTCGCCACTTTCAACCTATGGCTGCATGTTATTCATTTTGCCATCTACAGTTCGACAACAATTCCCGCCACTGCGAACAGCTATGCAGTTTCTCCGTAATGGTGACAAACGATGTCGATAAAACTCGAAGTAGTCTCATTTAAATTGGGGATTATTATTGTGCCATGCAGTTCTTGGTGGATACTGAGAGGGGGGATTCAGCGTCATCGCCCACTATTCCACTTGAGTAAATACTTCTTTGTCGACAGGCTTGAGTGCCACTAGTGGCACACCTATAGCCGCCTACAGTCACCGGCCGCTTACGCTGAACCTGGGTATTCATCGATTCTGCAGTCCCAATCGCCATCATCGGTTTTGATTTCCTCAGGCATTTCATCCTCTTGGTCGATGCAGAAGAGCAGAACAAGGTCGATCCTACACCAACGAATTATGGGCGTGGCACTAATGTCAACCTCGTATCTTTAACCACAGACTAGGCAGCACTTTTCTTCCAGTACTCTGTCTTCGTTCAGCTATTTAACAACGCCCTGTCCGGAGCATCCAAAGTCACATACCACATTCGGACTGATAGCCCCCTCCCAGACTCATTTCGTCCACGCCGACTTTCACCAGAAAAGCTCAGGTGAAATTTGAACACATGCTTGCAATCGGGATTATCCATAATTCAGACAACCCTTGGTCCTCTCCACTGCAGCTGGTTGCTAAGGAATCTGGTGAATGGTACTCTTGCGGTGATTACAATGCATTCAGTAAACTAACCGTTTTAGTTAGGTACCCCAACCTACACACAGGACTTCACTGCATGTCTCTCAGGTAAGAAGATCCTCAATAAGATCGCTCGTGTACGGGCATGTCCCCACATACCAGTTGAAGGTAAAGACATTCCTAAAATAGCCGTTATTATTGCATTCGGCTGCTTGAATTATTAAGAATAACTTCGGACCGCACAATACAGTAGTAACCTTTAAACACTTCGCCCACGTTGTCACTACTGGTCTAGACTTTCTTTGTTTCTGCTTTGACGAGATTCGTGTGACTAGTTCCTCGACCATCCTCGTTCTCTCCTTGCGATTGATCCAACATGGTATCCTAGTTAGTCCAAGTGTGAACTCGCAAGTGTACGGTAGAATTCTTAAGCCATATGGTCTGATTTCGAATGTTTCCTGATAAGATACCAGCAATTAAGGAGTTTCCAGTTCCAACTTCGTTCAAGCACCTCCGGCAATTTTGTGGTTTGGTCAAATACTATCGATGCTCTATACTTCGCTATGCTCAGCTAACGCAGCTCTTGATCGACCTCCTCAGCTGAAATAAATGTAAGTCTATTTCCATGACACAGCACACTCGGCCTTTACCGAACTCAAGGATGCGTTCTCTAACATAGCTCTCTAGGCGCATTCTGAACGGACTGCACCTCTCTGTATTACGATTGATACCTCAGATGTCTAGGTAGGAGCTGTCCTTCAACTACACGTCTATTGGCAATGGCAGCCTCCCGGTTTGTTCTCCAAACGCCTTCAACCGGCGTACTCCCATTACAGTATGTTTGGCAATGAACAGTTAATCATCTACCTAGCGATTTTCCACTTCCAACATTCACTCAATGATTGTGCTTTAGTGTATATACTGACTACAATCTCCTCATCTTCGTCGTTATTTCATCCTCTGACAAACACAGCGGGAAAATAAGCACCTAGTCTTCGTCACGTAAATCACTGCTGACATACGTCATGTTTCAGGTGTCGACAATCCCGTCGCCGACGTTCTCTCACGCGTCTGCTCACTCTTACATATTTGTCTACAATCGACCTAGCCACCATGATATTGACACTACCTCGTGACAAAGACTTTCAGAGCACACTGCAATCCACTTCATAGAACGTGCAGCTTGTTTCTGTCCAAACCAAGGACGGAACTATCCTACGCGACACCTCCACTGGCTGTCCTATCCATTCGTGCCTATCTCTTTCAGCAGCACTGTCTTCGATGCACTCCACTCGTTATCACATACCGGTATCTGTGCATTTTTGAAACTGGTTAATAAATGTTTCGTTTGGTCAAGTGTAAACAAAGATGTTCGTACCTAGGCTAGCGCTTTTCTTAATGCCAAAGCAGATCCCTAGTCCTCTTGGCTCGTTTCCTGCTTTAAACTCTCGGTTGTCGCATGTATGTTTATACCTGGTAGGTTAGTTTGCTTCCTTCACGCAGATTAATATATATACTTACATGTATTGAACGATTCAACGGATGGCCAGAAGCCATGCACGGAACAGACTACACTGCTGAGACTGTTATCTGGGGCTTCTTGGATCGCTGGGTCTTGCATTACAGAGGCGCATGCACCATCACAACCGAAATTTGAGCGCCTTTCGATAACTTCTGAAATCTTTTAGGCTACCGCCTTACGCATAAGATAGGGTGTCATCCAGCAGGCAACAGACTAGTCAAATGTTTTTATAGACTGTCTAAAGTCTCGCTCTGCGCCACTTCAGACTTTAACTGGAGCAAAAAGGATTCTCTTGTTGTCTTAGCTAGTTGCAGCAACATCAGACCTGACTTGCAATGCGCACCAGCAGAGCTGATTTATGGCACAACATTGAAGATGCCGGAAAACTTCGTATCACTCGCATCGTTAGGTATGCTTCCGTCTAACTTTGCGTCCCCTTTGCTTAACGCATGTGTTCATTACGCCCGGCTCCTGCTCGTGAGCAGACCAGAGGTGTGAAACTTCACAGCGGATTCTCTGCCTGTATTCACGACTTCGTCCTCATGGACGCGACGTGGCGTACTCTCTAGCCTCCTTACACTGGCGTTTTCACATTTCTGCGATGAACTCCGAAGCATTTCACTGTTGACTAGAATGGCAACCGAACAACGATGTCTCTGGACCACCACAAAGTGACGTTCTTTGGTGACCCACTTCCAAACTAACCTTGTGTTTTCGGACAGGCACCGGCATTTGCGGTGGCTTTCCGAGCACTAAATAACCAGATACCCTTTTCCCTTTGATCTTCCGCCTATCCCGCCTTAACCCCAGGCAACCCACCGACGCGGTACACAGCTCGAACGTCTGGAAAGGCTTTACAGATTTTATGACTATTTGTTATTTCAATTAACAATCGTGTATTTCGCTTTGTGCGGTAATATTTCGTTTCACTCACAAAGGTTTTGCAAAATTACCAAAAACCAATTCATTAAAAAAAACATAAGGCGTAGTTGCTTTTGCCATGAATGCCATATTACCTCTCTGGCTTCAAGCCACATCTATTGACCTTCTACCAACCTCTGGATTTTACCTTCCATGACTCTTAAGCAACTGACTAACAGACTTAAGACCACTTCCTGAACCAAACGACTGGCATTCTTCCTTAATCTTGGACGGCAACAACCGTATCCGTCCCCAAATCCTCGGCTGCGTGATGATGACGAAGGCGTCCGGATTTATCCGTGGACGGGGACGTTCAAGGGGAGAAGTGACACGTAAGCTGGAAAACGAACTCTTCTTGAAAATGCAATTACAACATTTGCTCGGCTTAACTACGTGGTGCTTGTCTCGTACTATCAATGTATAACCTATTCCTTTATTTTTTACTAGTGATTCTCAAGTTTGCATTCATATTATAATGTTAGATATTTCTCCTTCCTTCCCGGATGCAACAATCCAGGAACAGACTTCAAGTTTCATTGCCCAGGGATAGCAAGCTTTGCATTTCTTGATCGCGTGCAACGGACAGATGAAGCTGGAAATTCTTTTCAGAAGTGTCTTGTCCATCGATAATTCTACCACTGAATTGTTTTCGGCACTTACCTTGTACAATTTTATCGAAAGATTAGTCGGCTTTCATTGCGCAGAGGCAAAACATGTTATTTCTTGGTTTGTTGTCACTGCTATTACAAAACTTCTACCTCCACATATTTTCTATTCTTCATCACTTCACTGTTAGCCATGACTGGGTCTATCTCATGCGTTGACGGATTGAAGAGTCCAACGTTAATGACTATACCCATGCATGCCGCATTGATTTTGGCTCCCTGGTAAGAAAAATAAAACGTTTGACCTCGAAAAACCGACTGATGGCACAGACTTGGTAGCGCGTGTGTCTACACAATCTATACTGAAAAACTGTCCTACATAGGTAGTGGCTTACCTGCTTTAAAATCCACACCGGCTAACGGTCAGATGAAGCATGGAAGTGCGGGTTAAACCCATCGAAAGTATGCCCAGCATGGAAGCAGGTCCCCATGAGACGGTTCTTGGTTGGCCGTATTACTTTAGCTTAACATTGGACTTTATATAAGTTTATTATTGGATAATCTTTCACTCTTGCCGAAAGACACGCGTGATCGATTAACCCGCCCCCCCCCCCAAAAAAAGTTTAAGAGCTTCTCTGGAAAGCTCGAAAAATCATCTGTTCGTTACGATTCCGCTGTACTTAATGATCATGCCAACCAGTTGGACTGTGCTTCAAACTGTCGAGGTGTAAGCTGTTTTTCAACTTTTTCATTCGCCACAATTCCATATTGCCTATGCAAGTGTGTGACAATGCACGCACATCTATGATCTATACCAAATACAGACGCAGCTCCTCATTTGATGGGAAATATACCCATTATTACACCGTCGTGCCAGCAGCGGAGATGTCCTGCTGGCCCTTTTTTGAACTAACCAATACGCTGTAGCCCGATGGCCCTACCGCGACGGCCCACCGAAGATATACTCCAGTACACATCCGAATAATAGTTGACGAAGAAACCTGAATCCTAAAAACAATAAAAAACATCTCTTTTTTGAAGCCTCTGTTCATGCTCGCCCGTTACTCTTTGCACTCATCCTCACTTCACGTCCCTCTGAACTCTGTCGAAGGTTACCATATCTTAGTCTTGGTGGGGGGCACTTGCACGGAACTTGAAGAATGCACACACAATGGATGGTTGTTTAGATGAATCGCGATCGCTTCCGTCAATGCAAGCATTCAGCACGTGATAAGCTTGGAGTGGATACCCCTCACACGCGAAAATATTGATGGTGCTTTTGTTGAGTTGTGGATTTCATTGTTCGGTGTGCCAATCACTTTCACTATTGACAGAGGATCCCAATTCAGTACCAGCCTTTTCCGTGAATTAATTCGTTTGTTTAAACTAACCACTTTTGAATACAACATTGCAACGCGTTCGCGTCGTGCTGGTTTCGTTCGAAACTGCCTGTGCTTGTGCTGCCGGCGCGTCTTTCCAGCAGTCGGTTACATATTTTCGAATCACGAGGCGGCATCGTACTGAAAGCTTACTGAAGGAAGGACTATGATACAAATGCACCTGATGGTTCTTCCACGGCGAGTTTTTGCTTAGATCATATTTTGCCTCGGCACTCGAACGTTTTATCTAACCGCGCACTAAATATGTTCCATTTGGTATGTTTCACCTGACAACCACACCGCCTGCGCTCCTGCTTTACTCGGAATCGCTATTCTAATTCTTGTCGTAACTCCCTGTTCGTACGTTTTCTTCTAATTATTTCAACCAGCGCTACTCAGTACCTCCCCACCTCTTCTATCTAATCATAGTGGTTGCTGTTGCTTCAGTCCTCACTTTTGGTACAGTAATTACCTTGACGCATGTGTTCAACTGTGCCACTCCTCAGCTGTTCGGAAATATTAGTCTGGTACGGAAGTAGAAGTTTAATACTGTCAAACGATCCTACAGCTATCTCTGAAAACTGTAAAAAAGCTACGGGATAATTTGCGGCGGACCTTGGCATATGGCTGGGAAGCTGGCGCAGCCTGCACTTTGCTCAGGCCCGTCGCATTCTATAAACCGTTGAATACACGCGCTGGTACCCGCAAGCACTGTTGAGACGTCTGGTCATTGAATCCACCTGTCTGCGCGCAGCCGTTGAGAAGCAAGCACTTGTCCATGCGCTTCGACCATAGCGCAGATCAGAGGAACGTGATCACTGAATTCGCTCCAAGAATATAATTATCGTCAACGCCATTTTCACATGAGTTCGTGGGCTGCCGTCATCGTTCGACTAAGGGTATAAGTACGAGGGTCACGTGTGGTCAGATTGTTAATATAGAGCTTCCATGACTATGCTGCTTCGTTCATTTTCATCCCACATATGCGTACATATCACTGAGTGAGGTGCAACTGCACCATATTAGGTCAGACTCGCTGCTTGAGCTAGATATGTAGGTTATCACGTTAGAAAAGCATATACCTGTACTGTCCACGAAGTGTGAAAGGCTGACAAAAGACGGTCCCACGATGTTGCCCATGAAACGCGCACTAGTAGGAAGGGGAATAGCCCATTACCAAGGTCTATCTATTGCTAACCACTGTAAGCCCCAAGCACAAAACCCGGGTTTCCACTAGTGAGGTGACACATCAAAAATTGTAAACCTGAACTTTGCCATTGTCAAATGCTACTCCACCGTTCAGGAACTAGTCACCTTCATCCCAACTGTAATGCTTTCACATAAACTATTTCCCTGCCAACTTTACCGAAACTCTAGAAGCATGGCAACATAATTAGCAACTAGACCGTATTTTCGTCAAATAGCACTGCGAAATCAATAGTCATGGTCGCTGTTGCCACACCCAAGAATAGTGTGGGAGACGATATCGCACTGATACTCAGTATTTTGCCAGGTCTTCCAACCAGGACCCGTGCTGCATGGAAGAAGACAGAGAAATAAAGCGGCGCCCTAAGCCTAATAAAATAAACATTTTCTCCATTTAAAAACGACCGAGACTATGTAGACCACAGATTAGCGGTTACATAATGTAGTTCTTCATGTATGAACGTATTCAGTAGGAAGGGCTGAATTGCGCACTGCCACAGTAAGTAATGTACAGACTTAATAGGCGCGCAGATCGTATTTCAGCATATGTCGCTGATCTATTTTTCTTTTTCCGCTTAAAATAAATGGCATCTTCCAGATCAGCAGCACTAATATGATTCGTCATCAAGTTTTCATTTTGGAACCTCACTTTTCCGCCGAATTTATCGAAACTAAAGTAAATGGAAGACCTGAGTCAATGAACACCATAAGCAACCTGCTAGGCTCTCTGACTAAGCCCAATAACGTGACAGGGATCATTTTTCATCCCAATTCCAATCAATATTGTGAAGCTAGGCTTCTTTGTGTCATGCTGAATTCTTAAGTAAATAAATGAGAGATTTATTCTCGACAGTGCGAGACGCACCTTCAAAGATACGATCATGGTAATACAAACGGGTATCATCAGTAATGGCACAGAATTGTTACGATTTAACCAGTACCTACTGAATATATGTCTATGTATGTGGGTGCATTTGTAAGTTGCCGTGGTGTGTGTTTGTTAGTGTTACTGCGAATTTGTGAGTTTGTTCCGTGAATGCACCAATATAGGAAAGAATCACATGACATTTTGCTACAGGTTGACGTTCGCGAAATGTGTAAGACTCTCCAATATATCAAGGCAGTGACTTCATTAATTAGCGAGTCATATCCGCCACGTCACAGTGTTGTTAAGCCGACATTTGTGGCTTGTAATAGGAAGAAGTATTGCCAGGCAAAACCCACCGCGTCCTTGAACACTGCTGCCGAACTATTGACTGGACCGGGACTAAGCCGAACCACCCGGCAGGCACTACGTGGAGGTTGTTCGGACAGCCAGCCAAAGCAATAGCCTGCAGTTTCAGCCTTTTGGGCATAATCATCAGTGTGCATTCATCGGATCGATCAGGATTCGAACCCATGACCACCAGCTGCTTGAACCGCCAGTCAGCAGCTTTTGCCACTGGGCCACTGCGGACTTGATTTCGACAGCTCGTTTCTTTGGGTGCACATCTTTCCTGGTGCTCTGTACAGCGAGCGGAGCAATTACTAGAAGAGTACTACACGCATACCGAAGCTAGAACTGTTTTCGGACAACAAACCATCGGTACTAGGTCTCGTAGTTACAAATGGAAAACTACTGATCAACTGACCATTAATAGACATCCCACTAAGGCTAAGCGATTATGTTAACATCTATTGTAACTACCTCTGCTAGACTGAATACCCGGAAGAACAAATTGCACCCACACGCACTACTAAACTGTAACACATGCTGACAGATCTGGTCGCGATGCTAGGTTGGGACTACTTGACACGCGGGTTTTCTGCTTGTTACGGCAACTGTTGATGAGCTAGTCGCCTGCTACGATTAATTTGACCAGGATATACTCTTCCGATGTTATGGATATGTGTGTCCAGTCACAGTGGATAGATGGATCGGAGGAAGTGCTTAGAGCCCGCTTTACATTAGTGAGCCACGTATGAATAAACACCTTTCAGGAGGTTGGTGAATCGTAAATTGAATAGCCTAAATGCAGAGACCTATGAAAGTAGGCTTGATTTAATTCCTACATATTCATCAGTATATTGTATAACTTAAGATTTTCGTCGAAACGTTAATGATCTATACCATGTTAAATGCAACACGCATAATGCTAATAGCTAAGCTTGTTAAAAAAAATCAGACTAACGTGTTATGCATTCAAATACACGCGGGCATCAATTATTTCTCTCCCTGAGGGGTTACATGCACGCACCATCAGTGACACTCTCATTGGTCATGGGACTCCCTGGATGTAAGCACAGGGCTAGATGGATGCGTCTATGGGGGACAGGCATGCTCCCGATTAGGTTGACACATTGGTGTTAACGGAAGGCGGACAGGGATGAGTGTCAATGCTAGAGATCACCAACAGTACGCCTGACAGTAAGTTGTCAATGTAGTAAGAAGTGTTTTAACATTCCCCCTCAGCACACCTTTAACAGCTCCTTCATTCGGAAAATGTTACCATTGGTACGTACTCTGACCCGGCCGTTAGCCGGGTCTCTGTGCCGAATTTCCAGCGCTTGTCCGAGCAGTCCGTAAGGTATCAAGTGCACAATATGTGATCGGTACAAGATGCACAGTATCGGTAGCACATTTAGGCTCCAGGTTAGCATTGCCTCTGGTTGGAACAACATACCGCATGAACGTACTAATTTTAGTAATAATAATGGGCATATTTATCCGCAAGTGAAAAGCTTTGATAATATTTGGCACAGAACATACACACACATGTAATGTCATGCTCTTGCAAAAGCAATATCAAGGTACTTCCTTATATTTGTTTGCATTTCTGGCAAGGTATTTGTCCTATACGTTTGTCTTACGTGATGGTAGGAGGCAAATTTGCAGTTTGTGTATGTTGTAGACATTGAGGACTAATTACATTGCGTGAATTGGTGATATTGCACCCATTAGACGTTATCTGGGCTTTCCTCGAATGGATGCTCAAGTGATCTTTCCCACGAAAAAGCGACATAATGGTGTCCAGGTAGCTACCTAGCTTACTGCGAAAGGATTGGACAGTGTCACACGATCTGCTGGTGAATGGCAACCGAATCCACAGGGATACATATATGGTGAGACAAAAGTTAGACCGCAAATTCGCCTTGCATCGTGGTATAATCTGGGTAAGGTCTTTGTTGCCTAGGTCTCACCTGTAATTGTGCTTCACTCTTAGGGTGAACCGATTGCAATGGACATTGCCATGTATCAGATTGTGCAGCAGTCTCCAGTTATCCTTTAGTCTTCGCAGCGAAAGCAGCTCGAGATGGAGTTGCTGGCATCGCTGCCGACAGTTTATGATAGAATATTTTCCCAATACGTGCTTAGTAAATGACAGTTGAAGGCTTCCTATCGATATTCTGTCTGATTTCCTCATATTGCCTCAGATTATGCTGCGATACTCCAGCATGGGACGATTAAGGATTTTACGTAGTTCAACTGTAGCTGCGATTGTATGCATGTTATGAGAGATGTTTGCGAAGGATTATCTGACTCGTGCTATCTGGTATTCAATCTGTTCTAAGAACGTAAAGATACAAGAAAATTTGATTCTAAAGTCACGGGTAGGCCGTTGTACACAGATGCGTTCGCTGTTACATGTGCTAGATACTTCGGGGATCAAGCGACCGTGACATATGATACTTGATTATTGTGATTAAAACGTCATCAACCACTTGTCGCACTAAGTCTCAAGCGAATGAATGTACTCTTGAATGAGTGTTAGTACATTCGGAAGCTCAACTCCTTGGTACTTGTGAACAAATGTCATATCAACTAATAAATACGGCACGCGATGTTTGTTAACCGAACTGATATTATTGACACAAAAAAGGAAATTAATGTACCGAACGAACATCTTTGTTTAATCCCGCTGGTAATTGGACGCGGGGAAGAGCAATAGTCGCTTAAGGTGACTAGTTTAGCGGGACCGTTCGTGTATGATGATAGCCAACCCATTAATGTGTTGCGGACATCGAAGAAATCTACCTGAATCGGTAACCGTTTGTGAGGCACCCGATCGAATGTTTTCTGCATGTGCAAGCATAAATATGGCATACTTTGAGTCAATGGAGTCCGGTAGGTAGTTCAGACAATGCAACTACCGGAATGTGTACGAACTTTAGTCAAGGCAACCATTTTAGGACTTGTGAGTTGATGAACTTCCTCACAATTGTTTCACCAGTTTCACGAGTGATCCGGTAATATAAGTGGGTATTATTTTTTCAGTTACCGTTAGCTTTATGCGTAAATTTGCCTGTAATAGGTATAGGATTGGGATCGTTTAGTTCCAAGTCAACTACTAAACAATTAATGCCACTGTGCGCACAAAATCACTCTTTCTTCCTCTTTCCTAGAAGTGCTAAACAGGAAATCCTCAATCATTATCTCTGTTGTCAATGCGCTTACTCCAATTTTACAGCTTGAGTGCCCAGAGAGCCAGAATGTGCCGTTTTCAAGAGATTACGCCAAATTATGTATAAAACTGGTGTTTGTGTCAGGAAATAGCATGGACCTTATAGTTAGACCAATGAGGCAGCTGCCTTTCCACTTTTATACCACTGTTGTTAGTAAAATGATTATCACTAAAAAGCAAGACAAATAAAATGCACAGTGCCAGTGTGAGATTGACGTTATCGATTGCGTTGTGGCGCAGCTGGAATTGAGGCGTACTCTGACACATACGGTTAATTGGGGGCTTTTTTCAAAGCAGCCCCTAGGCCTTCCATTTCGATAGATGTTCGCTGCCAAGTGCGCGCGGATACTCCCGAGATATTCAACCAGCAGAGAACGGATCAACTGCAGTATCATTTGGCATTATATACATATATATATATATATATATATATGGGTAATTGTGCACTTCGGACTGCTTTGTCGATAGGACCACAACAAACTAAAGGCATCGTCGGATAACTATACTTACATCCGTTCTGTTTCATGTTCTCATCTTTGAAGCAATGTTGCATTTGTCTACTTGATCTGCCGTGTCTGTATATATGGACACTTTCCACAACCTCCTGAGTCTAGTCATCGATCTCAGGAAACAACTCAATGCCACAGTCTTACTTTCATTGGAACTATACTGTTCCTTGAGATAAACTCATCTAATTCCATTTGACGGCATAGGAATAGTTTTTCAAATCCACATTTATTGCAGTACACATTAAGCCCCATCTCATATAGCGACAAGTTCAAAACACGTTTCTTTACCATTTATTACAATCCATTACTCACGGATGCAAATATACAACAAGCTGCCTGTTTACTGATGAACTAGACGATGAGGAGATTGTAGTTAAATCAAATGATCTTGATGAGTGCTGGCCTAAGCCTGTCTCATTTCATCAGGATTGTAATCGAGATGATAAGCAATATGGTTCCAAAGTACCAACTACGCAGAAATTTGCCTGGACTTCTGACTGTTCCGGAGGCTTCGTTCGATCCGCAAAAATGTGAGTGACATAATTTTCTTGCACTTGGAGTCGCCTGTCCTTGCATTTTGATTCCATTTGTATGTCCATCTTTCATCCGTGAACCACTCGTGAAATACGTTTCAAGTCTGTTACCTGGGTGCAGGAAGATAGACAAGAAATAGATATGAGGAATATTATTATTATTGTGTCACATTATTGTGTCACATAAAGTACAGTTGTGGCAGCAGAGGTTACTTTGGTCTTAAGCGATGTCTGTTTCTTGTTTCTCGCTCTCTTACTATTGATAACCACTTGTTATGCACGTTTTGGTCTATTAGTGTGACAGTTGGTACCGCCCTTTATAGTCACAAATGTCTGTTCTCAAGGGCACTTGATTCAGTCCATTAGTTCACATCTAGCTACTAAGCTTGCAATCACTATAGCATTTACACCTGGAAGTGAAATTCTCCTGCGAGGAGTCGAACTCCATTGTTGACCGATGGGCCTTATCGATCGAACTTCCATGTCACTGAAGCCAGGGTAACACGTCTTCTCTGAATCACCTACAAATCCCAGTATCTCCAACTGTCAAGACCATAAGACCACAAACGGTGACGAGTGGTCCGTATACACCACTACTGCCTTGTTGGTATTCTGCCAACCGACTTGAGCCTATGGTCAGCTCATCTTTTTCATCTTTGCGTAACTTCCAAATCAGCATATCTTCGAGTTACATCGGGGAAACTTAGTGTTCGTGAATCACCATCTGTGTAGGTGCCGTGAGGCAGAATCAAGCGAAATTTCACGGTAGTTGAAGTTACTTCGGCTCGAACTAGTAAACCTATATTTGCAGCACATATTCGGTAGTGGTTAACGCTTCAGGTATGAGTGGGAACCATCGAGCACATTGGTGACGATGTCTTTGGTCTTGAGCGAAGTTGCCTCAGGAGTATAGGTGCGTCAGCCACCTGGGGATTAGTCGTTAACTATCGCTTACCCTTATCAGATTGCTCTGTGTTAGTGAGACACTCTGTTCATGCCAGTCAGTCGAGGTAACGTCAAACGCACACAACAGTTTTGTGTGGGGTAGTTATCGATGAAGTTATCTCTTTCGCCATAAGTATTGCATTACCCATTGTGAGATGACGCGCTGAGCGTAGCGTTGTTTATTTTGGCTCTAGTCGGGCGGTCTCTCGAAATCATAACTGCTGGAATTGTAATTTCTCCTGCAAGATCACACCGAGGATTTACCACTGGTGTCAACATTGGTAGGGCTAGTTACAGCCTTCCTATAATTCCATGGGCCAGGAGTTTATGTGGGATCACAGGCAAATCCTGTCCACCGATAAACTCACTGACAACATTCTTACTAATGTGCAGAGCGCAAGTGCTGAAGTCGTTTAATATTGTGGTCAAGGAATAGGATGGAGTTTACTAAGGACTAGTGTAAATAAACGGAGCCAGTTCTGCCCTGTTTCTGATAGGCCATAGTGGTCAGATTTCATAATCTGTCCTAAGTAACAGTAGGATTGTATGAATGAAATCATTTCATTGGGGTGTTCAAATGTTGGCGACCCTGTTACTCTGTTACACAATTTTGTTTCCGGACACATCTGTCATCGTTAACTTCATGGTCCACACTTTCGACGATCACAATGGTCGTTCGATGACACGCACGGGAACAGATGATGAAAATCGGCGACTGCATGTATTAGAAGACAACCTTACTTAAACCGGAGCTGCCTTGGATGTGAGTCCTCGGACAGCACCTGGTCAAGCAGCATACTAATGGTCTCATCCTTCCTCTTATGTCCCGTGTACACAGTTTGATTATTCATGACCAATATTCGTCAGACCCGAGTGTTCAAATATTTGTTAGTGCCATAGCTAGTCTATCCAACGGTGTCAGACAATTGGTCTTTAGCATGAGTACTCAGATGCGATTCATGTGGTAGATGGAATTATCACGGTACTTCTAAGGGGTTCCCTCCTCACCAGCGATCTCTTAGGACTCATGTGTCCACTTCTGTGAAATTCTCTACCACCGCTCCATTTACTCATTTCCCCCTATCTCTTGGTATGCGTCAGGGTGCAGCACTTGGGATACACCAATTACTGGTTTCTGTAAACGATCTCACGACAGTTATCGTTTCAAGCCCACGACCACAAGTGGCTTGCACCATCACCTAGCAGCTTCTGACACCGGGTCACGGAGACAGCAGTGAACCTCTTTGCATGCCCTTCTAATGGGACAGACACAATAACGCTATAAATGCATTTTCCTCACAAATTAAGTGTTTAGAACTTGCGGTACGATAACCACACCGTTTTCGGTTGTCCTCTTATTCTAATGTACCACTGGAGTTGGGTTACATGCCAACGCAGCTGGGATAAAATTGAGAAACTATTCACGATTCCCGTATAGGTACATGCGGCTTAAGAATGTTACGTATGACTTGGAAAACAGGTACCACAAAGCAGGCAAATGCCCCTGTGCGCTGTATTAAGTAATAAGGGTTCAAGCTAAACCATTAAATATGACGCGCCTCGTCCGTCACCCAAACTCCGGGTAACTCCGGTCACGTTATGATGTAGAGGCAGTTCTCTTGTCAGTCACTCGCCTCTGTAGCACCACATACACTGTACGCATTCTTCCAGATGTTCTTTGGAGCGAACGCTAGAAACGCAAAAAAAGATCCGGACGACTTCCGTTAACAACAAGACGCAAAATCTATCCTTGTTCACGAGGTCCCAGAGCTCCAGACATTTAAACGAGCTAGATACCAAGCGCATGACTAGGATGGATGGCGTTTCCTTCGCGAAGTGTTTTCACTCGAAAACCTCGCTAATTCGACATCAAGGTTACCGCTATCACCTAACTACAAAGGGTGTGGTCCCCGAGTGATGAAAGTATCATTGCACTCTGAACTGATGGCAAAACATGTGAACAAAAAGTGGCACAAAAACGTAAAAAACTGCTATCCGAAATACGTATAAAGGCGATAGGCACCGGGCCACAAATAGATAAGGTAACACTGTGCAGGCAATTTACTAATACAAATCCGTCACCATGTAGCTCAGAACGGAAACAATACCAAAGCACGACGGCAGCTGAAGGAGCACAGGATCGTCAACCTCTTACTGGCGCTGAGAACCCATGCAACAACCTGAACTGGCCCTAGGGCCTGCGTCATTGGTCCTAGGGTCGGCATAGACCCTCACCGGAAATCAGTATTCACAAACGCTTCTAATCACTGATGCCTTCACGTGATTGTATACCCATGCACAGGGTCCTCTCAGTAAGCTAACCGAACCTCTTATTCCTCAGGTCTCCACGCCTTGGGACCTAGTTATGGTCACCTCAATATAGCTGGACATGGAACTCACTGATGTAGTGATTGCTCTACCCGGCATGACTTCCATACGAAACGATTGACCTAGCAGAGGAGGCGAAGTGCTCCTGTATTATCGATCCGACCTGCATGTTGATATCATTGAGTATACAGAAACTCATGTCGTCGATTCTCTTGGTGTCATATTCACCTAAGACGTGGTGATGTGTATTTACTAGAAATAGTTTACCGCCCTCTAAGGTCAACCTTGGAAATGGATCGATGCCTAGCTTCTGCGATGAAGCGACTTCTGGCACAACCACGCAGTCACATCCTTCAGGTGGGGAAATTCAATCTGCACGCAATCGAAGTTCCAGCATCGCACAGCGAACAATTCAAGGCTGACTTGCAAGAGGTGATTGCCGATGTACCTCTGTACAACCATGTCACCTCTCCCACGCGATTCCGAACGGGTGACACACCCTCTGTTTTGGACCTTGTGCTCACCAACGAGGAACTAATGGTCGACACCGTGACCATAGATGCACCACTTGGCCGTAGCGATCACGCGATGTTGCTCTTTCGTTACATCTGTTACTCAGAGTACATCAGTGAGAACAACGTGGAAACCTATGTCGTTACACATTACGATATCCTGTCCAACCTCGTTCAAGAAACCGACTGGTCCTTCCTGGCCGAGCAGCCGCCCGATGTCGCTTGGATGGTGTTTGTCACCCAATTCACCGAGCTAGTGGCAAATGCATCAGAAAATAAGGACTTTCTCCCGGATCAAGTGAATTCCTTCCAGAGTAGCCGTACTAGAATATGTATGGCCTTAAGGGATTCAGCCTGGCGCGCTTACAAAGTCTGTCCAAGTAACCTGACCTGGGGTGCTTACACAACACAATGAAACCACTGAGTCAAGCTGATCCACGAAGCGTAACCCCAGCACCAGCAGAACTTAGCGGCGAAATTCAGTACAAATCCCAAGTTGCTGTACAGATAAGTCAACAAGCTCCGCAGAGTGCAACGCGGGAGTCCTGTTTTACGTGCCACAGACAGTCTGGTGCAAACTAAACAAGATGCGGCAAACGTGTTTCGCCAACAATTCATCCATACATTCCAGAGTAAATAACCATTTTACCAGCTTTTGACACAACTCCCGTCGCCACCAGGGTTAAATCATATAATGTTCACAGCATCCAATTTGATGAAAAGGCTAATGTCATTGCGCGTGCACAACTCTCTTGGTGTAAATGTCCTCAAAGCGACGACAATGAAGCCAGCGGACATGAACTTGCCGAACTATTAGCTCGGTTATTTAACCTTGTCTTGATGAAATGCAGGTTCCCACGATGTGGAAACATAAACTAGTCACTTCTATTTACAATGGTGGGAATGGTGCGGAGCCCCAGAACTACCGTCCAATCACTCTCCCCTCAATGTTATCCAGAGTAATGGAAAGTATACTCGCAGGGCCTCTCATGGTCTGCCTTGAGATCAACAACATCCTAGTGTAATAGCATCAAGGATTCCCCGAAATTGATCCTGTACTACAAACTTACTTCTAGCCCGAGCAAGCTGGACAGAGTGCTGATGCCAGAGCGTGAGTTGACGTTGTTTAGTTGGACTTCATGAAAGCGTTCCATCGTTTGGACCACAGCGTTCTCATGCATAAGCTTCGGAGCTATGAAATCAGTGCCACTGTGCGAGGTTGTATCGGCAACTTCCTCACACAACGTCAGCTGAATGTAAGACTTCGCAGCTCAGTTTCCGATCCAATTGACGTTCAGTGTGGCGTGCGCCAAGGATCGGTACTGGGGCTAGATTTATTCCTAACATTCATTAACGATCTTGCCAGTATACTGCAGCCGAATTTCTTCCTATTTGCTGTTGATGTCAAACTTTGACATAATATCAGGCAATCGGAGGATCAAGTAGCATTGCAGAGTGATATCTACCGGGCTTATATGTGGTCATCTGATAACGGGCTCCGGTTAAACGTGGCGAAGTGAAAATTTGTGAGCATGCACCATCAGCTTACCCATGATTATCGACCTTGGGACAAGCTGTTGCAACGTGCTTCCCGTGAAAGCGATCTCGGGGTAATCATACAGGACGATCTTGGCTGCTCGAGACAGGCTGAAAAGGCATCAAAAAGTGTCAGACAACATCTTGGACCCTTACAGAGGGCTTTCGGAAATTTCGGATTATCAATCGTTCCGCAAATGCTGATCGCCTGCGTAATGCCCACTTGGAATACGCGATCCAGGCTTGGCGTGCCTGGTGCAAGCGCGACGCCAATGCACTTGAGGCTCCACAAAGTAGAGCGACCAAACTCGTTAGAGGATTGTTTCATCTCCCTTAATAACGCAGACTGCAGTCCCTGAGATTGCACAGTAGTGATTATCAGCTTTAGTGTGGAGACCTCATCATGGTTTACTTAATTGTGACGAACCCGATTCACCCATGTTGCAATCCTTTGCAGTCGAGCCAAAATACCAACTGAGAGGTCATCAGTTTCAACTGGCTACGCACTACGGTCGAATTGATTGTCGATGAAACCTTTTCTCCATCCGTGTGTCTCGTACCTGGAACTCTCTTTTGACTCGGACCATCCTTGTCCCTACATTAACGCTATTCAAAAAACGCCTTGCTTACAAACTTTACAATTTACATTATTTGATTTGGTCCGTTTCACTCGGAGGAAGAACTAACACGTGCCGAACTCTCTCAGCAACTTGGCGACGACGATACATGCAGAAGTGTCCCTATCTTAGGGCCTCGGAAGCCAGTGACTAATCGTGAACCGGAACGAGAAGAAAAACGGGATTGTAGAGAATTAACAACAGGTGCAATGGTTGAGACGAGACAAGGCTTTGCGAACGTCTCGGATCCAGTTGACAGCGGATCATGAGCGGCATTTGGTAACGAGTTTGTGCCCAGAACACTGTAGGAGGTATTTGTCGAGAACACAATAAGTCAGACAAATACGCGGCTAGCGAAGCCCACAGGAGTTAACGTTGGTCGAGTGATGCAGCCACGGGAACGCAAATCGTGAGTTTTGAACGACTCACGGCCGGCCAGGATCGTATGTAGCGAAGCGGAGATACGGGGTTGTTTCCAAGCCCAATCTCGTAAGCATCTGGAATGGCCAGTCACACAAATTCTCATCCGCGTTGCGTCGCGGGAAGGAAACACGGTTCAAATCTGTACGGGTTTGTGAATCCTCAGTGGCACGTTCTTTTGGCAATACACGCTCTGCCCACCCCCGCGACGTTTTCACCATCCGATGAGTAGTATGGATGTAGCTAAACTGGATAAACATATCATATCTGTCAAATGAAGCAACACACGAGTGATTTTTTCGTTTCCCTTTGCTCATGTATTTACTAAACACTGCCATTTCTCTACAGTATTTTATATGTGCACATCACATTCCCATTTCAAACTACCGTTACGTAGCAATGCATTTAAGTCGGTAGACACTTAAATTGATGGTTTACTTATTCTTTGCTCCTTTCAATTTTAATTTTCACTCCAAGCATCCTACTGGACTTGCCAAGCATATGCGTTTTACCCGTGATAAATCATTGTTCATTGCTCATCTGATTCATAAATTTTGTAAAGCCCGCAAAACTTATAGATCAAGTCACGGAATGTCGCCTGCCAAACAGACAATGCTATCACTTGCGCTCGTACCGTAATACTAAAGTATTGAGCTACGACATCTTCAGGCTATTGCCTTAGCTTATCTATCCTGTGTTCAGGCAGGGAAGCTATCTTAGCTTGCAAAACCATCTACGCTAATTAGCCCTTCTGATGTTCATGCATCTAGCAGAGAACAGCCCTGTATTATCACTCCACCTAACACAGTAAAAATCGCCCTAACTTAGGGTATCATCTCCTTTGTGCTAAGTCGCTGCATTTCGGATATTTGCTTCATGTTACATCGACGTTATCTACTGCAGAACCAGCTGAGTCGCCGAAGCAGCCTGGTCACTTCCACGCAACTGCACTGTTCTTGAAACTGCTTAAAAATAGTCTAAAGGCATCTGCCTTTGCCAGTTTTTATACACGTGCAACCTCATGTTACCCAAGTCCGCCAACTTTACTACTGAGTCATGGAGCATTGTT
This sequence comes from Dicrocoelium dendriticum, assembly GCA_944474145.2. Classification (NCBI taxonomy): domain Eukaryota; kingdom Metazoa; phylum Platyhelminthes; class Trematoda; order Plagiorchiida; family Dicrocoeliidae; genus Dicrocoelium; species Dicrocoelium dendriticum. The sequence continues at coordinate 133,388,697 of OX104063.1, forward strand.
TTAGATACATGCAAGGTTCCAGGAATTTAGCAACGCGTCGGGAAACGTGCATTTCAGCAAGTTCGTTTGGGATGACATGTTTATTACTGCACACGCAGGAAACTCTAGCTAGTCTAAGTAGTGAGTCGAAACGCACGTTTTTGACGTGATTTTGTGCAGACCGGTGAAGTCTAAGCCGCTGACCGTTCCTTGGGTGGGGCTGTGACTTGGTCACATCCAGTGCTCCCTGCGTACTCCCTCGATTAACTCTTCGTGTGTGACGCATGAAATGTGGCCACAACATTCGAAGCCTGGCTCATTGATGTTATCTTACCAGTTGCAGGCAGGAATTCGTACGTGTGCTCCATTACATTGGTTTACTCGGAAGAGGACGCCATCTAGTGTCGGAGCTCAGGGGATAGTCTGTGCACAAGCACATACTAGCATTCTTATACTCTTGTTGACATTCCTAGTCGAATCGCGAATTTCCCAATCCTAGCGACATCGTTCGCAGCTCAGTGAACTAAATAAACCATATATCCATACAGCTACGAAATTTGCCAGCGACAGTCTCGCAAATGTGGCACAACTGCTCCTAATCCTGGGTTCTTGATTCCAGTCCATCATGACTTCCAGCATCCTGCATCCCATGAAAAAGATGAATATTGCTACGGATCGTACGCTACATACAGGTAGAATTTGTTATATGTTAACTTGAATTTGCCTCATCACATTTTTGTGCCGAATTCTCGGAATTATGCTCAGTCGCCAGCTCTTTCTCTAATAATCGACTTTAATGTGGCTTAGAGCAGTCAACCCATAGATTTTCACGCACTGGACGGTGAAACGGGCAAGACAGCCGACAATATCCATGTCCATTGAGAATACAGGGTTTGAAAGCCGTATCACGGCAACGGGGTATGCAAATACCAACGCACGGCGCACGTGCAGACCCTCTACCTCTTCAGACCACCGAAATACCCGCTGGACAACGGGTGAGTGGACAGACAGGCGTAAGTTAGGCAAACACGCCACTAAGATGCTAAATCAAAGTGGTCAGGGCAACAACGATGAGCAATAGCACTTTATGGCGACCCACCAATATTTGGTTGGCTAGGCCAAATTAGTTTACTGCGGAGAATGCTTACTGATTTGGAACAGTGTCTGAGCAATGGAGCACGGTGAAGCACGTACCTCGGTGACATCTGCGCAATCGGTTACACTGTGTGGCTGTTAGCCAGTGCTGTGCTGGGTTTTCGGTTGTATGATCAGTGCAGTTTAAACGCTGCAGGGAATTGCGCGACAGTACAACAGCATGAGGACGGAATTGCTGTCTGTAAGGTCGAGTTGTCAAGTGGCCCTCTCGTGCATCAAAAATTCAAAGTCTGGACCTCAATCAGAAATTCATTATTCATAGAACGCAAACTCATTTCACATCTCGAGTCAATTAGAATCACTCACAGATGCAGAACAAATCGCCTTCCCTTTACATTCTTGATCAGCATTCGAGCTCCGTTCAGTTTCGATCCAAATCGATTGCATGCTATCCTTCAGTTCGCCGCTGCAGCGATCGACCAGCTTTCAGACTGTTGGCCCAAAATCGTTAAGCTCGACAGATGGCTAAGCAACGGGCATCTAAGTGTAGTATCTAACCATCAAACGCACTACGTTCTGAGACTGGTGCAAAAGTTCAAGAAAACTGGTAGTGTTTGCAACACCAGAAAAACTGGTCGGTCTCACACCACTACGGAGGAGAGTTTGACTTGCGATGTTATCTGCAAAGTGACCGAAAATCCCGCTCTCAGCATTGTGACACAACCGGTTACGGTGTTCAGCGGATTTGAAAGGAACGAAAATATCCTCGGTATGGTGGACTTCAAGTGCAAGTGTAGATCTCTTGGGATCTGTAGAAACGGCATGCACTTAGCTGCTGGTTCTTGGATCACATGGATATTTATTCCATTATTTTTACCGAGGAATCAGTGCTTGATTTGGACGGAATGGAGAATCTTCATGCACGCAGCATAGCCCAAACCTTATGCTTTGTGCTGAACTAAGTGGTCGATAAATCGTGAACCTATTTTCCATCAATGTGACCGGTAGGTCGTTTCATTTGCCGGACTAATTCCACGTCTTTCCCATCATTGTCTTCTAAGGAAATGCTGCAGACCTGCTTTGTTCTGCAATTGGATGCCGATGGGTTATGCATCATCAATTGGTGACAAGATGATGCCGCACCTGGCCATTAGACCCAAACCGTTCGTGATGAACTGAGCGAGATTTTCGGCCACCGATGGATTGGTCGGGGCGGACCAACAGTGGCCTGCTCGGTCACCCGATTTGAACCCCATGGATTTCTCCGTATGGGGTAATTTACAACGATAAGTTTATAATACAAACGCATTCATTGGAACAAATGAAAGAGAACATCGTGGACGCATGAGGCGCTATCTCCGCGGAGATATTTGAGGACGATTTTGCCCACTCTCTAAGACAATTCCTGCAACGCAAGCAGAACACCTGTGGCAACTTTAAACACCTATGGCGTTGATGACTATGTCACCGTTTAATTCTGTCCACTTAAATATACGTATCCAACTACACGTGCTCATCGTCTTTCGGGACTCAATCCGGAATTAAGGTTGAAGGAACGACTACATTTTACCCTCTATTCTACAGGACGAGAGTGATGTCTCGTATGTCCCACATACGGCGGAGATTAGCGAAGGTGACCTGACCATTCGCTATACGGCTGGTGATGTCGAGGATGACACCATTGTGCCTCAAGTGAACAAGATGATAAGGCGAGAATATGCTACGGGGTCGGGTGTCTTCCGTGTTTATTGGCTTGGACGCACTGTGGTTTTGGGTGATTACTGCAGATTATCAACTAACCGGTGACAATCCTGGTGAAGTATAATTGTACCCCAGCTTTACCGACCAGTTATGCCATCTAAGGAGCTTCACGCTCCAGTCAACAAGTGAAACTTTCTATCGGCGGACATAAGATCTCGGCAAATAACGTTGCTGCTCATTTCCATGCAAAGGGACTAAAACGCTATTATTCAGGATCTGTCTAGTAAATTCTGCTAGGGAGGTTGTATTTAGTTATATTTAGCCTTTATTTTTGTAGTTGGTTCTGAGTTGGTTCTGAATTGCTTACTTTAGCTCACTAGCATGTGTTTCAAGGCTGAAAATTCACACATCAAGCGTGCACTTACAGACCGCAATCCCGTGATCATGCTGTTGTATTGTCGCGAATTCTCTGCAGCGTTTAAACTGCACTGATCATACAACCGAAAACCCAGCACAGCACTGGCTAACAGCCACACAGTGTAACCGATTGCGCAGATGTCACCGAGGTACGTGCTTCACCGTGCTCCATTGCTCAGACACTGTTCCAAATCAGTAAGCATTCTCCGCAGTAAACTAATTTGGCCTAGCCAACCAAATATTGGTGGGTCGCCATAAAGTGCTATTGCTCATCGTTGTTGCCCTGACCACTTTGATTTAGCATCTTAGTGGCGTGTTTGCCTAACTTACGCCTGTCTGTCCACTCACCCGTTGTCCAGCGGGTATTTCGGTGGTCTGAAGAGGTAGAGGGTCTGCACGTGCGCCGTGCGTTGGTATTTGCATACCCCGTTGCCGTGATACGGCTTTCAACCCCATATTCTCAATGGACCATCAGCTTAAGTTGAGAGTGTCAGTCAGGCGGCGGCCAGATGCATATGAACCACAGTGGAGCAGTGGGTGACAGTGAAGTTCACGGTCAGGCGTCTGGCATCATACTACTTGCAATGCACCGAACTGCCTGGCGTAGCAGTTTTTCTTTGAAACGCGTTCCCCTTACTCGTACAAATGAATTGCTATTTTCACCTGGAGTCGTCGGATCGGTTTTGTTGTCGCAATCGTCTCCGATCTACTTCGGCTTGGGCAACCGGGTAGTATTTCGCCCTCTGACGAAACCGTGGACATTGTTGTGTTGTGTTTTCTTTTACTATTTCTGTACCTTGTTTTGAGTTCCATGGTTTCCGATGGTGCAATGTCTATTCATAGACTGTTGCAAATATATATATATATATATATATATATATATATATATATATATATAATCGTCTCCGATTGATTCTTTGGCATGGCTCATGGTGCGTTTGCGTCGGCTCACTAATACCTAAGTGTCCAGAAGTATATCGCACGGTAGCTCGAAAGTAGAAGTGATTGTGTGTTGGATCCTTCGTTTGCGTAACTGAGTAACGTGCCTAACGAGAGACTACGGTCTGATAGACACCGCGTGTGCCTTTTCTTTTTCGTACCGCTGCAGGTTGCCAGGTTTGGCGATTCGGCCTTGTACCTAACGCATACACCGGCTCACCTGGCGGAAAACGTCTGCCCACACCTGACGCGAATGGCCGTTGCGTAACCATAGGGCGTATTGCATAGACTGGAAGACGTATCTCACTCCCGAACATGGCTTCTGCTGGGGACTTGCTGCCTGGTACAGCGGGGTTAGGGCGTAGCCCGATAACAGGAACAGCTATATGAACTACTCCGTCGGTCCTTCCCCCCGCAGTTTTAGAAGTGAAGGTCTGAATGTATTCACAAATCTTTATGCTTGCCCATTGGACTAGGGACGCCCCGAAGGCGACCGGCAGTGCTTAATACCATTACGCTGACAGAAACCACTAAACTCCTCGGAGTTAAATTGTGAACCGTTATGGGAAAACCCAGTCGTTTGGTAAGCCGAACAGTACAAGTATCTGTTGTAGTTTTCGTACCGTGGCCGCTGTCGTGGTTATGTTCTTCAGGTGTACGTCCGGCCACTTGGTATACGCATCAACCACAATAAACAAACACTGGTCTTGCACTGGACCAGCGAAATCAACGTGGATTCTCTCCCCAAGCTTAGAGGCTGGCATTCAGGATTGGATGATTTTTGCTCTGAAATTTCGCTGCTGGTGCACTACTGCTATACGTGGCGACACAATCATGCATAGCGTTGTCAATGAAAGGCCAGTATACGTAACTTCTGAGTATTGCTTTCATCCGTGATACTCCTGGGTGATGTGAGTGCAAATATCTTAATAACCTTGCCTGCTGGGACTTTGGAACAACCACGCGCTCACCGAACATTACACAATCATCAACCAGTGCTAACAAGTCATGTAGACAATAAAATTATTGATATGTCAGTAATCCGGTCTGGCCACTTTATGCTTAAAACAAGGATAACGTTTTGCAAAAGAGCATCGAGTTTGATGTGCTCCTGAATCTTCACAGAACTAACCGAGACAGCTCTGCTTGAATTATACAGAGACCGTTTCACGTCCGATTTAAGCGCAACTGACGCGAACACCTGGTCTTCGTCTATGCTCGGCTGTTTTGCGATAAGTCTAGACAGCACATCGGCGTAGCTAAAATCTGCCCTAGGCACATGAGTTATTGTAAAATTATATCCGAGCAAAAGTGTTGCCCAACGCTGGAGGCGATTAGCCGTGTACAAAGGCATACTCTTCTTCGAACCGAAAATGGCGGATAATCGTTTACGGTCATTCTCCAATACTAACTCTTTACCCTGAAACATCTGATAAAACTGTTTGACAGCAAAAGTCAAACATAATGCCTCTTACTCGTTTTACGAGTAGTTTCTTTGAGACCTGATGCATGGGCAACCGATCTCATGGTGCTAGAGTCGAACCACTGGCGGAGAACTGCTCTAACATCATAACTAGAGGCATTTTCGGAGATATTGACATCTTCTTTTGGGTCATAATGTGCCAGCATTAAGTCCGACACAAGAGCTTTCTTACTGCGATTAAAGGGTTTCTCACATTTGGGTGACCAAACGCAAGGTCGATTTTTACCCAGCAAATCGTTCATTGGCCGCGAAGTCGATGCATATAAGGAATGAATGAACTATAATAATTTACCATGCCCATGAACGATTGCAGAGTAGGTATATAATGTGGTGCAAGTAATTCCTCGACGACACGCATTATTTTAATATCAGATCTTTACCTGTCACGATCGCGGATACAACCAAGGTATTTCAGTTAAAACTTGAACAAAGAACATTGGCCAGCTCTCAGAGTCAAACCATATTTTCATAGGCGTTGGAATCCCTGTAAGAGGTGGCAGCTATGGTGGGTTCTGTGTTTTGATGTGATGACAATATCATGTGATCATGTTATTGATGACAATGTCATTCAAGTATGCACATGCCGATGGTATGTTCGCTAGCATAGTATCCATCAGTTGTTGCGTAGAGTCCCGGAGCAGCGTTCACTCGGAACGGTAGCCGATTGTACTCCTATAGACCAAGATTAGTGTTAACTGTAAGAAGGCGCCTTGTGTCATCATCGACTAACGCTTGAAGATGGACATCCGAGATATCAGTCATTGCGAAAATGCTATTGCCCTTGAGTATGGCGAACGGTAGTGGCAGAGGATATTGATGGAGATTTAGTGCTGTCTTCGTGCCGGGTGAATAATCTCCACAAAGACTAATGGTTCCGTTTGCCTTTTTTCTACACAATAGGGGCTGCCAACTCTGAGTATTCCACTTTAGAAATCACCCTTGATTGCTCCAAGCGATCCAATTCATTGTCAACTAACTGAAGAGTCGCATACGGCACCGGTATTTTGGGTCGGAAAACAGGGTTTGCGTCATCTTTTAGATACAGAGATGCTGTGAACTTGGTGCAACAGCCAAGTACGGGGTTGAACACTTCTGGGAATCGCTTCTCCAACTAGTTAGCGAGTGTAGAATTCTGCGCTGTGTAGCACTGTGATGACATGTCCAGACGGGATAAACTTTCACCTGTTTGATCGCACACAGATTAAACGCGGTTAACCAATCAATATCAAGTATGTCTAATGCCGGGTTGTCAAAAACGTGACAGACGCCGGTTTGCTTATCGGTTTTGTAAACATATTCATAGAAAAAGTTACCATATAGCTGTTGGCTACTATTCGACGCACTCCTTGCGATTTTTTTCGCATTGCAGAGTATCGGTCTACTGGTAGCCGACCATGTTGGGCTGCAGATGATGGTAATGTCCGATGCGATATTCAGCTGTAGGCGCACTGAGTGGCCATTAATAGTGACGGTAATAAATTTACGAAGCGAAAGAAACCCTTGTTGTGCAGTTTCATTAACGACATTAGACTCCCATTTGATTTCGCGTTGTTGAAACGGTTTTGATTGATCCCCATGATGAGGACGTCGTGGGGTTGATCTGCGATGCGTTTCTTCATGGCTTTCTTGAGGCAGGCGGTGCACTACTGATTGATGAACGGACAGTCTCTGGAAAAATACCACTTCTTACAATTCTAACAAACATGGGGTGGTTTCTGTCGTGCGGTGTTATAGACATCTTCACAAGTAATCAGACTCCCGGCATCACTCTTCGCTGCCGTCTATTTGACATGTATGTTGCACAGTAGAAGTCCAATTTAAAGTGGAACACTTAGTATCTTTTGGCGCTGTTGCCTGTCATTTTTCCCTATTCCAGGTCCCTTTCAAAGCTAGCTTCACAACCGTATTCTCACAACATCTGTAGTATTCAATGCCTTCTATTCTCGTCGCCACTTCTCCGGCTCTCCGTCTCACACCAGCTCCCAGCTATTTCGCTAGCACCTGATTACTGGACTTGTTACAATATGCTTCTCAAGGTTTCCTAGCCCGGCGTAGCAACTCCACTGGCCCTCTTACATGTGCGGACGACAAGTTGCACCATTGGTGACTGATGGCTCAAGCGACATCCTGGTCGCATATTCTGCTACTTTCTACGCTCTTTTGATTCCCTCCATTTCTCCACCTGTTAACAACGCCCGATACTTCCGATTTCCACACAGGGCAACTGATGCTTATGCTAGACCAATTGGGACAACATGTATCACTCGCATTCAACAAATATCGGGTCTCGTACTTGCACACAAAATAACAGATCTGCTATATAACATGTTTCGGTTCATCAATTGCTTTTAACTACCACAAAATTCCCAAAACGGTTTTCTTGCACACAATAACATAGTTCAGCTCAATTTCCTTGACAGTTTGCTCGTCTCGCTTTCATTTTCCCCTCTCTTCTATAGGATATCATTAACCACGTGAAACACCTCGAGGACATAACTGCGACGCTCACCTGGCCACGGAATCAACACAGACCATTGAAATCGCCCATACATCACAATCCTGACATGCTGAAAGAATCCGAAAAGCTAATCTAATGAATACAAGTCACCTGAGTCGTCCGACTTCACCAGCTCCAATCACTCGCAGTCGACTCCGAAGAAGCCAACCACACAATCATCGAAACAAATTGTCGAAAAGTGACTGCGAATAACCGCGAGGAGAATCGGTCAGATGCAACCCTGTCAGTGTCATATCACCGGTCGGCAATGTTCCAGAAGGTAGTCAGTTTTCGCCTGACAAGCTTTCCTCCTACAACAAATCACCAATGTCTGTTTAACTACACTGCGACGTGGAGGATGTGACTCGCCACTCAAGAAAGGCACTGCCCCAACCAAGCATTGGCAAGTTGACCGATAACACATTTCACAATTTCTGTGCATATATCTGCTTTCATACGATTACGCCTACATGTTTGGTCAGTGACATGTCACTAGTCTTAAAAGTTTACACAGCTTTTTCCTCATGCTTCACTCACCTGACCCGCACTTAGTGCAGATCCTCATCAGACCAGTTCCTCACCAGCATACTCCAATCCAATGACCTCTAATCCTTATCTTTACATCTCGCACGCTGCGAGGATAGATTTCATTCAATCTTTGGGCCATGTGGGTACACACTACTAACTACCTCTGTATTAATCATGTTCTTGGTCCTGCTTATTATGCTATTACGTACAACACTGCACCATTCCGATCATGCCACGCTTTATCGAGAATAAGATATCTATTTATTTGTTTAGAAATTGCATTAACCATCACAATCTCTGACATCAGTTATCTTGACTGCAACACTTGTGAGTCACTTTTTAAGTTGACCAGACGCTGACGCTCTGCGGCGATATCCCGAATGGTGAAAGCTGGAGATGAGTCCACTTTAGATAACACACTTCTTCTGATGTCCGCGTCAGCTGTAGTGGTTAAGCCAGATACGAAAATGAGTGACGAACTGATCGTCCGAAAATTGTTTGACCTTGGAACCCTTACATGAATGCATCACTCTGACCGTGCATGAGACAATCCTCGGTTTGATTCTTAACCAGCTTCAAACACTGACAACGGATGTTGGAATTTGAGGACCTTTCACCAAAAATGGAAGTGCGAACATCTACGGTCTCCTGGAAATTGCCGTCGTGGGAATGTTTCGGTAGAATGAAATTACAGTACTGGTTGTATCCATTTGCGCCCAGCTTAGGTGGCAACAACTGTACTTTGGCCGCATCATCAAATGTGATCGCGTCAACCAGAAAGATGTCATCATACCACCTGTACCAGTTTGCGAATGTGATGCCGTTTGTTGCGTCATAGTGGAAATCTTGCACCCGTTTGTCAACACTCCAGCGAAAGTAGACTCGGTTTTCATTATGGTGGGTGTTATATTTAGGGTTGACAGTTTCTCAGTGAGTGCTTGGAATAACAATGTCTGTCTTTGCGATTATTGAAGCATAGCTCGTTGTTGCTACTAGAGTTACTTATGCTTCTGTTGTAGTAATTGGGTTAGGTATGAAAGACCAGCCATCTCCATCCTCATCATTGCAATCGCTGTTCATGGGGCTTACAGCTGTCAGAACAAGACTAACCGCACCGGACAGTGTACTGACCAGATCTCCATTCACGCACGACGTCTTTGTCAGTCTGTTCGCTTAGACCTGCGCGTGTAGCCTATCATATCTGAGTTCCCGCAGTGACTTTGATACCGTTCGACAGAGCTGCTTTAGCGTTATTTGGCAAGAATATAGCTTAGTAATCTACACCGCTGTACATCATATCTTCAATCTACATGTCCTCTCACATTGACCATTGCAGTTATTAGTACATCTCACCTTACTAGCCCTGTGTGATAATGCTCACCAGTGAGCCTAGCGACGCACCACCAGCAATCCTGCTGCTACAGCGGCAGTTATCGCTGACCGATGTAGAAAACAGGCACCCTAGCGTGACCTAGAAGTACATACACACCGTTGAGCCTTGGGTCGGTGAATTTTATCGGCCGGAGATCTGGTGAACCACAAGTTCAAGATCAATCGTAGCTCAGGTAAGCGAGTAACAGGAGTCATCTCAGAAATCACGTGATCGGTCTGTGCCAATTCCTCTAACGGAACACTCATGAAATTAAAAAAGGAAATAACAGCGTATTGACAAATAGTTTGTGGTTTCGTGACGTATGTTCGGACTCCGATATTTAGGCTGATTCGAACGCTTACGATGAGGTGTGAAAGATTGGCTGTTGCTTCAGCAGAGCAAAAGGAATTGATCGCAGTCTTGTGGGGGAAAGTCGCTAAACTCGAGGTACAAATTAGTTTATTTCGTAGCCCTAATCCCAGAGCTGCTTAAAGACAAGAACTATCTAGCAAAAAGGCTACATAATCCGGCGAAAAGCTAACATCATTGGTGGCAAACAGCACTGATGACAGGCTGGTTGAACGGTCTCTTAATTCTCAGCAAATTCTTGGAGGCATGCACTTATGAACAAATTTTGAGATTACCTCTGTTATTGGCTTGGCAACGATATTTGACTCATACAGAGAGTGCAACGGTGTTGCACATAAACAATCTTGCCGTAGCTTTGGTCTATCTTCCACACAAGACGACAAAAACATCCTCACACAACAAATCTCCGCTTATAAGGAACCGCAGATCAACCAAAAGGCGATGACAGTGGTTTGTTCAAGCGTCCCAGAACCCACTATCGATTCGTTAAAACGATAGGAAAGCCGAGGACTAAAATGGATGATCGGACTGAAAGTTCTCTCAACTAGTCTTACACCCCATTCATGAATTCCATCAACTCCGTACGTAGGAGAACCTCGGTTACTGCGAGTAACATTTGACAATACCCCCGATATGGAAGATGTTCTCTTAGAAAGTCACATTCTAGCTTTATTCCGGCATCCTATGAGCAGAAAGCCAAAAGCGAAAATCCGACCCAAGCGCCTCACGTAAAAATGAGATGAAGGGTGGTAATGCCTCGTGATGTACCGGAATCGAGGCAAGACGATAGCAGTGTACCACAAAAGCACAAAAGCATGAATGGAAGTATATCACAGAGCTCTCTAACATGAAAAATGTCGTGGTTTTCGGCATCCGCTTTCTAGCTGCGTCCCTAATCTATCACTGCAGCGGACCAAAAGTTTTGTGTTACCTTCCCCAAATTCAACATTGTGCCGATAGCGATTCAGGCATGACATGACAACAGGAAACGTGTCCACCAGAAGTACGGCTATGACCATTCCTTCAAGCAGTACAGACCCCTGGTGCAGATGAGTCAGACTCCGTTGCTCTTACCTCAAATCAGCCAACCGTTCAAATATAAGCATTAAAAAACGTCAGCAGACCGGCACCATTTGCTGCAAACAAACACAGGAAACCAAGCTCCTAATGTGTCAACAAATACGGTGCTCCTACGCCAACGCCCAATGGATGTAAGTTTAGCTGCCGGAACTAAGCCATCAACATGATACAGCAACTTGTGACAACTTGGTGACTAACATTTGATTCTTAAAAGACAGACTATATCCAGAAGTTGAACTTAGTCAAATCAGTCATTCGAAATACTCGCCCATCTCCGGTGGCGGTTTTGCTATCTACTGCCGAGATTACCTAGAGTGTGAGGCTTTTACCGAAGATTCATTCGTCATTCCAGACATATTGTTGTGCCGACTGCACCTATCAGGTAGAGGTGGCGGACCTCAGAGTACGCATGATGCTTGACTCCTAGTACTTGTCTACAGTCCACTGAATTCCTCCGCAGACAGCGATGATACTGTTAAACACTCTCCACTATGCTGTTTAAAAAAGTACGGGCACTACTTATAATGGGTAATTCAACGTACCTACAATAGTGTCGGTGTCCTCCAGTGACCCATACTTTAAAGTAACACTTTTGTTCATGGATATGGTCGCGTTGTATAACCATTTGCATCGACCAACCAACCACGGTTCAATCAAGCCATCCATTCTGGACTTACTCCTGACTGACGAAGAATTGATGTGTGAGTCAGTCACATCCGACTCTCCACAAGGCAATAGCGACGATTCGGTCTTAACTATGCTTATATGTGTTGTGCAAGTACTTTTGATAAAGAACGAGAAACTCAACTATTGCTGACCGTGCAAGGCTTCACAACTTAGCGATAACCGTTGACTGGGATCTGCAGTCACACAGTTGGGCGGCCTAGGCATGCAATGACTTAAAAGGTAAACTTAGTGGGTCATACATGCAGCCTCAGTTGTACCATTACGAGTATCGCGCCGGACCAACAGTTGGATCAGAAGCAGAACGCGTAAATTGGTTAACGGCAGAGATGAGGTTTGGAGGCAGTATGCACCAAGCCCATGTAATGTTACATGGAAGCATTACAAAACAAGCAGAAACTATTGCACGTCCCTTATTAGAAGCGACAAGTATGAAGGGCATCATACCATGGTAAGTAAGTTTACGATCAACACCAAGCTGATTTCCAGGTACGTGGATGGAAAAAGAAAGGATAGGCTTGAGATCCTCACAATAAAGAAGGTCAGTGGCTTAACGATTACTACTGTGGATACGGCGAATGCTCCACTTCTGCAGGTTGGCTCAGTGGCTATAAATACCACACAGTCTTCGCCCGATTAACTTCCAACCCATGTCGCCGGCTTATTCAGCGCTACTTTTCCCCAACAGCTGTTGCAAGCCAGTTACAGTCTTTCTGAGAAAACAGTGCCTCGGTAATCGACAAAGTCTGTCCAAAGTTTTTTTTAAAGCCCTTATCTCCACCATAGCAGTACGTATTGCAGCGTTTTTCAATGGTTTGTTTAACTCCCATACACTCTCATCTGAGTGGAAGCGTGGAATGATCATTTTGATCTACAGAGGAGATAAGCGATCGGATCCTGCCAGCTATCGACCTAGTACTCTCCTCCCTATTTTCTCAAATGTGCTAGCATTAACAAGCTCAGATGAACTGAGGAGACATTTTGAAAGTCTGCAAATATTTTCAAATATCTAACATGGCTTCAGATGCAAACGATCTTGTCTCACCAATCCACTTCTTGCTCGGGATTTATGGAGATGATGTTGATTAGACTAAGACATGGATAGTAACTCTCGCAACATCCGACTGTATCCATCTCCAGAGCGATCTGTACCCCGCTTAACGAGTGGACAGAAATGAACCAGCTCCCACTTAACCATGCAAAGCGTTACCTGCTGACGGTAGATTATAGCTTCATAAACACATCAGTTGAGGTAACACTTTCTACATCACCTGACCAATAGAAGCGACTTGGGTGTCATGGTGCAAGAAACTCTTGTCAATTCGCTCCAGTGTTCGAGAGCGGCAGATATGGCGAAGTTGAACTGCAGGTTCTTGAGGCGAGCTCTCGGCACCTTGGGACGACGGCTAGTACCACAGTTTATAAGCGCATATCTTCTTCCCCGCGTTGAATATGCCGTTCAGGCATGGCGTCTATCACTAAAACGAGACATTCGTTTCTTAGAGCAGCCACAAGGAAGATCCACCAAGGCAACACGTGGACTATCCGGTCTCAGTTACGAACTGCTCCTTCGTTTGCTCAGTGTCTTCCTCTCGGAATACCGACGGTTTCACGGAGATCTCGTTCTCCCATATCGGATGCTAACTGAGAGCCAACACCAGTATACATCACTGCTGACCCTACCTTCTTACAAACATCCTTGATACCACCACAGGCAACTAGTACCGCAAAACTTTCGTTTAGAATGCCAACATATTTTTTGTAATCTTAAAATCTATTCACACTGGAATGCACCACCAGTACCAAGCATCGCGACATTCGAAAGTCTAAAGGATTTATACCTAGGTACTAAACGCTATACAATAGTATACAACAGTTCTAGACTGATGGCTAGACTTCTGATATTTCACGTTCGACGTTGGAACACTGATTTTATTTGCATCTGCAACCCTGTACGTCTTGTAAGTCTATGACATTTTCCCATCATACATTATTTAACGATTTGCATGGATTCACTTCGGTAGTCCTCTAAGCCGTCCCTAGTCGGTTTACGATCGCTCCAAAGAATATTCATAAATATCCACTGGGGAGCTGTAAATGATAGGGATGTTTCCTGTTAAGTAGCAGAATATAGCAATACTTGTGAGGGTCTTGGGTTACCATAGGGTCTTCAATTTAGTTGACGGGTGACGGATGACCCACCTCAGCTTGGCGGGCATAATTACCACACTTAGGATGCTAACTACGTAGTTACGCTGGCTCACGTCATCGAGTTGTTTTCCCTTTAAGGAAGTTGCATTCAATACGGAGGAAGCCGTGCAGATTGCCGACGGCGTGCTATGTAGTCTCTTGGTAACACTTGGTGTACCGTAAGCCGCGCTCGCTTAACCCGATGGTCTGCATACTATCGATGATGACTGCTTACGCTGAACTTCGCCTGCTACATTTGTTTATGAGCCGTTGGGAATAACTAGGAGTCTAAATTTCTGGTTGTTTTTGGCGGAAATCAGGTTGCACTTGTTACTCTTTTCAACATGCTTCTGAGGGGCCAGGGCATTTTGTAGGATAAACCAAGCCCTGCTTTTGTTTATTCCAAGCCGACTGGGTGTGGTTTGTTTGGACGTATTTGAGCCACTTTGGGGGTTAACACACGATTGGTTTTTTCAAACAACAGATGGTCTTTTTAACTGCATAAGGGGACCTTCTCTTCATAGTTGAAGCAAAGATTAATGGGCGGACAGAGACCAAGGTCGCAATAGGTTTACTTGTTGTGAAGTGATATATTTATTCGCCGTTCGCTAAATTATTGTTAAGAGTTCGTATTTCTGAGATAACTGCAGTGCAATCGCGACCAGCGGAGTAACCGTACACGCTGTGCAAATACAGCGATATTCTGGCCTGCATTTTGTACATCCACACTGTTAGGTCTCGAACGGCTTGCTCCGAGGAAAATTGCGCTGTCTGAGAATCAGTTCGAGTTGGCGCCACTGATTCAGAGCAAATCTTGCAACTTGCATGAGAAAAGAGAATTTTACAAGGACCAAAGCCAATTGCACACAGAAACGAAGCAAATTGACTTGTTCAGGAAGATAAGTGCGCAATTTCCCACAAGTAAGAGTGTGCGTTGTATCAGAACAGTCTCAGTTACAAGCAGACTAATGTTTTTCCGTGTTGCAGAACTTTCGTTACTATCGCTTGTTTCACGCCACTCACATGTCCCTTGTTTCTTCGAGACCTATAAAATCAAACGAGCACACATTCGTGAGTTGAACGGTATCGGTGTGTTTCCATCCCACGTCGGCCTGTTCTGTGTTCGCCAATACGCCACTCGTCCGGCGGTTTGTCTTTTGAATCGCTTGGCGCAATCTAAGAAGCTGCTAAGTTGAACCCCTGGGGACACAACACTCATCTCACTTGGTTAGATCTTAGCACGTTCAGAATGAAAGCTTGTAGGTCAACTAGCACACTAAACCCATGTTTATACTTCCGATTAGAGGAAACCGAAGCACGGATTCTTTCCGTTCAAGTTACCTTAGGTGCGGCATCATCTGCTGCTGACTGTGAACTATCTTCTAAACATATGCTTGTCCGCTAGTGCTCACTTGACTTAGGTTAATGGGAAAAGCTCAGGGTTCGTACACGTAGAAGTTCGTCTCCTTTTCCGCACGCTACAGTGATCGGCTCTGGCGTAGGCACTTTTGTATCACAGCACAGTGCGCTACCGGACTTTGCGGACAGGCCAGGCGGCTTTGCTGAAAGTCTAAAAGCTAATGCCAGCTAACAAAGCGACAGTGTGGGGAACGACACAAATTGTCTACTAGCTAATTTTCTTGACCACCGATAGACATGACTGTTAGCCCGTTTCAACGCCCTTGAAGTTGGCTCTCGTTTAAGATCACAAATGTTTTTGTAAAGTAACGAGATTTGTAGCTTATGTGCGTTGGAAATAGTTGTTCAGCTATGTGATGTAAGGATCAAAGATGATAAACACTGATTTGATCCTGAAGAATAAATGCTTTAAATAGCGTTCATCGAGATGATTCGAACGCTTGCCAGCACCCATGTTTGCTTTAAAAATCGGGAGAATAAATCCGGACACATTTCCATAACAGAACTAATTCGACCGAAAGGTAGGCACAAAAGTGAATAAGGCAAGGCTTGGGGTACAGAAAATATTGCATGCTCAACCGTATCGCATTGAGCAGAGTCGTGTTAATTTGACTGTATTTTAATATGTACTAAACAAACCTTGCTTTGCCCGAAATTTAACTGCAGTACATCGGCGTCGTGCTTGATTGCGGATTCCAACTAGGCACACGTTGTCTACAGCTTTAATTAAATTATCCCATATGGCTGAATATGTAACACCCTGATACTCGGCATTCGGGGTATGCCTAACTAGCATTTTGCGCAAATTCTCCCCACATTCGTTGCGAAAGCTGGAATCTTGCTGCTGTTACTGCAATTGCGACCAAGCCTAGAGGAGCATCGTTAAACAACGACACGCATCCAATGCAGTATGGTATGGAATCGAAGGGGCTGACAAGGGTTTACCCCCCTGCTCACTACAACTAAATGAACTCAATGAGCATCGTTCTTCTCACATCTTAGCTAAATTTTTTGGCAATTTATCAAATATTCATTTTCACCGACAGTTATAAAGTAGCAGGTGGTTTGACATCTCTTGAACCGAAAACTACCCTTCAGTTCATTACGGACGATCTGATTACCATAAAAAATCATGTGATGAATTACTGCACTTAATACATCACACCCGACAGATTTACATCACTTTTGGCGGAAAGTTTTGCAGTCTGTGTTGAGCCCTTAAATAAAATGCTTACAATCATCCACAAACCTAAAAAATGACAAGTCGCATCTGGGGTCTGTTATCAGTAGTACAGTTAAATCAATAGATGCCTAAACTGATGATTCACTTATCCTGCGGTGTTTTAATGTTCACTCCAATCATCCTACGGGGCTCGTCAAGCCCCATCCTTTTAATCGCAATAAATAATTGTTTATTGTTCAATTGACCGAGTTGTTTTAAACTTAACAAGAGTTTACTTTAGTCAATGTGAATAAAAGCTTAACACATAGTCCCGTGCGGATAATAAACTTACGGTTTTCATTGTACAGCTTTCTGAGCCCAACGGAATTCCGCTGATTGGATACCTTGTCGCTGACCGATTGATCGGTTACATGCTTGGCATCTACAGTGAAAGAAATCCAACGGTTGGTGGATTCCGTGAAAGCAATAACATTGCTATTATGAAATTTCATTCTATGGACGCTGTATTATAATTCGCAGTATATCAAATATTACTAGCTAGTTTATTTACAAAATTAACGGCCCTCAAATGGTATGTTCTGCGGAGTTCCAGAAAGATTGCGACGAGTAGCTAACCAGTTTTAAGTAAACATATCTCGAGCTCCGGTGTTTACTATACAACGACGAGTAATAACAAAGTATTTGTGTCACCATTTCCCCGAAACGTTGCGGTTCTGCCTCGGTTTCAAATGCATCTGCTTTTCGTCAATTCGTCAACTTCACCTGTCATTACAACTGCCGGTTGAATAACAGCAAGAAGCTTTCATGTTCCAATGGTGATTAGTCCTAGCCGTTATCATTCACTTCTCTTTTGGATCATTGGAGTTTACTTGTTTAAAAAGTCGCCGCTACTAGTTTTGTGTCGTTGTTGGATGATGTTCCGCTTCTGATACATAGGTCTATCAAACCAAGCTGCATCTACCTGAGATGACGTCTATACCTAATCTAGACTACAGCCTCTTAATAGCTTTGAATCAAGTATTCATCTAAAGTGTTATAGTCAGTGCGTAACTATCCACGTTACAAAGTGCCTCCATGCATGATTTTAGAAATGGACGTTATCTTATTGCGATGGCAAACGTGCTGCTTTTCAAACTACATTCCTGATGCATCCAGCAAACGCTCATCCAACTGCCATGCATAAAATCAACTCAAAACATCGAACTTAATGAATAGCTTTTCACCCACAGCGTCCGTGTCTCAAATTGCTACCAACCGGTAATGTTAAGCAATCCCAAGCACATAAGCTTCACAAATTTGACGGCGTCCATTTCAGGCAAATAAAAAACACACCCTGGATTCTTGCTTCACCCGGGTTAGCCTGTCGGAAATTATCCTCAATTTTACCGTATCATATTAGTCATAGTCGCTGGGATATAAATTCATAGAAATACTCGATCGATGATATGTTTATTGCTCAATCAGCTAACGCTGTTTGCTGGGGTTCTGCAGTTACGTGGGAAGTATTGCGCAAGTCTCTTCTGGAAGGACAGTGCGTTGTTGTTTTTGACTGCCAAAGTGTGTCAACCCTCAACTAAGAAGCACAAACAAGGTTGCAAGCTGGAGTATATTGAAGACCAAAGAATTTAGCCAGACTTAAGTAGAACTGCACTGAAAAAGACTGCACTACTTATAGCTTAATTGGTCATGAGTGTTGATGTCAGATAAACACTAGTCTGTTGATCGATGACATTCCGGTCTGTTTTGATCTAACTTGTGAGCATTTACTGGTTGTGACCTTGGTCCCGGTTTGTCCTGACCTTCGAGGCAGATGACATGTTGACCACGGATCGTAGGCTTCAGTGATCTGTGCCCCAGAAACCGCAGTTTCGTAGCCAATAACTACCCGAAGCACATACCAGTATATATTTTTGAGCCAGTTTTGGCAGTTGTTCCGAAGTAAATCGAGTTTCTCACCCAACACTGCGCCGCTGAAGTGGAACGCGCTGCAAGCGAATGTATACAAAGTGTTTGAGTTTAGTTTTAAACTTGTTGACAGTTTCATCCTTGTACACTGCGCACCCTAAACTTTTGGTTTAAATGCCAATCGTAAGCGTTGATGCAGCAAGAGACAGGCTCTATAATTCTTACTTGTCGTGCACCGTTTAAATTTCCCTAGCAGTTTTTATGCCTATCATCAAGTTTACTGCCAGAATTCGGGACTTTACTTCTCCGTTATCTTAACAGGTACTGCAATTGCATATTAATCTACCGTGCGGTACGAAACGGCTGTTACTTAGAGGAGTGCAACTTGTGTCGTACCATTCCAGTGAGGTAGTTTCACCTTGCTATCTTCACTCAGAACCACCAATTCAGCTTCGGTAAAGACTGATTTTGGTGGATGAATCTTTTGTTTGCTTGAGTTATCGGCGTGTATGAACAGGCATTAAAGACCCTGTAGAGGCAAGCACTTGAAATACACTGTATCACCAGATGCTGATGTTGAGCAGACAGCTCCGCAAGTGAACTAGCTGCTCTGTTTATATACTTTTGTTCTTCTTCACCGGAATTTTGATATGCATAGCGCCGTATTGGCAAGATACGCTAAGTGTGCAAATTCCCCACATCGTTTAGTACTCCGAGTGACAATCGAACTCTTCGTTTTGAGTCGCAATACCTCTTGTTCACGAAACCGAAGGCGCATGTGGTATCAGAAGTTATTGGCAGTAAGGTATGTGCGTTTAAGATTAATAGCGGTGCTTTAACCACCGACCCTGATTCTTAAATCTGTACGTATTTTGCTTACCAAAGGTGTTGACTAGACTGATGATGAATCCATCAACATTACTCCTGGAGCTGTACAACTGAATCACTCAAAATAATAAGCGGGAATACATGTACCCGATTTCGAACTGAATGAACTCACAGAGGTTTCATTTTCCTCAAGACCACGCTTTCAGGCCAAATAACCTGTCGCTTACTGTATGTTTAGCGTTCCTCTGGTTTACATCCCCTTAACTTTTACAAGTCATTTGTTTCCGCAATGTGTTTAAGAAAATCCTGACAGCTACTGTCTTTACTGTTGAGCTGCCCGATGACCGCAATAAGAACAAGAAAGACGAACCGGAACTGAATAGTATACCTGATAAATCGACTTAACATAAATAGCGCACATCAATATTTGAAGCACAGCTGCTGAAACATGTTGGAGCAAATCAGTAACATAGGAGACTGGCGAACGAGATGTGGCAGACGTCAGAACAGATCATGCGCGCCCGGGGAAGCGGTATTAGCGAAGTGGACTCCTGCGTTAACATCCATTACGAACGAAGTAAGCCGGTCAATCAACATAAAAATGAGGCTTTTGACCAATGTCAAGAAAAAATAAGAGATACGAAAGACAGTAACCATTAATTCTCATAAATAATGTCATATAGGCGCTGTCTTGACAATAACCTACTGCGAGTTATGGTTGGGAACCGTCTATTATAATTACACTAGAGTTCGCCGAAACAGTATCCAAGTAAGAGCTTCCTCCACATGCGTTAAAACACTAAGCTGTAGTTTCATTCTTTTAGGAATCATCAGTAGTGCCCGTCCATCGGATTCATCAGGGTTTGTACTCATAAACACCTGGCATTTGCACCCAGTCAGCAGCTTATGACACTGGACCATGGGGGACGGCGCAGAACCGGCATGATTTACCAGCCAACTGCGATATGGTGCGGCTTATGCAGAAAACACGCCGTGTGTTCCACGAAAGTACCGTCATCCTGTACAAACCGTTCACGCATATTTTGTAGAATCTGGGAAAGCAAACTAGGAATTTTTCTGTTTATTCCGAGCCGATGTATACTTTGCGTCTTTTGTCTCACGGATATGGGCATACAGATAAATGTAGACGCATCAAGTACCAGAAGCTGGCGGTATATCAGTTGGAATATTTATAACATGATACTCACCCCATGGGTATGAATGCGTGGGGTACGTACCTGAAAAGGAATGTAAATCGAATGGGGGTTATCAGACATTTCGTTTTTAATCCCACAGTATTCAAGTTTTCACTTATGGTGGTATAATATTTCCCAACTAATTGTCCAGTCCAGCGTTTTGTGTCAATGGATAAAAATTGATTTCCCAATTACAGTCACATTTATGCTTCCTTTCGTCCTAGCCTTCTTATTACAAGGCGAAGTCATAAACATTTGTTTGATACCTCTTATAGGTCCAATGCAGACAGACTTTTGTTACAGAAAGTTTCAAGAATACGGCTTCATGTGCAGCATGGTGATAACGAATGCTGCCTCATATCAGTGGTTTGGATGTACAAAGAAGCCTGACTTTTAAAGGCCGAACGTGCGCAGTGAATTTTCTTGCTTGCTTCGCAAAATTACCACACTGCTGAAAAAGAAGCAGTGGTCAGAAGGCTTGACACGCCATACAAACTCTTGGTGAACCAACTAGGTTTTGGGGATTGCTACGCAAATGGAGTCTGAACGGTCTGTTCTAAATAGCTTGCATTGCTCGTGCACACAAATATTTAGGCAGTTGACTGAGACCCATCTTTTCCCACCCACTCATTAGTTGTCGAGGGAAAAGCATATAAAGAATGGATAGTTATTTGGATAAGTCCATTCTGCTTCGGTTTGGATCACGGAGGTGACCACTGCGAATTTTGCTCACTATCACACCGACCTTTAATGATGTATATACAAGCAGATAGTAGCATACTTTGAAAACCTTGCTGTGCGTTCATTTAACCTTGCTGTTTGATGTGATGTGGACTAATTTTCCGTTTTATTGTACGGTACGCAAAGAATGTTAACGATATTTTTCTCCCCGAAAATCTGATAGAAGCAGAAATATTATTAATGAGTAGTGGGGATTTGGTATGCTTAGACGTAGTTCAGCACTATCCAGTCTCGGTCGGCAGGATTATGTTAGTCTGGGAAAGCACCAGATACCGGTGGTTCGACCTTCTGGGTCTCATCAGTGGTGCGGCTTCCAGCCGATCCACGCCGGTTTCCGCACCCCCCATCACTTCCGGATGTCAGTAGCTAGTGTCACTTTACCATGGGTAACAGCCGCGGACTTGCATGATTTACAGTTGACAGTGATATAACCCATTACCTTGAGAAAATTACGCGAGGCACGCAATGATGAAAACAAAAAGTAAGGACTTTACAAGTAATGAAACTCACGAAAAACTTCCGTGCTGTTTCGAAACATTCCAAATGGTGTTTCCACAACACAAGTATACAGTCCATAGTCTTGCCTTGTGAGATTGTTTATGAACACCGTTGTCTGGACTTCATTCTGAACTGAGTTGATTTTGTCTGGTAAGGGAGCATGAGGAAAGAACATATTGCGGTCAAAGCAACTAATGCTAGGGTTTCTTTGCTTCGTAAAAACAGTTTTGCATCTGAATCTCTCTGGAATGTATCCAAGGCTAATTATTTTCTATCTGCTGAAGAGAGGCTGAAATTAGTAGCTTTAGTCGTTTTCTCGGAATCAGTGAGGAATTCTGCTTCGCCATTGGGTGGGGTCAATAAGTCATGGTATTCTTCGAAGCGCGTCAGTGCCGTCTCGAAGTAACCGTTACTACGTACTAAAAATCGCGATGCAGCAAAGCTGACCAATGTTGCTCAGCATCCTCATGTGCGTTGGTGATATAACCTTGTGCTCCTAGCCCCACTGGGAAACTGAACTCGCCAGCATCCAGTTATGACTTTCGCCGTTCAGTGAGTAAGAACCGTTCGTTATTTTATCCTTGATAGAGCAGTGTCCTTTTGCTTGTGAGTAACTCCAGCGGAATGATAGAATAATAGGGACATGGAGTTTCATAGCTGTTCAGAAACATGCGGCAGTGAAACATGTTGGCAACCAGTATTTAGTAGGAAGCTCCACTGATGGCCTGTGGTGAGGCGGTCTTAATACCTACGATCGAAATGACAGCTAGTTAAACGAATACCCAGTCAACTTGAGTGTAAAATGCTGCGTTTTGCTCAAAGTATTGAATATACCAGCGGACGCCGCGAATTGTTGGATTACCGTGCTGGATTCAACATTTTCTTTCGGATTACTGTATTATAGGTGATTTTCTGTGTGAATTATTTACCAATATTTTGCTTTTGGTGTATCTTTCAATCGGTGAGAATTGGTGGATGTTCTCTGACTAATTTCGGACTTCTCATTGATTAGCCCAACTGCTGTCTTTGTCCACCATCTTGCGTTGGTTCTACGGTAATCGGCCATCCTGACCACTGCATCGGTAACCCAAAAGGAAGCGTTTTGTGTTAATCAAACTTGCGCTAAGGTATTAAAAGGAGGGTTGACTTGTACAAACTGCCAAGACCGGCGCCATTCAAAATATGTCAACGTCCGTAAAACCGACATGAAGAAAAACAATAGGCCCTGTCCGAAGTGCACACCGATTCCACTGGTAAAATGCGTACTAGCGTTAAGAAAATAGTACGACAGCCTAGTCGTCGAACCTGAACATCGTTTGGATGCAACAATTGCTTCGCTGGAAGTGAAAATGGCGCATCTTGTACTTCATCCATCTCCCTTAATTGCTGCCTCGAAACCAAGGAAAAGTGCAATTCTTTCAAACGTACGCGCAGTACTAAAAACCTAGGGAACCGGAAAGCAAGTCGTCATCTCGACCGAGAGAAGCATGTCTAGCCCCATCCCCATATCCTCTAATCCAATTTATCGACTGATGCAACATCGTTAACGCCTAGTCTTCCGATTGACCAACGTAATCCGAAGCGATCTAAAGACCGATCCACCTATGCAACTGTTGATGTATAGTGTAATTGAAGTGCGATCTCAGTAGCCTCACTCGGTAAAGTCGCAAAACTAGTCAAGGATCAGGTGCAACCTGCACAGACATCACTAATTCCAACGATAATCTTGCTTTCCACATCACCGAAGATGAGGCGGAACTACGGGGCCTTAACACTTTTAGGCACCAAGGTTCCTGAGTCCAAGGCAAACTCTTTAAGAGGTAAACAGCTAGATACTTTAAAGCAATGGAACTTCCTTTATGAGAAAATCTGAGTTTAAACCAGTCCGACTAATTTAATGCGCATCACTAGACATCCAACCTCGAATCATTATGGGGAGTGTCGGCTAATACGAGTAAGATTGGGATCAATGGATGAGGTCGAGAAGGTGCTTTTGTCGGCATACCGCCTGTGAACTGAAAACAGTGAAATACGCATATTTCCGGATGTTCCGTGGAGCGAACGCCATCGGGACAAAAATAATTCAAACAACTACCACACGGAGAGTGGAAAGAGAATTATTTTTGTTCATGGTGTGCCCGAACTACAGACAACCAACAAGGAAGAAGCCCATGTTCATGACCTGGAAGAATGGTGTTACATCCGTGAAGCTCTTTGTGTGGGCGACGTCATACTTAAGTCGATTACACGGTTACTTGTGTCGCCAAAGTACAGGAACTGTGGCCCGAGGATACTGAAAGTAACGGTGTAAACACAACAGATGGTCGTGAAGTTGATCCGTAGCTGGCAGTTAATACGTAACACACTTCCCTAGGAACTACCACTGAAGACAACTTTTGGAGAGCCGCAGCTACTCGCTGTTCTCGCGGAAAGGACACCACCAACGACAATATAATCACAACCGCGATTCAAGAACCAATGCACTAAAACCCATAGATATCGAGAAGACTGCCGACGGACTACCTATCGCAGGTAAAAATGAGATCAAACACGGATTACATTCCTATCGAGATCTGGCAGTTCATCTAAAAAGCGATTAGGTGCCGTCCTCTCAAGGGTGTGTACAAATCCACATCATTCATGTGCTCCTAGTTAACAGCTTTTGACATCCGAAAAGGCTTACTAGTAAACTTTCCGAAATGCGGCTGCTTACAAGATCCAAAGCCTGTGACGTCTTCGCTATACCGGAGACATCGTTAGGCACTGACATAAGTGACATGGAAATCGCATTGCCAGGCATGTTCATTAATCGGCACGACTGACCCAGCAAAGGTGGTGGGGCGGCTGCGTACTTCTGCGATGACCTCAACGTGAGCTTATAGAGGATCCAGTCAGTAAGGTGCGACATACCCTTAGGTGCCTCCTACGTTTCAAAGACGAAGACAATTACTTAGTGGCGGTAATTCAACGCCCTCCTTCCTTCAAGCCCGAGATGGACTCCCATCTGGCATCCGCAATAAGTGCCGTAGAAATGCATCTACAGTTTCAACATGATTATCAAGTTCATTTTTTCCCCTTCCTTCATGGAGGTACTTTTGATGAATTGTCACTTGGTATTGAACAATCATCCGTACTAAAAATGCCGCCCACTGTCACATGCCGTCCGGAGCGGACCGCCCCCTCCGCACCCCTATGCTACGTCTCTGGACGGTCATTTACCGCCCTCCTTCTTCCACTCCCGAAATGGACTCGCATCTGACATCCGCAATAAGTAGGGTGCTAAACACAACTTACAGTCACATTTTCATTAATGGCGCTTTCACCCACGCTCTGGAATCTAAAGCAGCTCCCGGAGAACATTTTAAGGCAGATATAATTAGTTTGTCGCCAGTTACTCGTTGAATAGCTACATCAGCATTCCTACCCGATTTCAAGAAACTGATAAGCCTTCGATACTGGATCGGGTATTCACCAAAGAAGAACTAATGGTATAGGTAGAAGTTCGTCATATCTAGACTCACTCAGACACCCATCACACGCCCGGAAAAGCATTGTACGCGCGTTTCGGCCTTTCAGGAATCGTTAGCAGTGCGTATTCCATCGGAATCTGGTAGAGCTCGAGCCCGTGGTTGAGATCACTGAGCTATGGGGGACAGCAACGACTATCGTGAATAAGTTACTAGGTCTGATATAGCTCCGCTCACTATCCACTGACTTGCACGTTAGTACCGTGCAGAGGACAGGGTGATCGTCAACGTCCCCTTGCGTCGCAGCGATCATGCAGTACTACTTTAGGAATACATTTGCCACGCAGTATATCCTTTGGAAATTGCCGACATAACGAGAACGTATGTACTTTATTACCTATTAGCTTGACTAGGTGAGACAACCAACTGGACATTTCTGGCAACCGAGGTACCAGCTAATGAACGGGAACATTTTGTCTGCCAGTTTAGCTATCAGGTTGCCGAAGCATCAGCGACTAAGACCTTCCTCCGGAGAAACGTTTTCTCGTTTCTGCGAAGCAGGACACGCAAGTGTATAGCGTTGTGAAACCCAGCCTGGTATATCTATAAACTTTCTCTGAGCACCAAGAATTGGATGGCATTTGCAACCCAACGTAACCACTGTACTCAGCTTGTTCGCGAGGTTAGAATGGCGTACCAGCAGAAATTGCCAATGCGTATATCTTCAAACCACAAATTGTTGTAGCAAGACGTCAACAATCTATGTAAGCTGAAACGGGAAATTCCTCCTCTTCAAACAGCGGACGGACCCACATGGACACCGAAGGAGGCGGCAAATACTCTGCGCCTAAAATATGCTGCAACATTACAGTGCGACCACTGGCCACCTAACTCTCTGGAGATGGTTGTTTTACCCCAAAATCTCACTCACATATCCTTCACAGCAGAAGCTGTACTAAAAAAGCTGTTGCGTATGCGCAAGCGCAGCTATCCTGGAGTTGATAATGTGCACACGAAATCGCTATCGGCGGTAGCGGTGTGTTTAGCTGAGCCTTTGACTTGATTCTTCCATCAGTGTTTTGAAGCAATGTACGTGCCCGACATGGGGAAACACTGGATGATTACTCCTATTCACAATGAAGGTAATGCTTCCAATCCAGCCAACTATCGTCCCATATTCTTACTACCCGTTCTTTCAAAGGTCTTGTAAGCTATTACTTCTGAAGCGCTAAACGCATACTTTGAAGAATTTGAATAGCACACAGCGGAACTACATTGCTCCCGAGGAAATCGATCATGCCCTACAAATCTACTACTAGCAGGATCCAGCTGGACTAAAGCAATAAACTCTGGCACAGGAGTTGCTGTAGCCTTTCTCGACTTCTCAAAGGCCTTCAACAAGTTAGATCATAACATTCTGCTCTTCAAACTCCAGACATTTGGTATTGGTGACTCAATCATAGGATTGATCGGAAGCTTTTTCTGCACTGGCGCCTGGAAGTACGTGTGCGTGAGTCGCTGTCAGATCTCATCCAAGTTGAATACGCAGTACAAGAGGCATCGGCACTAGGATAAAGATTATTTTTGACGTATATAAACGATATCACACGCATCATAAACTCGAAATGCCTTCTGTATACCGATGACCCCAAGGTGTGGAGGGTGATCAAAACACCAGATGATATCACAGTACTTCAAGCTGATCTAGATACGGTATACGCGTGGTCAATCCAGTATTTACTTCGAGTTAATGCGGACAAATGTAGAGGGCTGCATCTACGGCACAAGTTGGTGCACACTTACAAACTCGGCAGCCAGGAGCTTCAAAGATCTTCTGGCTAGAAGGATCTGGGAGATTTTGTCCAGGTCGAATTACGATGTTCAAAGCAGACTGAACCGGCGTCCAGGAGGGGCATCCAACATGCGAGGCCTCCTGAAGCGTTCATTCAGACGATTCGACCCTTCGATTTTTCCACAACTTCGGCTCATACGTACGACCATATATGGAATAAGTAATACAGGTCTGGCAGCCATCGTTGAGGAGAGATCTCACCGCCTTGGAGAAACCCTAACGCCAGCCAACCAAGAATGTCCACGGTCTGTACAATTTGCCGTATGAACGAAGGCTACAAGCGCTCGGGGTCTTCAGCAGACGGTATCGACAATTGTGAGGGGACCTCATTTCGATGTATCGCATTTTGAGCGCTCCCAACCACACTTTCCGCTTCTCAATAGAGCTCATTCCCAACAGCAATTGGAGAGGTCACCATCTCAAACTGGCAGAGTAACACAGTCGCTTGGAATGCCGTCGGAACTCCTTTTCCGTACGCGTTAGCCGTACGTGGAATGCCGTACCGGAATCTGTCATATGTGCTCCAACGATGGCAGAGTTAATAGCCCGACTTGACCGTGCAATTATTTCGCTGCACCATCTTACATGACCCGTTACCCATGGATAATCACAAGTGTCCGTAAGCGATTTCACTCGCGCTCACAGCACGTTTTTCACCTCCTCTATGTGTATACCAGAAGGAGACACCATCTTTACAAACATCCTGTTTGCCGTCATTGCTTTTGGATTAATCTTGGACTTACAGTCTACACTATGTGTACTTTCGTGAATTCACCGGTGTAAATCCAATGTTACCAACAATATTTTTCTATTTGTTAGTTTCACCATAACCATCCTACGGGACCTATTAAGCAACAGTTTCTACCCAAATAAGACCATTGTTTCATTGCGCAACTATTTGTAACGGAGCAAAGTAAAAGCACACATGTACACATTCTTTGTGCGGCGTTTCCTGTAAGAGCCCTTGCAGTTCGCATTTATCTACACCATTTCTAAGACAAATGCGACCATAGTACAGTCTTGTTCCTCAAGAAAAGTCACATTCCTCTGTAAGTTCAAACTAGTTTTCCCTCAAGCAAAATGATTCCAACCGGCGCGCCGCATCTAATTGCCCGCCGTTTGCGTTGGCGGCCAATTCCAAAGCAGCCACTTGCATACATTGTGGTGTGCCACTGTAAGTACGAACCCAGTGTTGCGTGTGTACAGAACGAACGCGCATTGGGGGTACTAGCCATGCTCAGTACTCAAACTCAGCGATGAATCCACACAGATGGCAATGTGCAGATGGTACCACTGAAACATGTGGTGATTGAGTACGCTGTATATGGTTCTCAGTCATCCTCCCGTCTATGTGATGAGCACAATGTGTCCGCTCGCTGAGGTTTGCACTGAAATGGCGGAGACAGGCAAGGGGACGCACAACACTACTGAAGCTGAGACCGGTCAATCGACTTGACTTTCCGTCACCACGGATTGATTTCGCGCTGACCTGGAAAAGGAAGTTGAGCTGCTTGCTATTTCACTTTTGGAAAACGGTTATCCTGCCCAGCATTTCGTATTACATATGCTGAAAAGAGTGACAAGAAAGAAGTCTTCACAAATGACACGAAAAATTCTCTATCTGACTCACATTTTTGTGAAAGTTTACCACCATGATGACAAAAAGAAGCATACTTTTCGCCATTCATGATACTTATTATGTTACCGATACAGTCCTTTTTACCTGGACCAACAAGTTGCCTGTTAATCCTAAAAAGGAAGAACATTCTATCGGCGCTAGTTCACACGATATCTCCCAATTCACGTTAGATACGGAACATGCTACATCTGCCGAATCGATGGAGTGCTGAACTCTAGACTAGACTTGATTTGTGCTTAAATGGCTGCAGCGTGAAATCACTTCGTCCCCTATCACCTACTCACGAACACCGCATGCCACATCCGGAGGCAGACACTTTCTGGTCACTTGTTATCCAATTGGTCCGGTTACAAAGTCCAGAACCGTGTTGTGACACGGTGACACCAGCTTTCTGCGTTTTTCCGAAGTTGTAGGGAAGGATGGGATCAAGTCAGCTCTCTGTGAATAAGAACCGCGGTTTGTAATCCTTAAGACGCTATGAATGTATCCATGTGGCCTCAGTCCCTCACTCTACCTCTACTTTGTTTCGTCACGCTGTCCCGGTAGTCATGCATATTTTCCTCTTATTGTAGGGAAAGTGACGAGATAAAACGAATTGAGGCCGAGCCGCATGCTTCATGCGTCGGGCTGTCGGCGTAAATGAAGGAGAGATCAACTGAGTACGGCTAGGATCTAGTAGTGGCGTTGACCCCATAGACAACTTTACGTGCAAGTAACTATCAAATGTGTCCGGTATGAAACAACCTGCCAGGTAGACAAATAATCATATAATGCTACATGGTGACGACTAGATTGCTGTAGGCGCAGTGTCACGCAGGGGCACCCGTACACGGCACCCGATGGAGATAAGGAACAGAATCTTGAAGACAAATGAAGATGATGATAGATGGACGCACCTTGAACGTACAGTAAATGTACATCCGAATACATTCCGAAACTAGATAAGGCTAATATCAACAGAGTCAAGGGGGAAGCATGATGGGGTGCGAAGATCTCCGACAAAAACCTACGGTGGTTTCCCTGTAGAGTGGGTGTTGTCGGAACCCACGGTTACTCTCGAAATCATTCGTCTCCGATCGAAGGCAGTGCTCGAGGTTGAGGTCAGTGTAGGTACGATAGCACGATCCTTCGACAGACAACTTATAAGCATGAAGCAGTTACACGCAGGATCCGTGACCACAGAGGAGACCAAGTGACACAGTAGTCTTATCTTTTGCACATGGTGAAATTGGAGGCTGAAGGAAAACAAGGCGTATACATAGATGAAACAAAGATTAGCCTCTTTTGTCCTCACACTGCATGGAACTCTTGCGGAGTGTAAGATGCCAAACATTTGAGAGCAAAATTATATGTTGTTGTCCCGAGACAGTATACCATAATGAAAGATATTTTCAACAAGGAAAGACTTGTGGGATGGTTTCATCAAATGTGGAATGCCAACAGTTCGGCCTCTTTTGTCGAAAGATCCCTGTTAATCTGTGATAACACGCCATACTGCACGAATCTAGAACAGCTATTCCAAGAGGATCCCTATCGTTTGGGGGTACACACTTCTGGCTTTATATCCCCCATTACTGAGTTCCCTTGAAGATTTTTGGAGCATTGTAGACCTACATGAAACAAGGTATGAGAGGCGATATTCCGAGATGCTCCAGGAAGGTTCTGATGGTATCCTACGCAAGAGCGAGTGTAGGAGACGTTTTCCGGAACATACTGTGTCAGAGATAAAAGTCCAAGTAATACAGCAGCATTCCGAACGAATGATCTAGCACATGGAAAGGAACTGTGCTCACGCACTACAGTTCATAGACAATCACTTGTATTCCAATAAAATAAATGTACCGGAATTGAACTGGTGTTGTTGCTCCGATGCATCACGAGACCGTTGTCGCGATACTTTCCGTTTCATTGATCCAGCTCACCATTCTGGGGTGCACAATGATGTTCAGGACCATAGGGGATTTTGAAAATTGGTGGCAATGAAGTTGGCAATTACAATACTAGTACTGGTGGTTGCGTTTGCATACATACTGCTTCTTCACTACCGTTGGGCTGTTATGATTTACACTTGCACTAGACTTTACTAACATGGTTATAAATTAGTTCACTTTATTGTAGCCAGTAAGTACTGTTATTCGGCTGCAGATTCCTAGTCAAGTTTGTGTTTTATTCTCCTTTAAATTCTCTGTTTTTTATCATCTTCGGTGTGGTTGCGCTTGAATTGGATGTTGACAAGGTACCTGCCTGTCGAAAAATCACTACCTCTATTTTATTGGTTTCATGAGATGGTTGGTCGTTTCTTGGGAAAATGGGTTGCACGGTTCACGTGACCGTGCTAGGCTCAACGAGTTGTTCCATCCAGTGTGGAGCGTGCCGCGGCGCAGCCACGGCTTTGTGTACTTCTGGTACACATGGTTCCCAATTTTGATAGTCAGGAATGCTTCAGCTAGGGATATTGAAAATGCGAGGTGGTTCACTTGAGGAAACGGTGCTCTCATCTACATGCCACCTAGCCTTAATCTTTCTGGCTCACACTGGATTGGGGGTGTGTGAATGGAGCTGTGGGTGGTGCATTGCAAAGCACCCAAGTAGACGCAAGCGCGTGTAGCTGTACTATGGAAACAGCAGTGACAAGCAAATCCGGAACAGATTGCCGCCAACCAATGGCGGCAGATCAGGTGTTGTGAGAAATTGCTGAGTTGTTAGATGAGGAATTGCAAGCGACTGGTAATGTAACCACGACTATGGTGCTTAAAAAGAAGAGTCATCATATTGATTGATACTTTGAACAGACTATTTGCTGTGGCTCAAACTGACATAGATTACACATCATTGTGGAAGACTGATAACGGTGAAGTGCGTAGGACCAACGCCAAGAACGTTGGTCACTGAACCTTTTCAGAATTCTGAGTAGCTCTTGTCACCAATCAAAGGGCTATGCGTTTGCTTTCGCAGCGGCGTAAGCGATACATCCGGAGTCGTCCGCTGATCACACTTACGCTAGTATCACAGCTTACGACAGCAAAAGAACTGTTCGTTCAACCGAAGAAGGCGCCGTGGCAATTGCTTGTACCCTGTCCACTGGGAGAGACCACATATTCATCTTGTGCAATCAGCTGAAGGTTGCAGTGCCCCACATTTACTAGGGCTATGCAGTTAGCTCAGACTCTACGTGACCTCCGTTATCCTTAAGCGCAACGTCTGTCCACCGTCTAACATTAAGGTCGCAACATTGTTAGCTGAATACGGGTCTCAGTGCGCAGACTCAAATGTCACTCAGCCCGATGCAGTGCAAGCAATGCGCTGCATCCACTCCACCAGATATACAGATAGTTTGCACCAGTTTACACGTGAATTAAGTAATGTAGCCGTAGTCTGCTGTTACCTCATGTCATTGGGCCCCGCTCGCACTGTGGGTGCTAGCGTTCTCACGCGCGTCCACGGAAAGCGGCGGCTATCGTTCAGGCCTTCGTGCTAGCGTCCGTTCTCGTATGCGGCAATCCAGCCCTCTTTAATACTTAGTCCCTGCTTCAGTAGTGCCGTGCGTCACGCGTCTGCCTCCGCCATTTAAGTGCAGACCGCAATGGCCGACTCCAGCGCTCAGGGTGCAGACACACTGAACGCATCACAAAGACGGGAGGATGGCTGGGAATCACATACAGCGTGCTCAACCACCGCCGGCGCATAACCACCCATGTGGATTCAATGTAGCTGTTCATTGCTGAGTTTGAATACTGAGCGTTGACTAGTACACCCAAAGCGTGTTCGTTCTGTAGTCTGGGTTTAAACTCACGCTAGCCTCCGACGCAAACGGCGCGGAATTGAGTGCGTCTGCGCGAGTTGGATTCAGCTTGCTTGAAGGAAGTACTAGACTGAAGTTACTAATGGAGGAATGCGATATTTCTTAAGGCGTAACATTACTGTACTACGGACGCAGATAGCTGTGAAGTTGCTTTGTCCTAGTCAATCTTTTACCGTCAAAGGCAAGAAAATCTTGTTGCTTCCATTATTTCACTGTTCCACGAAGTGTGTTCGCATAAAATCTAAGGTAGAACCGGTACCTTACCGGGTACATCGCACGAAATCGACTCACCAGGCTAGTGTGCACGTTAAGTTGATGGCTTAGTGTGGACAACTATAATGATGAATATCCTACTTGTGGATAAGTACAAGATCGATAATCTGATCGATTCCACCCCACGGATCGACTAGTGTGGTCGCTTTTCAAGATGGCGGGACGCTAGCTAACCGGATGCTTCAATTCGTGTGGGCTCAGAATGGGGCAATCTAAGGGACAAACAGGGCACCTCAAATTTGTCCACTCGGTGGCAGCTATCTATACGACGCATATCTGTGGTGAAAATTGCTCCTGGAGTCGCCGGTTCCATGTTTATTAATCCGAATATATGGTCATACGCATTTAGGTATATAACCAAGCAGGATTTCATGAAGTAATGGCCTTATTTGTAGCGTATAAAATCAAAGACGGATATCAACTGACTTGACCACTGTCAGCTTTTAGTAGTGGCGCCTTCCACACCACATTAAGTTAGCTTACGTGTACCCCTTATATGGGTACAGCATTCGTAAGCGGTTATCCTGTCAATGTTCCCGAAAAATGGGCAAGTACGAGCTAGTAGTGACGAGTGTGCAATAGTTTGCTCGACACATCTCGTGCTAATACCTCCCCGGGGTACATAAATAACAGTGAACATCTAATTGTCACAGCTGCGATACTCTTTTCTCCGACTACTCGGTTCCACAGACGCAGTCCTACAGTATAACTTTCGTCTAACTGCGAATTTTTGTTATGATGCAATGCTTATTGTACATTTCTCTCCATATGATTCGTCGTATAGTGTGCTTGGTCATTATTCCCGTTCTCCAGACGTAGCTGGCTGAGCTGAGACTAAAACCAAGAATGGCAGTCTTGTTGACATCAAAGAAGTTTGATCATTTTTTAAACATGTAACGTTGTTTGCTCTTACAGCATTTTTAACGGGGGACATTCGGTGGATTTGCACGCGAACTCATGCAGCTTTATTTGGACAGACTAGTTACACGTGTGAGATTTATCGTTTTATTCATGGTTATTCTGATTAGAGAACATGCTAACTCTTTCATCACTGTAAAATACTCGCCGTTTATTTAACTATCGTACATACGTGGCGTGTTTCAAAACACAGATGATATTGACACATCTATCTGATCCAGACTGCCGTCTCAACACTTAACACTTAAGTGCTCTAACGATTCTCTCCTACGTTAAATTCGATGCAATAAATATGTAAATCGTTATTCATTCACGCAGATCTGGTTCAAAAGGAACTATCTATTAGCTATTTCATGCCGACCAATATATCAGACAGTCATAAGCCTTAGACTACCCAAGTGAACCATCTGTCCGGATCATTGCCTAACATGCTTTCTCAGAAGTCAGTTCATTGTGATAACCTGTGTTCAGATTCTGATTCTCTTAAACATACGGTCTTCTATCTTTCAGCATTTGAACGGCTGTAAAGACTTGGATACTAACGCCACAAACACACTGTTTGTTGGAGGACATGCATCCGCCAGGGTTTCATAAACTCGTAGACTACAAATATCCCATAAGCATTGCGCTTCTAGTGTTCTCAAGTAAACAGCTTTTGATTCAGGTTGAAATAGACCAGTAGCTGTAACGAGGTCGCACAAATTGGGTGTTGCTCGCCCGAGTACATTGTATTTCAAAAATGACCTTCAGAATCCTGTGAAGAGACCGTTTTGAGATTCACCGGCGTAAGCCACACGCTGAAAGCCTAAACCTGTCCAAGCAGATAAATTTAGTCCTTATTCACTCATTGAAACTGCGTAACTATGGACCATCTTAGATGTAATCAGTGCAGTTCCTAATCGGTGGCCTAGAAAGCGTCAGATATCAATGCTAATTTTGATTTCATTTCTTACGCAGTATTCATGTTTCGCTAGAGATTTCACACAAACAATGTTCAGCGCTTACGAGCTGTAATCTGACCGGAATTCATGTTGGGGTAGTGGGCACCATGTTTTATGGCACTGACAGAAGAAACTCTTGATAAAATATCACAGCGAAAAGTTCCATTTACTACCGCAAAAATATGCTTTCAGAATAAGCTAGTATTTAGCTCGTAGAATCAACTCCGATTAGTTTCGATGGACAGTTTTTTTGCATCCTAAGAAGCGTACTGACTATGTGCAAACCAGCCTCTGCAGCATTAGGTCGAACCAGCAAACCCTGTAAGCAGAACAGGCGCGCGAAGAACTTGGGAAGGTGTATTCCGGCTTGTAGCTCGTCTCTCTTGAAAACTTAATCAGTGATAGCAGCCAATCAACCAACGTTCAATCAAGCAATTGCAAGGTGGGCGTACGTAGACACGCGAAAGCGTAGAACTGTCAGTTGGCGCACACAACCAGCGTCTCTCCTCCTTGGGAATATGCTTGTCGATATTATTGCTCCTAGACAATGATTGTGTCAACATCTTATATTAAGGAGGAAGTGCGTGAGGGTAAAGCTACAATCCGTAGGGCAGCACTCGCATTTTACATGCAGATACTGTATTGGAGGGTACCATTCTACTATTCTAGGATACACATTTGTGCTTCGACCGACCAAATCTGAAAAACCAAAAACAAAGTTTTACATAATAAGGACGGTGCTAAGGTGAATGCCATTAGAAGGATTCCGGCAGTTAGCGTGTAGAATATACCTTGCATTTATTCGCCAGGTAGGGCAAAACAATCACAGCTAACATAATGAATACAAAATATTAAAGGCTGCGAGAGAATATCATGGGTAAATACCACTAGTGAATCTGAAGGCCAGGAAGGTGGACACCAATTACTTCGACATCATCTATGGCTAATGTCACATAGCAGCTCAAAAGTTTGTGGACAGTAGTGAATAATCGTTTCATGATGGGCTGCGCACAGGTAAATACAGGGTGCAGCAAGGTAAAAGACAAGATAATTCACGGCCGTACCTCTTAACGTGTTGACGAAGTTTTAATGCAATAAAGGCATAAAACACTTGCTTTACTTAACAGACATTGTTCATTGCGCTGTTTACCTGTTGATGACTAGGCTACGTCACTTTATAAATCTATACAGTAACCTACTCATCATGTGGAAAATATTACCGAATCTGACTTAACTTACCGATAACAACGCAATACTTTTCTCGTGGTATGGTGGACAAACAGTTACTGCTCGGGCCATAAATAGGACGACGTTCAAATTCCCAGTAAAAGGAAGTAATGGGATTCCCTCGAATGAACGCCCGCACCATTGTGTTGCGATGAATCAGCTGGCCAATTTTGTTGTTTGCCATGCGAATCGTCGGAGGAACTGAATGAAGTTTAAGGGTACAGTTGAAATAAACAACCGCCATGATAACTGAGAGCGGAGGGGAATGACAAGCAGCAGAACCGTAGGTTTGTGCCTGGTCACCTAAGTGTATGATTTCCGAGGCGGTACTATCTGCGTCAAAGTAAATAACGAAGAATATGGTGCGATCACACCAATCAGTAGGCCTACAACTAGTGTGAATTCATTCTGACAAGCAATCGACAAGCTGGGGTTTTGCGTCCCGCTCAATTGTCGGAGTCACTACTCTTTCCTGCGGAATGCTGTGTTCTCTTTTAACATGTCGAGCAGTTAAAAATTAAGTATTATCATATTATATTAGTCAAGATATGTTTCTGGACTGTCACCATTTGTCTTGCCCGCAAGGGCTTAGATCCAAATGTACACAAATTCCCTGCTCTTGCCTGGATAATGAGAACATTGAGGGCAAATGCTTTTGTACATGATTACCGTACCAAGTAGTAGAGCTATGATTCCTACACCTATTTCACAGTCCTTGGCAGTTTTCTAGTGGTATACTGTTGTAGGAGTTTACCGCACCTAAAGCATCTCGCCCACCGTGATTTTCAGCTGACATTTTTCTAACGATCTTCGTGTTCGCTGAAAATAATAGCGAGGATCGGGAGCGCAGCCGTATGCATTCCCATTTTTATTATGAAGTAGGACCTAACTCTCGACATATCTCACTCCAAACCCGTTGGAGTGTTCCAACGGAATCATATATATTTCACACGTGCGAGAGGCTGTCGCTGAAGTAAGTATGGAGCATTAGTACGGTAATGATCGTGCTCATGTATGAGCGATAAATAAATAAATGAACGTTTTATTCTTGACGGTGCGTGACACGACTTCAAAGGCATGATCAGGGTAATACAAACGCGTAACATCAGTAATAGCACAGCTTTGTTACGATTTAATCTGTACATATTGGATATATTTGTGTATGAATGTGTTGTATGCATGTGGGTGCATTTGTAAGTCATTGTGTTGTGTGAAACTGTATTACTGTGAATTTGAGTTTGTTTGCTTAATGCACCAACATAGGAAGTGATCAGATCAAATCTTTGATGTAGTTAACCTTCGCGAAACGTATAAGATCATCCGGTATGGCAAAGCAGAGAGCTTATTTCGTAGCGTCATATCTGCCACGTCACAGTGTTGTTAAGCAGACATTTGCAGCTTGTTATGGGGAGAACGCTTGTCAGAAGAAAACCCACCACGAGTGTCATCAAACAACTCAGAAACACATCTTTTGTTGTTGCGGAGGTTCGTTTAATAGCTTTTCTCACTGGATATATATCTTTTGCTTATTCCTGGAAGAACTCGTTTGGTGATTCGCCCTAGGGAAACATAATCATTATCGATTTCTGGTTGAGGAAACGCCCAGGTTTAATGTGATATATTCTGACATGTGTACAGTGTCTGATAATGGCTGGTAGGCTGTACCACACAATAACTTGTCCAACGAGGAATAAGTTGGATCTAATAGCTTCTTAGTTGTTGGCTCAATTAGTTAGAAGTCTCGTTGGGAAGCTTCCGGATGAAATTGTGTTGCAATTTTAAGGTGAGCAGATTGTGTACGAGCATTAGGTTATGTTTCAGTTATCGCTGCCAAAGAGGCTCGAGGTTAAGCTGCGGACAACTCCTGATAGCTCAAGAAGGACTGCTTACTGAAGGAGTGTTCAGTGAATGACCATTACCAAAGGTTTCCTGTCACTCATAAGCATGTTCCTTTGAATGATTCTGCTGTATTCAAAGAAGTAGGTGAGAGTATTTCGAAAAGCTGGATTTTGGCAGAGATTGTATGGATGTTATGACATATTTTAGGCATTTGTCCTTTGCAGCATGCTATCGTTTACTCGGCCTGCTCCGAGAAATTGCAGTTTGCTGAATATCTGATGCCTAAATCACCGTTAGACAGTCCCACACAAATGCATTCATTATTCAGTTTAACTAACTCTTCAGGAGCCAACAATTCGTGTGACGCGAAGCATGATTTGCTAGCTCAAAACTGCATCAGCCACGTGTTGCACCATTAAGAGATTCGACGTTTTCTTGGAAAAACAACATTGTGCTTTGGAGTTCATCTCGCAGAAATTAAAAAAATTCCTAATGTCCTCAGCGAACAAAGATGGTCTGCCATATTTGATAAATGTTGTGATATCGTTGGTATAGAGTAGGAAAGGATTATGACGTCTGACTGTAACACAACCCACTCCGAACGGAAGACAAGAACACAGGGCACTAGGATGAGCTGTATTGAAAAATGGACAAAGCTGAGCAACCGGGATGCACAAAGATCAATAGATCAATAAGCGAACCACATGCAAGGCCACAGGCATGTATCTTAAGCGGTCTAATTCTGAACGACTGTCGTGCGTGTCCAACACAATCACGTGGCGGCACAGTCACGAATGTCAATTTAGCTGCGAACGACCGTCAAGCGTGAGCCCGTCTTACAGAAGGGAAAGGCCAACTATGCGTCCTGGGAGGGCACCACTAGTGATTGTATGTGGGGAAGAGTAAATTTTAGTCAATAACTATCTGTTATTACCAATTTAAATATAATGTCAAACAACCCAATAATTCCTGGTCCCAAATGCCTCGATTTTCGGTAGCCCCCTGTGAGGCACCCGGTCGAATGGCTTTTGCGTATCCAGGAACCACATTATTACTGTAAAACTAGAGTCAGTGTATTCTGCGATGTAATCCAGCTAAAGCAGTTGACAAGTTATATTGGAACATTTAATAAGGAGCCCATGCTGAGCTTTGTTAAGCAGTCCATGACGATTTCATTTTTTCATTAATTTTTCGAGCAACGATGGGTACATAATGGAAATGCCCAGAATTGGTGACATCCTCACTGGGCACCCCTTTAGGACGAGAAGTAATAAACGATCCATTAGATGGCTAACTAAAACGGCGAAGTGAGCATGTTAAGTAAAAGTAGTGATCTTTTAGGTCGACTAAATTTACTGATGGACGTGTGGACTCCATCGGATTCCAGTTTGAGCTATGGTTTGATAGACTTCGTAGCCTGTTGATGGTCGAAAGAGAAATCACCGCATTGTACGTGACGCTACTTGTTGTGATTTCTGGGCAGGAAGGTATGGCATCTGTTTATCTGTTCGTGGGGACAGGGAAAACTAACTAAACTCCTCCAAATTCAGATAGATCATTTAGGAGGCGACCCTCCTCATCGATCAATCCCGGAACCCCGAACGTCTGATCCGGAGTGTCGGAGTGAACACGGAGTGAACACTTGTTACAGATGTTCACTTCATGCAACCGTAACACTAAGCAAAAGTTTTTGGCCTAGCTGAATTTCCTGAACAGTTATTGACCGGAAATATTAGCTTAACCATGTAGTTGCATATTTTTAATAGACATGTCGGAGATGCATTTTTACTTTGAAATTTTTCAGCTTTCATGGAAAGTGAAGGAGCAGCACTGGACTGCATATCAGGATGCAAACTTTTGGTGAACAGTCTACTGCACCTGATTAACTTGCAAAATCCCGAGTTGGATTTTAGATCCATTTGATGGAAAGTCTTGCGATGTTAGTTAAAATCCAGGTACAGAATTTCAGAGCAACACATTGGCAAGATCCGAATTCATCAAATATAAAAGAATTCTTGATTAAAGACTGATGCCCGTGATAGGTGTCCCCAGCCTATGGGAAATTGGGAAGTATATTTCCTTGTTTTTCCATCCACATACTTGGTTGCAGGTGGATGCAACAGATCGGTTTCTCTAACAAAACGAGTAAACTGCTTGGAAATCACAGCAAGAGAAGCTCTTGGACTTTTGCTGTCCGGTCTAGAACGGTAAATAAGCAAACATGTTAAAAGACATCAGGCCCAAGACTTCCATTAGTATCTCAACAAATATACTGTTATTATATTGTTATTGTTAAGTTACTACAACTCGTAGCTCATAACATGCCTTACATATAAAAGCCGACGATAATAAAATGCACTTTAAAAGAATAATAATGACTTTATATGTAAGTACAGGCGAGCTACTTGATGTTTCCGCAAAATGAATGCTATCCTGAGACTAGGAAACTTCAAAAATGAAGTTTACAAGTGAAACAGCAATGGTGTCAACAGTGAGAGTTTGGCATTCATAACAAAAGTTACCAATATGAGTGCCAGCCATCACAGATTTATGTGGGCTACAGATAGCGGATTGCTGAAATTTGGGTGATGAAGGGGTGGGGGGCCATGAGAAATGGAAAAGTTCAAATGGGGCCAAGGCTGAATAAAGGTTGAGAATGTCTGGTCTAAGTGAGCAAACGTTTTTGAGAAGTCCACGTAGATAACATCTATTCTCGCTCCACCATCAACCTTTTCAATCCTAGATTCTGCGTGTAATTAATAGGTTAGTACTAAATGAGTGCTTTCAATGAAAGCCACGTCGCTGTAAGGCTATTGCGCTACAATTTTCCAGGGATTACATTAGCGGTTCTGTGATGCTTGAATCCTTAACTATGGAAAGCTCACGAAGCAGTGTTAGCCGACCGTCATTGGCAGCGTCACTGCGACAATCTCCCTTCTGCATAGGTGTGACAACACCTCGCTTCCATAAGGGTTGAATTTGGCTTTCCTCTATACAATTCTGATAGCAAATGGCCAGTGGCTCTGTTAGATAACTGCGTAATGCTTGCGAAGCTTTCGTCCAAACGTTACCGACTCCAGGAGGACTCTAATTAAGTAAGGATAACAGTTTCTGTAACTCATCTTCCGCAGTGAATTTGATGTTGGATAAATCTGCGGGTGGAGTAATAGAAATGTGGAAAGTATTTTGGGCTTGTTACCATCTAAGACGCATGGGAGTAATGAACACGTAAGATCTGTTATTTCCGTTTCTGATCGCGTGCATCCGTCAGGCGTGACTGGTTCTGGAATTCCACATGTCACCTAACGAAGGACTTAACGTGCTTGCATAACAGTTCGCGGTTCATGCAGAATCGCTTCATCATAACTTGCTGATGCGTCACCTTGTCCTCGCGGATCCAGTTCATACAAAATTTACACTGTGCCACGTACGCAGAAGAACAATGGTTTGTGAAAGGTAAAGAAGCACAAGCTTAACAAGTCCCGTAGGTTGGTAATGGAAGGAATCGCAAATTCGAATAATGCCTAAGTGGACATAGGTGAATGGACAGATTAATTACATAAAAATAATAGGATTTTAAGGGCGAGATGGTATCATTTTAAAAGAATTGGCGAGTTGTTAAGGTTAAGGTTAATAACAAACAACAATCGGATTTCTCAACCTTTTGTGCAGATTTATGTGCGCCATCGTAGGCTATAATTCCAGAGAATATATTTACGCTGAACATTGACAGTCAGTATATGTAACAAAATGTAGGGAGCTCAAGGTAATGTCCAATCGTCTTTTGAAAATTATTAGGGTGGAAATACAAACAACTGAATTGGAAAAGACGTTCCAGGGTTGACGGACATGGAGGGAGAAACAAGTTCATCGACAGTCTAGACGACTGTATTGTTGACTCAGTTTCAGCCTACTGCCCCTGGGGTTGGTGTTCGGACTGAGTTTCCGTAGTTGGCGGCATATGTGTATGGCGTCGCTCAACAACGTCTACTAATATGAATTCTCCACGTAGCTGCTGATAGCTTCTGCCGAACACTCCGAGCATCTTCAATCGATGTTGGTACAAAGGGTTGTGCAAAGTCTTGACATTTTTCGTTACTCGAGGTTGGGGGCTTCCGAGCGATACCGGGTCACGCTTTAAACAAAGTCGCCAAATCTGGATTGCGTATTCGATATCTGGCGCATGTAGGCGTTAAACATCAGAGAGAAGATGGGGAGTCGAAACCGTCGAAGGCCTTCCATAACAAACCAACATGCTGGTTGCCTCTTTTTAAAGTGGACTCTTACTCCCCCGAACAACCGAGGTCGTCCTGCACCATCATATCAAGGTTACGTTCCGGAGAGCCAGTTTGCAGATCATGCGCCCCAAGCTTCTAGATATAGACATGTCGATGGTGGATGTGGTAAATGCGGCACTTGTCCACATTGACTGGCCGTGCGTTCCTCAACTACCAATGTCAGGCCACATAGATGCAGCCTTCGTAATCTATCCATACCAAATCCTTCCAAGGTATGTATTTACCTGTTCTGCTGATTAACAATGACCTGGTTTTGCATTGGAAATAGAAAAGTTGCTGTCTTTTTGCGTGCGCTGCCAGTGTGCAAAACGTCCTTGTTAGTTAAAACTATTAGTTCCCGAGGAAACTTTTAGCAGCAAAGTTAACACAAGAAAGACGCATAATTTACGTTCGGAATATTTTCTTGGCAAATTTGCAAGTGCGTACTACAGAAATATGAATTTATAGCATCATGAAATTAATGCAGTTTAAATGGCATAATGAGCAAACTGAACACATATATTCGTGTCACGGCACAGCCAGGATCACACATGCATTTTTCTGCACACAATGATCTAGGCAAAGTTGTTTGATGGTCACGGTTGCTATCTTGTCTTAATGTCTATTTTTACCTCATTTTAAAGTCTACCTGAATAATCTATTAACTTGCACACATAGTTTACGCTAATT
Organism: Dicrocoelium dendriticum; assembly: GCA_944474145.2. Lineage (NCBI taxonomy): Eukaryota > Metazoa > Platyhelminthes > Trematoda > Plagiorchiida > Dicrocoeliidae > Dicrocoelium > Dicrocoelium dendriticum. The sequence goes on from OX104063.1 coordinate 133,431,726, forward strand.
GTAGTTAACTTGGTTGACAGATTCGAGTAGTACGTATACGGAACAGGTAAAGCAAAAAATTGGTTTCAGTTGCTTCATCATCAGGAATATTAAAGAAATATACTTTAAGAAACTCAACTCCTTAGGAACAGTACAAAACAAATCCTTGACTAGATAAAAGTAGAAAGCTCTCATGATGTAAGTCGGGAAATCAGGTGATAGAGTATACGTGATGTTGTTGGGCCAAATCTGTCTATTCTCTTGTAGCTGTTGGCTAAGGACGTTGTACCGAGTGAACGTTTCTTTCTGATACAGAGGCATGGTCTCTTCAATCTTATGCTAACCGCTTCGGCGGTAGCTAATAACCTTGCTGTTATCTGATGGATCCAGTGGGATTGAACTTTGTGTAGAATTTCGAACGTATTACGCTTGCTAACATGGTACCCTATACTAATCATGTGGTTGGTTATGGCACACAAATTAGTTCGGCCTTTTGGGTTAATGAGCGATTTCGGTAGGTGTTCCTTGATTCGCTTCTCTAAGTGCCTGACAGTGCGTCCAATGTACCTAACTTCACAGGAACAGGTGAATCGGTCGATCACCAATGACATTTGATCACGCACTTTGTCTTTTATATATTCATTTTCGCATTTGTGACATTTCAAAATATAGATTTTATGACGTCGAACTTAGCGCGGACATTTTGATAGCCATTTTACTACTTATGTTGATTTAGCGCAAAGCTAAGTCGGCATATCCGTACCCTTTATCCGATTCACCTGCTTTGATATTGTCATTCCAATTGATTGGCTGTTGCTTGACATCCGTGGTGCGGTTGCGCTTGATGTGCATGTTGACGAGGTGCCTACCTGTAGATTACCCACCACCTCGTCTGTGCTGGCTTTAGGAGACAGCTGGTTCTTGATGGAGGGGATAGGGTGCATTGTCCTCGTGATCCTGTTAAGCAGGAAGAGTGGTTCTACGCACATGTTTTATATGTAGAGTGGACTATTTTCCATGCAGTGCCTTGTGGGCGCTTTATTCTCCAAATACAGCCTGCTTGTGTTTGCCTGTACAGGAGTGTGGGCCGGCTCCAGTGATGAAACTTGGCTCCCATCCATATACCTCCCGATTTTATTCTTTCGGTTATACACTGGATATGGGGGCGTGTGGATATCGCTGTGGGTGGCGCAGCGCAAACCACCCATGGTCACTCTGAAGGCGCATGCGCTCTGTAGCTGTCCTATGGAGGCCGCAGTGACAGGCAAATCCGCAACCGGGTGCCGCAAACCATGCATCAGCGAATCCCTTATCTTTACGATATACTGAGGCCGTGGCTACCAAAATCTTGGTCCTACTCAGTGTGTGCAGAAAGGCGCATTTGTTACTCTGGTTCTGCTTTGGTAGCGGGCCGGGAACAGATGACAAAGTGAAATGTATGTAAGTGGGTTCAGTTAGGTCAATGTGCCATTTTAACCGCGCTCCTTTCATGATGCTATAAATTCACACGTCTGTAGTACGCAGTTGTAAAGATGCAGAGAAGTCCAACTTAGTGTTTCTCAGGCGACTTCAGGAGCGTATTCAGTGGATAACACACTTAAGATATTCCGCATGGCATGTACTGTCAAACAGTAGATTAATATGGTCCGTGCCACTGAATGGTGACCGAAAATAAGTTCCTCGTTGGTGGGTACAAGATTAAGTAACGGCGGCATGTTTGCTGTTCGAAATCTGGTGGGAGAGGTGACTTGGTTGTACAGAGGGTAGCTGAAAATTAGCCCTTCCAATCAGACTTTAAACTCTGCACCATCACTTGCTGGCATTTGCATGTTTTGCACATTAAATTTCCTGGGATCCGGTTTTCGCCGTAGGACTTGTTCGGAGCAATCTACAAAACGTGCTTTTATTCTGTTGTTCATTTCCGACATAGAGTTTGGCGGGCGGTAAATTACGGCAACAATAGCTGACATCAACGAGAATCAGGTGCGCGGGTTTCTAGGTGGCCAATAAATTCACATCCGGGGTTCGCACTGTAATAAAGAGTCAAGTCAACATCCCTTCTTGCAGCATCGTTCCGAAGCAGCTACATACCAGGTAACTTGACCTCTGTTGCACTCTTGGTCGCCTTGATGACTTGTACTTATGCGCGGTAACGTGACCGAAGTTCCAGCGATATTAACTGAGGCTTAATGATAATCGTGATGCTAACATGTTAGTTGTAGTTGGTCATCGCCGGTTCCCGAACATGGTTATAAGACTGCATTCTCGGAAAGTTTAACGCGATAGATATGCTGCTGCACTCAAGACTAAACACTACTTTGTGGAAGCAATTAAAATGTAATCTTTCATAATTTAATTTGTAATTTAAATCCTTGAAATACACTGAAAGTTGTGGTAAGTGGTGAGGAGCTTTTGTCGCCAAAGCTGGTGACCTAGATAGGTTTGATGAAATAATCCTTTAGTGAGGATAAGAAGAAATGTTGAATGCCAGAAGTCCGTAAATTCTGCAACAGCAGTTTACAGTTAATACAGCCGAAAGCCTTGCTGTAGTAGAATAAGCGGACACGTGGGAATTTGCTCTTAGTGTTTATAGACGAGGACACCGAATGAACGATACAAGCCACCGCGTCTTGTGTGGATCTTTAACTTCTATAAGTAGCCTGTAACGAGTCATCAAAACGGGACTCTGATAGTATTTTGCGAGGAGAATTTTTTCGAAAACCTTCAAAGGCACCGAGGTGGATGCAATAGGCCAATATGTACCGGACCCTTAATTCGATACTGGTGTTATGTCAGCAATCCTCCGACCATCCGCGATTTTTGCTTGTTTCATGCACAATAGGTATAACGGCCAGAGTGTGGGCTAGGCAATCGGCACACTGCTTGAAGATAACAGGAGACAACCCGTCAAGTCCGCATGCCTTACCTGAGTGCAGCCGGGTTAGCTACTTTTGTAGTGATGCGACCTCAACGGGAGTCAGTGAGTTCGTAGACCGTTTAAACGGTGCGGATGTCGTATCAATGAATGAGTCACTGCTGCATCAGCAGAAGTGGCGGTTTAATTCCGCTAGGTCCACATCAGAATTTGTACTTTGATGAGTGACTGCTGAGTTGTTTCATCATGAGACAGACCTCAGGGTAACTATTATTTCCAAGAATTTGCTGGACTTATACGTGATTGGGGTGCGTCACTTCTTCATTTACCCAAGTACAAATGGAGTTGATGGAAATTGGGTATTGCCCACCCGAAAACACTGCACAGCCACGACGCGTTTCGATGTAATTTCATCTCATCAGGTGGAGACAGCAGGATTTGAACGCACGACCATTGGAATAGCAGCCCACACTACTACCCCTTTGGCTACCGGGTCACGATGGGCAATGCTTTTTGTCACAACGGTAGATGACTAATTGGAGGGTCAAGTTTGGATTACACGTTGTGTGATTGGATTGCGACACGCAACCTCAATTTAATGGACTTTGATTCACATTGAAATGAACCTTAGTCACTGCGATCGCTGGGACCGTATTCAAAGTAGATGGAAATTGGGTATTGCCCACCCGAAAACACTGCACAGCCACGACGCGTTTCGATGTAATTTCATCTCATCAGGTGGAGACAGCAGGATTTGAACGCACGACCATTGGAATAGCAGCCCACACTATTACCGCTTTGGCTACCGGGTCACGATAGGCAATGCTTTTTTGTCACAACGGTAGATGACTTATTGGAGGGTCAACCGTTGTGACAAAAAGCGTTGCCCATCGTGACCCGGTAGCCAAAGCGGTAATAGTGTGGGCTGCTATTCCAATGGTCGTGCGTTCAAATCCTGCTGTCTCCACCTGATGAGATGAAATTACATCGAAACGCGTCGTGGCTGTGCAGTGTTTTCGGGTGGGAAATACCCAATTTCTATCTACTTTGAATACGGTCCCAGCGATCGCAGTGACTAAGGTTCATTTCAATGTGAATCAAAGTCCATTAAATTGAGGTTGCGTGTCGCAATCCAATCACACAATGTGTAATCCAAACTTGACCCGCCAATTACAAATGGAGTTCTCTAAAGCACGATCTTTGTTTTTCATAGCTCATACCTTGAGCCTACGAAGCTGGTTGAAATGGAGTGAAGAAAAGCGATCATCACGGATGCATATGGTTTATGTCGGGCAGTAGAGATGGCAACAGAAGTTTAAATAACTTGTCACTTGTTCACACTATGTTTCTACATCTGTGTCGAAAAAGAACTGGTGTTTGCGGAATCAACCATTTCTCTCACCGACGGCATGTTTTAAGGGGGAAATTGATGCAATTTTCATCTACTATTGTGGTAGAGAGTGACATTTTTGTGGTCTATTTTACTGTAGAAAACAGTGGATACCTTGACTCTAGAATGATCAGAGCTGTCTAGTTGTGTTCGGTTACAGACGGATGATTTCCTTAGACTTTGACAAATACTAAACGCAAGGTTGCTTCTAAACTGGGGTGACATTGCACAATGTTTTTTACCCCAAAATTCGTAGGGAATGCGGCCATAAAATCATTCTAAACTTTGTCTGCATCTGAGTTGTGACACCTGGCGACATACAAAATTGGGCAGTAAAATTCTGTGGTACCCACTCAGATGTTTTGGTTTACACTTTAGAACCGAGTAGTCGATACACTGTGACGAGTAGCAATAAAGGCTTTTCACTTATACGTATTAAGAAGTAATAAACTAGTTGATGATACCGCGGCTACGAATCCGGGAGGTGCATGGACTAGCAGCGTGAAAACAAAACAGCCATTTGTTACAACGGCGTATCCAATCTCTTTATGAAGCCATGTCTCCTTCCGCATAAGGATTCGAACTTGTGCATGTTCACGAAAATACACTTGGGCGATTAGGTCAGGCCAGGTTCCAAAGGCGAACTAGGCTCCCGCCTAACTAGTGTCCTGTTTTCCGTAAAGGCAAGCAAATCGGAGCACCGCAATAGTTCGATTTTTGAGTTGCTGCCATTTCCTCCCCAAAAGAAATAAAGCAAGCGCAAGCGCAACCTCTGTAACTTCTTGGACCATGGACTAGGAAGTCTGTGCTCAGTGTCAATAAGCTCACAATACTTCCAGGAAAAGATCCGACCAACACTTATCCAACCATTTTTCAAGGCTTCAAAGTGGGTATGCTCATAGTTGTCAGGCTGTTTTCCCAGAGAGCAACTTTCTACCCGCATGATGCTTTTTATAGATTAACTTCCTTTTTATAGCTTCTTGATTTCTTCCTGCTAGGTACGTTATCGTTATTAGCGTGCACGGATACACATTGATTCCAGGATAGAGCGGGTATGGATTACCATAGTGCTGATTATAAAAAGAAAGCGGAAAGTATGTGAAACAATGGGTATTTAGGAAGTATCATCGATTGTGTTTGTGTCAGTAATTTCTTGAAATAGGAAAAGATATTGCACGGCCAAAATTGTATTCCTTGCCGCGAAGTCCAAGTTATGGCTTGAAGAGGTTAGCCTTTTACCAGCAAGGTTGACAAAAGATTATGTTTCATTTTTGTATTAATTTGCAAGATTCGTATATTCTGAGATTGTGAGTCCCAAATTAAGCTGAGTGGAACATTACCTAATTGTAACTCAGCTATCCAGTTAATACCTAATAAATCTATTTCATTTGATACTGCAGTACTACATATTTATCGGCATTTATGATTGTTACGAAATGCGAACTCATAGTACAGTTCCGAAAAATGGCTCGCCGAAATCATTCCGAGCAATACATGTAATGACACAATACTCCGGTTCTCTAAGGCATTTCCGAAAGAAATATGAAATAATTGTTATGTCAGCAGCAGTGTCCATCTGCCAGATAGCTGACAAAGCATTAATTAACGACGTGACAACTTTTCGGCCGTACCTCCCGCGTGGACCGTATGTAATGGACACCAGATTTGACCGCCTTCTGCTTCGAGTTGATGGATGTTGCTTGGACAACCGGACGCAGTGTCGCTCCTTGTGACCTAATGTGCACATAATATTTGTTGAATCGAAATTCACAAGGTGTGCAAAGTGCCAGGCGCCACCATTCCGGCATGGTGTTTATGATCGTTGGAGCTAGCCACTCTCTTTTGGAAATCGGTCCTGTTCCATTTTGGAAGTGCTGATTTTACCAGAAGTCATATCTGAATAACAGTTGCTTGATTGCAACATTTATAAGTCACATCTCTGGTTCATTAACCTGACGTATTCCGTTGTTAGATAATGCAGGGTAACGTCACAGCTGGAATATACTTTTCACAGTATTCTCTTCGTGATACTGAACCGGCTGGTGATATCAAGACAGACACAAAACAATGCCTTGAATTTATCATCAGACATTGTTAGACCGAAGCCTTTCACATGTGATGTTCATTTTTCCTGCATATGTTATAATATCTTCTTCTGCTCTAGTAATCTTTAAACAAGCACAGCGAATGTTAAATATAGACTGCGTTCTCCATAAACCGCTGTGCGTTTATCCACCGCTTTTTGCAAATTGTAATCTATTGGGTGTTTCGACAAAATAACATTGCAATATCTTTTGCGTTCAAAACATCCAACTTTCGGCGCTAACAGAAGTACCCATGCCGATTCATCCAATACTGAACCATGAGCAGTATACATGCCCTTATATCTCTCTTACGAAGCTAAAAGGTATTACTACTGTCTGGGTTATGGCTAGATCCTTACATCACATTAGCCGTTGTAACTGAGTTAATTATTACTTCTGCGCTTTGGAACCAATATTCCGTGTGTTGAAAATTTTGTGCAAATTTTTAAACAATTACTATTGCTAATCCAATTGGCGTGGTTGACCTTGGGACATTGGACGATAACGCTTTGATCACAAATAGACTGTACCTTAACCTGAAGAGACGGCTTGTCTACCTCGTCGACCCACTGAGCGATACTGGGTAGGGCTCTTAGGCACATAGAGAGCTACTCCTACCAGGTTGGTCAGTGGCTAGAGGTCAGATGAATTTAGTCTCCTAGTCCTCCAGGTTAGGGGTTAGAATTGGGATGGCATCCATTTCTGTAAAACCGGATTGTTGCCACATCCACTGCCTTGCGGACAGGCTTTTGAGCCAAAGGTTTTGTTTGAGAACCCTAATTGTTCTCCTGTCTAGGTCTGTGTGCCCTGACAATAACTCAGCCCACATACAACATGACTATTTCTTCAAACCGTAACAACACCCTACATCAGTAGTCGTGCAACTTATCTAAGGTCCGCTTGTCTACTGAATACAGCAGGGTGGATAAGTGGAAACATGCTACTGCTGGCGTCTCCCTTCTTTCGTTTCGACTTGTTTCCCTTACTCCCACCCCAGTCCCCATTACTAGCTTTCATCCCATAATTCCCGTTATAATTGACAGCAAACGCAATGTCATTGGAGTCATGCCATCTACAGCTACCTTTCCGCACCATCCACTGGACAACACTCGCCAACAGCGCCTTAGAAAGTCATGCTGTCCCATTTCCCTAGCGGCATTCAATGTTCGCCCTCTAAGACAAATAGGTCAACAGGCTGCAATGGCAGGTGCGTTGGACACGCTGGGCATTAACTTGTGTTGTGTATACGAAAATAAGAGCAATGACCCTCATGGGGTTGTTGAACTAACTGCACCCGGCTTGTCCTCTCGATATTGGTTGCACGCATGCGGAGAGGCCGATACGATAACTTCTGGTCAAGCTATAGTGACCATCTTCCTCAGCTGCTAGATTTAGTCACGTTAGGTTAATTGCATTCCTGTGAACAGCCGCTTGTGCGCAGCCCGTTGGACGATGCTGCAAAGCTGCCTTCGTACTGCTGTACTGCTGCTGTTCTGCGCCTGTCAGACTACGACCGCCGATTGCTCAGTCACGCGCCCAATCAACGGACGGGATACAGAAGGACAACGCTCGGTAAACAGGGAGTCTATTCTACACGATAGGTCAGTTCTATTTATTGGTGAACGAAACATAATAATTTTGGAAGCGTTTGGCTCTTAGCCAATGTGAGTCAATTCTGTCCCACGGATTTTCCATATTTGGCAGAATGGTTCGCCTCCGTTGACTCTGGCTTGTTTGTGCTGGCCAGTCAGTTTGCACCCGATTTCCAACTTTGACAAAACAGTCGAAGGTCGTTCCACGCTCGTGCTGGTGACCTTCGTATGCAGCAGACAGCTCAGTGCTCCGCGATAAGCCCGTACGCGACCTCGTATCTGAACATTGCCTCCGCTTACCAACTAAGGTTGATTCACGAAGTAAGACTAGGCGCTGTTTGTCTACGGTTACCACTAGTGCTTCCGCCGACTATAATTCTGGTGCCGCCCAGGATTCCTTCAAACACAAACTGAACACGCCGCTTCGCAGTGCTAGGAGTTCAGACATCAGAGGTCTTTCAGAGGATAATAATGCGCAAACTGTTGGTCTGAGCACTTCAGAAGCTTAACTGGGTTGCAAGTATGGACGGAACTCCGACTGTATGGAGAATGGAGCGCGTCTGTTACAGCTGTATGTGGAGCACCAGCTGTTTCCTATTAGTACCGCTTTTAGACGCAGTGGGCGCGGAAGAGCCGCGAGGCGTCCCCCTACAGCTGACAAGTAACGGACCCAAATTGATCACGTTGCCATAAGTTACAGGTGGGGTGATTCCATCCTGGATTGTCTCTCTTTCGGAAATGCTTGCATCGACTCTTCTTTTGCCTTGTTATGGTGTCGTTGTCCATGAACTGGGAGGCGCATCACGCACCACCCTCGATTAGTGACTGAGAAGTTATCTCAATTCCCAGTCAGGCAAACCTCCCTCAATGCTCTGTGTACCGAACGTTTTCTCCCTTGCCTTAATGACACTGAGCTTCTATAGACTAGGAATTGAGCCACTATACCTCATGCAGGAGTCTCCCCTTGCAGCACTATCAACTGTCACCGCACCAGTCACTGGATATCCGAGAACATTGTGAACCCGTTTGAAACTAGAAGAAAGCTCCCGGCTGGCTCTGAGCAGAATGTGACTAGGCGGACTCTTAGGCGTTAACAATAGCGGAACTTGTGTGTGACAAGGAAGCCTGGTGGACTAGTTGTGATCAGAAAATGAAGGCAGCAGGAGTGTTAGTAATTGTCGCAAACTTTTCCAACAGGTCCGCACCTGTAGTCACAGAAAACCAAGCGTAAGCGAGATAACCAGACAGCACAGATGCCCTGAATCATAATAAGGCGCGCTGTATGGATCGTTGGGCGGAACACCCACGATATCAGTTCAGTTCCTACCAGCTCCTGGCGTCGTGTCTGTTCGGTTGGTGCAGACTGAGCCATGACCGATTAGATTAAAGTCTCCGCCGGAGGCTAACGTCCGAAACACGATCGCAGCCCTTATTCGTTTCTTTGCTGCTAGCCTGGATACCATGGCACCCGCACTTTTTTAAAGGTGGTGGTGAGGTCCTCTGCAAAGCAATGATCTCGCTATACCAACAGGTATGGAAGAAAGCGACCATCGCCAAGTAACGATTATACTGGCAAAATAAGAGAAAGGCAGTCGCACCGACTAAGCTAACCAGTGGGGTTATTACTTAATTGTCGGTGGTGACAAAATTATTAGCCTTAATTCTCTTTAGTTGCTTCACTGTGGAACCAGAATCCTCGATTAGAGAAGAGCAAGCAAGCTTCCGTCCAGGACGTGGCTGTATGGACCACGTATTCACTCTGCAGCAGGTGCTAGAGCAGCGCCACACGTACTGTAGACCCGAAAATAGTTGTGTTCCTTGACTTCAAGTGTGCTTTCGACTAACTCGATCAATGTATTCAGTCCGAAAGACACGTGGGGAAAGGTGTTCGCATGAAATATGTGAATATTGTAACTGTCCTGTAGTCGAACGCCACAGGCCGCGTCAGGGTCTATCGCTACTTGTTGAATTTTCTCCAAAAAACAAGTGGAATCCGTCAGGGTTGTCCACTTTCCCCACCTTTTATTTTAACTTCATCGTGGACTGCAGCAGGAAGTCTTCTCTTGTGGAGCCTCAGGGTTAAGCAGTCAAGGTGCTGCCTGATGAAAAGTTAGTTGATATTGATTATGTGGACGATCGTGTCGCTTTTTAACGATGTCTGCACTTCGCACCATCAAATTGCAAAGTGTTGTTACAGGACCATCAGTTAACTGATGACGCCTTGTCCCATGATTGCGAACAACTCGAAGGCATAGTCTGGCGCCAGCGGGTCCGCATCGATGATGTGCGTAGGCGATTACCAGGTAGTGGTGATTATGGTTGTTCGTTAGAACAAGAGATTGCACGGAGTGATTTGCGTTGGCTTGGGCAAGTACTATGTATATCTGGTCGCTGCTTTCCTAGGAAGGTGTTGTTTTGTTTGCCAGATATAGGCTGAAGCAAAGCCCGAGGTGGGCAAAAATTACCTTTGTACCGAGAAATGAAATCATTTACGACCAATCTCGGTGACGTCGGTCCTTCTCGTTTTTCATCCTGGAGTCCACATGACTCGCCTTGTGCTTGGCTTGAGAAGTTCCAGGACATGACTGCATTCCACAGCAGTGGTGTGTCTGCTGTCGTCTAGTAGTCGGACTTCTTGTATAAAGTATTTTTGATGCTGCGCTATCTTCGTGGTAACTGTTGATAAAGATGCGGAGTAGTGAAAGCCGTACAGAAACTGTCTCGCCGATGTTGCCTTATCCTTGCACGACAGCCAGCTGTTTGTGACAGTATCTTGTTGACAAGTTAAAGGCGCCTTGACTCTGAACCTTCGCTTAGTGCATTGTTCTTCGTCCCGTTTGTCATCGCGGTTATAAGGCAGCAAACTATCAGTTCAAATGTCTGATGTGTTGTCAATGACGACGTTGAAACATTCCCTTCGCTAAACTGTTGTATCTCTTATTTAGAGGTAGAACGACAAATTCGACACTGCTCATACCGTTATCTACACATGCGAAAATTCTAACTTAATATATGAAACGTGTCAAGTAAACCCATGTTCAAACACGCGTGCTTGAAACCGATGGATTTTCGCGTGCCGTCTAACTGGCTGAAAGTTTGACGGTAGCTCACACACGTTGTCTTTCCAACATCATCCGTTGGTTACATTACTGATGGGTTACATCGCGCAACCGCACGTCCCGTGTGAGATTTCAGAGACTCGCCAGACTATGCAGAGAGAGGGATATCAGCCTCTCAGTGAAAGGTAGCGTGTTTAACGCTGCAGTAAGGGCAGTATTATTTTAGGAATCAGAGATCTAGCCATTGCGCAGTGAGGATATTAAAATATTGACAGAGTTTGAGCACCGGTGCTTAGAGAGTATTGCTGAACCCTGGTGGGACACCGAGTGGGCAATGCTGGTGTCTGCCAGTCTGCTTTTGACAAAAAACTCTCTGGTGCTCTATTCGTGTCTGCTGAATCCTAACCACTTAGGTGGCTAGGTCATGACCTCACATTATCCATTGGCCCTCTTCCTCGTCTTGAATTATAATCAGTGGCTGCACAAACTTGGTTGAAACCACAAGGTGACCAGTTGATTTGGTGGCATAAACTCATGGAGAATTTGACAGATACTTGGTCAGACGGATGCGTGTCATTTTCATGGATGGGAGATTCAGGATGGTCCCTACCACTGGTTTGAGATCTCATCAGACATGGTAAACACAGCCTCTTCGTGATGCTCTCACATTCGGTTTCTTTAATCCAGCCGATATATTCCAGTTCATTCAGATAAATTTGCATCTTCCTTGCTTCCATTATCTTCGCATTCCGGTTGCGTTCAGCTTTATTTTCTCACTATTGTTATTCGTTATCAGTTTGGCGAGGTGGGTGGTAGTTGTAGTCTGGATTTAATGTCAGCTCAAGTCTGGTCGCAATGTCAAGCACTTGGCTGGACTACGTCCATATTTGAAATCACCTGTCATACTTTCCTCGTGTAACCTACACCGTGCTTTACTTACTAAGTCAATCATTCTCCTTTATCGGTGACCTTGTCCAGCCCACACTCATACGTACACAGATCCATATGCTATGCCATGGCCTACCTGACAGCCGTAGTGATTGATTGAAATTGGGTGAATCATTGCGCGTACGCTCCGTCAAGTATCGTGCTGCTACTCTAGTCCTTTTAATGCATCATTGATTGGCGACAGTTTTTACTCATGGATAAAATGGATCACTAGCCTGCAAAAGTTGGACGTCTCCCACTTGCTTTTTGTTGTTGAGGAAATGCACCCGTACTTTTGCTGCGAGGAATAAAGCTTAAATAAATCTAAAGGTTTCTAATGCTAAAAACCAACTACAGATTTCCCAGATAATTGCATGAATTACGCCTTCAAACTCAGCCTTAAAGAAGTAGCTTCCGTCCACACATCTTTCAAAAATCGTCCTTAAGACAATCAAATATCATCCACCCGGCTCGAACACACCAAAGCGCACCCCTAAATGAGTGATCAATCCCAACTCAAGCAACAGCATATTAGACGAGTTTACGAGATGAGTTACCAGAGAGGGCATTGGTGTGGCGCAGATCGCATGCAATTTGATGGGTGCCTAGTCGCTAGACGCTCGCATTCAATCATGACTGGCTACACTGAAGCTACACACATGATAGGGGTAAACTGGCAAACCTCACTAGGTTCCATCTGGGCTTAGCAGTCAAGAGTGAGCATGGGGTGTGGCACGTAACCATTCAGGCATTTTCATTTCTACGTGAAATACGAGTACGCGGTGTGTCCGCCCATTTCATCGCTGAGCTGTCCGTATATTGCGAGGCACCCACGTGAATGAGTGTGAATGAGTTGGACCATGGGGATGATGACATGAAATCACTCACACACACCGTTGTCGATGATCGGCTGGCATGGAAGTTGGGATAGTGAGACCGGAGGAGCGTGGAGAGCGTGTGGACTGCGGTGTGCTTCGGGGTGCCGCATGCTCACTGACGCGATGTTGAGAGATCCGCTATTCATGGATGCAGCGATTCGAAGCAGGATGAGTGCGCGTGCAGTGCACATTGGCATCCTCACCGCGGTTTCACTCAACTATTGCTTTTTTTGTGCCGTTGTTCGACTGACCTTCCCCCTGGGGAATAAGTCATTTCTTTGGGCCATGGTTCCCATTGCCGTTGCTAAGACATGCAAGTGTCTGATTCGTTCCTCCAACAGTCTTCACACATGATTTGTAATGATGCGAAATAGACCGAATTTGGTGTTGTTCCAGAGACGAAACACAAAAACGGAGAAAAAAAAATCCGCAACACTCGGTGCGGTTATACTATCATGCCAGTTTTAAGGAATGATCTCAGTTAGGTGTTATTGCTAACCTGCAGTAAATAGCAGCGTACATAATTTGGCTAACTCAGAACAATGTAATCATTAGCAGCTTGTCATCTAATCAGCAATACCAGTGTTTACGCCTCTTTTCATAAGTCAAATTACGCGTTCCAATGAAGTACTTGGAAACCCGACGTTGAGTCTGCTCCAGATCAGTGACGACGTGCTTCAGTTTGTGTTGCCCTGCTTGAATTGCCTGTTTTACGTGGTGGTTCCCAGCTTGTAAAGCCATTTCCGTTTGCTCAGAACAACCCGTCATCCCGAACCAGTGACGCAGGTCACGTTCGACGATAGAGAAGTGTAAGGTCCGCGTTTCAAACCTATAGGGGTAGAAGCTGTGGTATCGTATGCGGAATATCTTACACGCAGGTAGTCACCCTACCTACGAGAACTGAATCCTTCCGATGCACAGCTGTCAAATGCACTATGAACGTTTTGAGAAATAAGCATTATTATCAGCAATAACTCGTAGTATGTCACGAAAGTAGAAACTGTTCTCGTAAGCAAATGCAAATCTCAGAATGATACGACACAGTACAATTGCGACGTAGCGGAGAAACAGATCCCATCGTGACGCGACTGGACTTTATCTTGATGCGATGGTTTGCGTACCTTCGTGACCTATTGAGCTTTCTTCGGCGGCACCTCCTGGGTCCTATCAGGACTGCTTATACCAAACTAACTCAGTCTCACAATCCTCTTCGAGCGTAGGTAGAGGTCCATGGTCTTCTTCCCTTAGAATAGCCAGAGTGACAAGGGTTTTAAAGTATCTCACAGTTCGATTGGCGTAGATCACGAGTGCTACGCATTGTCTCTGATCGTGGGAGTGCACCACGAGGTGCTTAATAATTTGCTACCTCTCGCTTCAATCCAGGCAACTCCTGGTGAGATAGGTACAAACCCGCCAATTCCCACATGCGGTTGGCTGTGGTCGCATATCAATTGCCCTAGATCCTCAAAAGCAGTATCCGACAGGCCTCAAGCGGATCCCAGTAAGATACTGCAATCACGCTCTCCAGTTGGACTAACTCCCCACTAGCCAAGCTGTTGAGCCAAAGGTTCTGGGTGGAGTCACGCAAGTGAACCTCCATATACTTGACTACATTGTGGGTCAGACTATTGAGTGAAAGGCTAGAGGTAGGGCACCTCAATCAACAACCTTCTTCCGGAATCGGCAGTCGGAGAGTATAATCAGCCACCTCGACCCGGTCGTCAACACTTCTGCTCTACGCGTACCACTTTCCTCTTCCTCGTTTATTTCGCAAGGGACTGTCACTGACTTCGTAACTGAAGCTATAAAACCGAGATTCGTATTTTGCAATGCTTCATTTGACGTCCACACACTTTTTCAGATCGGCCAACAGCAGCACTAACTCTCACTATCTACTTCCCTGGTATTGGTGTGTGCAGAGTCTCAGAAACACATACACAATTTAACGGCGTCGTGACGAATCATCCACTTCTTTGTTCAGAATCTGCTTACAACGATTACACTCTAACCGCCTCTTGCGTTACGAAGTAATTTGCTCAAAGATTTTAACCCGTCGGTATCGCCCTTTGCAATGATGCAGAATCAGTCTACTCTACGGGATATCAGTGAACGGCCTATGTGTCGCAGCAACAGTTACGGGAGCGAAATAGCTCCCAAGATGCATTTGGGTTCTGTACTGCGTGTTCCACCATCCCCTCGTTAAGTGTTTGCTTATCCTAGCTGAGAAATGCGACCGGTTAACCTTAGAAGCAGAGCAGAGGATAAACGATAAGATTACTTTAATGGAAGCGAGTATGCACCACAGAAGCGTAGCGGCTTCTAAGCAAAGGAATGCTGAACAATCCACTTCCCCTGAACCGCACTCAGCCACCTCTCCATCTCCGTTGTCTTCTCCAACTTTGGTAGAACGCCGGGCGAAAACAGACTGTACCTACGGGAATCAAACAGTACTCACGGCAACGAAAATCAGACACCATTCAAATCGTCTGGCTAAGCAAATTCCTCTAGACGTGACATCTAGCATTAACAGGAATGAAGCAGCCATACAGAAACCCTTGGTACCTGTAGCTCAGAAATCTATTGTCGAGACTAAGCCTCCTAGAACATCGGTTACATATGCAGAGATTGCTGCAAGGGTCCATCGAGAGGCCGCCGTTGCGTCCTCTTCCACTGTAAACACCGTTAACGCGAATAGAGAGAATAACAGCAAACAATCACTTGTCAGCAAGTCAGGACAAATGAGTACCATACCTTGTAGATAGACGAAAAAGGGATCCAACAACAGTGCCCGGAATATTGTATGCTCAAATGTCCCTGAATCTACCGCCACTACATTGCGGGATAAGTTATCAGACGACCAAGACCAGTGGAACTCATTGTGCTTGCTGATGAGTGTCAAAGGCAAGCCCATAAACTTATTACGAGTTACTTGTCATCCGAACTCGCCACACTATGGCGAACCCAGACTTATTCGAGTAACTCTAGAATCCTCCACCGACATAGAAAATATTTTGCTCTCCGCAAGCGCGCTAAAACACGGATCCTGTGGGATACATATCTATCCTGATGTCCCTTGGAGGGCGCGACAACCAAAACGAAACACCGAAGAGGGGCACAGCAAGCAAGACCGCCTAAACACAATCTTCATACATGGCGTGCCAGAGCATCCTTCTAACGATGTTCAAGAGACCGGAAAGCACGATTTAGAACAGTGGCGGTTCATTCGTGAAACACTTTCTTTGGATAATGTTGTGTCACTAGTTCTCACCAGGATACCTCTCACCAAATTATAGAGAATGCGGCACTGGGATCCCAAAAATTGTGGTTCAGTGAGAGCAACAAGCAAAGGATGTTTTGGATCGATGGCGGAGAAATCGGAAACATCTTCCTTCCGAAATTCGGTTAAAGGTCGCAAACACTATGCGCAGCCCAAATATTAAAGCAACTGAAGCAGCAAGCATACCGACGAATGTACAAAAGCGTAACTTGAATGCTACTTTAATTGACTCTGACGTAGGTATAAACGAAGGTTGGGACGCACTTTTTCCGAATCAAGTTGCAAACGAGGTATTATTGAGCCATCAAAAAACGAGTAATTGCCGACCTCCTATCGGTCGGCATTCTTCTACAGGTGACCGCTTCACCCCACTGTGGGCTCCTAGAGACCGAGAAACTGGCCTGCTTGTATACGAATGCTCAGGGTCTTTCTAACAAACTGGCTGAACTGAAAGATCGCCAAGCTTCCGGGTCTTATGATGTCATTGGTATCACCGAGACATGGTTGCATACGGGAATGACGGACGCTGCAGTTTTGCTACCCGGCATGTCGCTGATCCGGAATGACCGGTTCACAAAAGGAGGAGGGTTAATCCTGAATAATGAAAACTGTATTATAGAGCAAGTAGAAATGCATTCTGTACAACTCCTTCGAAATATGGTGAAAAACGTTATAAAATTTGTCAACCGTGAATATCATTGTCGTTCTCATGTAATATTTAAAATATTCGACTTACGATATTTCAGGATTCACAAATGTGATATGTCATCATAAGTGTGCAGTCGTTCTCTGAATCGAATAGTGGCAAAATACAAATCTAACAACGTTTTGAACTGTTGCACAGATGATGCCTCAATCACATGTTCAGGCAAACTATTCCAAATGTTTACCACTCTCCGTTCGAAGCACAGTGGGTGAGGAACACATTTCACATCCGGCACGACAAGTTTGTATCTGTGTCCGCGTGTGCTGCATGGCCCTCGTAAGTGCAGCATTGGCCTTAACATGGGGAAGTCACCGAGATGTAGAATACGGTAGGTCATAATAAGGTCGACTCGCACCCGACGGTAGGACAAGGTGTAGAGTCCTAGTTTCTCGCACCGGTCTTCATACCCAAAGCCACGTAAACTCGGGATGAACCTGGTAGCAACGTGTTGTACCCGTTCGATCTTTTGTGCCTCGCCTCTGGTAATCGGAAAGTAGGCGGGCGAACCGTACTCTAGCATTGGTCGAATGATAGAAGAGAACAGACGAGTGGCAACCTCTTCAGACCATGTGCCGAAGCTACGTTTGAGCGCCCAAAGCATGCGCAGTCGGTTACGATATAGCCTGTTCGTGTTGTCCAAGGACTTCAAATAGTAGCGTGAGAGTACACCTAGGTCCTTCACGGAGGGTGTGGGATATAGCTGTTGGCCGTCAAGGGTGTAAGTTCGGCCGTTAGCACCCTTCCCCAGGCTCATAAATACAGACTTGGCTGGGTTGTCCGGGAGAAGAACTTCTGCAGACCATGTGGATAGGCGGTTGAGGTCGTGCTGAAGTAGGCCACAGTCATCGGGAGCGTCGATTTCTCTCCAAATCTTCATGTCGTCCGCAAACAAGGCACACGGCGACCGGAGAAGCTGCGGTAGATCGTTGATGTGGATCAGGAACAGAGTGGGTCCCAGCACAGTGCCTTGAGGCACGCCACTTTATAGGGGTACCAGTCAGTTACATGGTCGTCCACCTGTACCCTCCACTTCCGTCCAACAAGTAAGTCGCGGATCCACCGGTGCGGTGAGCCACCGACATCACACCTGCTGAGTTTGTGAAGAAGAACCTCATGACCGACCTTGTCGAACGCTTTACTGAAATCGATGAATATCACGTCGACGGACTTCCCCTTATTTATTGCCTTCAACCACTCATGCCTCGTCACAAGCAGGTTCGTAATGCATGAGCGACCTTGCATAAAACCGTGCTGTGCGGGCGTCAGGACCTTGTTTGACTGTAGCAACTGCAGCAATCCCTTCTTCACGATTTTCTCAGCAACCTTTGTCAAAATAGGTGTCAGACAAATTGGCCTGTAATTGTCTACTTTGCTAGGGTCGCCGCCTTTCAGAATAGGCTTCATCACCGAACATTTCCAGTCAACCGGCAACAAACCTGCGGACAGCGAACTGTTGAAAAGGTCAGTCACGACAGGAGAGGGGATGGTTGAAAGTGACTTGAGAACCAATGGGTGAAACCCATCAGGTCCGGCAGGTTTGGTGCTGTCAAGATTGGCGAGTAGTTGACCTACCTCTTCAACGCCGCAATGCAGACTGCCGAGTTCGGTAAAAGCGGTACACGTCGAACTCGGAACAGACACCCGGGTATTCGCAAATACAGAAGCGAAGTGGGCCGCCAACGCAGACGCACGCTCAGTGCTGAAAGTTAGGGGCTGTCCATCCGTGCCATCCAGCACTGGCACATCACTTGACGGCTCCAGGCGTCGCTTCACGTATGCAAAGATTCTCTTTGGGGCGGTCTTCGCGGCTAATGCGACCTGCTCTTCAAAGTGTCGGCGTTTATTCTTTGTTGTACTGTGGCAAAGGTTCCGCTGACATTTATACCCTTCATAATCATTGGCAGAGCCAGAGAGGAGTAATTTGTCCCACAGTCTGCGCCGCCTCCGAGCCAGGTTTCTATACTCCTTGTCAAACCAATGAGGCTTAATCGGTCCAACCTTTCGACATTTCAATGGCACAAATTGGGAACACAATGATGTCAATCACACTTTTATAACTATCCAACAATCTTCCACAGATGCAGTTTGTGACAGAGACCAATCCAGTTGGCTCGCGGCTCGAGCTAGACCATCGAAGTCCGTTTTCCAGTAGTTGGAAGCTGGTCACAGCGGATGTGAATACGACAAAGATAATTCTATATCAGCTATCAGTACTGAGTGGTCGCTCGTAGCCAGGGGCTCCAGAATCCTAACGTCACGCACTCGTTGTTCGTAGCTCGTTAACAGCAGGTCGAGACAGGACGGGGTTGAACGTGTTGATATGCGTGTTGGCTGGCGTATGTGTTGCGATGCACCCGTTTCAAGTACCAAATCCACGAACTTTGCTTCAACCTCACTATGTCCAGGCATCAAATGCACATCAGGCCATCGTATTCGAGGACAGTTAAAATCGCCCATAAGCAGAAAGTGTGGACGACACATGTGGGCTTGAAGATGGGGCAGCCAATCCAAACAACGACTCAGGGGACTGCGATAAAATGCGCCCACAAGCAGTTCTCCGCGCCTGAGGCGGATGGAGCACCACAGTAGCTCACACAGACCATCGTCACTTTGGTAGGTGCTCACAAGTCTCCCACGCAGGGAACGCCGGATGTAAGATAAGATACCGCCGTGAGCATTCTTTAGTCTATCGCATCCGAAACACGAGTAACCGTTGAGTTCAAGTTCTTGGGTGGATAACTCTGCATGCAACTATGTCTCTGCGAGTCCCACTACGTCTGGCCGCTCAGACGCAACGGAACAACAAAGCTCATCGCGCTTATTCATAATGCTGCAAACGTTTGTGAAGGCTACTCGCAAGCCGCAGCAGGAGCCACCGGGCGTGCTTGAAGTGTGAGCAGCCTGTTTATCCCGATTCGCGGATTGGTGGAAACCACCCGAAAATTTACGATACGAAGATTTGTTTCCCCCTCACCAGTGCGTCTTTTCAGCTCAATGATGGCAGACTTGGGCCGCTCCCTGTCTACTGGGTCTAGGTCGGGACGAACATGGATCTCTAAACCTTTGAGTCTAGTTAGGCGAGACATGATCAGTCTTGGACTGGCTTCGTCCACAAAAGTGATTCTCATAGGCCGATTTTGTTGATCACCTTGCTTTCCAAGACGGGTAATCTGCCTCACTTTTACCGAGTCCTCACCAGCGTCGAAGAGTCTATCAATTAGACCCTGTAAAAACTTGACATCGTGATCGTAGCGCACTTGGGGTGATGGATCACTAGACTCCGGTGCGCGAAAGATCACGAGATTATAACGCCTCTGGTAGGACGAGGTTGGTCTTGCAGGGCGAAGTATACTACCAGCCTCAAGTGGCTTGGCTAACTTTTGACTTACAGGAGGTAAAAGGCCCAACGTTCCTTCGTAATTTCGTCCTCTGTTCTTTCCACTGGTCTTCAGCACTCAAACTTTCACCTGCTGGGACATCAGTGTCCGTTGGACACAACAAAGGTAAACAATTTAGGCCAGGTGCAACTAAGCTTCTCACAACGGTTGGACTTCGTATCGGTGAGTTTGCACGGATAGAGGAGGACGGCTGAACCGAAACCTGAAGGATCTTCGCGCTAGGTTGTTGGGCCAAACACATGGAGCTGTTCGCAACGAAACGCTGAGGCCTACACGTCGGCTTTACTCTTTCTGGCTGTATCTTATTTCCGTAATTTTCATATATAGTTTGGACGAAATCGTGTTGGATCTCGCGAAGACGATGAAAATGCTCAACTGATAATCCAACACATAAAATGTGGTATTTAACTTTGCACAAAACACACGTGAGGGCATTTGCACGGTATCCGACTAGTTTGAAGCAAGTACCACAGAGTGACTACTTTGACATTGTGAATAATCCGAAAACAAGATGGCGACCAATTGACGGTGAAAATGGCGATAGCAAGATCGCCGAAAACAAGCAAGGAAAACATCAGTATTTCTGGTCGGAAATTTCAGAATCGGAAATGAAACTGAATTGTATCTCAATTTCCACGAAATACTTCCAATGAACGCAGAAAGTCAACACAAAGTGATCTTGTCAATACCGCCCAAAATAAACGACCGGAGGTCGCTATCCGCAGTCAATCCTGTATTACCGAAACGACTTACGGTGCGAAGACGTGGAGGATTCAGACTCACAGTTCTCCGACTCACTTTGGTGACCGTTGCAGTTAAAAGGCAGGGACGCTTGCCTTATTGTCTTGGTGTACCGTGCCCCTAACTCAACACCCGAAACCGACTACCACCTAGCAGCTGCTTTAAGGTGCAGTTTACAACAAAAGTACACTCACATACTTATCATAGGTGATTTCAACGTACATTGTTTAGAAGCCCCTGCCACGATCGGAGAACAATTCAAAACCGATCTACAAGAGCGAGTAACTACTGTTCCTCTTTATAATCTCATCACTTTGCTCACTCGGTTCAGAACAGGTAACAGGTCATCTGTGCTGGATCTTGTGTTTATCAACGAGGAGCATATGATTGATGCATTGGTTTTAGACTGCCCGTTGGGTCGCAGTGATCACGTAGTCATCAGTTTCAACTTCGTTTGCTACGCAGAATACCTGAATGATAACGATGAGGCTGTGCGAACCATCACAAGGTACGACCGACTCGCCCAGCTCGTCAATGCCACAACTTGGTCTTTCCTAGAAGAAGAACCACCGGAAGGCGCCTGGCTCGAGTTCATCAAAAAATTTAGTCAGCTGATTGCACAAGCTTCAGATAGAAGCTTGCAATAAGTGCAAATCGGTCTCTTTCGTTAGGAGCAGAACTCGAAAATGGATGGCAGTACGCAACGCAGCATGGCGAGTGTACAGAGAAGCTCCAACACCAGAAAGTTGGGACAACTACGTAGCCCAACGTAACCACTGCACACAACTGTTAAGAGAAGACAAAGCCGCCTATAAGCAGAACATCGCCAAAACCTTCAGTGCAAAGTACAAACTGTTGTACAAGCACGTTAATAGCCTACGAAAGGTGAGGCAAGGATTTCCTCCACTCAAGACGGCTGATGGCCCAACAAGAACGGCTGTGAAAGTAGCAAACGCGCTGCGGATGAAATATGCCCTCACGTTTCAGAGGGTCTTGCCGCCCAGCGATCTACCAAGCTTTGTCTTCTGCTCACCAGGACTAACCCACATCACTTTTACCGCGGAGGCTGTATTGCGAAAGTTGACTTCTCTACGCAAACACAGCTAGCGGGGTTTCGACACCATTCGTCCAGAGGCGTTGAGAGCAGCAGCAAGCCAACTGCCAGGACTTTAGCTCAGTTTTCCCAGCGCTGCTTAGACCAGAACCAAGTTCCCGCCATGTGGAAGCTTGGAATAATAAGCCTGATTCACAAAGGTGGAAACAGAACTGATCCAACTACTGCCCAGTAACCCTTCTTCCTATTCTCTCCAAGGTCATGGAATCCATAGTTGCCGATGCACTGGTGTGCTACCTAGAAAACTGCAACCTCATCACTCCTGAACAGCACGGTTTCCGTCGACAGCGGCCATGTACAACTAATTTACTAATTGCACGCAGTAGTTGGACCGAGGCAGCTGATGCTGGAGAGGGTGTTGATGTGAGCTACCTGGATTTTCCAAGGCTTTCGATCGTCTAGACCATCGGATACTACTATCCAAGCTGCAGCATTACGGGCTCGGAGAGCCACTTTTAAGGTGTATCGCCAACTTTTTACTTCGACGGCAATTAGTGATCAGAGTTCGGAGCTCTTTATCGGACCCCATACAAGTCGAGTAAGGTGTGTCGCAAGACTCAGTTCTAGGTCCACGTGTGGTTTTGGTGTTTATTAATGACATTGAACAGGGAATCGCTTCAAACTTCCTAATGTTTGCCGACGATATCAACATTTGGCGCAGGATCCAGGCGAAGACCGACCAACATGTGCTTCAGAGTGATTTATATACGGTGTATCTGTGGTCGACCCAAAACTTAGTGCATTTCAACGTTAATAAATGCAAGGTGCTTTCCATTCGACATCAGAGTAGCTACTCATACCGATTCGGAACGAATATACTACAACATTCAACTCTCGAACGTGACTTGGATGTCCTGGTTCAAGATGACTTGGGTTGCTCCAGGCAGTCCGAAAAGGCCTCGAAGACCGGGAACCAACACGTCGGGCTGTTGAGGCGGGCGTTTGGACAAATAAACAGCTCCATATTTCGACAAATGCTCAGTGGGTATGTTCGCCCAGCTGTCGAATAAGCAATTCAAGCTTGGCATCCATGCCTGAAACATGACCTTAATGCGCTGGAGCAGCCACAATGCCGGGCATCTAAGAACATAATTGGAATGTGCAATCTTTCCTACCAGGAGAGGCTGCAACGACTGGGATTGTTCAGTGGAAGCTATCGCCGAATACGAGGCGACCTGACTCTGGCATACTTGATTCTGCGAGACACACATTATGTGTGCCGCCCTTTACTCAGCAGCAATACAAACCTGAGTGGCCACACATTAAAACTCGCAGAACAATACAGTCGTCTGGAGTGCTGCAGAAATTTCTTTTCCATTCGTGTCTGTCACCCGTGGAATGCTCTCCCAGAATCGTTCGTCTCTGCACCGACACTAACAGTATTTAATGGACGGTTGGACGAAGCACTCATCCACTTACGCTTTGCCACTTAACACTACGTCTCCATCCTACACCTGGAGTTTACCATGGAATTATTTGTGGTTAACTGTGCGCGCTGTAATTCTAAGAGGATCTCAGGACTACAGCGAAGCAAACGATAAGTCCTTATTTTCATATTTAAAGTATTAACTATTTTAATATCCTTATCATCATTATTGTTATGTCGATATCCCCACCAACTATCCAACGGGACTTGTAAAGCAACGCTTCTTAACCCGTATAAATTCATTGTTCATTATTCGTCTTCGAAACTCCGTTGCAGTAACTAACAACCATCTGAGGATATGCTGCATTTTCCATGCATTTTCAATGACTGCAATTCTGAGGGTGTGAAGGACCATTTCTATCGTCAGCATGAACTACTGAGACAGTGATTGTAGTTGGTTATATTAATGTCTTAGTTGGTCGCTTTTCGGACTCTGAGCAACACCTGGAAGGCTGTTTCTGGGTGCATGCACGCCAAGCAGACAGTGGCGATTGATTCATACGACTATGTGCTGACCTCAATGTTCGTAATGACACTACTCTTTTTAAGCACTAACGTTCACATCGTGTCACGTGTGCCTACCGAATCCCTCGATGGCGTAGACCCAAATTGACCCTGTTGCTGTAGTCCACACATGGTGCAGCTCAGTTCAAGACCGTCAGTCAATTTGGAGTATGTGTATTCGGACAAGGCTCTAGTGTCTCCCAGTTCATCTGGCACTGCAGTGACACTGGGGTACCAAATGACTCCCTAACCCAAACGAACCTGCGGCACTGTGGCGTGTCGTACACCTCGACCACGTTTCGGGAGGTATTTAGCCTCGTTCGACACACAAAGTCAGCAACGATTGTCCGCGCTGAAGGGAGTGCCACGGAATCTCCTGCCTTTGTTACTAGTTGCCCCATTGTCCCGTGTTTGCGTCACGGAATGCCCTAACCTTGCAACGAAGGCCGCGTGCGCTCTAGCCGTGGCCCATCCATCACCGCTCTGCACCGCTGGTACACTTAGATTGGCCAATACCAGCTCCCTATATATACTGTTCCCAGTATGGTTGATGCTCACAACGTTTGCTTGCCCATACGACTTCGTTTGAACCCGTCTCCATTTTACCCCGTAACTTGTTGCACCTCGACGCAGGACGGATACTGCAGATAGGTAGTCAGTCATACGGTGCAACTTAGCATCGTTTAGTTCACTCTACGCATAATGTCAAAAGGAGGCCCACGCATACGCCATCCGGAGGAAGTTAAAGCAAGAATATTGAACATCTATGAAGAAGGCGATGACTGAAAGCAGGTTGCATCCGTGTTAAATGTCAATCTGAAGACTCGCTGAGGTTGGATTAAACGTTCAAGTCCAACGAACCAAAAGGAAAACGTGACGGGGCACGTCGAAAATCATTGACTGACATTCACCTGGATAATCTGGTGGGATGGGTAGAAGCGGAGCCTACCATAACCTTTGTGCCTTCGTTTCCTATTGAAAGCAGAGCTCAATGTAGAGGTGTGCGTCAGTATAGTAGGTCGGTGCCTGGAGGGTCGACTCATTACCATGAAAAAGCTACATGCTATACCGGAGTCAATGAAAACGTTTGAGAACAAGAGACGAAGGAAGTCTTACATTTTGCAGCTGATGAACTTGGAAGCTGAAGGGTTGAAACCAGTTTGGATTGATGAGACGAATTTCAATCTGTTTTGCACTTGCACACGGGAGCGTCCAGCACGTGACACACGTGCGCAGTGCACTGTAGCGAGCATTCGTAGACAAAATCTGCATCTTATCGGCGCAATGATTGCAGATGGACTTTTGGAATATACAGTCTTAAGGGGGAGTTACAACAAGGAACGGTGTGCACGGTGGTTGCGGCAAATGCTTGATACCAACGGCACCTCTGTTACTGACAGGTGTCTGCTGATATGTGACAACGCATCATGCCACACGGATCCGGAACGTGTGTTCCAGGAGTACCGTTACCAATCAGGGAGGCTATTGCGACTCGCGCCATATTCGCCCTCACTGAACCCCATGGAAGCCGTTTGGAGGATCATCAAGGCGATCATCAAACAAACCATGCGGTGCGTATATTCCGAGAGGCTGAGAGGAGATCCAGCTGGTGCGCTTAGTAAAAGAGAATGGAGGATCCCGTACCTTGAGAAGATTGTATCCGAAGCACGAGCCAGCGTTACGCAGCACCATTTTGAACAAATGGTGGAACATGTCAGTGCGAAGTACGTGCGTGCAATACACTTAAAGAATCTGTAAACCTTTGGCATGTCACTGATATATTGTTTTTATCTTTCACCAATATTTTTGCTTAAAATCCACGTAAGGTTGCCTTGTGCAATACAGCTCTCCAATCTGGGCAACTTTGGGACGTACTATGGGCAACCGTAATCTCGCTAGTTATATTACTGTGTTTGTACTTCGCCGAGGCAACTATCGTATCTCGACTGTTAATAAATCATTGCAATTACCATGACAGCTGCAGTGCTTGCAATGTCACTGGACCACTCGTTAACGGTTGGTTACGTGAGGAACAGAGTGTTTTCGATGTCGCGGAAATATTCAGCATGTAGGCGCAGGAGCTGGGATGTTCTTTCCCTGAATTATGTCTTGAGAAACGCAGACAACTACGTAGAAGTCATCCGATGCGCCAATCAGAGAACAAGCAGTGGATAGTTAATAACCAGGCTCACACACAACCCAAGCATACTACCTTTACCAATCACGATGCGCTTGTGTAATTGTGGCGTACGGACTCGCATTTCCACCAACCCCGCATATGCGCTGCGCCAGTCCGCGGTGTGCAAACCCCACCAGCATGATATAATTGCATACAGAGCAGCACACGCAAAGTGTCACTAACCCGGTTACCCGGTTCACAGTTGTAGCAGTGTCTTCCCGAAGTGTCATGGCTGCACATAGCGCATTGCAGTTTATTTGCCGATGCTGTCTTTCTCCCTAAAACCGTTGATTTCTTACACTCAGCAGCTTTAGATAGGTAACTCGGCCGCATCCAATCTCATGTCACGCCTCATGTGCTGGTTGCATTGTACAGTGCTTGCGCGCAAAGAAAAACCACGTACATGGATGGGTAAGTGTCTGCAAGTGCGCTCAATTAGCAAACGCACTGAGAATCATGAAGCAACGCTTTGAGATATTCCCCAGGAGCAGTTAACTCGACCGACAGTGCAATGAAGGCAATAGGCGAGTGCAATCTCAAGTGCCCTATCAAGCACCACCAAACCACGGTGAGCTGCCAACGTGCAGTACGCGCGCACTCAAACTGACTCGGATCGCCATATCCGTCAAGCGCTGACATTTTAGTAGGCATGCCGGACCCAGAAACGAGCCGCGGTCCACACCTTCTCACCGCCCCTCTGGCTCTACTAGCCCGAATTCCATGCCAGCCGATTCTCAACAACGGTGTATGGGCGAAACTCGTCATGTAAAATATTGTGTCCCCTACATCAACCCAAGAAGTGGACTTCAGTTAACTAGGTGGGTGCCCTAGTAGCGCAATTGCGCCCACTGGTGAGTGGTGGATAATGCGCAATCGAAAGCAGTAGTCTTACCGATTGCATCGGTTGTTTGTGTGCTTAGGACACCCGACGAATCGTCTTTATCAACAAAGCCTCACTGATGGCAAGCGATTTCCGACTGCGGTTACGTAAAAACGACTTGAACGAATTCACCGGGTTTCATTAGAGTTTTGGGGATGCACGAGGCGCGGGTCCCGTGCATCACTTGGTCCACTCAATCACGTTGCCACAGGGCTGGCATGAACCACATTGGGAAATGTCTAACCATCCCGTGAGTCATTTGAACTGATGAACCGGGCGATACCACGGAGGCTGAACTGTCTGTCAATGTACTCTGGCGCTTCTGGATGACATTGCTTTTGGGATTGTACACAAGCGGTGCTCATGCAATCGTGTATGTGTGCGATAAGGCAGTCCTGGTTTAGTATCAAGCCCCGTTCACACATGCTTAATGCCTACGGCACCGATGTTACTGGTAAGTGTCTGCTTATTTACGACTGCGCACCATTACACACCCATCAGGAACGTACGTTCCAAGAGAAGCGATAACAATCAGGTAGACTTGCGACTCGCGCCACATTCGCCTTCACTGAACCAAGTAGATTTGAGCAGCTTGAATGCATCTCTCATTTTTGTGCACGCTAACAGCGCAAATCTGACTTACTTGTAAGAAACCGTGATGGCTAAACCGTTCCACGCACCATGCGCTACGAAGCAACCTACGGAGGACAACACATTAATCAGACCAATCGGTGGTCGTGTACCAGGCATGTCTGGGAATATATCGTTGGCCCGTTTGATTTTCGCAATTTATTTATTTTACTATATCCTCTAAGTTGCGTGCCAACCCCGTCTCGTGAAAACCTTGTTGCATAGGGCTAGGAGAATTCGCAGTCCTTACTCACTAAATACTGAATGAAAGTGTTTATAAAACGAAATACTTTGCAATGTATGTCCTGAGAAAATCTTCAGGTTCACTGCAGATCCTGAAAAAGAGAAGCTGTCAGTTCTTACGGTCACGAGAATGATTATTTTCCTGTTTCTACCGTTCAAACCGCATAATGTTGCTAGCGGAACTTGACAGTAAATCAGTTCCATCATATCGCGGAGATACATGACCACTTAACCAAAAATGGTCTACACCCAACAAAACTTCCTGTCATCCAGAACTACAAGAATACATTGCCAGACAGTCCCGCCTCCATGGTATTGCCGAGTGTATCACTTCAACTTATTCAGAGGATGGCTGATCCATTCGTAATGAAATTAGAGCTATCCCTGTTGCGACAACATTAAGTGGACCAAGTGACGAACAGGACCTACGCCTCTTTCATTCCTAAGTCACAATAAAGTCCCGCTGAATTCGTTCAAGTTGTTATTACGAAACCGGGGTAGGAAAACCCTTGCCATCAGTGAGGTTTCGGTGTTAAGGACGATTCGTTAGGTGTGGTGCACTGCGCGTGAAACCAGGAAGTGGATGATTCGTCACGACGCCGTTAAATTGCGTGTGTTTCTGAGACTCTGCACACACCAATACCAGGGAAGTAGATAGTGAGAGTTAGTGCTGCTGTTGGCCGATCTGAAAAAGTGTGTGGACGTCAAATGAAGCATTGCAAAATACGAATCTCGGTTTTATAGCTTCAGTTACGAAGTCAGTGACAGTCCCTTGCGAAATAAACGAGGAAGAGGAAAGTGGTACGCGTAGAGCAGAAGTGTTGACGACCGGGTCGAGGTGGCTGATTATACTCTCCGACTGCCGATTCCGGAAGAAGGTTGTTGATTGAGGTGCCCTACCTCTAGCCTTTCACTCAATAGTCTGACCCACAATGTAGTCAAGTATATGGAGGTTCACTTGCGTGACTCCACCCAGAACCTTTGGCTCAACAGCTTGGCTAGTGGGGAGTTAGTCCAACTGGAGAGCGTGATTGCAGTATCTTACTGGGATCCGCTTGAGGCCTGTCGGATACTGCTTTTGAGGATCTAGGGCAATTGATATGCGACCACAGCCAACCGCATGTGGGAATTGGCGCGTTTGTACCTATCTCACCAGGAGTTGCCTGGATTGAAGCGAGAGGTAGCAAATTATTAAGCACCTCGTGGTGCACTCCCACGATCAGAGACAATGCGTAGCACTCGTGATCTACGCCAATCGAACTGTGAGATACTTTAAAACCCTTGTCACTCTGGCTATTCTAAGGGAAGAAGACCATGGACCTCTACCTACGCTCGAAGAGGATTGTGAGACTGAGTTAGTTTGGTATAAGCAGTCCTGATAGGACCCAGGAGGTGCCGCCGAAGAAAGCTCAATAGGTCACGAAGGTACGCAAACCATCGCATCAAGATAAAGTCCAGTCGCGTCACGATGGGATCTGTTTCTCCGCCACGTCGCAATTGTACTGTGTCGTATCATTCTGAGATTTGCATTTGCTTACGAGAACAGTTTCTACTTTCGTGACATACTACGAGTTATTGCTGATAATAATGCTTATTTCTCAAAACGTTCATAGTGCATTTGACAGCTGTGCATCGGAAGGATTCAGTTCTCGTAGGTAGGGTGACTACCTGCGTGTAAGATATTCCGCATACGATAACACAGCTTCTACTTCTATAGGTTTGAAACGCGGACCTTACACTTCTCTATCGTCGAACTTGACCTGCGTCACAGGTTCGGGATGACGGGTTGTTCTGAGCAAACGGAAATGGCTTTACAAGCTGGGAACCACCACGTAAAACAGGCAATTCAAGCAGGGCAACACAAACTGAAGCACGTCGTCACTGATCTGGAGCAGACTCAACGTCGGGTTTCCAAGTACTTCATTGGAACGCGTAATTTGACTTATGAAAAGAGGCGTAAACACTGGTATTGCTGATTAGATGACAAGCTGCTAATGATTACATTGTTCTGAGTTAGCCAAATTATGTACGCTGCTATTTACTGCAGGTTAGCAATAACACCTAACTGAGATCATTCCTTAAAACTGGCATGATAGTATAACCGCACCGAGTGTTGCGGATTTTTTTTTCTCCGTTTTTGTGTTTCGTCTCTGGAACAACACCAAATTCGGTCTATTTCGCATCATTACAAATCATGTGTGAAGACTGTTGGAGGAACGAATCAGACACTTGCATGTCTTAGCAACGGCAATGGGAACCATGGCCCAAAGAAATGACTTATTCCCCAGGGGGAAGGTCAGTCGAACAACGGCACAAAAAAAGCAATAGTTGAGTGAAACCGCGGTGAGGATGCCAATGTGCACTGCACGCGCACTCATCCTGCTTCGAATCGCTGCATCCATGAATAGCGGATCTCTCAACATCGCGTCAGTGAGCATGCGGCACCCCGAAGCACACCGCAGTCCACACGCTCTCCACGCTCCTCCGGTCTCACTATCCCAACTTCCATGCCAGCCGATCATCGACAACGGTGTGTGTGAGTGATTTCATGTCATCATCCCCATGGTCCAACTCATTCACACTCATTCACGTGGGTGCCTCGCAATATACGGACAGCTCAGCGATGAAATGGGCGGACACACCGCGTACTCGTATTTCACGTAGAAATGAAAATGCCTGAATGGTTACGTGCCACACCCCATGCTCACTCTTGACTGCTAAGCCCAGATGGAACCTAGTGAGGTTTGCCAGTTTACCCCTATCATGTGTGTAGCTTCAGTGTAGCCAGTCATGATTGAATGCGAGCGTCTAGCGACTAGGCACCCATCAAATTGCATGCGATCTGCGCCACACCAATGCCCTCTCTGGTAACTCATCTCGTAAACTCGTCTAATATGCTGTTGCTTGAGTTGGGATTGATCACTCATTTAGGGGTGCGCTTTGGTGTGTTCGAGCCGGGTGGATGATATTTGATTGTCTTAAGGACGATTTTTGAAAGATGTGTGGACGGAAGCTACTTCTTTAAGGCTGAGTTTGAAGGCGTTATTTATGGAAATAACTGTGATTAGGTGTTTTGGCGCATTTAGTTTTTGGAATTCATTTACGGTTTTTTCCGTTTGAAGTCTTTTGTCTCCAATGACACCTTTGTCTCTGTTCCTGCTTTGTTCGTTTTTAATTCCGTGCAGGATAATCGTTGTTTTATCTTCGAATCGCTTTTGGATGTTTCAATGTTAACCATATCCACCGTGGGTCATTTTACGGACCGTATTTTTGATACGGAAATGGGCTGTGTCTGTCTAACATGGTTTGAGTATCTCTTGGACATGCGTAGTAGACGACAACCTTTCCGAAACCCTGTTGCACCTCAAATATATACATCCGATACTATATGCTTCTCTTCCACAAGACTTATCTGGGCACCTAATCGCAACTGTACAGATGTTTTTGCGTATGTGCTACCGTTTTTTTTACTATTACGACACGCAAGCATTTCATGAGTGTTATATAAAACTAATTTGCTGCAAATCTAGTTCTCATTAGATATGTGCATTATATAGCATTAGTTTGTTAAGCGGTAACTGTGCTTCACGTGTGTCATCCTTTTACTCCCGATTACACAGTTCAGCTCACGAAGCATTTCAATACTTCTAACGACGTCGTATCGTTTTTTGAGTTAGTGGCATATTATGCAACCGATACTTAGACAGATTTGTCAGCCTGCGTGGTATTTGATACTCTATGTAAAGACACTACGCAACTGGCCCTGTGGGTTGTGATTACTACAGTACCATCGTATTAGAACTGAAGGAACCCAAAATCCCGAGATGCATACTCAACCGTCCCACTGCAACAAAGCAAAAGATTTTTTAACGTAACGTTGAACACTAAAGCTCTTACAACGGCTGTGGCAAATCTGATCGAGCTAGAGACGAAAAAATTGATAGCCACTGTTTACTGTACCAGTTACTTCAGTAAGGTTATTTGAATCCCGGTCCACTTTAACAAACTCCAGTGTACACTTCTGTATTCTGCTTGAACGCTAAACCATTAGGGACCGTGTATAGTCACGCAAGGCTTCGTTTCATTTACTCCTCTTTCTATGACGTGCAAGAGGAACAGATTTTGCAAGTTCTTTGAAAAGTGACTCACATTGTACGTCCAATTCAATAGTGCGCGAAGCCGTTTTTTCCAGTCCATTGGTGGCCAAACATTTGTATAAGCCATTCATCATCCTTGTTACATTGGTTATACGCAAGTGATTTGGTTCCAAAATAAATCCTGTGGAAGAGGATTAGTCGCAGTTAAGTAATACGCGTCGTACAGTTAGTATTTTCTTTCTATGCATCATCAGCAAAAACGTGTTCATGGGCTAATTTCGAAAAATTTTTAATAATGAAGTTGGGCTGGTGCAATTTTGGAGGAAAGCTCGGCTGTGAAACGCAGTGCGCCTGTCTATGTGACAATGTTTCATTTCAAACTGCTATTGCAGTAATACTACTACCGCCAAAGAGTGGCCAGATGAAACAGGATAAAGAAGGAAGATCAGATACAACCTTGTATTTTGAAGGTTAGATTATGCACCTTGCCGGAGTGATCCGAGACATTGAATTCCTCTGTGCTCTATTACCGTTGTGTTTGTGAAATCCAAGCGGTAAATTAGTAAAGCAAACGAATTTATGGACACAGTGTTTGTGTAATAGTGGTTGCATAATTAAAGTCATGGACCTAAGAAAGAGTAGCCAATTCGAAGCAAGCAAATGCCCTCATCTAATAACCATGAAGTGCACGTATTTAGTCAAGACGAATCAATGGAGAAGACAACTCTAATTCCCAGTGTAGTAATATGACGACGCCAGAATGGTGTATAGCAAACAGATGCTTTTCCGGCAGCAACTAGGATCATGATCACTACAATCTATTCAAACATAAATTTAGGGATCTGCAAAGGTAGTATGCGCGTGAAAATGTTATGCCGTCTGAGGCCAACGCTTTGTTTAAGCTGGCATTAGCGCAGGTGTATGGCTCGCGGTCAGATTACCGTTCCTACGGGTGACAACAAATTGAATCGGGTGTTGGGTTCTTGTCCCAAAATCCTAAGAGTCCAAATTACATAGGCTAGTGACTGAGTCTAAGTGAAAGTAACTACTATTGTTTACACTGTAGCTACGGAAAAAGGCCAGCATTCATTTTCCCTTGCTGTCTCACATCTAAGGCATAGCTGGCGGTGTTGATAAACGGCAAGTTATGTGCTCCCAAGGGATAATGCGTTGGTCAGCTGTCACTTCCAGATCGGTCCGTCTATCCTATGTGGATCTGATATAACATGTCTTCGCATCTGAGTGCATTGGCACAAAAATTCTGCAACGATCCTGGTGTAACGTATCCATGTCATCCCCCTTTGTGTGAATGTGCACTATGTTTCGGTCGCAGTTAATGGAAGTAACATTTAACAAGCGAGCAGTAATTTTGGACTGAGCTAAATCTTTCCACAGTTGGAGCATTCAAACTCATAAACAAAATCATTACGGGCTGCTGGGGTAGCAGGCGAGTTCACAGTAAATTCGGCTATCCCTTTTACCTTGATCAACTTTAGTCGCTTCAAACAACAACTGTATAATTTCGCTAACAGATGAATGTTGACCCCGACTGTCACAGTAGGATGCTGGAAAGTGGTTGTAACGATGAAGCTCGATAATAACTTTGCGTTGCTTTTTCAAAGGGAGATGAGCGAGTTCAGCAAACCCTTTGCACTCTGTGATTGCACGGATCTGGTATTAAAAAACACATAACGAATCACTTCACATTGTTTCGAGACACCGATAATGGAAGTTTAACCAAAATAACTCAGGCTCGTCAAGAGCAAAGTGATGTTGTAATCCAGTAGTAGTTTAATTCCGGTAGAGCGAAGCTCCCTACTAAACGGCTGTCTACAACTTACTCCCCACAAACACTAGGATAAGCCAGTTAAACCAAGTTCTAGCTACAGGGAATTGGCCTCACAAATAGGCCCTTCGTCTTTCCTCAATGGCTAACTAATACTGATAAAATAGTCAGAAGACACTCAAGGTAGATACATGAATTACACTTCGAGAACAGCAAAGCTCAAGCAAAATATTTATGCAAAAGCTGGAGTGCGGCTTTTTGTTGTCTAAGTTTTGCCCTGCTATCCATATTTTCCCAGTGGTGATGCGGAATTTTACATCTCATCCAGACGTAAAGCTCTACCATAAAACCAGTGAACAAGACATACTGCAGCTAAATGTCTATAAAACTATAATGTTACTTAAAATGTTAGGCAGATGGCGCTTCGTTTTCGCTAAGGTGTCTTGCACTAGCTCCAGAATAGTGAAGTTACACAATTATAACTGCCGCTATTTAGGTTTAAGCGCAATGCAAGGCATGGACAATTAAAATTTTGACTATCAGTAGGAATAATCCTCCTCATAACGATGCTCATCGGGGTTATCGTATACACTAAAAGGATATCAAATTAAACAAGGCCGATAATAGTCTCTGTCACGCCATTTGTATGGTTAACACACCAGGCACTATGTTTACATTGTACCGGTATAGGTAAAATAACCATGTTCACCTTGGTTTAACACATGTTGCTGGTTTTGATTTGTAAGTTTGCATACACTTTTTATCAAATAGTCCTTTTCAGACTCAGCTGCTTTTTACCTCTTTCTCTCACATGCTACGCAAACTATGTGGCAAACAGAAGACGCATTCATAGCGTGCTCAGCCCATCTTACTTGCTTTATGCGTATCTCATGGTTTGGAAACTGAAGAATAACTGGTTTTTGATTCGTTGACGTTATTCGTCTGTAGATCACGCATCATAATTTCATGCTTGTTTGTAAAAGTAATTTGATATACTCACGGCTATCGGTGGCGCGGTTTAAAGGCATTGATGAACCATCCCGAGGAAGCAGGTGCCAGGTGAGTGTTGGTTCCGGAATTCCCCAAGCTTTGCAGTAAAGTACCGCGCTGTCGCCTTCCTGAACCACAACTCGTGTTGGACTGGACGTATTGTCGTATATAATTGGTGGAACTAGTGTAGCGGAATGAGAATCACAAGAATTCAGCACAATATCAGCGTCCAAAATACTGAACTTTAACTCCGTCAACTCAATAATTTAGATAACTTGATGGTGATATTTGAAATAGCGGTTATTGAGACAAAATAGCTAAGTACACTAGCAGCGAACAACAGATGGGCAGATAATACGATTTCTTAGTTTCAGCAAACTGAACAGATGAATAAATATGTTCTTAATCCTAAGTGAATTCGAAGTAATACCTGTTTGTGGTAAGAATTACAACTGCATTTTGTGCAGTTGACAAACTGGCAAACTACATCATTGTATATGTAACTAATAACCTTCTATGCAGTCGAATATCATCTTCGATATTTCACTGTGCAGAATAATCATACCAGAAGTGCGAGTTGAGGGACTTAGCAAATTAGACACCCATCAGATTATGAAAATTGGTGGGCTCTTGTGATCGGCATTCGGCCTTTGCAGAATCACTGGTCACTGCTTTCCATTTCGCCTCTCAGGCCATTAGACTGTGGTACGCAACCGGAGAACTAACATTCAGGTTGAGAGGAAAATATTAAAGCGGCTCGAATGTGCGGACATTCTTCGCCAGTACAGGTTGTGTAGTCTTTTGGGACAATACGCTTGGGTTACCAAACTCGATAGGAGTTGACTTTCAGTCGTGTAACGTATGGATTGCACTCATCAACATTTGAGTTACTGAAGTCATCTTCTATCGTGGATAGAGAAATATGTTAAACGTTATTTCACACTACTATTATCTTATCAGTAGTGAACGCAACAAGCTACAAGTGACAGACAGTATTTGTCACTCACCGAAAACGGTTAGCTCTATCGTCTGTTTGTATACATTCTGTCCATTTGAATACAAGCAAACGTAGGTGCCCTGATCATGCCGTTGCACATTATCGATGCGAAGATCCATCACCGTTTGATCGACAGAAGACATGTCTAGTATGAAACGTGAGTCTTGATGAAGCCGGCGATTATCGTGGATCAAATAATCGTTTGTGCTCACTCTCTTCCATAAAAGCTAAAAGTTAATATGAACGAAAAGTGTGTAATGATGTTATTCAGAGTAAGATGGGCACTTATTTGGGCTAATATTAGGATGAGTAATGTCTGCATCAACTCTTGCCACCCTGGAGTAAGTTTTCGGTTTTAAGTTGTGTGAGCCGAGATTGTTTGAACAGTAAAGCTGTCGCATTTTGTAGCCAAAACTGTGCACAGAGAAGAGATCAACAGCCAGCGCAAATTTTCCCTACTTCTTTGAGATCAGGACACAGGGTATAAGTTGTTAGTTCCTCTCGTCTGGATAAAATAACTTAGATGAGACAACTAAGATTTGTGAGCATTCTATAGAATGCCGATTAGTTTGCAGATACATGAAAATCTCGTATCACACTTCATGTGTTATTGGCAAAGCTCTCTGTAACAGACACGAATCCAACACACCATGTAAACTGTCAGCATTTGAAGGCATGTTAATTATGCGTTACCTGTTTGCTAAAGCATTCCCTGGGTTATGTCTTTCCTTCAAGTCGGCACCTTTGCTAAATTATAAATGAGATCTTTCATTCTTAACTACTCTACTGGTTTTTGACTTAACCAGTAGGCTAATGACCTAGAAATGTCATCCTCGACAAAAGTTTTGTGGGTTTGACAAAGCAGTTTACAAGTTTTTTTTTAGAAAGACTTGAAATGATCATTAAACAAACTACATCATTTATGAAAACTTTAATTTTGCTACCATATAATGTAGTGTGACATTATGCATGGTGTTTCTCACCGTTCCTTTCTTGACATCATCTTGCGGAGCAGTTGCTTTACGAGCTTTCTTCAGCGGACGGCACGGTAACACGGCTGTTTGGTTGACGACGGCTTCGACTACAGTGTCTACTCTATGACGTTCGGTGTGGACTGTCCCAACGCTGCTTTTCTCGTATAGTAGCGGCGACTTCATAGTTGTGTACTGTGAGCTGCTTCTTACTTTCGTAGAAAGGGATCCGTTCGTTTCAGAGGAAACTGAATACAAAAAGTGGAAACGTGTTTGGAACTAAAACAGTTAAGGTTATCCGGCTAGGTCTACGGTAGGTATACACGTTAGTGCCGTAAAGCTAACAAAACAAGAACTGTCTACAGAGAATTAAGGGGCTATACGCCTGAGATGTAACAACTCGGTTCCACAGAAACCCGATAATGTTGCAAAAAACTACTTGGTTGATTAAAAGCGCGCCTAAACTGATAAGCCCCATGGCAACTCAGAAAGTGGTGCTCTTAGTCTTGTTCGGATCGAACGATAGTCCTGTCAACGCATCAACACATAGACAAAGTTCAAGTGGACTGGCAACATTAGAAGTTTCAAGTTGGTGGCAGTTTCATACGCCTTTAATTAAGCTTGGGATACACCATCGTGATTCATAAAGTACATAGGTGAATGCGGAGTATTCCACTAGGTCCCAATTACTAATTTCTACTGATTGACTGTTGAACATTTGCGACATTGCCGTTTACCGTTTGCTATCCAGATCCATTTAGTGTAGTGGATTCAGTTGGCCAAATTTCCAAGCACTTGGGCGAGGAAGTAATGACGACGGGGCAACTTTCCTTATAGGACGGCATTCTATTTTATGGTGGTATTAATCTGACAACGTTACACACTCCAGTCTTAGAATAGTCCCAACAGATGCATCCACTGCACTATATGGAATCAGAAGAAGAGCTTGCATTTACTCTTGTATCGAGTATTTGGCTTCAGGCGGCAGCCTAGTCAAGTCAAGTCCAATAAAGCTTTATGTATTCAGATGGGTACGTTTTCAGCACTTCACAATATCGACTACGTATGAGCTAAATGTACATTATAAAAAATAAATTGGTAAGAATGGATAATAGGAATGGATTATAGAACAATATTTATAAGTGCAACTTAAATAAACGAGCAGTGTAAAAAAGCAACAGTTAAACAGTTCCGGACAAAATAGGTTAAAGCCAGCGTTGCAAGCTAGACTTTCAATCGGGACCGTCCATCTTCAAGTGCACAGTTTCTTGAATTTTCTCAAAGATTACGCGGGAACCGCGGCGATGACGTTGCAAATGATTTGACAGATATCCATGTTGAAAGATTCTGGGGACAATAATGTATCCATACCAATATGGTAAAAAGGATGTTCAGTGTCAATGGCACTTCCGATTAATTGGCCCCGCTCCCACAATTATAGCTGAAATGTAGACTGTATGGGTCTATTTTGCTTCTCTGAGCAATTGCACCTTTTTATCCTATATTTAACAAGTGCAAAATTGCTACAATAATCTATTACCAATCAACGTTTCATGCTTACACAAACGCTTGTAATGCCGCGTCACGTAATTAACAAGAATGAAAATTATTGACGTGAAATATATTTGCTGTTCAATGCAAATTTGTCAAAAGCTGACTTGCTGGATCTAGTCTGTGATGCCTTCAGAAAGCCTAAACCGGAAATCTTTTACTTCAGTCAACACAAAGTAAACATTTCACTTGAAAACGTCCACGTATACATGCATTGTGTGATACATCCGAGGAAAGAATTTGTCTTTTTCTAGGTTGGCCTTGGAAGTCTTCGAAGAAGGAAGTTGCAACGGGGCAATGGTTTATAATGAGTTTAAAAGCGAATGCTTGACATACCCTGTAGGCTAGTTTAGGTGATAAGTACAAAATAAAATTTCAGTGTCAGTAAAAGAATACGTGAAATACAAGACTAATCAAAGGGTTTGGAGTAACTCATGTGCAAGAAGGGTTATGAAACCGTTCACAGTTTGTTGCGCATTAATGCTAGCATTTCATGGTCATGGGTTATATCACGTAGTTTAAATGTGTCATAGAATCCTCAAGGCGTTAGTTAAAAAGGGATAAGTTAGGCCATTCGTTAAGGCTACCAGGAAGGCGTTCCAAAGTTGTGACACCCGGAAGGAACAAAGTTTTCGTCAACGCCCTACTCGGCATAAATTTCTGACTCCTTAGTGACGTGTTCTGACTCAGTTTCAAAAATGAACGGAATGTGTGGTTGGAGTAGCTCATAACCTGGTAACCCATTATGAGATCGCCATTAAGACGACCATACCGTACGCTTAATTGTTTGAGGGGTTTCAGCCTTAGTGGGTATGGAAAGCGGAACAAACCTCTGATGTGTTTTGTCGCACCGCGTTAGCGACAAGTTGCGTGGAAATCTTGAGTGAACACGTTTCCACGGGTTTCAATAAAACAACACCGGCAATTAACTACGGTACTGTCACAAATAATTAATAACAACCATGTACAATACCACAATAACCTGTGCTTCCGGCACAGGCGTATCAGACAACGACAACACTTCAAGGCAGCCAGTACATTGAGCTTCAATTTCACGCAGAATAGGCTCATCTTAAAGTACAGTGGCTCTAACAGACTTACTCGTGACCAATCGGAAAGGGAGATTGCCGTGAAAAGTGAGCGTTCGGCCAGCGCCTTACACACACATAAGTCGTGATGGTGTTGCAAGTGTTTCAATTGCACATGGAGTAAAAGTTACAATTGTCCTCACGGACGAGGTCATTTCAGGTATTTGAACTCTACTCACCTGATCTCGCAATATCGTCAGGTCACAGGCGATATGAGGAATGTCTTGCTCGCCAGTATCCGAATGCTACGGCGATGGAGGCAAAACGGAACATCATAAACTGGTAACATGAGGCCGAGCCACATGAAAAGACACTTAGGTCTGTTCAGAAGTTGGATATATTCGCCAACGCATGCATGGTTGAATGCTAGTCATCTATGTGTTCAAAGTGCAAATAAACTTAATTAACATGGCTCCATTGAGAGCTCCATTGAGAGCCAGATAACAAAGGTGGGTTGGGACAGGAAAAGGAGTTAAGAAAACGGTAAACGGAATCACAACCAGGACGCAGGGAGCAGCATGAAAGCAGCAAAAATAGGACGTTTGTGAATCTTCTGCGCCCTGTTTTGTGCAGTAGGGAGGGCGTTGAGATGGTACTTCAGCGAGGTTGCCAGGATTGAATGGCGTATTCTGCTTGCGGCTCCACGTACGCACCAAGCATTTTTGGTATGATCGAGGCCTCAAACTTTCCGAATGCTTTACGAAGAAGGCCGAAGTGCTGGTTTGCGTTCTTTGCTTCTCTTTCATTTTGCGTAAAACAACCGAGTTTATTTTGTACAAACACACCGAGATCACACTCCTGAGAAGCTCGCCGTTGTAATTGTGTTCCTAGGCTCTGATTATGAGTGTGCTAGAACTGTTGCATTTGTTGCCGTTGAAATGCAGGATGTTCTCGACGGACCATTTGTACGCTTTTTCCAGACCATCCCTTAAGGCTGTGTGGTACTCCGCCGTAGCTATTGCACGATATATCTTTATATAGTCGGCAAATAGCAGACTGATTGAAGATGACACGCTCGGGACAGCATTTATGTGGATCAGGAACAGGAGGTTTCCGAGTACAGTGCCCTGAGGTACGTCGCACTGAACACCGATAGGTTCCGATAAAGTGCCGCCAACGCTCACATTAAAGTGATGTTGAAAGAGAAAGTCCCCAATCCAGCCTGGAACGGGATCGCCGATTCCATATTATCAATGCTTGTACAGTAGAATGCAAGTCTGTAAACGGTCAATGGCTTATGAGAAATCCAGGTAGACCGAATTGACTCCTACACCAACGTTCACAGATATCGTCCAGTTTGCACCAATTCTCAATAAATTAGTTGTATAGGAACTATTTTGGCGAACTCCGGAACAAGAATCTTGTTACTCTCCAAGTGCCCCAGCAAAGCCTCAGCTGAAATGCACTCCATAACCTTAGAGATCAGCGGAAGTAGTGTTATCGGGAGATAACTTGCTGGTTCAGCACGGCTACCACTTTTTAGCTTGGAGTGAGGATCCCATACTTCCACATAGTGGGGAGGTGCACTTCGTTAAGACATCACTGAAGGAGTATTGCTAGCGCTTCCGATAAACTCATGGCAGTAACTTCCAATGCCTTCTGCGAATGCCGTCCGCACCCGGGGAGCTAAACTCGCGCAAAGAGATCAGCCTCTTCAGTGCAGCTGTGGAGTTATACGATATGTGGTTAAGCCCTGATGGCGGCATGACCTGCGTGGGCAGGATGTAAGCTGCTTGCAAGCATTGGAAGGTACGACCAAATTGTTGTCCAAGAAAGTTGGCCGCCGCTTGTGCCGTTTGTGCTAACCCGCGAGGTGTGTGCAGAGCATGAATTCCGCGCTTAACCCGGCGAAGTTTGTTTATATGTCTACATAGCAGTTTGGGCTTAGAGCAAACTTTTTCCACTAGTCCTTTTAGGTCCTTTAGTTTATCCTCCCGGACGAGTTTGTGATAGCAGTTCCTTTGTGCTGTGTAGACATCCCAGGTATCCTTTCTCGGGAAGGCTATGTTGGTGAGCCATGCCAAGTTCCTCAATGTCATGGATTTACGTGTCATGCTTCTAACGAAAGGCTGTCTTTTTAGGTCTGTACATTTTGGTTTTAGATGTGCTTGCCACGAGATTGTTGAATCTGTTGACGAATTTCCCGCAGGCGATCTCAGGGGACCATTCGGCTAGGAACGACCAGCTTGATGCATCAGTGTGGTCGGACAGGTCA
The DNA here is from genome assembly GCA_944474145.2 of Dicrocoelium dendriticum. Lineage (NCBI taxonomy): Eukaryota > Metazoa > Platyhelminthes > Trematoda > Plagiorchiida > Dicrocoeliidae > Dicrocoelium > Dicrocoelium dendriticum. Next base: position 133,473,303 of record OX104063.1, read on the forward strand.
TCATAATTGGTTACATCGTGAGTCTCATCGGCACGCTCTTTAGGATACTCTGCGTAGCACATGCACTAGAACACTAGTGTCTCATGCTTTTTTCGGGCCAATGGCGTACATATTGTTATTACATGGCTCAGGAGTTCCTTGTTGGTGAAAATGACGTCCAAGATGATCGGTTTGCTTCCTGTCCTGAAAAGCGTTGGGGAACTGTCATGGGTGTACAGTGGTGAACTAACGAATAGGTCCTGCAGTTCCGCCTTGCATGTCTCACCGATCATGGCTGGGGTTTCTAGGCACTCCGTCAACCTTGTGCCGAGCGGTCGCAGAGAACTGTCCTCCTTCGCCTCCAAATCTTTGGATTTATTCTCACAGAGACCTACGTGCGATCATTCGATTTGGCTCCGCAAGCTCCTCCTACCACTTTTTTTATCTATTGGATCTATCCTTCACGGATTACCAGCAAACAGTGCTCTTGGAACTTCGAAGTCAACCGTATTTGAACTCCATCGGAGGTTTGATGTTTCCTCTCGTCGCATAAGCACTCTTGTGATCTTATTTTAAAGATCTTTTTGAGATTCACCCGATCACCTTACTAGCATTCCTTCAAGTTGCTCTACAAAGCGATAGTCGTCAATTTGATCCGCCCTTGGAACTGCCACTGTCGTCATTAGACAGTATTTTCCAAGTCACCTTGCTTTGCCTCAGCCCTACTTCGTATTGCTGCCTACCCTCTACCGGGTGGATCGATGGCACGCACGTCGCATATCTACCCTAAAGGACGTGTGACTCATCTGGCCGCGACACGCCTGGACCCGCTGACCTCGAACCAGCGCCGATCGCCACGCAACCGTGCGTCAGTATCTCTATCCTACCTACCTCTTAAAACGGCACCCCTACTGAGAACATGTCTCGTATGAAGAGTAAATGCGAATCATGCGCAAAAGTGATCAAAAGTGGTCGAGTGTGTACTATGTGTTTGAAATCCTATCACACTATCTGCCTTGGGAAGGGGTCGACGAAAGCAAACACCGCAGAGGCGTTTTGGTTCTGCCAAGTATGCAAGTCTATTCCAGTTGTTAGCTGTCTATCTGTGCTACTGAACAGGTGTGAAAGATTAACCGAAGCGGTCGAGTAACTGGTGAGCGTCCGAGTTACACCCATAGAAGGAAACGGACCTGCACTTGTGAGTGAGGATAACACCCCGAATTCCCTAGTCAGGCAGAAGAAGCGAGCCAGGCGTCCCAACCGAACCCCAAGGACTCAGCCTCCAGCAGTATCAAATGCATTCTCTCTCCCTCCTATGAGTAAAAACAGTGAATGCAGCGCGCGTGCCTCAACTTCTGTATTGTGTGCTGCACCTAGTAGTCTGTTCGCTACACCCGAGACAGTAAACTACAGTCAACCAGCAATAGTGAACAACCCGGCAATCTGCGCATCGGTTGCCGCCAAGCAAACACTGGAAAGAGCACCGGTAACATTTGTGCCCGCACTAGAGAAAACAAAACTGCCGCAGCACGGATGGCACACACCAGTGCCGTTCACAAATTCAACAAAAACACCGGATACTCAGCCTTCAAATCCAGAACCAGTAGCCATCAGGCGCAACCATGGTGCCCTAAACATTGTATGCACAAATGTTCCCGAATCCAAATCCAATACAATTAAGGGTAAGTTGATGGACGAGCGAAATCAGCGGGGTTCCATCTGTACGTCGATCGGTGTCCATGCTAATCCCACGAAATTAAGAGGAATCTCGCGTCACCCAAACGCGTTGCTCTAAGATGAACCCCGGTTACTTCGGGTAACACTAAACTCGGCGGACGAGACTGAGACCTTTCTGCTGTCTGCGAATCGTCTCTGCAACGATTCAAGTGGAGTGCGCATACTACCCGAAATCCCGTGGAAAGAACGTTCAGAGGATCCCGCTAACAAAGATAGGCACAGAATAAGTCAAGATAAAAAAACAGTGCTTGCTCACGGTGTTCCTGAGCTTACTGACTCCTCTTCCGACGATGCTCAGATGCACGACCGCGAGCAACGGCGCTACATCTGGGAGGCTCTTTCTCTCAAAACTGTGGTGGTCACCTCGTTGACAAGGATCCCCATATCACCAAACTATAAGGGGTGCGGTCCCAGTCTGTTAAAACTTGTGTTACAGTCAGAACTAATAGCACAAACCCTACTAGCGAACTAAATTAGATTCCATTGCAGATTGCCAACAGAAATTCGTCTGAAGGCAGCAGGAACACCAGCACCTTCTAACGACAATTCAGTAGAGACCCAACTCTTAATGAAAACGCCAACTGCAGGACGCCACTCGGGGACGGTTTCAAGAGTAGCCATAGTATCCGGAGGGGCACAGCAGAGCACGAGCAAACACCGGGATTTGGGGCATCTAATACCTGCTAATATATCAAATGCTTCTCGAGAGTATGCAAACCATCCAAAAAACGATTAGTCGCCGACCCTTTAATGGTCGGCGTAAACTCATTTGCTTCATCCATCCAATCTAACACACTTCTTTTAACTCTCATCATCTAATCAATACCAAATCCAATTTAAACACCTCAACTTATCATAAATAAATACATTCTACATTCTACATCATCAATTTACCACATCTAACCTCTCCTATTAATCTATCTCTCACATTCATCATCACAATACACCATTTACATACCTAATATTCCTTATCTCCCCTCCAAATATATTACTAAATAATACCCCCATCACTAATCATCCCCACCCCCCCCCCCCCACCACCCCCCCCACCCCCACCCCCACCCACACCACACACCCCCCATACCAACCCCAACCCAAACACCTACCCACCCATCACTCACCCCCACCCACCACTCAACCCCCCCCAACCAACCCAACCCAACCACCCACCCCACCCCCCCACCCCCCCCCCACCACACCACCCACACCCCAAAACACCCAACGTACCCCCACCACCCCCCAACCCCCCACATCATACCCACACCATCCAACCACAATTCACCCCCTCACCACCCACCCCCCACCACACCATCCACCCACCCCCAACCCACCACCCCACACCAACCACACCCCCCCCCCCACCCCCTCACCCCCCCAACACCACCCCCCCCCACCCACCCCACCCCTACCCCCACCCCCCACCCCACACCCCCCCCACGCACCCCACCCCCACCCTCCCCCCACAACCATAGACCCATCCCCAACAGACCGCTACCCCCCCCCACACCCACTACCCCAACCAACACCCCCCACAACTACCCCACTAATATAGAATCACAACACACCATACCCACCCCACCCTCACACACCAGAAAAAGCAAAATACTCCATCCACACCCCCCCCCACACCCCATATCCCCCATACCCCTCCCCCACCACCACCCCCCAACCAAACCAACACCACCCCCCCACACCCACCCACCCCCCTCCACCCACCCCCCATACACACAACACCCCCCCACCCCCCCCACACCAACCCTTTCAAACCCACTCACCCCCGCAACACCAACCCACAATCCCGCCCCCCATATCCTACTCCTCCGCGCACAAACCCCCCCCCCCCCCCCTAAATATACCTCTACACCCCCCCCCCACACTAATCACACTCCCTCTCTCCCGTTGCCACCCCCCCCCCAACCCCCCCCCCCCCCCCCCCCCCCCCCCCCCCCCCCCCCCCCCCCCCCCCCCTACACCCCACCCACAAAACCACACAATCACCACTATAGACTCTAACACCCCCATACAAAACACATCCCATCTCTCAGTACCCACACCACTATATGTTCCTCATTAACCCCAAACACTCAACAGTACGGCTCTGAGAAGCGGTTGTAGGGTTACGCTTAGTGTGTAGTCACCTCCCCCCCCCCCCAATCTCACGCGCTATGCCTGTGTCACTCGTAACCCCCCACTCAAGTGTTGCTAGCTAGTACCTGATTACAGCTGTTTATCGCTTAGCAGTGTGTATATACAGCATGCGGGTTAGCCTAGACCGCACAGGAGGCAGCCAACGTCCTTGGACAACAATTTGGCCGTACGTTTAAAAGCGCGCAATCATTATACATCCTACATAAGCAGATACCACCGCCATCAGGGCTTAATCACATTTCGTTCACCTCCGCAGCTGCACTGAAGAGGCTGATATCTCTGTGCGAATTCAGCTCCACAGGCGCGGACGGCATTCGTCCGAACGCGTTGAAAGTTGCTGCCATGAGTTTTGCAAGACCATTAGCAATTTTCTTTCAACGATCTCGGAGGGAGATGCACGTCCCCACCATGTGGAAGCACGGAATCATCATGCCTATCTACAAAGGTGGTAGCCGTGCTGAACCAACAAACTATCGCCCGATAACACTACTTCCTGTGATCTCCAAGGTTATGGTGTCCATCGTAGCTGAGGCTTTAATGAGGTACCTAGAGAACCACAAAATTCTCGTTCCAGAACAGCATGGATTTCGCCAAAATCGCTCCTGTGCAACTAATCTCTTGATTGCTCGTGCAAACTGGACGGAATCTGTGGACGCTGGTGCAGGAGTCGACACGGCCTACTTGGATTTCTCAAAGGCATTCGACCGTATGGACCATCGCATTCTCCTCCACAAACTCCAGAAATATGGAATCGGCGATCCTGTTCTGGACTGGATAGGAGACTTTCTAGTTCAACGTCACCTGAATGTGAGGGTTAGAAGCAACCTATCAGAATCCATCGAAGTTCAGTGCGGAGTATCTCAAGGCCCGGTACTTGGACCCCGCCTGTTCCTGGCCTTTATAAATGATCTCGCGAGTGTACTATCTTCTAACTGTTTGCTATTTGCTGATAACCTAAAGGCATGGCGAACTATAACTGCAGTGGAGAATCACACAGTCTTACAAGAGGACCTGGACAAAGCGTACCCATGGTCCATCGAGAACATGCTGCATTTCAACGTCACCAAGTGCAAAGTTCTCAGTATACGGCACAAGAGTATGCACAACTACCGCCTAGGACCACAAATTCTACAGCGGGCTTCTCACGAGTGCGATCTCGGCGTGATAGTTCAAGATGACCTCGGTTGTTCGAGGCAGACTGAAAAGGCAGCTAAGAAAGCGAACCAGTACCTCGGCCTTCTTCGCAGAGCCTTCGGGAAGTTTGGCCCTTCAGTCTTTCCGAAAATGCTTAGTGCGTACGTGAGGCCGCACGCGGAATACGCTATCCAAGCGTGGCAATTCTGGCTCAAGCACCATCTCACCGCGCTCGATACTGCACAACATAGGGCAACGAAGAGCGTCAGAGGTTTGACCAGCCTCCCCTACCCACTCAGGCTGAAGACCCACAAAATATAAAGTGGACGTTATCGGCGTCTAAGAGGCGATCTCATAATGGTGTACCAGATCCTGAGAAACCCCAATCACCCATGCCATACCCTTCTAATACTCAGTCAAAACACCTCGCTAAGAGGTCAACAGTTTAAGTTAGTCACGCAGTACATCGCCTGGAATATCGTCGAAACTATTTCTCCCTTCGAGTGGCACAGCCTTGGAACGCCCTCCCGGAACATGCCATTAATGCACCCACCCTATCCATTTTCAGAAAACGCCTTGACGATACCCTGTCACATTTACACTACGTGCTATAGCTCATGACCACCAGATGCTGGCACTAATGCACAACAGACAGGGGATAGTGCCATAACCCTACTCGAGAATGAGTCACTCCAAACGTCTTGCACGTAATTTGATAAACGCTACTACTATAGAAACTGGATTTCTGTATCCTGTGGACCCAAGATAGTTGCACACGAGTAAGCGTTGTCCTTGCTATCTTTTTATTTTTCTCGCCTATGATGTGGACAATAACCACTCCCCTGTTACTTTGTGTGCGTGCATTCACATTTCATACTCCCTTTATACGACACTGCAGTTACATCAGCAAGCGCCCGAACTGACGACTTGTCAAGCTAAACACCCTACGGGACATGTCAAGCACCTGCTTTTTTACCCGTTATAAATTATTGTTCATTGTCCATAGATGGAAGCTCCCTACCACGAGAACTTAGCTGTACGATCGTGCAAGTAAGTTTTCATGGCAGAGGCTAAGGTCAGGTACATTTCTAAAGTGGTGGGCAGTGAACGAAGACCACTAAGCATCCTTCATCTTGCCTTAGGTGAAGGCGGCACCATAAGGTGTCCACGGTTTCGATCCCAGGTTCGTTTACGTTGTCGGTTGGTAGGTCAAAGCGGAAGTAACGAATCCCACCGTCTCCCTTTGTGCGTCGGACATTGCTCAACAGTAACATACCTGGTAGTGCCATTTCAGTATCGCTAATCACGTCGTTCAGCCTGTTCTCAGTTACCATGATGTGATCCCAGTACACTGAGTTTGACATGATCGGCCAAACTACTGATTTACATTTGATTTATATTGCAAATAATGTGGAGCAGCGGATGCCAGAAGCATATCTGGATACACAAACGTCTGCAGTGACTATACGCCGACCTTTTTGAGGCCGACTGACAATCGTATTTTGGATGTATTTCTTGCCTTCTCACAAGAGCTGTTGATAACTGTAGCATAGAGCCTTCAGTACCTAATCTTTCGGAACCGAATGGCGGCGGACGTGTTTTTCCTTCCTCTTCAGACGACTGGGAAGTTGTCTTATGCTCGTGTTCAGAAATGCAGACAGCAAGCTTAGCGACAACTTCTCGCTGGTTTTGTGTTCCCTCAGCTATTAGTGGCCTGCCTTAGACCGCCTTCAAGCGTATTTCTTACGGCAATGGGGTGCGGAACTTTGCCAAATTCCGAGCACTCTTTCAACAATTTGTGTAGGGGTAAACAGGAATTTTAGCACCCTTGGACCACTTCCTTTGTAGTTTCGTGATATGGGCAACCTTGACGTTAAGTGGGTAAAAACATCGTGGGGACAGAGGGCTTCGCATACATAGCGTCACTCTTCCAAGTCACGAGCTTGGACCTGCGACTCGTCGGATGACTGGATTTCAGGGACACCATGGACAAAAATGGATCTTTCGTCGGTTTGCTTGTGGTGTTCTTCTGCGGATTTAAATATGGCTATACACGTTCGATTATGGCTGCCTTCGCAGCTCAGCTCATGTCTGGTGGGAGCACCGCGTGAGCAATGAGTGTGTTCGGCGTTACTTATTTGGTGCAGGAAGAGCTGGTGGACCGTTCAGCACCATTAAACCACACACCAGGCTTCCATGCCTGGGTAACGTGTTGCGCATACCAGCACACCGACTTCCGCGACGTGTATCTTTTCGCACCGGGGGTGCGGTTGGAAGAGGAGAAGGGGAGGCCAAGCGATGACTTGGTCGAGAGAAATGAAAATCCGCACTTCGACGTTGGCATCGGTCGGTGCATACCAACTGCCTGGCTGGAGTCCTAAGGATTATGAACACGTCTGGTTGGACACACTTAGTGATATGACTAGGAGCCGGCCCCAGTGGCGTTTGTGTTGTGAGTTCCTTTGTCCATCCCGCTCCTGCTGAGATCCCCTATAATCACAATCAGATTCTTTAGGCAAAACATAATTCTCTTTTGCTGCACGATAGTCGGCTGTTAGCTCTCCAGAACGATGTCCATCTGTTACTGGAAGCTCAGCCGGCGCTGCTCTGTTGTTTTTCTTCTCTTTGTATTGCGGTGCAATAGCTGTGGTTTTTTCCACCGACAACTGATGATGGTGGTGTTCTCCTGGGTTTTGCTTTCTTTGCGCCGATGCACAATCCGGAGTAGGTTAGGGAACCTACAAATGCGGTGGGCGATCTTTTGGGAGGCGCATTATTAGTGGTGTAGCTTCTAACCATGTTTGGAGTGGTTGCAGACATGCCTGCCAACCTTGCCTTGGGTTTAATTGCAGCGACGACAGGTGCATAAAAATAAATAAATAAATGTTCTATTCCCGGCAGTACGAGGCACGCCTGCGAAGGCAGGATCATGATAATACGAACAGGTATGATCAGCAGGTTAAACAGTAACATACTGAATGTGTGTGTATGTATATATGTAGCTGAGACTGATGTCGCATTCATGATGCTTCTTCACCGCAGTTGGGCTAAACTAACTTACACTTAAACTAGGTCTTTTTAATGTGGATACAATTCCTTACATTTTATTTTAGTTTTGTTCTGCCTACTTGATAAGCTTCTCCCAACTCACACACGTCGCCCATGCAAATTGTGGTAAACTTGCGTAATTTTATCACGTGGTATTTTTTAAAATAACTTTCGGACATTTTGTACTTATCGCGTATTCACATTTAACCAATTTCTTCCATATGCTCATTTAGCGAGTATTTATGTCGTCATATGCGTTTACCTTATTCGATATCGGCATTTCGAATGATTGGCTGTTGTTTGACATCCCAGGTGTGGCTGCGCTTGATGTGTATGTTGACAAGGTGCCTACCTGTCTATTACCCACTACCTCGTCCATACTGGCTCCAGGAGACAGTTGGTCGTTGCTGGAGGGGACGGAGTGAAAGGTCCTCTTGACCGTGCTAGGCTCGAAGAGTGATTCCATGCACTCAGTGTGGAGCGGACTACGGTCCAGCCACCGCCTTGTGTGCGGTTGATCCCAAATACAGCGTGCTTGTGTTTGCCTGTGAAGGCGTGTGGGCCGGCTCAGTTGATTAAACTTGGCTCTCATCCGCCTACCTCCCGGTGTTATGCTTTCGGGTTTACACTGGATATGGGGTGTGTGTTTGGGGCTGTGGGTGCTGCAGCGCAAGCCACCCATGATCCCTCTGTAGGTGTAGGTGTCCTGTGGCTGGCCACAGTGACAAGCAAATCGGAAACCGGATGCCGCTAACCATGTATGTGTAACTGGACAAGATGAGTGAACTTGTTTAGTGTGCGTTAATTCGTGAGGTTGCTTGCTGTGTTGCGCATCGCGCGAAGGGATCAAAAGAACTCTTTGAGCGAGATATCATTCGTGACTTAGGGAATATCCTCCGGAAGTGGGAGAGGCAGTGGTTTACTTTAGTGGTGAGTCACATCCACCACACCGAAGTGTTGTTTGACAGATACATGTGGCTTTTATGGGGAGAAAGCTTGCCAGGCAAAACCCACCACGCCCTAGAACACTGACTCAGAATCATTTGCTAGAATGGGATAAAACCGAACCACCCAGCTAACACCACGAGGAGGTTGTTCGGCTATCCAGCCAGTAGGACTTTCGGTATTGTTGTGTAAACTAGAATGCAATGGTGTATCATGTGACAAAGACTCCTGGGGTCGCCGGGGTTAACAGTTATTCGTTCCCCGCCTGTTTGCAGGTTATCGTGTTTAGGCTTGCTGGATGTGCGCTGTAAACTATGCACTTGCTTCGGCTGTTCGGTTCTAAGTGTGAGCATTGGCTTATCAATGGGGGTCGAGTGCTTCTGCAGCTGGTTCCAAAGCGACCGCTATATCAGCCATTGCATGCAGCACAATCGTTGTTAGTTTGTCACGTTTATCTGCCACCACGGCGATGCGCCTCACGAGTGGGTTGACCATAACCGCAGTAGAAAACCAAATGGGTCTGTTGCTCAATGCCGTCCTTTTATTTTCGCTACATGTTTACTTACGCACTGGAGATAAAATTTCTTTCCGTAGTTGCAACAAGATTTTATGTTTCGAATAGTCTTGGAGCACGATTTCAAAACACCAGTAACTTTTGTTTGCGGAAGTTTGGACCGTGTACACCTCGTTTTCCTTGTTACTGTGTTGCGAATCATTGCCGAGGCGTCAGTTCCGTCGGTAAGTTGCGACCGCCGAGCGTGTTCCAACAGGCACACGATGTCCGTTGAATATGGACGTGACAATTTTCAACGGAGTCGTCGGGGGGCAACCCAAGTGCGGTGGGCGTTATGCTATCGATCGGATCTGCCTAGACGTTGTGGAAGATTGCGTTTTGACGGGTGTGGTAGAATTCACGATGGTTTGGAGAGCTTTTAGGTTGTTGGCTGCTAAACAAGCTGTAGCTATCAAGCGGAGTGTCGGATATTTGTTGCAAAGGAATCGTTGGATAGCGCTAAGAGCATCCTTTTGAATGATGGTACAAAAGATGGGACGCACCCGAAAATAAGGTTGAGGCACGCCTGAAGTTCGGTGAAAATGCTGCTGGACTCGCAGTACCAGGTGCAACAATGGTGTGTGCTAAATAATACTGCAGATCCATGGGATAGCGCTGGGAAATCAGAGTTGGATTAATGTAAGCACAGTGATGTGCTGCAGGAATTGCGAGTGCTAGCTCCAAACGCAGAGGAAGGTCGTTTCAATATGGCCATGTGGCGTGAATATATCTGTGTAAGTTCTCAGCATAAGGTAAGAATGAAGTTTTAGTAGCTGATGAGTGAATTACCACCTTTCAAATCACAGCATCAAATTGCTGTGTAATGGCCAACAGTAGAAATTTTGTATCTACAATTGAGAATGACAGCAAATTTAAAAGAAAAAGTTTACCAACTCCAATTCAGCCTTACACTTCTTTCGAGTCAACCGTGGTGTTGACAGAGTAAGCTAAAAGATCTGTTATTTCTTTCGGAGATTCACCGTAATCCCCAATTTGTTTCCTTTCACCTAATGATAATGTGATGGTGTCAGAAATCTATTGTGCTGTTTCTCTAAGTTTTTTAGCTGAAATACTAAAAACGTTTATGAACCCACACTGGGAGCAGAATAAGTGGGTTTCCCTCCCTTTGAAATATGAGCTTAAGTACAATTCTGTGTGCAAGCCCTTTGGACAGACGCATCATATTAAAAATTTCGGCGACTACCATCATTTCATCCGAATACAATGAACAAACAAAAACTCAATCCACATCCCCGACATTATTTTCTGTGTGCATTCGCCAAATTACGGAACGAAAGCTCTGATAGGTTTGATGGCGCGGTGCTGATATATTTTTTCAACTTGTTGGTGCAGTAATATTAAGTTCGCGAAAAGAAAACCCCGCAAGCGGTGTTCTGAACCTCCATCGTAGCCCGAGTGTGTCAACTATCGGTCTTGAAAGCTCCTAGTGGCTCACCCAACCTTACAATGGCAGCGTCAACAAGGAAAGTAAGTGAAAAAGGGCACGAAGTGTCGTCACTCAAAGCTAACAGGAGACAAGCATATACTTGGTTGCAGGCTACGCTGTCAGCTTGTGCGCACAAAGATCAACGAGGAGCTGAATGTGAACTGAACCTCAATTTGCATCTCTTCCCTTATTCCTCATTCGAACGTCTATCGGCTGTACGTGTATGAATACACACAAATCTACCAAGTGCATTTGCGTGCTCTGAGTGCCATGTTTTCAACTGAATAGGCATTTCTTGTCTGAGATGTGCGAAGTAGCGGAGTTCGGGATAGCGCGGGTCTCACTTAAATGGTGGCCGGGCTATATTGCATATATCACAATCGTCATTTCTAACCTCTTATGATTATCCACAGTAGAGTTTTGCTTAGCCAGATTGTTCGGTTAAGTTGGTGTGCTAATCTTGAGCCATAACTTTCGGGTATAAGTTGTGTAAGCTTTAGGAAATGTAATATGTTGCAAATTGTCTTCATCAAAGTAGGAGACTCGTGAGCAAGCTATAATCTAGCGAACCACGCCTTTTGAAAATATTCTCTTCTTGTAACTGGTTAGCGATCTACAGCTATGCGAGAGAATGCGCTCAGCCTTGTTCGAGAGACGTAACAGCTCCTCGGCGCGTTCAACATGGACGAAGGGACGCTCTGCGTAATGTGGATGCAACACCTACTTGATAGCACACATATTATCCTGGTGGTGGCAAGCACGCTACCGCTTGCAGTAGTTGCAGAGTTTGCCGACCGCCTCATCGATCGACAACAGCCAACCAGAGATTCAAAAGCATCCAATAGACTTAGCACCGTTGAAGCCTCAGGGGCACTAGCGACTAGCGAGCTGTCGGCAATGGTGGACTTATCATTGTAAATAGCGGCGCCCTAGTGCGAGGTGGGGAATTTCACCTTGGACCGTAAAATCCCAGCAACTCTAAATCACCGCTCCTTCTCACGAAATCTAACTCTCCAGTTTATTGCTTTTAGCAGTTTCATTTTGGTAACAGTGCGCTTAAGTGACAACAGCAGCGCAGTTTCGTACCTGCTAAGCTGGGAAACTTCCAGAAAGTCCCGTAATAGGGACTAATAGTGCCAGCAAAACTCAAAGCCGCTTTGTCTGTATTAGGGATTAACATTCCGGGACCCAGTTCTTGTTTGATACTGGGGTGGAAGTCGGCGTTATCCCTTCTACCTTAGGTGAGTAGACAAATACGTTGTAGACAAGCGTTAGTGGGGCCAGTGGTACACCAGGAGCTACCAACATACACCGGTCGCTTGACTAAACCTAGTTCTTCGGCGAACGCCCTGCTGGGTATTCATTTTTGATGCAGTCTCATGTGCCATCATCTACTTTAACTTCCTCAGGCATTTCGACTTATGGGTAGGTGCAAAACTTCAGATTATGTTTGATTCTGCAACGAAACTCAGTGGACGTTACAACAAACGGCGACATTACATCTATGATTCAGATCTGCGACTTTACCCAGACTTCACCAATGTACGCCGACGTTTACCCCGGTAGGGCAAGCCCGTTCAGTCAATGAACGCGGCTCTACCCTTGGCATCTCAAGTCACGCATCATATTCGAACTAACGGCCTACTCGTCTCATCTCGTCCACGCTAAATACTACCCGAGTAACTTAAGGTATTTAGGGTGGCGTTTAAAGCTGAGCCAACAGTACAGTCGTCTAGACTGTCGGAGAACCTATTTCTCCCTCCGGGTCTGCGGGCCCTGGAACGCCCTTCCAAACTTAGTTGTTTGTGCCCCCACATTAGATACGTTTAAAAAACGATTGGACGTCGCACTGAGCGCCCTGCACTTTGTTTTACGAACGAAAACGCTTGTATATATTTAGGCTGACCAGCCTCTTTGGATTTATACCCCAAATTCACGGTCGTAAATCTGTGCGAGCCGGTGCGTACTCCATTTTTATTTGCTACCATCACCAACGATAACAATTTCTTAGCCAGTTTTGCGTCGTACCACTTTATCCCCCTAAAACTGTTATACTTCTACCTTTTATCTCACTGACGCTCCTTACTTCAACCACTTATGTGGTTTGCCAATTTGTTAGTATTTCTATTGCCAACCTGCGGGACTCGTTAAGTGTATGCTTTTTACCCGTCATATACCATTGTTCCATTGTTCCATTGTTTGAGCACATGCTTGAAACTAAATAATCTGTACTTCAAACAATCCTTGGTCCTGCCCACTAACAAATGTTGGACTTTTCTGGCGGTTCACGGATGAAATACTACGTGTTTCAAGTGTCGGATGCCCGGTCGCTGCCATTGTCTCATTCGCCAACCTCACTCGTCAATCTTTATCTACCGCAACCTTACCGTCATGGCCTCGACTCAGGCCAAAAACGCAGATTTCGGACGCGGCAACTTCACGGCATATTCATCCCGTTATTCTCCAAACAACGGAAGAAATCATTCTCGGTGACACTTCCACAGGTTGCATTTGACCTCTCTTGCCCGTCTACTTCATATGTAATGTCTTACGCACAATTCACTCAATACCACATCCCAGTACCCGTTCATCATTGAAACTGGTCACAGAACGTTTCATTTGGTCAAGCGTAAACAAAAATGTCCGTACGTGAGCTCACGCCTGCATTCAATGCCAGCCCTCCAAAGTCAATCGGCACATCCGTAGTACACATTGCTCATTCCCTACCCCACACACTTAGCTATCGCACATACATTTATACCTGGTAGATCCTTTGCATCCAAAAGACAGATTCACGCATATACATATGTCGACCTCTTCATCAGATGACCGGAAGCCATTCTCTTAACAAATTACACAGCTGAGACTGTCGTTGGGGACTTCTTGCATCATTAAGTCTTGCATTACAGATGCTCAGCCACCATCACACTCAAAAGTGAAGCGTTTTCCGGATATTTACAATTCGATACATTCTGAAATCTTTTAGTTTATCGTCTTATTCATGCTGCAGCGTATCGCTCAGCAGCCAACGAACTAGTTGGGCGTTTCCCTAGACTGCTTGATACTTTGCTATGCACCTCATCATATATTTATTAAAACAAAATCTTTTCGTTTGTGCTATGGTAACCCAATGTCCCCATAGGATCGCAAGCTGAAACTACGTAAGTCGCTGAGACTCGCAGTAGACCAGTACACATATTCGGTAGGTCTTTCCACTCGTGCGATAATCATTTTCCGATCAGTCTTTGTACCTAAGAAACAATCCTCTTTCCGGTCAACCTACGCAATTATGTAACATTTAGCCTTTGCATTTATGAAACATTCATTCTCCCGGTCCAGTCCCCACATTGACTCGGGAAGCTGCACTACCTGATCATAAGACAAACGACTAAGCTTAAAACTTCACGCCCTCGGCGATCATGTCTCACGTTAAAAACAAATGTGAGTTGCGTGTTAACTTGTTGAAGAGTGGGCTAGGTTGCAGCAGTTGCTTGAAAAGCTATCACACGAAATTCCTTGGGACGGAGTTGAGAAAAACAAGACGGTACAATAACACGACAGAGGCGTTTTAGTTCTGCCCAGTATGTAGTGCTATCCCAGTTGTTAGCTGTTTAACTGTGCTACTGAAGAGGTGTAAAAGACTAACAGAAGCAGTCAAGCAACTGGTCTGCATCAGGGTCACACCTTTGAGAGGAAACGGACCTGCACAAGCATGTGGAAACAACACCCCAAATTCCTTATTCAGGCCTAAGAAGAGAGCCAGGCGTCCCAACTTACCCCACGCCTCATGCCCGATCAGTACGAACTCCCTTCTATCACTCGCCAGTAAGTTAAAACATTGTCTGCAGCGTGCGTGCTTCAACTTCTGAACAGGGTGTTACACCTAGTAGTTTGTACCCTATACAGGAGACCCTAAGCTGCAATCAACCAGCCATAATGAGGAACCAGATTACATACGCATCGGTTGGCGCCAAGCAAACACCGGAAAGAGCACGGATAACGTCGGTGGCCGGACCAGATAAAACTAAAATGTCGCAGCACGGATGGTCCCATCACTGCCGTTTACAAATACATCAAAAGCAACAGAAACTAAGGCTTACAAATCAGTAGCCACTAGGTCCAACCATAGTGCCTTGAACCTTGTGTGCACTAATGTCCCCGAATCCAAATCTAATTACAATTAAGGGTAGGCTGACAGAGGATCGAAATCAGGGGAGTTCCATCTGTAGGGCAATAGGTGTCCATGCCGATCGCACGAAATTAAAACGCATCTCGCGTCACCCAAACGCATTGCACTACAGTGAACCCCGGTTGCTTCATTATACACGTTGGCTAGAGGTGGAACACACTTCTACTATGTGCGGCAATACCTAAAAGAAAAAGGAAAACAAATGCAACACGTGAAGTCCAGCTATGCTACCGTTAACGGATGGGCATCCTTCTAGTAAAAAATAAAGTTACTACGCAAAATTATATAAGGCTAAATAGTGAGATTGAGGTTGGAGTGGGAGGCTGATAGGGATGGGGGCTTCCAGCCATACCAACAAGTGCATCCAGCCAAAGGTGTTCGTCGTGCTTGGGACCCCAACTAGGGAGCCGAAACTCTCTAACAGAAGCCAGCTTTGAAGTGAGGGCCTTCATTCCTCTCGACCAAGTCATTCCTTGTCCACCCCTCTCTTCTTCCATCCACACCCCCAGCGCGCAAACAACGCATGTTGCGGGAGTCGGTCGGCTGGCTTACCAATCGGAGCCTGGTGCGCGAACTAACGGTGCTGAGCGGTTCATTTCCCTTTCCTGTGTCGTAAACTAGGCTCCGAACAAGCTCTGGGCTTACTCGGTGTTCCCACCAGATGCGAGCTAAATTGCGAATGCACCGGTGGTCGAACTTTACTAGCCTCATTATGTTCCTTGATCTAAGGGGCCAGGTTTCACAACCGTACAATTGGGTCGAACGTACCGCTGCATTGTACACTCTACCCTTCAGGGCGAGTGTGATGTCGCGCCGGCTCCACAAGTGGCGAAGGTTGTCAAAAGCGCCTGTAGCTTTTGCTATACGTTTTGTGATATTTTCAATCCCATGGGCACTGATACAACCTCACAGGTAGTTGAATGTTTGAACGACTTCTAGCTGATCCTCACCAAGGGTCAGCGTGGGAGGCGGTCCAGGCCAATCTTGGAGGAACGCTTTGCACTTCTTGGGTGCGAAGCAAAGCGTGAAGTGACGGACAGCCAGTGCTAATCTGTCCAATGCCGCTTTGCGCGTTCATGACCTGTCAGAGATTAGGACAATATCGTCAACTTATTCCAAGTAAAGAAGTAGTTCTCGTGGGAGCAGCTTCACACCTTCTAAGTCGTGTCCTGTGAACGAGATTTCCATTACTTTGTCAATAGCGAAGTTGAAGAGGAAAGGTGACAGCGGGCATGCTTGTCTCACACAGCTGGAGTTATTGAAGGGCGACGACAACTTGCCGTAAGTCCTCACTCTGCCTGATCTACGCGCCTATAATGCTCGGAAATATTTACATACTCCAGCGCAATGGGTACCCTAAGCTATTCATCTCGAAGCACATGGAACCGCGAGTACAAAAGCTCAAACCCGTTTCCGCGGATAGGCAGGGGATGTAATTATCCTAACCAGTTAAGGGTGACGCGATAGTGGAACTGACCACCAGAAGAATTTACATATTTCTAAGGTACACCTTTCCTAAATAGACAGTCCCAAAGTGCACGCCTGTCCACTGAAGCGAAGGCACTTTTATATCGAGGAACACGAAAAGTTGGGCCGCCAGTATATTTGACGGTGCTCCAACAACTGACACAAAGGGACAAGGTGGTCAATGCATCCACGACCTCGAGGAAACCCGGCTTCCTCTTCATGAATCTGGCTTTCACGAGAGTCAGTCAGTCTGTGAAGTACGACAGAGGCAAGCAATTTGGAGGCGATTGAGATCAGACTGATTCATCTATGGATGCCGCATTCCGATCATGAACCTACCTTGAAAATTGAGACTATGACGGAGCGACTCCAGTCGCTTAGGACGGTTTCTCGCTCCCACAGTTTCACTAGTAACTCGTATACACCATCCACAAGAGCAGCTCCCCGGAATCTGTAGAGGGCTGGAGGAAAGTCACCTGATCCCGAGGCTTTATTTGACTTCAACAGTGCGACCTCCCGTTCGACTTCTGAGCGAGTGGGTGGATCCAGAGGAACAGTCCACGGAGCGAGGTGATCAGTGGCCGGCGAGAAATCTAACAATTCCGACCGATTGAATTGCCTTTCAAAGTGCTCAGTCCAAGGCTCTAAGCGTTTTGACAAGTTGTGTATAGGCTGTCCAATCTTGTCACGTATATTTTCACTAACACCAGGTCACCTGCTGCCCGTTTCCCATATCAACCGGAATAACTTACGATGGTTACCAAGGGTAGCGGTTATTCCTATTTCTGAAACACGTTGAGACCGTCAGGATTCGCGGTATCTCTTCACGCTGGCATGGAGGTTTGCCCAGAGCTCTTTGCGAGATTCATTTTGTTCGCTTCCAGCCGGGATATGCCGGCGAGCATCGATAAGTTCCATAGTCTGCGAAGAGACCCTATGTCCATGTTGGTGATTAGACATACCACATGAGGATTTTCCCGCGGCTAGTAAGGTCTGCTGAATATGAGACCAGTGAGTATTAATTGCATCCAGTGAGCGTTTATCCAACTCGCATGACAGCGTACGTTGATAGATAATCAGAACAGCTGGCTTCGCCAGCTGACTGGTGTCAATGCGCTCACAACGTCATCGTGGTCTTTTGTCAAAACGCATCCGCAGGTCATCACATACAAGTGCACGGTCGGTGTCCACATATGTGCTTCAAATCGAGCAACAGTTCTGGACGCAGCCTCTCCATCGGTAACTTATCGCAATGTGATCGATTTGCATCCATAGCTAGTTCGAGGCTGGTGGGCGCCAAGTCACCCTCCGGCGGGCGCTGTGTCGGAAATTAGTGCTCGCAAGAAATAAACGAGCATCTTCAAAAAAATGAAGTAACCACTTACGGTTTCTTTACGAGAATCTACACGATGTTGGCTGCCAAGATGCAGTTCATCAGTGGATAATTTTTCAACTGAGAGTTCAGATCCCCAGCCAGCGCAACAGTGTCCGAGATCTTTCTGTGGCGAATGTGCACGTTCAGTTGGCGATAGATGTCATTTTTTACCGAATCTTCGCTAGAGTTTATGTGTGCATAGGCAACGATGACGAATAGACACCTGTTAGTCCCGTGCGGCTTCGAAGCTTTGCATGAGCCAGCCAATCGTACCGCACACAACCGGCAACTGATTGGAATCCAATCAACCAGAGCAGCTTCAGCCCGGGGACTCAGGGCAATACCAATGCTGGTTTGGCCAGTGCTCGAAGATGCATCGTCACCGGATAGGCGCAATGAGAAAGTGCTGTTGGTGCCACCTGAAGTTGATGGTAAATTGAGCACTGAGCTCGAGTATTTCACACGGGCCTCCGATAAGTAACAGATATCGATCGAGAGGGTCTCTAATGTTTGGGCTAACGCTGCCTGTTGGTCGATCTGTAGTAATGTGCGTAATTTGAGGCATGCCAATCTGAAGGCTAAGCGAGGGTTCCAAATGGAAGTCGATGAACTGGGCTTGGCCGCTTGCTTGGACATGGACTTGTCGACAGGGCAGGAATGACGCTCCGCTTTCACATGGGCGTTGAAAAAAGGTGAGGCTAGCCATTGTCATCTACACGGTTCATAACTGGCAGGGTAGTGGAAGATGAGCGACGCTATATCATAGTCAACTGTCAATCACGCAGGTCCAAGGATGTCATCCATGGCGAAGTGGCAGTAGCTGCTGAAATCTTGAAGTCATTCGGGGTGGAACTCGGCAGGGGTTTGCTGGGAGGCGAACCACGGACGAGACCCAGAAGGTTGAAATACCGACGTCTGGTGCTTTTCCAGACTAGCTTAGGCCCGCTGATTAGGAGTGACACTGATGAATTAGCTTAATTAAAAGTAAAGTCTGCCAAGCAAGATGGGAGATGGGCAAGAGTTGTGGGGTTAAAAACAGGGGGATGAAAGTAAAGCTGGAACGGGACGGTATGAGTGAAAAAGCGTAAGAGGGGGAATAAGAAGATGGGTAGACTTGAGCAGTAGCATCCAAACCCCTATCCACTCTGCTCGATGCAGAAGATAAGGCACCGGTAATTATCCTCTACGGTGACCAGAGTATAAATAAAATGTCTGACGAAAGATCCATAGCATTGCGCGGGCAGGATAATGTCAGATTGCCCAGGTGTAGGCAGGAGAACGAAAAGGGTCCTCAACCAAAGCCTTTGGTTCAAAAACCTGACCGCGATGCAGCGGGTTGGGCGTTGGGATACAAGGAGTCCGTTTTAAGGAATAAGGAGCCATCCTCATTTCAACCCCCAACCTGGAGGACCAGGAGGCTGAGTTTGCCTGGCTTCTAACCATTAACCAATCTAGTAATAGTTGCTCTAAAGGAGCAAAAAAGCATTACCCAGCATTGCTCAGTGGATCACTGAAGCAGGCGAACCATCGCAGCACTGTAAGGTCCAGCCTCATTACGATCCCCCAGGTTAGTTATGGTAACATTGAACTCGGTGGATGAGACAGAAGCTCTTCTGCTGTCTTCGAATCGACTCCGCAACACCCCAAGTGAAGTGCGCATACCACCTCAAATCCCGTGCAAAAACCTGCAGCAGATCTAACTAACAGAGTGAGGAACAGAAAAGGGTAAATTTAAAAAAAGCTGTGATGGCTCACGGTGTTCCTGAGCTTACTGATTCCCCTTCCGACGATGCGCGGCTACACAAACGGGAGCAATAACACTACATACGTGAGGCTCTTTCTCACAACAATGGCATGGGCACCTTGTTGACAAAGACCCCCTTATCACCGAACTACAAGGGGTGCGGTCCCATTCTGTTAAAACTGGTGTTGCAACCATAAAATGTGCAAAAACACTTCTGGAGAACTGGACTAACTTCCGTAGCAGGTTGTCGACAGGAATTCGTCCGAAAGAAGCAGGAACACCAACACCTTCTAGTGACAACTCAGTGGTGGCGCAACTCTCAATGAAAACCCAAACTGTAGGACTTGACTCGGTGACATCGTCATCATCACTATACACGTCAGCCGCAGGTGGAAAACACCTCAGCTATTGTGCCGCAATACGAAGGACGAGCAGAAAGATAACCGTGGGACGCCGGCTGAGCCTCCAGTAACAGATGGACATTGTTCTGGAGAGCTAACAGTCGAGTATCGTGCAGCAAAAGAGAATTATGTTATGCCTAAAGCATGCCATCGTGCTTGGAAGGGAGTCTATGCAGGAGAGGGATGGACAAAGGAACTCACAATACAAACGCCACTGGGGCCGGCTCCTAGTCATATCAGCAAGTGTGTCCAAACAAACTTGTTCATCGTCCTTAGGACCCCAGCCAGACAGTCGGTATGTACCAACCGACGCCAACTTCGAAGTGAGGATTTTCATTTCTCTCGACCAAATCATCGCTTGGACTCCCCTCCTCTTCCAACCGCACCCACAATGCGCAAACAATGTACGTCGTGGAAGTCGGTGTGCTGGCATGTGCAACACGTTACCTAGGCATCGGAGCCTGGTGTGTGACACAATGGTGCTGAGCGCTTCACTCGCTCTTCCTGCGCCAACTACGGGACGCCGAACACACGGATTGCTTACGCGGTGCTCCCACCAGAAATGAGCTGAGCTGCGATGGCAGCGATGATCAAATGTGACGAGCCTCTTTATGTCTGTCGACCTAACGGGCCAGGTTTCACAACCACATAGGAGATTGGAACGGACGGTTGCGTTACAAACTCCGCTCTTCAGGGCAAGTTAATGTCGTGGCTGCGCCACAGGTGGCAGAGATTGGTGAAAACACCTCGAGCTTTTGCCATACGGTTCGTAATCTCATCTTCGGCTCCACGGGCGCTAATATAGCTGCCCAGGTATTTGAATTTCTGAACGACTTCTAGCTGATCCCTACCAAGAGTCAGCGCAGCGGTGGGTCCCTGCCAATCTTGGAGAAGTACTTTGCATTTCGATGGAGCAAAGCATAGCCCAAAACGATTGGAAGTCAGTGCTATTGGTCAAGTGCTGCTTGGCACGTTTGGAAGCTGTCACATATGAGGGCAATGTCGTCCGCATATTCCAAGTCAAGAAGTCGTTCACCAGGAAGTAGCTCCACGCCTTTCAGATCGTATACAGCGAACACTGTTTCCATAACTTTGTCAGTGGCGAAGTTAACGAATAAAGGTGACAGCTGGCAACCTTGTCTCACACCGCTGGAGATACTGAAGTTTGGTGACAGTTTGCCATAAGCCTTCACTCTGCTCGAACTACGCGCGTACAGTGGTTTGATAATGTTTACTTATTTTTTGGGCACACCTTTCCTTAGCAGGCAGTTCCAAAGGGCACATCGATCAACCGAGTCGAAGGCACCTTTGATGTCGAGAAACACGACAACGTTGGGTTGTCAATGAACCTAGCGGTGCCTCAACAATCAACGTAAAGTGCAGATGTGGTCGATGTAGCCTTGACCTCGAAGAAACCCGGCTTGTTCTTCGCGTATCTGACCTTCACGAACACTTTCACGAGTGGAGTATGACAAACACAAGCAATTTAGTGTCAACTGAGATCAGATGGATCTCTCGATAATCGCCGCTTTCCGAACCGTAGCGTCCCTTGAAAATTATGACAATGACGGAGCGACTCCAGTCTGTCGGGGACAGTTTCCTGCTCCCAAGTTCCAATGGCAGCCCGTGGGAATCGTCTACAGGATCAGGACTTCCGAAATTGAAGGGGGCTTAGGGAATTCTGTCTGTACGTGAGAGTGGATCTAAGGACATGACACATGGAGAAGGGCACTCAAGGCTCAAAAATGAAAGCGATAACTCAAATTGATTAAACTGCCATGCGAAGTGTTGGGTCCCAATACTCCAAGTGTCTTGACAGGCCGTGGATCGACTGTCCACTCTCGTCTCTTCTTGCCTCACTAATACCAGGTCTCCTGCTGCCTGTTTCCCGTATCAGAAGGAATAACTTACGATGATTACCGACAACAGCGGCTGTTTCCATCTCCGATGCTCGATGAGACCACCAGGCTTCGCAGTCTCCCTTCAGGCTAGCGCGCAATATTGCCCTGAGATTTTTGGGAGCCTCATTGTATTCGCTTCCGGCCGGAATATTTTGGCACGCATCCATAGGTTCCAGAGACTTTCTAGAGACCCAATGTCTAGGTTGTCAAGTTGATTTGCTACATGAACACATGCCTGCTAATAGTAACGTTTGGCGAATAAGCAACCATTGATCTTCGACTGTGTTCAGTGGGCGCTTACTCAGTCCGGATGGCAGCGCACCTTGATACATTTAGAACATCTAGCTTCGCCAGCTGGCTATAGTCAATCCGCTTACATCGACATTACGGACGTCCACCGATACATACCCGGAGGTCGGCGCAAACAAGTGCGTGGTCAGAATATACGCTCGTGCTTCAAATCGAGCGATAGTTTTGGACACAGTCTCTGCAGCGGCAACCGATAGCGATATGATCGATTTGCGTCCATGGCTGGTCAAAGTCTGCTGGCCGCCAAGTCACCCTTCTGCGGGTGCTGTGTCGAAAGTTTTGCTCGCTAGAAAGAAGCGAACATCTTCACATAGCTGTAGCAATCGCTCACCGTTATCATTACGTTTTCAACAGTAACTATAAGATCCGGAGGGACACAGCAGAGCACGAGCAAACATCGAGATCCGGGGCACCTGGCAGTTGAATATATAAACAAAATTCGTCTCGACAGTCTGCAACCCATCCAAAAAAGATTAGTCGCCGACCTTACATCGGTCGGCGTAAACTCACTTGCTTCATCCATCCACTCTAACACACCTTTGGTCTCCGAGAAGCTCTCATTCATATGCTCAAACGCCCAAGGTCTATTCAGCAAATTAGCTGCATTAAGACTTAGGAATGCGTCAGGAGCTTGAGACCTCATCGCTATCACGTAAACGTGGTTGCGCAGTGAGATAACGGATGCTGAAATCATGCTAACAGTTATGTCTGTGGTCCGGAATGATCGATCCAGCAAAGGTGGTGGGGTAGCCCACTACTTTCGTAAACCCTGCATTGCGAATCCATACACGATTCGGAAACCGATGTACCCGTCCTCATTTGTTGCGGATTCCGGCTGACAGGGAACGATGTTGGCCTCGTGGTTGTTGTTTACCGACCGCCATCGTCCACACCTGAGATGGACTGCAACTTGATGTCTGCGTTGAGACCAGTGGTAAACAGGAAATACAGTCACGTTCTAGTCGCCGATGATTTCAACTTACGTGCTCAAGGATCCCGGGCCACACCAGGAGAGCAGTTCAAAGGAGACCTGCAAAATCTTTTCTCAGATTTTCCGCTTTATGGCCCCCTCACTTAGCCCACCGGATTCAGGGGAAATAACAGGCCATCCATATTGGACCGAATATTCACTTATGAAGAACTGATGGTCGAGAGAGTGTTAATCGATACTCCTCTAGGTCGCAGTGATCATGCGACTTTACATTTTATGTACACTTGCTATGCTGAATATCGCGAAGACTGAACTCAGACAATGTTGACTGGAATCAGTTAGGACGCCTTGACTAGTTGAAGCGACCGACTGTAGTTTCCTAACCGAGGATGCAACGGATATTGCCTTGGAACGTTTCTTCAGTAAGTTTAACACGCTGGTTAATGTAGCATTGGAAACCAAGACTATCAGTTCGAGAAACGTGGCGTCGTTTATACGGAGTATGACTTGCAAACACATGGTGGTGCGCAACGCGGCGTGGTATACCCACAAAGCCGATCCGAATCCGAGTACCTGGAAGACATATGTTGTCTAACGTAACCACTGTACCCCATTAAGACGCGAGGACGAAGTAACTTATCAATATGCTTTAGTCGGGTGATTAACTGCAAATATGCGTTGTTTCCTCCCCCACCTTGCATATATTCGATCAACGATTGGATCTTGCCCTTGGCCTCCATCACTTCGTCGCCTAAACTGTGCTACTTTGGAATATATTAATTATCCCTCCAAACCGGAGTGAGATGTTACCTAAGAGATGTTACCTGAGGATGCGGGACAGAAGTGAGTATTCACTTTTTTACTTCTCTCACGGAGTACAAATACAACTGTCCTCATTTTGACTCATCGTTCACATTCAATTCCCACTCACACTATTATTAGTTAGCGGTGTATCTGCTAGATAAACCCGCAAACAAACAATTCACCTATCTTTGATAATAGTAGTTTTACAACCATCATCCTGTGGGGCTTGTCAAGCGGCTGCTTTTTTACCCGACATGAATCATTGTTCATGGTTCAACTATTGCTACAACATGAATAAACAGGACATCCATATTCTAAATACATACATCCAACAAGTGACCTAATTGTAAAGTGAAGCCTTCCTTTTGCGACTTAGGTAACCGGAGCATTAAACCGAATAATGAAAACAAAGTAGTTCTCCTGATCATTTGACAGATATTAATCAGCTCAGTTCACGAACCATATGGTACGTGAAACCGAAAAATAAGCTGCTTAAATTGCATTTGATGACAAGAAGTTTAGCAGGTGCAGGTTTCAAAGTTTAGGATTGAAACAGCGTTTGATAACGTGAAAAGACTATTCGGGCGGATTATAGGTCATTTAGTAACGCTCCATCCCAAAATGAGTTAAATGAGAATTTTTGTTCGAGTACATCAGTTTCACTTTCTGTCTTTCTGCAGGTATAATTGTTATGTGGTAAAGCAGACGACATCAATTTAGTTTAATAAAAAATGGCGAAATTGAATTAGCTTCTTTGATTAAATTATAAAATGCCGATGGGCCATACTTGTCGAATACTCTTAATTCACGCCAGGAATGCGTTTTCGTCGGGGGTTCGGTAAACGCAACACGAGAACCTCTGATCAAATTAATACACCGTCTATGTTACATTACAGTGAGCTGGTGTCCAACTTTCCTCTGTATCCACGCCTTGTCCCAACTGAACAAACCAGCGAGCACTTTGTGGCTTAAGGGTTTAAACACTGGCGCAAAATTTTTCATCAATAGGACTACCCAATATCTCCGGCTAGTCGAAATATGCATCAAAATCTCACGTTCACAGCAGGACACCTGATTTTGAGAGAGATCGAACGAGCCACGTACGACACCGTGGTAGGGTATTCAACGTAGATTGAGCGAATTAAGGGAATTGGTACTGGTTACTGCAAAGTAGCACGATATCAAAGTTGTCAAATCTGGTATGTTGTTTGACTGCGTAACTTTTAACGTAGAAACTGCGCTGAGCTGTACTAATAGGGTGATGAAAGTCTTGAATTTACACATACTGAAAACTATTCCTGTTAATTAGTTCAATTCCTGTCTCCTGAAAAAGACAAGAAGTTCAGAACAGTCGTCGTGACTATCGTACTTACAAAATGGGTTACATATTTATCAAACAACGAGTACACCAATGGGTCGGCTGTGTCGGGTTTATCATTGTTGGATCTGTCTGTGACCCTAGCTTGCATACACCTTTCTCTATTTGCGGGATACTGGCACCAATTTTAATGAGCCCCTTTATTGTGAAGCTGAATTGTGGTCGACTCAGATGATAACTTTGGTCAATTCATAAGTCAAAGAAACACCAGGTGAGCTCATATCAGAGCATTTGGTAGATGTAGTTATGGAACTGATGGATCCATACTGTTTATTAAATCATAATGGATTTTCCTGTTTGCTGTCTAATTAGTTAAGCCTGCTTCTCGACCCAGAGCACGGGAAAGTAATCACAGTCGAGTATATCACTCCCAAAGGTACTAGTTTTTATGAACAATTCCCTAGGTATCAAAATAACTTTATTGTGTTACTCGGTTTGTGTGGTAGGAGGCCACCTGTGACGCAATATATGCTGCGTTATCGCAAACTGTTGAACCAACCATCACTGAAAAACAAATCGATGAATTTTTAACCGCTGTATGAAGCTTCTCTTCGGAGCTATCTATTGTGTTGATGAAGGCACCAAAGTACGAGACCAGAGGTCTAATCCGGCGTTCTCTACACAGCAGTCTAAACGCTGACGGAATAATCGCCAAATGCAGCACATAATGATAATCGATTTTAGGTCCCGTATGCAACTCATTTTCATCAAGTTTGATAACTTCTAATATGAAAAGTTAACATAATAGTGCCGCACGAGTTAATTCGGGGAAAAAATTCTCTGCGTGCTCTCAAGTGCGCACTACAGACGTGTGAATTTATGGCATCATGAAATGGGGGCAGTTGAAATTGCAAATCGGCTAAACTGAACACACACGTGCACGTACCGTCACTTTGTCACCTGTTCCCGGCCAGCTACAAAGGCAGATCAAGGGTCACAAATGGAGACTACAGAGAAACACGAACGAAACCATGAGATCTACTTGGCCAGAAGCTCAGCAATCGACAAATTAACTGATATGCCACCTCAAGTTTGTAAAATTGTGTCCCTATCTAGCACATGAAACTAAGAGGATTTGTACTGAACCTATTGTTAAGTCGCTGAAACACAAAGTATTTGAGTGTAAGTTACCATCTGAACCGCCAAACTAGGTCATCAACTGCTCTGTGCCACTGACCCCGCTACAACTAGAGGCTCTGTCATTTGGGTTGCAATTTTGTATTCCACTCAAAAAGACCAAGAGCACAGAAACCCAAACTGAAATATAGGTGTTTTATAAAAAGGCTATCGGATTTACAACAAGTTCCAAAGATAACGAGCGGTGGATTAAAAAGAAATTCGTTGACTTGGAACACCGGTTTCGAATCTCTACCTCCGGACAAATATCTCCCCTTGAAGCCAAACATTTAAAGACTCTAAAACCAATCAGCTCAGGAAAGGTAGTTGTCCTTCACCCAGACAAAAGTTCGGACGCTGTGCCTTAAGACAAATAGGTGTATACAGAAAAGCTGGGGGCGGTACTGAGCGACCGTACCAAATTAGAACCAGATGACACGCCTAACAACCCAATCGCTTTAGAGAAACGAATAAACGTGGAGCTACAAAGGTTGTTTGAAGGAAACTTCATAAATGCCTCAACTGTAAAATCCTTAAGACTCAGGGGCACGCAGACCCCGCAGCTATATGAGTTGCCAAAATTTCACAAGGCGCACGTCCCTCTGAGGTCGATGGTACGCATGAGTAATTGCCCACAGCGCAAGCTAACTAGGTAGCTAGTAACACCCTTGGAGCCGGCAAAGCACTCAGGGGTTAAACATTGTTTGGTAGATAGGTTCGAGTTAATGAAACTGCTGGGCATCGAGCTGCGCGAAAAATTCATGGCCAGCATCGATATTATCTCATTGTTTACCAATGTACCACTAAACGAGACGATCCAGATTATCTGTAATCACGTGAACAAGAACCAGCTAGAAGTTGGCATTCCAGTCTCGAAATTAAAATGACTTCTTTTGTTATGTACATCAAATGACAAGTTATATTTTTAAGAACAAGGCTATCGCTAAGCGGATGGTGTCGCAATCGGCAGTCCACACTGATCGGTACTAGCAGATATCTTCATAGCCCATCTTTTGAAGCAAGTCAGGGTAGAGATCGATAAGACTGTGTTGTTCTGTAGATTTGCGTATGAAATTTTGCTAATCTGTGACAGTTAGGACCAGTTAACCCAACTAGTTCACAATTGGAACGACTACACTCAAACATCAGAGTGAAAACGGAACGCGAACAACACGAAGCTCTACCATTCCTTGACATCGTAATAGAGCGTAAGTGAAGGTACTATCCAACCTGCTATGGCGGCCACCTGTCTAAGGCGATCACCGTCTATGGCACCCAGTCAAGGACATTCCGACGTTTTCTTTTATGAGTAATATCCCTATGCATGAACTTGTCCATGGAGATCACCAGTCCACGGCGACCACTTTATATCGGTCCCTTGAATGATCGGCTTAGACAGGTTTGAATGTACAATACGCAGATCAGTATACCTCAAGCCAAATTGGAATGGACAGTACTTGAACTGCTACAATTTTTGATCTAAGCGGTACAAACAAAGTCTAGAAAGATTCTGTTCAACAGGGCTAGAAAAATATGCACTGCTGATACACTGGAACAAGAGTTGTGTTTGATAACTCACTCTCGTAGATAATGGGTACCCACCGTCCTTCATCACACAGTTTAGTGTTGTGAAAGCGGAAGAAAGTGTGCACACGATGCCGATGCTAAAAGTAAACCTGCAACTGCCATTCAAGGGAGACCACGTATGCTAAGCATTTCAGCCCTGATTGAAATCTCTAGTAGCATTCGTGTACCGTGCGGCGGAACCGGTACTAAGTTGCACTACGAATCGTGTCCCAACTCCGTCGGTTAAACACCCGCTGTCGCTTTCCAGCCGTTCACACATCCTATACTAATTTACATGTATTTACAAACACGAATACGTGGACATGACAGAACAACAATTGAGGGCGAGAGCAGCGAAGCACATACCGGCGTGGGTTGGTAAATGTTTCGAAGATGAACGTCTCTGCCCCCTTCCCGCGAATGCGTAGCCAATGAAGCGAAATGATATTCCATACAAACAGCTAGAGTCATCAATCTCTCGCCACCTGCTGGCTGACAACCAACACGTAGACGCTGCACGAGCTTTCCGTGTTATCTTCATCTCAATGAACCACCAAACTTTACGATATGCTGAGGTCGTGGCCATCAAACAACGGTCCAACTTTGTGCGTGCAGAAAGACGCCGCGGTAGCTGACTGGGAAAAGGTGACAAGGTGATTGCATGTGTGTTCAGCCTGGTTGATTTGTAATTTCAACTGCCCACATTTCATGATGCTACAAATTTACACATCTGTGGTACACACACAAAATGTGAAGCGAATTTTTCCTGCATTAAATCGTGTGACACACTTGTGTTTCTGCTGTTGCTGTATTTCTGCACCCTATAAAGTAAGTTTACGTGTTGCAGCCGCCCGCATTACATCGAGAAAACTTTTGCATCGTAGATAAAATAATGTGAATGAACTATGACCCCGAGTACAGCATTTCGATATCCTCCACTCTCTAAGGGGCAACATTGTGCATGAAATACTTCCAGTGGTAGTTTAACTTCGTTAAGCAGATGTCTGACAGAAAAACAAACTGTCTTGTCTGTTCCTGATAGCAACGACAAAGCCTGACCTCGGGATAACAAGCTTGAAAGCTGATCATGTTTATTACCGTCGCTCTCGGTCGAACATGGCAATTCGTCAGAGCTTCAGGGTCTTCAGAGATCCCAGGGAATGCGCTCAACTAATGAACCTCAAGGGAGCAAAATGAAGGAATATTCATAGTCACCTGTCTGAGCCTTGTAAGCTAAAGCTCACTGTGATGAAGCACTTGTGCTGAAGCTCGCATAGAAAAGTGTTTCGTGTTATAGGATACCATAACGTCCACGCAGTGCACTTCATGAACTAGGGTGCACAACGTTCTTTTTGTCTGAGGTCTATGTGAGGCGGATCATGCTATAGATAAAGGCGGATATAAATAGTCCATCTGTTATTAGAATGCCACATTCAGATTAATAAAACTATTGAACTTGTAAACCACATAAAACATGTAGTATAAACTGCGCCTTGTCGCTTCCATTTTGAAGAGTTTGTGTGTATATGTCTACAGATTGACACTTGTCCTAGTTTGACACATTCTGCAATGGATTAAAGTTATGTATCAGGTTTTATAAAAGCTTGAGCTAGTGAACAAAGTTCGGTCATAAACCGAGTGATAGCACATAAATTATCAGTTACATCTCCAGTTGTTTTTAATGGGTGCTGCAATCCCGCTTCTCGAATCTCGTTTCCAGCCTGTAATCTGACTGTTTTCATTCTCTTTCATAATGAGCTGAACAACTGTACTATTTAAATACCCATTTTATGGGTGGCATTTAAGCTCAATGCAAAGCAAGCCGACTGTGGATAGCGCTCGCTGGTAGAATTTTTACGCTCCATCCAGTTTGCGTCGTTTATTTCTGTGTGGAACGCGTCGTTTTTTGTTATTTGTTATTGAATACGGCCTCGCTTTCGATTCTAAATTTGTCTCTCATAAAGTCGTGTTCAAACTACATTTTTTGTTTCGCTTCCATGTAGCTCATTCTTGGACACATATGGAACCTTTAGTCTTCCTGGTTATTTACCGTATTAATAGGGAGGAAAACATACTGTGGTTCTTGCTGGAAAATCATTGGGCATTGAGCTAATTCTCTTTTTCTTTTTATGTCGTGTGAGCTATCAAATGTCGTGTGTTGGTCTCACCCATAAGCAAGTTAAGCATTTACTTGAGGTTAAGAATGAATAAGTCCACGTATTTTGAAAGCAGTATCAGAGTAAACTGCAACAAGAGCAAGTTGATAAGCGTCGCGACCCAGTAAGGAAGGCAAAACGTTATAAAGCGAGAGGCTCAGTGTTCACTACAGAAGGCTGACACTCAAGCATTCCCACCTCGAACGAGCTTAGTTGCCTCCCGGCTGTGGACTCCCCAGTACGATATCCATCTGCTACTGGAGGTCCAGGAGACTTGCCTTTGTTGCATCAGACGGGCACTGGCAATCCGGTGTGCGATAACGCATGCGATGTAGGCGAATGTCGAATGCAACGAAGTAAGAAAGACAGCGCAACTGTCCGCGACCAGCGGCGTCGCAGCAATATGATATTCCACGTGCTTGAATCTAAGGGTATGAGTCCTCGGACCCGTTGTGATTACAACCTCATATTGCTACAGAGCCTGTTTGACAGACTGATCGACGTAGGTGAACAGGGATTGAGTGTGAATACAACCATCCATCTTGGAAAAAGAGAGGAGGGGAAGCCTCAGCGTCTACGAGTCAGCATAACAGACGACGAGTATCCGTGGTTGGTGCCACCCGCCACGGTAGGCTAAATGAATTGAAGATTCGTCTTGATATGAATCCGTCGGACCGAGAGAAACTGAAATCCGTTAGTATTAAGTAAAACGGCGTATCGATAGCGCGGAACAATGAACCATGAACAACGATTTACGTTGGGTAAAAAATCAGTTGCTTGACAAGCTTCACAGGATGGTTGGGATAAAACCACAATTACCAAAAGATAAGTGAATTGTCTGTTCGAGCGTTTATTTAGCAGGTATGCTGCTGAATATTTATAACGCAAGTGGGAACTGAATGTGAACGATGAGTCAAAATGGGGACAGTTATAATTGTTGTACTCTGTGAGAAAAGTAGGAAGTTAAACGGAGGATACTCACTTCTGTGCTACATTCTCAGGTTTATATAACAGGTTACTCCGGTTTGGAAGGATAATTAATATATTCCAAATTAGCACAGTTTAAGAGACGAAGTGACGGAAGTTAAGGGCAAGATCCAATCGCTTTTTGAGTAAATCTAATGTGGGGAGAGAGTTCCAGGGTTGGCAAACCCGAAGCGAAAAATAATTGCGCCAGCATTCCAGGCGGCTATACTGTGCACACAATTTCAGACGGTTACCTCTGCGATTTGTGTTATGGCTGCGTTTCAGCACGCGACGACACACGTGATTAGGGTCACTCCCAATTTGGTAAGCTAATATGAGATCGCCGAGCAGCCTTCCATAGCGGACACTGAAAAATCCCATTGACTTCAGCGTTTGATGGTAGGACAGATTTCGTAGGCCCTTGAGGTTCTTTGTGGCTCTGCG
The DNA here is from genome assembly GCA_944474145.2 of Dicrocoelium dendriticum. Taxonomy (NCBI): domain Eukaryota; kingdom Metazoa; phylum Platyhelminthes; class Trematoda; order Plagiorchiida; family Dicrocoeliidae; genus Dicrocoelium; species Dicrocoelium dendriticum. Next base: position 133,505,041 of record OX104063.1, read on the forward strand.
TTTTGATTTCTTTGGTACTTCTAAGTCGCGCTTCAACCAGTCTTGCCATCCTTGGATGGCGTATTCAACGTGAGGACGCACGTAAGAATTGTGCATCATGGGGAAGATGGATGGGTCGAATCTTCCGAATGCTCTGCACAGCAAGCGGACGTGCTGGTTGGCTTTCTTCGCGGCTGCCTCTGACTGCTTTGAATGAGCACACCAATGTCGCGTTCTTGGGAAGTTGTTTGCGGAAAGTAGTCTCCGCATCGTAAATTTTATACTAGTGTCCCGGGTCCGCTGAACCCGGATCAACAGATCGATGACGCTTCATGGGCGCCAGGAAGCTCCTACCGCGGCCTGCGCGTAGCCTTCATAAGAGTTTGTAGTTTAAGAAACCAACGTAAGAATCTATATCACTTCGTTGCCCGGCGTTGTCTGGACGCACTAGCACTAGCCGAAACCTGGTTATTTCCTGAGGTCAGCACCCAGGCATTCCAGATCATTGGCTACTCTTGCTTTCGGTGCGACAAAGTATCAAACGAACACGGTGGCGTGCCGTCATATATTCGGTCCTCGCTGTTCACGAGACTGGTAAACACATGTCTAAGCGAAGATGGCCTGTGCGATCAGCTATACTGCTCCAGCCGTCTGAAACAAAGCGAACTGCATGTGGGTGTAGTTTATCGTAGCCCCCGAAGCTGATATCTGAGTTTTTACAGCATGTCAGAAGCTTAATGAGCCAGCCCAGATCATACAAATGGACGATTTTAACTTCCCGCATACGTTCTGGCCTAAGGTTCAACTTCACCACGAGCACTGTGAAATTAAGGCGCCGTTTGTTGCTGTGAAACCTGAGACTGGAAGGTCACAACATGTCTGCCAACCGACGCGTGTTACACCGCATTCCGCTCCATCGTGTTTGGATCTACTACTTGCTAGTTGAGCGCAACGTGTATAGGATATTCAGGTCCTGCAACCTCTGCCGGCTTGTGACCACTCACTGGTATTAGCCAGCTTAAAGCTGTTGCTATCCTACTCGCGTCCGCAAGAGCCGTCCTAGAATTACTGGAAGACCGAATTTGATGGTCTTAATCGAGCCGCCAGTGAAGTGGGCTCGTCGCTACCGAAGGATTTATCGGTTGAAGCCTGTCGGTTTGTTATGAATGCGAGTGCGCTATCGTTGTGCGTTCGTTTCCATTTCCTCACTTGTGGGAAAGCTAGACCAGTGAAGCCACATTAGTTCGACAAAGAGTATGGACAATTAGCTGGACGGCGACGCGTATTGTAGAATAAATTCTTTGCATCTCCTTCTATGAACGATTATGAGGCGTAAAAATGGCAGCGGAATCTATGCAACAACGCAGAAGCACGAACGCATCGACAGTTTAAAGAAGAGGTCATAACCTCGGCGTAGTCGGCCTCCAAGAAGATTATTGCTTACGTGAAATGGCGCCAAAGACCCGCAGATGACGTATCCGTGTTGGAGGGTTCTGAATGATAGGCCTTGACCTCCAAAACTGAACGTGCGACTGCCTTGGCGGCGCACTTCACTTCCCTAGTTGGAGGTGGGCATGCACGTATGCGGAAATTGACATGCGAAGCTCCTACGGAAATCGATTGCCTGGATTGCAATCTGGAAGATGATCTCAGTCTACTGGCTATTCTTGACGGCACGAAGCCTGCCCGATCTGACGGCCTCCAACTGCTAATTCTAAAGTCCGTATCGGTCATCCTGTCGCTTGATGTGATTGATCTGTACAACAGATCGTTGTCCGGACGTGCAGTGCCGAGCGACTGGAAACGCTTAAAAGCGAAGCCGATTCCCAAGGGCGGGGACGCGGCTAATATAGACAATTACCGGACAATTTGTCTGACCACCATTGTAGCGAAAACGTTCGAGCATATATTGAAGAAGGGTCTTCGCCAACTGTTGAATTCGACAGACCTAACACTCGCGCATTACAGCTTCATGAAGGGCCGCTCTTGCATTACCAACCTGCTGTTGACACTGCACAGATGACTGCGGCGGCTGAAGCGGCGGAAAGCAGTGGCTGTTATCCACATCGATGTTAATAAAGCTTCAGGTAAAGTAAACCATGAGGTCATCCTCCACAAGCTAATGGTGTGGTGTTGGTGGCGCACTGCACAGGTGGGACAGTGACTTGTTCATTGGGAGAAAATGGCGGATGCAAATGGATGACCACATAACGGAATGGTACCCCTCCAGTAGCGGCGTAACACGTCACATTACCACGGTCCATTTTGCTCCTGATCCATATCAACGAAATACCACAACTCTTTCCGTCTCCCTGTGCATTGTTCGCAAATAATTTGAAGATATGTTGGGTCGTTGATTCTACTAACGTCGGTACCGTCCATCAGCAGCACCTCGACCGCCTGTCACTTTGGTCTGCAGAAGTTGATCTGCCGGTCAGCCCGGTAAAGTTGTCATATATGAGTCTGGAGAAAAATGCTAACGGGCGTAGGTACACCCTAGCTAGCAAACCGCTGTATTCCACAAGCTCAGCAAAGGATCTTGGTGTAATCACACGCTCTGATCTGAAGTCCGCCGGCAACTTGAACCTACTGTGCGGTAACGGATTACGCCTGCTTTGGGTACCTAGACGCAGTTTCCGCAATTGGTCTAAAGAGATTGCCACTCGCCGGTTTGAGTACGGCTCAGCTGCTTATTGTCCGATCACAATACGTGAGGTGCAGAGATTGGTACCAGCTCAGCAGGTAGCTACCCGGCTCAACCAAACTTTAAGGGGTGCCATACGATGATGATGTAAGAGAATAGGACGATATATCCTGTCGTATCGTCGGCTTCGTGTTGGTCTCATAATGACGCACCGGATACGACACTTGAACCACTCTCATGTTGAGACCGCTGCTGCACGTTCACACACCAAGCAGGACACGCGGATACCGGTACAAACTGGTGGTCCTGGATTTGAAGCGTATGGCTCACCCTCTATGCTTCGGCAGTCTAGTGGTAAAATATCGGAACAAGTAGCTAGAGACAATGTTCGAGGGGAAATCGGTGTCGGAAGTTAAAAGAGTCCTCGATGCCCACTTCGCGAATTACAGGAATAGGGAGCGCATCGCATCCGGATAATATGTATGTATACTAACGCCCAAGGGCTCCTCAGTAACATCACCGAACTTCGACTACATCAGGTTGCAAATGCTTGGGACCTAATTTCTAGTACCGAAACTTGGTTACACCAAGAGGTGACTGATGCTGAGGTTGAGATAGCCGGAATGTCACTCATCCGGAACGACCGCCCCAGCAGAGGAGGTGGGGTCCTACTCCACTACCGCAGCGATCTACAATGTACAATAGTTGATGATCTGGAAACACACGTTACCGACTCACTCTGGTGCGGTCTCCGACTGAGACAGAACGACACATGTCTCAAAGCTATCGTTTACCGCCCCCAACGTCCACTCTGGAAATTGATTCCTGCTTGATCCGTGGCCTAAACAGAGTAACACGCACTAGGTACAGCCACATTCTCATCTTCGAGGACTTCAGTCTACACAATCTGGAGGTTTCGGCATCGCCCAGTGAGCAGTTCAAAGCAGGCTTGCATGAACTGATCGCTAATATTCCTTTGTACAATCATGTCACCACGCCCACTAGATTCCGGACAGCAAACAACCAGTCCATATTGGACCTTGTGCTCACGAATGAAGAGCTCATGATTGACAAGTTATTGGTGGATAGTCCATTATGTCTCAGGGACCATGTACTAATAACTTTTGACTATGTGTGGTATGCAGAGTATCCATCTGAACACGCGGAACTAACTCGTACAATCACACGATACCACGTATTGAAAGAACTCGCCGACGCAGCTGCTTGGGAATTCTCAAACAAAAGTCCCCTTGACAACGTTTGGGCAGAGTTCGTAAATAGATTCAGCGACATCATCAACAGAGCATCAGAGACCAAGCCCCTTCGTCCCGCGAAAATGCCTTCAATTCTAAGGAGCAGGAGTCGAAAATGCCTGGCGATAAGGGATGCAGCATGGCGTGCCTACAAGATTAAACCCGACTCCGAGACTTGGGGAAATTTCCTGACCCATCGCAACCATTGCACTGCACTTGTCCTTGAGGACAAAGTAACTTATCAACAGTGCCTAGCCACAAATTCATGGCAAACAACAAACTGCTATATAGGCATGTCAATAAGCTTCATAAAGTGAAGCATGGAATCCCTCCACTTTTCACGACAGGCGGTAGAATACAAGTGTCGAAAAAGCAGCTAATGCCTTGCGGCTACAATACGCCCCAATTTTTGGACTCGCAACCTCTACCTGTCCCATAATATCAAGCACATTACCGACACCATTGTTTACAAATGTAATTTTCAACCCATCACTTGTGCTAAGGAAGTTACTCTCACTACGTGAGCATAGTTTCCGGAAGCAGACAACATCCGCCCGAAGGCACTGAAGGCTGTGACCAACCAGCTAGCTGAACCACTGTCACAGTTCTTCCAAAGGTGCTTTGATGAACAACAGGTCCCCACTATGTGGAAGTGTGGCATTATCACCCCTATTTTTAAAGGCGGTAGCCGTTCCGATCCTGCAAACTATCATTCACTGACTCCCCTCACTGTGCTCGCGAAGGTGATGGAAGCAGTCGTTGCTGAGGCTTTAATGGACTACCTGGAAAAATGCAACATCTTGGTACCGGAACAGCATGGCTTCCGTCAACACCGGTCATGCACCACCAACCTACTTATTGCACGAGGTAGTTGGACGGAAGTGGCCGATGATGGGGTCGGAGTCGATGTCATCTATCTGGACTTCTCCAAAGCTTTCGACCGCCTTGATCACCGCATCCTACTTCAACGGCTACAGAGTTACGGAATCGGAGATCCTGTACTTGGTTGGATTGGCAGCTTCCTTTACCAACGGAAGCTTCTAGTAAGTGTTAGGGGATCACTCTCTAACTCAACTGAGGTGGAATGTTGTGGCCCACAAGGCTCAGTGATGGGCCCATGTTTATTCCTGGTGTTTATCAACGACCTGGCAAGAGTCATCTCCTCAAATGTCCTCCTTTTCGCTGATGACGTCAAGATATGGCGGGCGATTAGTAAAAAGCCAGATCAGAATCTGCTCCAACATGTCCTAGATTGCATTTACGAATGGTCAAAGAGGAACAAGCTTCAATTGAACATAGTTGAGTGCAAAGTGGTGCATCTGCGTCACCAGCCGGTGAGCGCTTACAAGCTTGGAGACCACACCTTGGCGAAGGATTCCCAGGAGCGTGACCTGGGTGTATTGGTACAGGAAAATCTTGGGTGATCAAAACAAGCAGAGAAGGCGACGAGAACCGGAAATAAACACTTCGGCCTTCTTCGCAGAGCCTTCGGTCGGTTTGAACCATCAATATTTCCCCAAATGCTTAACGCCTACGTGCGACCTCACGTGGAATATGCTATTCAGGCGTGGCAGCCGTGGCAGAAACAGGATCTCGTTGCTCTCGAGACTCCTCAACGACGGGCAACCAAGAACGTTAGGGGCCTCTTTCATCTGCCCTATCCGCCTAGACTGAAATCTCTAAGGATGTACAGTAGTCGATATCGGCTTTTGCGGGGGGATCCCATAATGGTTTACCAGATTCTGAAGAACCCAAACCACATTTGTCGTCCGCTGCTGGAATTGAACCACAACACTAAACTAAGAGGTCACCCTCTGAAACTGACAATTCATTATAGCCGGCTTGAATGCCGTAGCAATTTCTTTTCTCTCCGCGTGTATGAGCCTTGGAACGCCCTCCCTAATTATGTCGTCTCTGCTCCCAATCTGGCGATATTTCAAAAACGTGTTGACGATGCATTGTCTCACTTACATTTCATTTTCTGACTTGTTAGCCAGGGGCAACAAAACGCAATCAAACGGTTTCTTGCCAAACACCTAACCAATGGATTTATGGATTTAGACGTTTAATACGTGAACTTCTCCGCCATTCCACATAAGTCTATGGTGAGTCCACCACAACGATTCTCACTTTATTATGTAATTGATTTTCACAGTAATTTCCATCCCACGGGACTTGTTAAGCGATGCTTTTTTAGCCGTAATAAACCATTGTTCCATTGCACCACGCAGGAATCAGCGACGTGGTTTGGCGCAAGTACCCCATCTAACTACCCCGGGACAACACAAATCATTATCTTCTCGCTGTCTACTTGCAGTATTCCGTATTCCGTATTCTGGTAGGTTTACGAAGTAGAAGTAGACAAAACGGTGGCAAAAAAGCATGGGCCTTGACACTCAGATGCGCGACAATTGTTTATATATCCAAGCCGTTCCTGCATGGTTTGCTATGTGGTTTCTAGTGCGCCCGCATTGGAACGCCACGCAGTTGACCCAGGAAGTGAATATACATTGCTTTATGCGAATCAGCCCACTTTCTTCTCTTTTTACCATGTTCTATTTCACCAAGTCCTATTAATAGACGGAAACTATATTTACTAACTATTTACTAAGTAATTAAAATGACTGAAAAATGGAACAGTCTAGTGGAGTTAGTTTTGACAGTCCTTATGCAAATATATGGACCAACTTTATTGGATAAATAGGAGCAACGTGCATTATGCCAAAAATATAAGAATAGATATCCATGACCGAGCTTTTCGGGTTTTCGAGCTGATAGGAATTGTCACATATTGATCAGTTTAGAGCTTCCAACTGAGCTTTCATGCACCTAAATATACCTCTTCCTACGACTAAGGTAGGAAACTTTAAAACTTGTTATTAGGAAATATGTAAGATAACTCTGAAACGCATAATTTCAAATACCTTTCTTATTCATATCCAGCTATTCACAACTTTGTCCCAGTGTTTCATGTTTATCATCCGGATTGCGATAGAAAGTCGTGATAGAGATATATAATTCGCGAATTTCTTCGCATACCACGAATGTCAACCCCACGTATGGTGAATCAGTTTCGCTTGGTCAAGTGGAAACCACATTCGATTTCGTGATGCAAAATGCTTTAGTTTCGGAACTGCACACTCCAATTCGCAGCACCTCACCAGCGTTTTTCTCTCTCACTGGGCCAAAGTAAGATTCAAAGGCATGCAACTTTGTGAGACCATAGTGGTATGTGATAGAAGTAGATCGCCAAGTTGACGCATCAGATTCATCTCTTTTTTCATATTCGGCCTGTTACTGCCCTGCTTTCCTTCACTACTTATTGATTTCAGTGAGACTTTTGGCCCACACACAATTCAGTCAGCGTTAACCACATGGGACTAACACAGGTAGAAGAGTTGGGTGTCTCACCAAATCGCTTTGATCGCTTTTCATTTTGTGCAACTTGTATTCCGTTAATATACGCCAGTCGACCTGGGATCATCTTGTGCCCCAGTGTAGCGCTGAGCAGGGAGTGCAGTAAATCGATGGAATATGCATTCGCATGCTCTGTGTGGTAACGTTGGTGGTTGATAAGAGACAATGGTCAACCGGCTTTCTCAGTGAAAGCATACAGCCTAATAAAGCTTACAGTTTGAGGAACGGAGTGGGAGCTAACTGCACCGCTGATAAAAGTGTTGATTCACTTAATGATGGCTACTCTAGTGAATCACGCGACGCATATACACTTGCCTGAAGTTGGAATAAATTTGATTATGCTGATGGTCCGGGGCAAATTCTTAATATTCAGTGAAGTTCAATTTGAGATCAAAAGTGAAATTAAATCTAATAATACAAAATCAAACTGAGTACTCATTGTGAAATTGGCTGGGATTCCTCCCTAACATTGGAGTTACTTGCGTTTGATATGTCCATGTATTCCAGTAAGAATTAGCTAACGGGCTGAATCCGATATGATACCACTTATTCGGCAAAAGCCGTTTGAAGTTCCAAGGGGTATATCTCATGTATGTTTACGCATTTGTTAGTTAGGAATGGTATTTATTTGAGTACACTATGCTTACCTGCACAGAATGATGAATAAATCATGTGTAATATTAGATCATATCCGCTGGTCTTAACTTACCGAAAATGTGAACCAGGCGCAATTTGTCCAGTATTAGAAACAGGCAAAATGTAAACAATATAGCCATTTTTCAAATTACAAGAATTCCAACACTACTGTCTGCTTAGCGGCAAACCCATATTTTGAGAACTCTCAAGTATAGAAATAAATGACGTAAACTTATCTGATGCTTAATTTGTTTGTTCCCCAGCGGCTATGCCGATTGGTTGACGGTAGTCTGATGAGCTTAAATGCATTGCTGCCCTAATTGGCTTAACGGGACTGCTCTCTGTATCCCCCCGACTTGCATACAAGAAGCAAATGACACTAACATGTTGACACTCGCGTTAAAGTTGGAATTACAATAAAATCTGAACCCATATTAGTAGCAGACTGGTGAAGGCATTGGCATATGTTAATAAACAGTTAGTTTTATTAAAGTCTGTAAGAACGTTTAGTGTCATAGATTAAATGGCAGAACAAATAGTATCCCACGACAAAATTAACTTCCTAAGTTAGATCGTTTAACAATGAAGACATAGCGGCCCGACAAATATCGTATTTCTCCACGTAACCCGGACAGCTCAGGAAAGGCCAGCTGTTCGTGAACCCTCTGAAATTATTCACACGAGGCGCAAGCCAAAAACAACGGATACCTTCTCCTTGCACAGTATCCATAGCAATATTCCAACTGGTAGCTTACATGTTCATTAACATGCTAATATATTTATTAAGTAAGCTAATATTTGAATAAGCAATGAAGGACATAATGGTTAGTGGTGTGTTTGAGTGTGGAAAAACTTGGTGAGTCGTTTGGTACACCGCAACAATGACCACGGAATTTTCATTTATTTTGTTTGTCTCAATCACACCCTGACTGTTATTACCTGCATGATATTCAATGAATCGCAACATAGCATGAGTTTTTCGAATTACGACTAGAAACCTGTAATTGATTCCACAGTCATAGGAGATAAAAGACTGCGCACCTTGACAAATTCCTAGTGGCTGTTCTCCCAATATTTTAGGCTAGCTGATCTACGAATATTAAGTAATTTTAAGCCGACCACATACCTCTTTATAGAACGTTTAAGTAATACTTATGTTGGACGGGAAGTCATTTTATTCTTGGACATAATGATTTTGTGCTGCAGATAAAAACCTTCTCAGAGCCATTTATGAGATACTGACCAAGTAGGCTTCCATGCGATAGCTTATTACAACAGCGGCTACCAGGATCTGAAGCGTTATCTGTGAGTAGGCAACAGATGGGAGCGCAATAGCTCTTCTGTTGAATTGATCGCTATTTCATGCTCGGGAGACCAAGTCCCATCTCACCCCTTTCGTTAGTGGAGCCTTCAGCATTGTTCGCAGCTAATGTATTAATTAGCACGAACTTAACTAGATGATAGTCTACACGAGGGCGACAAAAGTAGGATACTCATGCCAATCTGCGCTGACACGTTAACAATAGTTTATGTTTCGTAAAGCTGGAAGTCATTCACTCTGATACGTGATAAAGCTCAGGTGTTTGAAATATATATAGTAGAAAATTCCACTCCGTAGATACATTGAGCCTCAGCGCAGTTAAGCTGGAAGCAGTTTCAGTTAATAAAAGATTTACCTTGATGCACTGCGTTTCCGTTTATTAACTTGAATAAGCCAATGAGAAAACTCGTACTTATTAACAAGGATTAAAACATTGGTGACGCACCATGGTCAAGTGGCTTTTGTGAACCAGCATTGGCTGGTAACTATTGCATTGGTGCTAGACCACCTGAGTTTTTTGCAGAAAGGTTATGCTTCAAAGCATATGTCGTGCTTAATTCAAAAACAGAAGGAAGAGTAAAGCCGGATTACTCCTGTCACTCTAGCACGGTCAGTGCATTTATTTATCGATGAGATCATTAGCCTTGGTCGCTTGGTTTGAGTTGGTCATCCATTTCAGCAGGCTTAGTAACTACTGCATAGAGAAACAAGCCCTTTCACTCGATGAAAATAAGGTCCCTCGTAGGAAGTTTATGGCCGTGAAGGATTCGTTGTGGCTAAAGTAAAAGGATCTTTGGGCGTCGGAACACGGAAAGAGTACACTGTCCAAAGGTTTCATTGCGAGAACGTGGTATGTGATCATAAAATGAAGCTATGAGGAATCTAATCGTGAAATTATGCTTGGAACTCAAAGTCCTTTACCTGAACGAAATCCATTATTCTGGGGATGACCCAGCATTTGATGCAAGCTGGTCAATCACGTAGGTGCTATAAATACAGACAATAGCTGGCACATAAGATCAATATCTGGCCAACAGCTGGCCAAGCGTCGCGCCTTGCGGCAACACGGTAGGTTCAGGTTCAAAGGCAGCTGTTCCTGCATGCCCTTCTCGATCGATGGCTTTGAGTAGTTTGAGAAAGTGGGACCGTTGAGTGCGCATCAGGACAGTGAATATCTTACATTATTTCTTCAGTAACCCATTACATCAGCAGACGTGGTTCACTGCAGGGCACTTTAATGCAATCCGTGTGCTGGAACGTTACAGACATCGTTATTTTGAACCCTGATAAGGGGACTGGAGTGGTCATACTAGACAGGCCAGTTTATTCAAGTAAGTTTGCGACAATACTGTCTGACTGCAAGAAGTTCAAGCCGGATACTGCCTTTGACACTGTTGCTTCGGCTGAGAAGTACTTTTGTCGCGAGCTACAACTCTTACAACTTCATCGCCTTGTCTCCGAAAACTAGAATTAAGCACTAAAACATGTGAGCACCCACACTCCACAAATGTATAGCCTTCCAATAGGATATGTATCAAGAATGCCCATTCAAGAACAAATCTCTAAGGTCGATTCAACCTACGACGCCATTACCAAATGCCTAAACGACCTGTGTGAATCAGTCGGAAAATCCATTTAATTACTTCCTAACCGGGATTGTCTAAAATGTACCCAGAATTTAACGTGTTCATTTGACGCACAGCGTCTATTCACAACCGTCCCACTGAACAAGACAGTTGATTATCTATCCAAAATTATCTCAAGTCAATAATATCAGACAATAGCTCCTCCCGGACTTGTTGCATCACAGGCTTCTTTTATGCATTTCGACAGACAGGCGGTATTACAATGGGCAGTCCACTAGGCCATTAGTTGGCGAATGTGTTGCTGATGGAATAGAAGGCAGATGATATCATGGAACCAGCAAATCTAAAAACGCGTTTGACCAATCTTAAACAGCTTATCATGGATTTCAACGATGTTCTCGTAGTTGCGACCGAGACACTACACAGTGTTCACTCAAACCTGTATGCCTTCCAACGTTTAACATTAGGCAAAATAAATGTCTTCCAAACCCAGACACACAGATCACACGGTGATTGGATGTTTCGATCCTGTCAGTTTGTTAAAAGGCCACATAGACAGATTGGTATTTGCATTTTAAGAGCTTCTTCCTGATGCAGACTAAATGTTTCCTCGTCCGGCTGCTATTTTGTCGAGCTCACATGAGTTGCACCACGGGCAAATTAGGACAGAATAAGTTGCTGTTCCAGACAGTAAAATCAAATATTATTCATTCCCATATATAAAGCGCCTTGGCGACGTAGCAAACAGTTTAAAAGAAAAGCATCTTCATGGAACTCATTCCACAATAATCCTATAATTAAAATCGCTGCGAAGCATATATATGCTTTAGTGAAAAGGGAGTAAAATTCAGCTAAACTAGGGTTATTTACGTGAACAAGACTTCTGCTGATGTGTTCCGTCAAGACACCGATAATGAGACAGCGAACAACCCATTGCTTTTATAGATGCAGCTGTAGCATTATAAACAGTTTAGATCTCGTGAACACTCCCAAGTGATTATGAAGGCGGATGGGAACAGGAACGGCTGAATCGATTGAGTTAAGACATTGAGTTGCCACAGGAATCGAAAGACAATTGCTGAGCACCGGCAACCGTCAACCCAGGTGAAACATTCACAGCCGTAATGAGCAGTCAACGGTCCACACGCAGATTACCGGAAGTCATTGTTATTAATCGAGAATGGCCAAAGATTTGTATGCAAAAACAACTGGTTATGAACCGGAATTTACCGTGGTAGTGAAAGCGGCGTCGATTGGCAAGCGATTTGCTAGATTTTGATCTCATGTGATGGAGTTTGTTTATCTATGGTTTCCGCATGATTGTGGTTGACAAATTGCATGAAATGACTAAGCAATTTCACAACTTTCGCCTTCTGATTTTTGTTTTAAACCACAAAGAAAATTTGCTCTTTCAAACTCTGTAAAATGCAGCAGGGGAATCCTGTCCTACATATGTAACCTGGAAAAGCACGAACGGCAGTGGAAGCGGCAAACATTGTACTTTGCAGTTCTCCACATCTTCCAAAACGTTGCTTCTTCTATTCTGTTCACTGTTGTGTCACCATCAGATCTAATCCATTTTTGTACTGATGATATCAGCCCGGAAGCATGTAAAGAGACCACTGTAAATGTAGCGGAGCTACTACTTCTTTCTTACCAAAGATCTTTCTAAGAGATGCGCTTTCCAACAAGGTGGAAGCAAGGAACTCTCACTCCTATTCATTAAAAGGGGAATGTCATGCGGATCGAGCCAACCACCGTGCTTTGTACATCCATGAAGGCCATTATGGTAGAAGCACTCACGGGTTATTGGGTAACACAGCACTATTTAACCAAGACAGCAGGGATTTCTTCAGAATCGGTATTGCGCAACAAACCTGCTAATTGCTTGCTCCGGTTAAACTTAAAGCGTTGATTTCGGCATGTCAGTCGTTGCGTTTTATCTGTTCTTCTCAAGTGTTTGACAGTCTAAATACCCGCACTCTCATTTTAAAACATTGGAGCTGCATTATCGGCGAGCTGGTTTTAAGTTGGATAGGCAATTTTCTCCTTCAACGACATCCGAATATGAGAGTTCGCAGCGCTATCACTGTCCTCATCAAATTAATATTTAGTTCATGTTTAATCCTGATAACACCTTAGACGATCTCTCGTGTTTGATCACCTCGCACTCTCACTGAGGCTCCTCTACGCTAATCTACGCTACTGCACGCCACTCAACTACGCACTCATGATGCCACCTCGGTTGGTGACGAAACGTTTACAACAAAATTGCCAAGCTCAGCGAACACTACAACCACCGTCTGAACAATCACAGCTACCAGTCTTCAACTCTATAGTCAGCTTCACATGTTTTGCTCTTCACTGATCTCCTACAGATACGGTGGGCCATCAAAACACGTAACCACCTAGCATTGTCGGATGATCTCAACAGTGTACAAGAAAGGACCACTCGGAACCTTCACCAATCCAAAGCCGCCAAGTGTGTGATAGATTGCATCGACAATCCAGTTAGTGGGTAATTTTGTGCAGCCCACTTTCGTTGAATGCGACTTAGGGGCAAGGGAGTAAGATGATCTGGACCGCACGCATCAAGTTGAGAATCGCCTATAAAGGCCTATTGCGGAAGGCATTCGGGTGATCTGACCCTTCCAACTTCTCTCTGATGCTCAACGGGAATAGTAGGCTTTATTGGTACTGTGCTGTATGCGTTTGATGGTCATAACAAAAGTTTATTCATGCAACAATTATGATTCCTCATGGGGATGTGAGTAAGAATGCGAACCCACTGAGAACGAAATCCCTTGGGTCTACAGCAGGCATTATCATTGCCTGTGTTACGACCTGATAAAGATGTATCAGATCCCGAGCTATACCAACAGCGCTTGCCATCGCCTTTTAAAACTAAATCACTTTACTTCAGTGGTCACGCAGTATAACCGGTTGAAATTCTGCAGGAGTTTATTCCACTTTTGTATGTATTAAACGTAGAACGCTCATTCCAATTATCTTGTTTTCTGTTCCACATTACTGATATTCAATAAATGTATTGATGACATACGTAAGCATATATATTTGATGATGTAGAAGTTTCTCGTGTGTCTCGTACTGATAATAATAAATCATTCATTTATGTAAGTTGCTATTTAATACGAACCTCAGTGTGTCCAGCTCGAGGTTCTGGTGAGAATCAATTATTTCTTCATTTCTTTGATGAAACTTCGTTTTCCGAAATAATTACCATTCCATCCTATGGGTCGTGTCATGCATTAGTCTTTATCACATGTTAAACAACAGTTTTCCCTAATCACCATTATACTCCGAAGTAAGCTTGTAAAACAGATTTCACGGCAACCTTTAGCATGCTAAAATTCCTTGGTCGATTATGGAGAGTAGGTTCGGTAGCCCAGAGAGATGCAATGACTTCTTTAAGTAGTAGTATGACTAATTTCCACAGTTCGTCTGGTCAAGTATATAAAACCATAAGAAAGTCAAGTAAAGTTCGTTGTCTAAATCCTCTCCAAGTTGATTAACTCATCTACATACCGGCTAGCGCTTATCTAGTCCCATGCCGCCTCCAATGATTACAGTCGAAACTGAATCGTGTCTCTCTTGCTTTTCCATCCTGCCATAGTATTTGTTAAGTAAGGCTATTTTATCATGTTTGGCCACCGTTATTTATCGGCAAGTGTTTACGTGATGGAAATCAAATCGCTTTGGTCACCTGTTGGAGCTACGCTGCTTAATGCTTCACAGGTACTGACTCTGGTTAAAGCTAAAATCCCGACTGCAACGCAGGACAACATATGGAGTATGACTAGACTTGTTAACTACCTGTTGTTCTGCAAATATCCTACGGCGTGTGTGCTGTTGAGGTATTTGAATTAACAACTCGTTTTCAATCTCTTGTCACTGTCGGCGTTTTCCGGAAGCTAAAATACGATGGTCTCAACTACCAATACACAGGCATTTTTCGTTAAAACGTGGTGCGATATCAGCCAAACCTTACGAATTCCTGCATATTTTGTACGGAAGAGCTACTTGAGACACTGTTACGGAAATCTGGTGGCTAAAATTGGTTGAAGAAGCGGTGGTTATGGTTTTCCGCATTTTCATCAACTTCCCAACCAACGATTCGTAGGGAACGTGATCCATCATGGTGGATTGCTGTTTAAAAGGACGTATAAAATATCATCCACAGGCCCCGAGGAACGATCATTCTCCTAGTCATTTATACCTCAGACTCGCTTTCTTACTGTTTACAGATGGTCGCATAACTATTCAAAGGTAAAGCGTCGTTTTCTTCTAAACGATCTACTACAAATGTAATTGTTAGGTCGATTGTCGTTTGTCTCCCCTGACGACACAAACTACAGCGCGGAAATTAACTGTACTTTAGCCAGTCGGTTTCAATCGCATGTATCCTACTATCGTCACATATGATGGTTGGATAACGCAGCGCTCATCTCCTGTATGTGTGTTGTTCCAAGTTAGGGAATTCATACAACTTTGATCCATTGGCTGCACGTTTATGCTCTCATCACTGTGCTACATTGGTGCATGCGCGTATGTGTTGCAAGTTCCAATGCGCTACTGCTAATGAGATTCATTCCCATCTTTCAGGCACACTGGGGATAGCTTTATTGCACGTCTTAGTTTCTTGTGGCTTGATGGCATTTTAATCCAACCGGATTATTGTTGGGCATTTGCATGCCGACGCTTCGGTTGACGGAATATCCAAGCAGCCAGCTTCGCTCGAGTGGTAAACTGTGCAGCTTTCCAGCATGCCGGGTCATGAGTTAATATAAAGTTTTACATTCTATCATGTTTCTTTAGTAGTTGGTTTAATTTAAATTTGGTGAGAAGAGGTTGAGTACCAATAGTATTAGTAAACTTGGTTCATCCGGCAGGTACACTTTGATGCCTTCTGCTTCTTCACAGTGGCTAGAGCTTCTGGAACACCGACTGGTTTCGTGCTAATCACGACACTTAGCGTACGGTGTGTACATGCGATCTACGTGTTAGTGGCCGAATAAAATACTGCCATTTCTGCCCTCCTAATTAGAACCGATTACGTATGAGAACGATTTGGCCAGTCAAGAAACAATGAACACTGATTTATCATGGGTAAAAAAACATGTGCTTGACAAGTCCCGTAGATTGGCTGGAGTAAAAATTAAAATTTGAAGGATCATCGAAAAGTAAATCCTTATTTCAAGCTTCCACCGAGGTAAATGCACTACTGCATAACAAGAGTTTTAAGTGGGAATGGCATGTGCATATGCAAAACAATATAGAGAGCAGTTATACTTCAGTAAGTGCGTGAGAAATAAAAAATGAAACGACAACGCTCACTAGTTTGTTTCTTCATTTGACAGATGTGGTGTGTTAATTCAATTTAGCTACATCCAAGTTAATCACATGGACACTACTACATATATCCTCACCGCCACGTTGCGGAGAGGGCCGTTAAGCACATGCTTAGTTTTGCGTTGTTTCGTCTTCCAAGTGGAATGGAGTATGTCAAGTAATACAAGTTTGAACGTGTCTCATCAAGGCATTTTTTGAAAAGCGTTAATGTAGGTGCTAGGATAACGTGAGTCAGAAGGGCGTTCCAGACACGGGACACACGGAGGGAGAAAAAGGTTGCTTCGGCAATCATGTCGACTGTAGTGCGTAGCCAGTTTGAGCTGATGACCTCTCAGCTGCAACAGATTGCCACATGGATGAGTTGGGTACGTCAACATTAAGTAAACCAGGATTTGGTCTCCTCTCTGATGTTGATATTTACCGTTGTACACTGTCAGAGACTACCGTCTGTGTTGGTAGGAGAGACGAAACAATCCTTTAACGAGTTTGGTGGCTTTACTCTATGGAGCTTCAAATGCATCGACGTCGCACTTGCGCCAGGGATGCCAGGCCTGGATCGCATATTCCGCCTGAGGACTCACGTAGGTGTTCAGCATTTTCGGAAAGATTGATGGCTCAAAATTGCCGAAAGCCCTTTGCAAGTGTCCGATGTTGACCGGCTGTTTTTGATGCGTTTTCAGCCTGTCTCCAGCAACCAAGGTTGTCCTGCACGATCACCCCAAGGTCGTTTTCGTGGGAAGCATGTTGTAACTGCCGGTCCCCAAGTCGGAGTGCATAGATAAGCTGATGGTGTATGCTTACGACTTTGCACTTGGTCACCTTGAACTGGAGTCGACTGTAGGATGACCAAGTATAAGTGCTGTCGAGATCGCGTTGCAATGTCATGTGATCATCCGATGTCCTGCTATCATGCCAACTTTATATTTCATCTGCAAATATTAAGAAATTCGAGTGCAGTACACTGGCGAGATTATTAATGAATGTGAAGAATAAACGTGACCCCAGTACCGATCCTTGAGGCACGCCACACTGAACGTCAATTGGGTCGGAAATGGAGCTGCGGACTCCCACATTCAGCTGAGGTTGAGCGAGGAAGTTACCGATCCAACCGAGTATAGGGTCACCGATTCCATAGCTATGAAGCTTGTGAAGGAAAATGCGGCGGTACAAACGATCGAAAGCTTTCGAGAAGTCCAGGTAGACAACGTCGACTCCCACTCTGGCATCAGCTGACTGTGTCCAGCTTGCTCGGGCTAGCAGCAACTTTGTAGTGCACGGTCTATTTCCGAGGAATCCGTGTTGCTGTGCCATTAGCATGTTGTTGTTCTCAAGATATCCCATGAGCGCCTCAGCAATTATACGTTCCATTACTTTGGATAAAACTGGGAGGAGGGTGATTGGACGGTATTTCGAAGACTCTGAACGATTATCAGTTTTGTAAATAGGAGTGACGAGTCTATGTTTCCACATTGTCGGAACCTGCATTTCGTTAAGACAGCGTTGCAGAAATCGAGCTATTGGTTCGGCAAGGTTCATGGCCGCTGTCTTCAAGGCCTTCGGTTTGATGTCGTCCGCGCCACTTCAGCTGGGCACGCGCAATGACGTTAGCCTTTTCATCACATTGACTGCCGTGAACGATACCTGGTTTAAACCTGGTGTCGATGGAAGCTGTGTCAAAAGTAGATGAAGTGATGATTTACTCCGGAAAGTATGGCTGAAAAGTTGGCGAAGCACGTTGGCTGCATCTTGTGCGGTTTGCGCAAGACCATCTGTTGCACGTAAAACCAGGATCACGCGCTACCCTCCGCGGAGCTTGTTGACGTGTCTATACAGCAACTTGGGATTTGTACTGATTTTCGCCGCTAAGTTCTCTTGGTGCTGAAGTTCGTCTTCACGGATCAACTTGACGCAGTGGTTTCGTCTAGTTGTGTAAGTACCCCAGGTCAGGTTGTGGTGGATTAAAGGTAGATACTACTGCGTCGGTTATAAGTAGTGTGGTGGTGCAAGATGACACAGCAACAGCGAGCCCTGCCGACTTCCCCAAAGTTGAAGATGACATCAGGATTACAGTTCCATGCGCACGAGGAGTGAACACAGAGGCAAGCACTAGTTGGGGAACATTCCATGGAGATCACGCAGATGAGCGGACGCCTCCAATGTATGGACGAACACACCTAGTGTAAGCCACTTTAGCAGTAAACAAATTACCGGCTTCCCCTTCGGGTGCTTGTTGAGAAGACCTTGGTATATAACCAGGTGAGGGCATTGGTGGTCAGAAGCATGTTTGTGATTGCTGGTTTCCGGTGAGTGTCTATGCCGACCCTTGCGGGTTCGGCTACCGGTGATTTTGTTATAGGTCTGATGACGCAGGCCGCAGGACCAGTTCAGGTTGTTGTATATTGCTCAGCACCAACAAGATGGTGACCATCCTATCCTCCTTCATCTGTCAGGGTGTTTCGGCATTGTTTCCGTACTGAGCTACACAGTGACAGAATTGTATTGGTAAGTTGCTTGCTCAGTGTTACATTGTCTATCTGTGGCCCGGTGCCTATTGCCTTTATGCTTAATTCAGATGGCAACATTTTACTCTTTTTGTGCCACAGTTTGATCACATATTCTGCCATCAGTTCGTAGTGCAATGTTCCTTTTACCACACGAAGACCGCACCCTAGTTAGTTAGGTGATAACGATAAACGATGTCAAATTGGCGATAACATTTTCGAGTGAGAGTACTTCATGAAGAAAAGAGCATTCATCCCAGTCATGCACTTAGACCTCTAGCTGGCTTAGTGACTGGAGCTCGGGGACACAGTAAATAAGTATAGATTTTGTGTCTTGTTTACGGAAGTCATCCGGATTTTTTTGCATTTCTGGTGTTCGCTCCAAAGAATATTTGGAAACATTCGAACAGCGGTTGTGGTGGTACGGAGGCGAGTGGATGTCAAAAGAACTGCCTCTACATCATTACCTGCCTGAAGTGTTACTTGGAGTAACCGCGCTTCACCGTAGTGTAGGGAATTTGGGTGATGGACGAGACCCTTCATACTGACTGGTTTTGCTTGAACCCCTATTATTTGGCACAGGGAGTCCCAAGGTGTTTGTCCTCTAGTATTTTATCATTTATGGAGTTCGCCCAGGATTTAGTCACATTAGGACATATAACAGTTAAAGAAGTATGGTAGAATTTCATGTTCTCTTTCTTGGAGAGACCAGTGGCTACTTTCTTCTGTTGGACAACTGATGAGGTCTTGAGTCCCGTGATGGTATTGACAGTACTAACTCGTTTGGCAGCAAGCGGGGTTGCAATGAGAGGTGCCTCCGTGATATGGGTAGCAACGACAGAAGCGTAGGTTGTCGTTCCTCTAACAGTGTGTAGTGTGGCGGGTGATTCTGCTGAGGAATGTGTGGCGAACGCATCTTTAAGAGCAGGCGCTAGTGTCGTGGTGGTTAACTCTGGAGCATTACTCTTATACTGTGCTGCATTGGAGCTGGATGTTGCGCATCGTTTTCGAGGCACTGCTTTGTCTGGTTCATGTGAGAGAGCTTTCACGGTTGCGGCCTGCTCTACAATCTTCGTCGGTCTATCGTACTTCTGCGCCAACACAGTCAGACAGCTGAAGAGTGGAAGAGACGTACACTCAGTGTAGAATCAGAGAGAATCAAATGTACTATTAACCTTTTTTACCTCGCTGAGACTAAGACGAGCACATCAAGCATGAAGTATTTTCGGCAGTTTCTGCAATCCATTCCAACTTGCACAAGTTTTACACTGCTGTCTACGCCACAATTAACGTTCATTTTGAAAGCCTTTGGCTTAGCTTTCCGTGGGTAAGCAGTACGTGCCATTGTCTGTCAGACCTGCGGAATTCGTTCGTTGCAATGCCTGCACTGGTACGCTAAATCCAAACGCCGTCGGTCAGGTTGATGGTCTGGCAGACAACTGGTCGAGTGCTGTAAAACAAATCAAAGATGGCGGACACAGACGGCAGTTGGGCTAATCAGGGAAACCTCCGAGTGTAGCCGGAGAATATCCACCAAATGCGCACAGATGGAAAAGTACACTAAAAGCAAATTAATGGTACCAAATTCACACAGAGCAAACACGTATAACACAGTATTTCCAAAGCAAAAGTAAAACGCAACACGGTAAAGCAGAAATCAGCCGCGTCCGTGGGTACAGCCAGATTTGTGCGAAAATGCCTAAGTTGGTTGCAAACCGAGCTTTCCCAAATGTTTCCTCTGCCACCCGTACGTTAACATGACTACCATCAAGAACTCTACAAGCCATTGTTTGATACTAAATAAACTCACTACAACGACAAAAACGTTAGATTCATCTTTATTCAACCGTAGCCAATGTGAGCTAGCTTTAAATTGTCTGGGTTTGATTACACCTGTCTGTGCGTTTAATTTGTCGTGAAAAATTACGTTTAAACAAAGTGGTTTGTGGTCATCAAGAATCCGGTTTGAACTAGCAGCCAGACATTTGGAGTTGTTTTGATATGTTCACTGTACTTACGCGGCAGTTAGATTCGGTATAATGAGAATGCTCATAAATTCGTTTTGATTAAAACTGTTCACTGCCTTAGATCTGGTGACAAAAGATGCCTATCGGCCAACTTGCTTAAACACGTGAAGATGATGCATCAGAAGTCAGCGCCCGCAGTTGCATAAATGGGAGCCATTCATTCGTTTTGTCATGGAACGCAAAACAGCGTGTTTGTGATTAGAGACGTTTCCGGAAGCTCAGTAGTGGCTGTACCAAACAGCATCGCGTAACTTTGATTTAGACTTAATCTACATTTCACCTCACGTGTTTCAAAACCATCGAAATATTGTATGTTTCAATTGGCCCAGAATATATAAGTAGCATTGCCGGATGTACAGCTTTTATCCGACAGATATGCATACTTGTGGTAAACACTCTCAGTGGAATGACAGCCCATTAAGTTTAGGATGAGTATTGATCCAAACGCAATGAGGCAATTTGAAATGCATGCAAGAAAACAACAAAAGTCTCATTTTTATCAATATTACAAGTTTTGTAGACTTTAGAGAAACCAGGTATAGATCATTCTTGAAGAATTGGTTGTGCCAATGGCTTTTGAAAAGCTAGTCGAAATAAATTACCACTACTCAAGATCGTGCGCCAATAGTTGTATTTCATTCTTCATCACTAGTCTGCTGTTCTAACCCCTGGATAATTCAATCCAATCCGCTAAGATATCATAGATTTGCCATGGTAAACGGATTTATTCCGGCACAAGGATCTCCGGATTAACTTACTAATTACAACTAGAGACATGTAGACAGCGCGAATTAAAATTATCTGGCAAGCAACTGTGTGGCTAGCAACTAAGTTCACAAATATTAGGGCCATACTAAAGTTAGGCCTTCATCTATGATTTTAATAAATCGAGCTAAACAAATCAAGATTCACACAAACACGTGTTTCTTAGAAAGAACATTCACTTAATTATTGCGAACTTGATTATACAATGGAAGAATTCACGTTCATCTCAATTCCTATGCTTGCTACAGTGGGCATTGAGAGCCGATCTGAGGACAGCTTGAATCAGCTGGTTAAGTGTTATTTTACTGTGTTCGACGCATCCTCCAAACAATTGGGCTAAAAATAACGCTGTTTCACAAAAACGATTGTAAAGCGTTCGATATGAGACCATCGCTTTTAGTGATTCTGGAGGCTCGAAGCCATGTAAATTAGCTTTATGAATGCTCGAAAAACAAGTTCAGATTTAGACTAAGGAGACAGCTAAATGATGGGGAGATGAATTCGAAATTTGCAAATCAAGGCTATTCAATGCTGCAGTGTTTGTCTAACTACGCTCAGTCAAAACTAAGTGTAACAATAGCACAAGTGTTTAAACCATTAAAAACAAAAACTTAAAGGTCCCGTAGAAAGGTTATGATGAATAATGTAAGAACTATGGGAAAGTGTGAGAAAAAGTAGGTAAACACCACTTTTCGGGTTTCGGAGCACCCGCCGTGTGTCATGCGTTGCGACACAAATTACAATCGCAGCTTCGGTTGACTTTGAAGTCAGCCTCTGCCAATACGGTCACTGGGACCGCCACCGAGGTAGAGAGTTTCGGTGTGGCTTTCTGTCATTCGGTTGGTTCATCATGGTATACGTACAATAATCTGTAACTTAACGAAGTCCATATAGATTGACGACCAATCTGTCATTTGTAAAGTCATGTCGCCTTCTGATAAGCACGTGCATGATTTGAAAATTTATGATATATTCTCGGAGTTGACGGACAGTGCAACCTCTAACGGACACTCGGATCAGACCATGGATGATGAGTCGTGTGATATGGTACAGCGAAATTAGTGCATGGCCATCTTGGGCTTTGAACTCTGTCACTGTGTGAGTGCAGATGGCGAATTCCGAGAGTGTATTCCGCGCTTGGCAAACACGTACTAAACGGAAATACCGACGGCATTCCAAACGACTGTACTGCTCTGTCAGCTTGAGATGGTGGCCTCAAAGACTGCACCTGTGATTGAGCTACAGCAAATAGTATTAAGTGTAGTTGGGATCTTTCACATTCGGGTAAGTCAAGTAAATAAGATTCCCACGTGGTATCCAGTATTGTTCGCCGAACACTGCGCAAACTGTTAACCTTTGTACAAAGGTTTATGGCATAAACCCCTGACATTCTTGTTTGTCCGGTACTAAGGTATCTCCAAGCCGGTGAGGTCTTTCTTCAGCCATGGCTGTCAGACCTGTATTGCCTCTTTCACATGTAACGTCTGTATGAATCGGGAAGCTGCTGAAACATTAACAGTATAATCGTATGAATGCACCACGCAGGTGGCCCAGGTGTTGCTGGCGCTTCGTGAAGCCATTTCATTTTGATTTAACAAGACAAGTGTTAGTTGCAGCCAAAACCCCCAGATCTTTTACTTGCGAAGCCGCTTGAAATACCTGGTCTCCTAACAGCAAGCAGTACACCAGCTGGTTTCGTTAGTGAAGCACTCTTCATTTTCACATTAAGCCGAATTATATTATGAGTTTGTTTTTGCGTAATCCCTATCCAAATCGAGTTAAAGTCGAGTATTGTCATCTGGTTCTTGATCACTCTCTAAATCTTGCTGTCATCGGCATCAAGCTTGTGAGGTGCGCCATATCCTTATTATATAAAGGATCTTCTTGGCCCCAATACCGATCTCTTT
Organism: Dicrocoelium dendriticum; assembly: GCA_944474145.2. NCBI lineage: Eukaryota > Metazoa > Platyhelminthes > Trematoda > Plagiorchiida > Dicrocoeliidae > Dicrocoelium > Dicrocoelium dendriticum. Next base: position 133,528,447 of record OX104063.1, read on the forward strand.
GATACTCTGCATTCGACATGGATGGGATTTGATGAGGAGTTATGCACCTTTATCTCCAAGCGCCTGTGTAGGGAAATGCTTCTGATACACTCTAGTGGCTGATCATTAACGCCAATGATCTTGTGATTAGAGAGAAGGATGCTATGTTTCGATCTGTTAAATGCTGCTGTTAAGTCGATAAAAACTACATCAACACACGTACCACTAACCCTTGCGTCGGTCCAGCTGGATCGTCCTAGCAGTATACTTATAGTGCACGATTGATTTCGTGAGACTCCATGCTGCAGTTAGTCAAAGTAGGTAGATTCTTCCAAGGAGGGCTTCAGCGTATCTGCAACCATGGCTTTCATGACATTTGAATACATCAGTAGGAGGGCTATAGTCTGGTAATTAGCTGGATGGGAATGAGCACTTCTTGAATTGGGCTTATCATCTCATGTTCACACATGTAGGACACATGCAGATCGTCAAAGCAACGTCTCGTTTGCTTCGCTGTAGTCCTGTGATCATCTTAGATTCACGGCACCCACAGTTAACAACAACTATTTCCATGGTAAACTCCAGGTGTAGGATGGAGACGTAGTGTTAAGTTACAAAGTGTAAGTGGATGAGTGCATCGTCCAACCGTCTTTTAAGTACAGTTAATGTTGGTGCAGAGACGACCGATTCTGGGAGCACATTCCACGGGTGACAGACACGGATGGAAAAGAAATTTCTGCGGCACTCCAGACGACTGTATTGTTCTGCGAGTTTTAATGAGTGGCCCCTCAGGTTTGTATTGCTGCTGAGTTGCAGTAAAGGGCGGCACACATGATGTGGGTCTCGCAGAACCAAGTATGCCATCATCAGGTTGCCTCGTAGTCTGCGATAGCTTCCGCGGAACATTCCCAGTCGTTGCAGCCTCTCCTGGTAGGAAAGATTGCGCATTCCAATTACGTTCTTAGATGTCCGGCGTTGTGGCTGCTCCAGTGCATTAAGGTCGTGTTTCAGCCATGGATGCCAGGCTTGAATTGCGTATTCGAAATGGGGGCGAACATACGCACTGAGCATTTGTCGAAATATGGAGCTGTTTATTTGTCCAAACGCCCGCCTCAACAGCCGGACGTGTTGGTTCCCGATCTTCGAGGCCTTTTCGGATTGCCTGGAGCAACCCAAATCATCTTGAACCAGGTCACCCAAGTCAAGTTCGAGAGTTGAAATTTGTAGAGTATTCGTTCCGAGTCGGTATGAGTAGCTGCTTTGATGTCAGGTAGAAAGCACCTTCCATTTACTGACGTTGAAATACAATAAGTTTTGGGTCGACCATTGATACACCGTATATAAATCACTCTGAAACACATGTTGGTCGGCGTTCGCCTGGATCCTGCGCCAGATCTTGATATCGTCGGCAAACATTAGGAAGTTTGAAGCGATTCCCTGTGCAAGGTCATTAATAAACACCAAAAACAAACGTGGACCAAGAACTGAGCCTTGCGGCACACCACACTCGACTTGTATGGGGTCCGATAAAGAGCTCCGAACTCTAACCACTAATTGCCGTTGAAGTAGAACGTTGGGGATCCAGCTTAAAAGAGGGTCTCCGATCCCGAAATGCTGCAGCTTGGATAGTAGTATCCGATGGTCTAGACGATCGAAAGCCTTGGAAAAATCCAGGTAGATCACGTCAACACCTTCTCCAGCGTCAGCTGCCTCGGTCCAACTACTGCGTGCAATTAGTAAATTAGTTGTACATGGCCGCTGTCGACGGAAACCGTGCTGTTCAGGAGTGATGAGGTTGCAGTTTTCCAGATAGCACACCAGTGCATTGGCAACTATGGGTTCCATGACCTTGGAGAGTATAGGAAGAAGGGATACTGGGCGGTAGTTGGAGGGATCAGTTCTGCTTCCACTTTTGTGAGTTGTGGTTATTATTCCAAGCTTCCTCATGGCGGGAACTTGGTTCTGGTCTAAGCAGCGCTGGAAAAACAGAGCTAAAGGTCCTTGCAGTTGGCTTGCTGCTGCTCCCAATGCCTCTGGACGAATGGTGTCGGCACCCGGCGAGCTGTGTTTGCGTAGAGAAATCAACTTTTGCAATACAGTCTCTGCAGTAAAATTGGTGTTGGTTAGTCCTGGCGAGCAGAAGACAAAGCTTGCTAGATAGCTTGATGGCAAGACTCTTTGAAACGTGGGGGCATATTGCATCTGCAGCGCGTTTGCAGCTTCTATAGCCGTTCTTGATGGGCCATCAGCCGTCTTGAGTGGAGGAAATCCTTGCCTCACCTTTCGTAGGCGATTAACGTGCTTGTACAACAGTCTCTACTTTGCACTGAAGGTTTTTGCGATGTTCTGCTGATAGGCGGCTTTGTCTTCTCCTAACAGTTGAGTGCAGTGGTTACGTTGGGCTACGTAGTTGTCCCAAGTTTCTGGTGCTGGAGCTTCTCTGTACAATCTCCATGCTGCGTTGCGTACTGCCATCCATTTTCGAGTTCTGCTCCTAACGAAAGAAACTGATTGGCACTTATCGCTAGCTTTTATCGCTGCAGCCTGTGCAATCAGCTGACTGAAGTTCTTGACGAACTCGAGCCAGGCGACTTCCGGGGGTTCTTCTTCGAGGGAAGACTATGTTGTGGCGCTGACTAGCTGGGCAGGTCGGTAGTAACTTGTGATGGTTCACACTGTCTCATCGTTATCATTCAGATATTCTGCATAGCAGACGAAGTTGAAACTGATGATTGCGTGATCACTGCGACCCAACGGGCAGTCTAAAACCAATCCATCAATCATATGCTCCTCGTTGGTAAGCACAAGATCCAGCACAGATGGTCTGTTACTTGTCCTGAACCGAGTGGGCAGTGATGTGGTTGTAAAGGGGAACAGTAGTTACTTGCTCTTGAGGTCGGTTTTGAATTGTTCACCGATCGTGGCAGGGGCTTCTAAACAATGTATGTTGAAATCACCCATGATAAGTATGTGAGTGTACTTTTGTTGTAAACTGCACCTTAAAGCAGCCGCTAGGTGGTAGTCGGTTTCGGGTGTTGAGTTAGGGGCACGGTACACCAAGACAATAAGGCAAGCGTCCCTGCCTTTTAACTGCAACGGGCACCAAAGCGGGTCGGGGAACTGCGAGACTGAATCCTCCACAGCTTCGCACTGTAAGTCTTTTTGTTAACACAGGATTACCCCTCCTCCTTTTGTGAGCATGTCGTTCCGGATCAGCGACATGCTCGGTAGCGAAACTTCAGCCTCCGTCATTCCCGTGTGCAATCACGTCTCGGAGATACCAATGACATCATACGACCCGGAAGCTTGGCGATCTTTCAGTTCAGCCAGTTTGTTAGAAAGACCCTGAGCATTTGTATACAAGCAGGCCAGTTTCTCGGTCTCTAGGAGCCCGCAGAGAGGTGAAGCTGTCAAGTGTGGGAGAATGCCGACCGATGGAAGGTCGGCAGTTACTCGTTCTTTTGATGGGTCAATGATACCTCGTTTGCAACTTGATTCGGCCAAGCTGTGTCCCAACCTTCGTTTAGACCTACGTCAGAGTCAATTAAAGCAGCAGTCAAGTTACGCTTTTGTACATTCGTCGGTATGCTTGCTGCTTCAGTTGCTTTAATATTTGAGCTGTGCATAGTGTTTGCGACCTTTAACCGAATTTCGGAAGGAAGATGTTTCCGATTTCTCCGCCATCGATCCAAAACATCCTTTGCTTGTTGCTCTGACTGAACCACAATTTTTGGGATCCCAGTGCCGCATTCTCTATAATTTGGTGAGAGGTATCCTGGTGAGCAATAGTGACACAACATTATCCAAAGAAAGTGTTTCACGAATGAACCGCCACTGTTCTAAATCGTGCTTTCCGGTCTCTTGAACATCGTTAGAAGGATGTTCTGGCACGCCATGTATGAAGATTGTGTTTAGGCGGTCTTGCTTGCTGTGCCCCTCTTCGGTGTTTCGTTTTGGTTGTCGCGCCCTCCAAGGGACATCAGGATAGATATGTATCCCACAGGATCCGTGTTTTAGCGCGCTTGCGGAGAGCAAAACGTTTTCTACGTCGGTGGAGGATTCTAGAGTTACTCGAATAAGTCTGGGTTCACCATAGTGTGGCGAGTTCGGATGACGAGTAATTCGTAACAAGTTTATGGGCTTGGCTTTGATACTCATGTGCATACACAATGAGTTCTATTGGTCTTGGTCGTCTGAAAACTTATCCCGCAATGTGATGGCGGGAGATTCAAGGACATTTAAGCATACAACAGTCCGGGCACTGTTGTTGGATCCCTTTCTCGTCTATCTACAATGTATGGTACTCATTTGTCCTGACTTGTTGACAAGTGATTGTTTGCTCTTTTTCTCTCCATTTGTGTTAACGGTGTTTACAATGGAAGAGGACGCAACGGCGGCCTCTCGGTGGACCCTTGCAGCAATCTCTGCATATGTAACTGATGTTCTGGGAGGCTTAGTCTCGGCAATAGATTTTTGAGCTATAGGTATCAAGGGTTGGTGTTTGGCTGCTCCATCCTTGGTAATGCTAGATGTCAGGTCTAGAGGAATTTGTTTAGCCAGACGTTTTGAATGGTGCCTGATTTTCGTTGCCGTGAGTACTGTTTGATTCCCATGGGTACAGTCTGTTTTCGCCCGGCTTTCTACCAAATTTGGAGAAGACAACGAAGATGGAGAGATGGCTGAGTGCGGTTCAGGGGAAGCGGATCGTTCAGCATTCCGTTGCTTAGAAGCCGCTACGCTTCTGTGGTCCATACGCGCTTCCATTGAAGTAATCTTATTGATTATCTTCTGATCTGCTTTTGCGGTTAACCGGTCGCATTTCTCAGCTAGGATAAGCAAGCACGTAACGACGGGGATGGTGGAACACGCAGTACAGAACCCAAATGCATCTTGGGAGCTATCTCGCTCCCGTAACTGTTGTTGGAACACATTTGCACATTTCGTATGATACCATTCCAAACAGTGCGAACAAGCCAGACCGATTTTTACTACTCGATGACATTCTCCTAACCCGCAAATGCCTTTCGCTTGGAGTCTCTTCGGTTTCGCCTTTCTGCCATTCAATTTGTTGTCGTTACCTGACCCAGTGGGTTGCTTAGCGTTCTGTACTTTACAGCTTTGAGAGCGGCGCACATCGACTAGAAAACGCCGCTACAAATGTGTACTGTTTCACCCGGCCTAACGAAACCATTGTGCAAAGTGAAAAGTTGCCTAACAAATGCACGAACGCATTTCATCCAAATATATTTGACATTTAATTTTCTCGGTAGGTTCCATGTATCTTGCAAAATTACAAGCACAGCAACTTCTAAACACTTGTAATTTGCTAGTAACAAATTCCATAGACTCCAGGGTTTGCTCTCTCCTCCTGAATGCCGGTCCCGAGATATTCTACATTACTGGTTAACTGTCGCATTGAGTATAACATATTAACTTAATCCGACTTGGCGTTGGATACGGCCCCTTTATTTTGGTGTTTAGTATTTTCCCATGGCGACACCTTAAGTCTATTTATTTTGCTTGAATTATTACTATTTGCTAGTATTTTTCTTATTCTCGGTAACCTTAGTTGGGGTAACAAGGTTTTTTGCGTTTCGAAGTGTCACATATAGACTGTTGTTTGCGCTGAACGGAAAGTATCCTTGAGTAGCTCCCCTTGTACAATAGATTAATTCCGTTCTCTATAACAAAATAAACGAAGTGTACTCTATTCCATTCCTTTGCTCTTGAGTGTGCTGACAGCTACTTTGTTGGTGAACTGCCCATTGTTTCCGCGTTTCATAATAATGTCTTTTAGTTGTTTTCACTGAGGTCACTGCTTCTTTTCGGTTTCTTGCCCTCCTAAATTCTTCAACTACTGCGATTTGTCACTCATAAATGTTTATGTGTGATACGTCGGCGCTACGAAGCTTGTTGTGGTGGAGTCGAAAGTCGGCTCAATTAGGATCATTAAGATATATCTGAGAACAAGATGCGACGAGTCCCCATTGTTCAAATTGCTACAGGGAAATAACTGCTTTCAACTTTTTCAAGCTCGAATTCCAGCTGAAACTGTCAAGTTGCTTCATCGCGCAAAGTTGTGGGCGTGCTTGTGTGGAATTTCGTTTCTCTCGAAATGTGTTCTGCTGCCTAGATACCCGGGTTTGGTCCTCAAGTTGCTGCGTAAAAATACACTCAAATCATCTGCGGCTAAACGCAGACGCATGGCATCCGCTTGCCTGGAGACGTCCAAATCAAAACTTGTGAGTTTAATGGGAAGTCATGCACGCTTACTACCAGAGACAGAGGATCTAGCTTTGTGTTGTCGGGTTGCGTTTGCTAACTTTTGTAAATCCCCACTCGACCATACAAGGTGAAATCAGAATACTCGGTTGGTGAATTCACTGCCAAATAGCCAAGCGAAGAAGCCAATCATCCGTGATCCTAGTAACTACGTGGTGAATTTATCGGACGTGCAACTTGATGTGTTACAGTTAGAGGTATTGTTATACGGACTTGATTAAAATGTTGCCCCTAGAAATCTGAACGGGTTGTTTACAGAAGTACAATTTGTGAACGTTCTTGATCAATTTAAAAAGCTTCAACTCTTCAGTCCTGACAACTTGGTTGCTTGGTTTAGGAAAAATTGACTGACTAGCCCACGAAGTAAAGATAGTACCGCTGAGTGAAAAATGCGCACTTACAAGTCGACGCCTTCAGGCGCTACGCGAACTACGTACTAAGGACGTGGTTGAGACAAATCAGATAAGTGTTCTGGAGTAATCATGAACAAGGAGGAGTCATGAACGAGGCCGGATACGCTCAGCAAATTAGTATCTCACTTAACGACAAGAGCAAGTTTGAAGGACTTAAGAAGATAAGAAACGTAGCCGACGTCGAAGCGCGCATAGGTTCCCATCTTGAAATCTTTCTTCTTCATCTGGTAATTGATAGTGACATCTGTAACTGTTTGAAGCTAAATGGCAACACTACTCCACAGCTGTACAGATCACCAAAATTGCACAAGGGCGGAGTACTACTTAGACCAATTCTATCAGTGATAAATGCGCCGCAGCAAAAATTAGCTCGCTGGCTAGTGAAGATCCTTTACCTCTGCAACAACAGGCTAATCCCTATAGTCTTGAGAATTCTTTTCAAGTTTTCGATGAATTGGACAATATCAACCTGTCCGATAAGGTGATGTGTTCATTAGATGTGGAATCACTGTTCACTAACGTTCCGCTACACCAGAGAGTGGATTAAATCTGCGAACTAGCTGAGCAATCTGCTTGTTCGATATCAGTTCCAGTCGGACTTCTGAGGTAATCATTGCTGTCGTGTACTGAAAATGTTGGCTTCCACTTTAAGAATACGCCATACCGTCAAATCGCTACAGTGGCAATGGGTAGCCCATCAGGATCTTTACTCGCCGATCTTTTTTATATTGATGCTAGAAAGAGGCATATCTACAGAAATAGCCGAGCTGCCAGAATATAAGTGTTTTGCGGATGACATGCTGCCCTTGTGTTCATCGGAGCAACAAATCGTGAAGTTGGTGGAGCAGCTTAACAACGCACTTGCTAATTTGCGGGCCACCTGTGAGGTAGAGAAAAACAACTGTCCCTCCTTCTTGGACAACTTTATCAGTCGCTGACTAATTAAGAGGACCATCTACGAAAAAGATACATTGTCCGGTCAATACCTGCATTGCACCAGCTTAACACTAGTGCGGTACAAACGGACACTTTTGAAACAGTTAGTACGTCGCACTAGACGAATCTGCTCGGCGGATTTTCTGGCCGAGAAGCTAGAGCTAAGTATAATTACGAATGGTTGTTCTCGCAGATTAATAGAGAAATATAGACAACAGCGATGACCAAATGAGGTAGTGCATACAGCGGCTAAGATAAAGGTCCATAACGTGTTAGCTTTCAAGGGTGACTTTTCTACACTGAAGAGCACTAAACGTTTAATTTCTGCTACGCAGTGAAGTTACCATGCTGCTGAAGTTGTGGTCATTAACCGAACTCGTAATTTGCCTGTTCCTCGGACGAAGGAAGCTCAGCCGATTGGGGCCATTTTACACTACATATACCAATTCGTGTGTGTTTGCGGATCCAGTTTCATAAGCAGAACTAATCCATCTTTGCCTTCCCGAATAAAGGAACTCGTGTCGAGGAGTGTTCAACGGGAACTTGAACAACATCCCTGCTCCCCTGAATCTTCATGCTTGTGCAGGCCGCCAAGTTCCTTAATAGGTAGACATCGACTGGTTACACGTCACCGTACGCAGCTCAGGTCAGCGTTCACAGTAGTGTTACTTCAACCTAATCCTCTCTTTCTCCGTTTCCCCGAGGCCTTAGCAATGAGCCGGAGGTGTGTTCAAAAACAATTATTTGTTTTTAAGAGTACCATGGATACAGAGATGAAACATCGGTCACAGATTTTGCACCTCAAGCTTGGCCGATCGAACCCATAGTTATTTATATAGTTGCATCCCATTTTTTGTTATGGTACTGATGAGACAATAAAAAAATGCGTGCGTCCACCAGTCAACGTCGTCCTACCACTTTGTTTAAAAACGGCAGTAGCCCATATACATCCATATTCGTCTTTTCCAGTGTAAATATTTCCTCTCTCCAGATGTGTCATGATGGTGTTTTTTGTAGGTCGCATTTCCACAAATATGACGTTATAACATCTGATGAGCAAGACGCACCCGAATATCCTATGGCGTTACTAATATGTTGCTGACTCACAGGAATCATTGATATGATTCCTTGCACGTGTCTGATCCGCAGACAACAGGCAATACCGATGTATGTATCTTTTAGCTCTCTATTTTCAGTACTCAGCATTCAGTATAAGAAAAGCGCACCTCGAGAGCCTCGCATACCAAGACGTACGTTACAGCTCGTCATGTAATAGTTAGGTCATAAAATGCTTCTCGGGCTTAAGTGCAGTCAAGTTAAGCTTTTCCGAAGGCCAATCAGCAGTGGGCTTGATATGAGCAGTGCAAAGATGGAATCGTTGTTTGAAAATGTGCACCAATCATTGAGTTTATTTCCCACCATGGCGGCGGTAGGCTAATTGCAAAACTTGATATAAGAAAAGCACACACAAATCAAATCCTCGTAATCCACAATGAACAACAAAACTACAGTAATGTGGTCTGTAAACCGAATCTAGTTTACACGAACGAAACCATAAAAACTAATAGAAGTGCCTGTGCAATTCGCATTTATTAAATGCTTTGTACAAAATTTCCTCTCAGACTGCAGATCGGTATGAACCGAAAACTACGAGCACAGATCGCAAAATCGTCGGTGGGACATTCAGCGTTATCGTAGGTGAAGAAAGCACTTGGATGGCAAAACAAGATTCAAACAACATGGTTCGCAAACTAACTACCGGTTAAGAAAGCGAGAGTAGGTGGAACAAAACAAGCGATGGAACGTTGTATAATAGATACAGTTGTATCGCTGTATGAATGCTTGCGTGGGTCGTACGTGAAACAAAAGCAACATAGAACATATACGCCATCATGCACCGCATGTGCTCTCTAAGCAAGTTGATGAAGAAGGCCATGCTATCGAATGGGTCAAGCTAAACCTTAGGACACACAGCCAAAACGGAAATGATGTAGTTCTTCGAAACACGATTAAAGCCTCATACAGGTGTATCGATAGCGACCCGTGCACTAAGCCCTCAAAAAGTAAAGCCCAATCTATTTGATATAGACATCTTATGAGTGCACTTAAACAGCTAATAGGATAACACCACCGGTGGGCTCTGACCATGATAAATGCGAAGTCGAAAATTAGTATAATGACCAAGTGCAGTCAGATAACAATGACAACGCCAACTGGAACAAGTCACAAAGACACTACAAGAGAATGGGGATCCTGCGCGGTATATAGCACGGCACGCAAAAATGCAATCCAGTGATTAACCGCTAATGGATGTCCTCAAGAAAAAAGTATATATTACACTGCCGCTCAAAGGAGATGAAGTTGACAGAGGATGCCGGCATCGCCCCCGTCAATCAATTAAGAAGTGTCCCTTTGCGGCTGAGCTAGTGGTATTGTATCAAGTCAGAAGGTTGTTCTGTAATAACTTTTGACTATGTGTGTTATGCAGAGTATCCATCTGAACATTCGGAACTAACTCATACAATCACACGCTACCACGTATTGAAGAAACTCGCCGACGCAGCTGCTTGGGAATTCTCAAACAAAAGTCACCTTGACAACGTTTGGGCAGAGTTCGTAAATAGATTCAGCGACATCATCAACAGAGCATCAGAGACCAAGCCCCTTCGTCCCGCGAAAATGCCTTCAATTCTAAGGAGCAGGAGTCGAAAATGCCTGGCGATGAGGGATGCAGCATGGCATGCCTACAAGATTAAACCCGACTCCGAGACTTGGGGAAATTTCCTGACCCATCGCGACCATTGCACTGCACTTGTCCTTGAGGACAAAATAACTTATCAACAGTGCCTAGCCACAAATTCATGGCAAACAACAAACTGCTATATGGGCATGTCAACAAACTTCATAAAGTGAAGCATGGAATCCCTCCATTTTTCACGACAGGCGGTAGAATACAAGTGTCGAAAAAGCAGCTAATGCCTTGCGGCTACAATACGCCCCAATTTTTGGACTCGCAAACTCTACCTGTCCCATAATATCAAGCACATTACCGACACCATTGTTTACAAATGTAATTTTCAACCCATCACTTGTGCTAAGGAAGTTACTCTCACTACGTGAGCACAGTTTCCGGAAGCAGACAACATCCGCCCGAAGGCACTGAAGGCTGTGACCAACCAGCTAGCTGAACCACTGTCACAGTTCTTCCAAAGGTGCTTTGATGAACAACAGGTCCCCACTATGTGGAAGTGTGGCATTATCACCCCTATTTTTAAAGGCGGTAGCCGTTCCGATCCTGCAAACTATCATTCACTGACTCCCCTCACTGTGCTCGCGAAGGTGATGGAAGCAGTCGTTGCTGAGGCTTTAATGGACTACCTGGAAAAATGCAACATCTTGGTACCGGAACAGCATGGCTTCCGTCAACACCGGTCATGCACCACCAACCTACTGATTGCACGAAGTAGTTGGACGGAAGTGGCTGATGATGGGGTCGGAGCCGACGTCATCTATCTGGACTTCTCCAAAGCTTTCGACCGCCTTGATCACCGCATCCTACTTCAAAGACTACAGAGTTCCGGAATCGGAGATCCTGTACTTGGTTGGATTGACAACTTCCTTTACCAACGGAAGCTCCAAATACGTGTTAGGGGATCACTCTCTAACTTAACTGAGGTGGAATGTTGTGGCCCACAAGGCTGGGTGCTGGGACCGTATTTATTCCTGGTGTTTATCAACGACCTGGCATCAGTTATCTCCTCAAATATCCTGCTTTTCGCCGATGACGTCAAAATATGGCGGGCGATTAGTAACAAGGCAGATCAGGATCTGCTCCAACATGACCTAGATTGCATTTACGAATGGTCAAAGAAGAACAAGCTTCAATTGAATATAGCTAAGTGCAAAGTAACGCATCTGCGTCACCAGCCGGTGGGCGCTTACAAGCTTGGAGACCACACCTTGGCGAAGGTTTCCCAGGAGCGTGACCTCGGTGTTTTGGTACAGGAAGATCTCGGGTGTTCAAAACAAGCAGAGAAGACGACGAGAACCGGAAATCAACACTTCGGCCTTCTTCGCAGAGCCTTCGGTCGGGTTGAACCATCAATATTTCCCAAAATGCTTAACGTCTACGTGCGACCTCACGTGGAATATGCTATTCAGGCGTGTCAGCCGTGGCAGAAACAGGATCTCATTGCTCTCGAGACTCCTCAACGACGGGCAACCAAGAACGTTAGGGGCCTCTTTCATCTGCCTTATCAGCTTAGACTGATATCTCTAAGAATCTACAGTAGTCGATATCGGCTTTTGCGGAAGAATCTCATAATGGTTTACCAGATTCTGAAGAACCCAAACCACAATTGCCGTCCGCTGCTGGAATTGAACCACAACACTAAACTAAGAGGTCAGCCTCTGAAACTGACAATTCAGTATAGCCGGCTTGAATGCCGTAGAAATTTCTTTTCTCTCCGCGTGTGTGAGCCTTGGAATGCCGTCCCTAATTATGTCGTCTCTGCTCCCAATCTGGCGCTATTTCAAAAACGTGTTGACGATGCATTGTGTCACTTTCATTTTCTGACTTGTTAGCCAGGGGCAACAAAACGCAATCAAACGGTTTCTTGCCAAACGCCTAACCAATGGATTTATGAATTTATACGTTTGATATGCGAACATCTCCGCTATTCCACATAAGTCTATGGTGAGTCCACCACAATAATTTTCACTTTATTATGCAATTGATTTTCGCAATAATTTCCATCCCACGGGATATGTTAAGCGATGCCTTTTTTACCCGTAATAAACCATTGTCCATTGTCCATTGTAAATCTAACCAGACCGGACACTCAAGTTATCGCCTTATGCATTTACCACTTTAATTATACATGCGGTAGCAAGTACTTAGGCCGAACTGAGAGACGGCTGTCAGCGAGGATTGTAGGGAATGTTCCGCGAAACATGATCGCTGCTGGCCCGAAGCTACCTACTAGCTCTATTGCCCACCACATACTTGACTGCCCTGAATGCCGAAACCCACGTGGCAATTTCAGGGTAATTTGCAAACTAGCTACTCCTCGCTTATTTCAGTTTGCGGAGGCGTCAGCAATTCGGCGGCTCAAACCGAATCTGTGCAAACAAACGGATTTCGTTACCACGCTAGTCTTCCCTTGGTGAGGCTAGTGCTTGTGTTTTCCTCGGGACGGGTCACGTGAGCATAAAGGCATTCGACTGCTTTGAATATTTGCCGTTAACAGCGCACCTTGCTTGTCTGCTGTCTAGCCTGTTTATTCCACTACTTTTATGTAAAGAGCTGATGAGAATACGCGAAATTGCTGAATTGAGTAAATTCTGTCAAAATATTGTTTCTTCTCGATTTTTTACAAGATGTGCAGTTGAACTATCGACTAAACTGGTTCTCCGTCACCAGAACTCAGGCCAGTATTTAAAAGAACTACTGCATGTTTCTAATCTCTGGTTAATTCGCCACGTTGGATAATGAAACGCATGCTACTCAGTTGTCAAGTCCGATAAATTTACACACCTAAGAACCCGCTCCGCGTCACCAGAAATTTTGGTTTTTGCATCAATTCCTTGTCAGGACATGTGTTTGCAGCAGAATCTACGTAAAATATCGTTAGTTTGAGTACCTCATCAGGCTCTGCCCCTCACAGCGAACCGAACTGCTAATTCGTCAACAAATAAAATGATGCTACACCAACTCTCAAGGGCTGTGTTCTAACCTCTCGGAACTGCGCCATCGACATGAAACAACAATTTGGGACCTCAGAGCAGTTACTGATACTTGGCTTCCAAACGACATACTTGATCCAGAGGTTGAACTCAGTGAGATGTCGGTCACTCGAAATGTCTGTCCATCGCGCGGGGGCTGTGTTGCTTTCCACTATCGAGATTAGTTGATATATGAATCCGTTACTGAATATTCCCCTTTTATTCCCAACATACTATATTGCCGACTGCACCTAGCAGGTCGTGATGTTCTTTCACAGTATAAGACGCGTGATGCTTGGCTCTTAGCCTTAGCTAGAGGTCACCGAACTCGTCAGCAGACAGCGATAACTTTCTGTTAAACCCTGTCCACTATGACGTTTCACAAAAGTACTTTCACTATCTTATAATGGGCGACTTTACTTTTCCTTCAGTAGCATCAATGTCCCTTAATAGGCCATCATTTAAATCAAAGCTCCTTGAATTCATGGATATGGAAGTTTTGTATAAGCATGTGTATCGACCAACCAGACACCGCGGTACAAACAAGCCGTCACTCCTGGAATTAATCCTGACTAATGAAGAGTCGATGGTTGAGTCGTTCGCATACGATCTTCCACTGGGCCGTATCGACCATTCAGTCCTAACATTTGGTTATTTGTGGTATGCAATTATTGTTGATAAAGTAAGAACGACTCAACGAACTATTACGGACTATTTTGATCTGCACAAATTAGCAGCGACCGTTGACTGGGACATACAGACGCACAGCTCTGCGAATGACGCGTGGAATGCCTTGAAAGCTAAAAATAACTAGGTCATACAATCAGCATCGAACGTTGTACCATTACGAGTATCTCGCCCGATCAATACGTGGATCTGAAGCAGAACACGTAAATGGATGAACATAAGAGATAAGATCTTGAGGCAACATTTGCTAAGCCCATGTGATACCACATGGCAGAATTACAAAGCAACCAGGAACTACTGCACGTCACTTATTAGAGTCGATAAGTACGAATGGCAGGAGACAATGGCGTTGAAATTTACGAGTTACACCAAACTATTATACAGATGCGTGAATGGCGAAAGAAAGATTAAGACCGGAATACCACCACTCAAGAGGGTCAATGGCCTAACAACTACTGCTATGGATGCCGAGAAAGCTCTATTCCTGCAGTTTGACTCGGTAGCTACATATGCCATGGAACCTTTGCCCTATCAAGTTCCAACTAATATCGTTGGCATTTCCAGCGTCACCTTTACTCCAGCAGTTGTAGCAAGCAAATTACATTCTCTCCGGAAGTACAGTGCCCCTGGAATCGATAGGATCTGCCGAAAAGTAGTGTAACCCCTTTCTCCCACCATAGCAGCACCACTTCCAACCTTTTTCCAAGGTCTGCTTAACTCTCATATACTCCCGTCTGAGTAGAAAATAGAATTATCACTCCAATATACAAAGACGGCAAGCGGTCGGATGCTGAAACTACCAACATATTACTCTCCTTCCTGTTTTATCAAAAGTGATGGAATCGATAATCGATGATGAACTGACGCGATACTTCGAAAGTCCATATATAATTTCTAATGCTCAGCATGGTTTCAGACGTAGACGATTTTGTCTCACTAATTTCTTGCTTACTCGGGACTCATGGACCAGGGTGGCTGATGAAGGTTTCCCTATAGATGTTCTTTAATTAGATTTTTCTAAAGCGTTCGACAGAGTCAAACACTTTTTTCTCCTCTAAATGCTTGCTGATTAGGGTATGAACGGTTCTCTGCTCATCTGTTTGGAAGGCTACTTACAGGACAGAGCAATCAAGATAAGAGTAGCCGACACTCACTACGAGAGGTCGTGCGCCTTCAGCGGTGTACCGCAAAGATCTCTCCTTGGCCCGCTGCTGTTTTTAGTCTACATCAATTATCTTCCAGCAAGCATTCTATCCCTGATGCAAATATTTGCAGACGATGTTAAAATAGGGAGAGCAATACGCTCAGCATCCGACCGTGTCTACCTTCAGGAAGATCTGACTCGGATTAACGAACAGGCAGAAAGGAACCAGCTCCCCCTGAACCCTGCGAAGTACCACCTGCTGACGGTGCACAGCAGCCTCGTCAATACATACCTTTAGAGGAAACATATCTTGCAACGCATGACTAGTGAACGCGAGTTAGGTATAATCGTGCAAGGGAGTTTGGGCAATTCGCTCCAATTTTTGAAAGCAGCATATGTGTTGAACTAGAACTTACGACTTTGGAAGCCAGCTCTCGGCACCTTTGAACGACGGCTAGTACCATTGTTGATTAACTCTCACATTCGTTCTCATGTTAAATATGCAATTCAGGCCTAGTGTCCATGGTTAAACCGAGATGTTCGCCTATTGGAAGAACCCCAAAGAAGAGCCACAAATACTACATGTGGACTATCCGGCCTAAGTTAAGAACTGCGTCTTCGTGTACTCCGTGTGCTTTCATTAGGTTACCGAAGGCATCGCGGAGATCTTATTCTCACGTATCGGAGAATAACTGAAAGGGAGTATCCAGGTACTTCAATGCTGACCCTAGCCCCTCACAAAATGCCTAGCCAACCGTCTAAACCCAATGACGCAACACTCCCGTCTGAATTGTAGAAAGTATTTGTACTCACTTTGAATCGGTTCTCACTGGAATGCATTGCGGACATATGTGGTGAACACACCGGACATGACGACATTCGAAAGACACAGACTTTTAATTTAGTGATAACCTGTAGATAACAGTTTGATAAAGTGCAATGGTTTAATGGCTGGTACTTCACGTTCTCCGTTGGAGCATTTTGATTGCACTTTTCTTTTGCATATCCATCCTGTGGGTCCTGTAAAGTTATACTTTTTATCCCATCATACACTATTTAACTATTAAACCTGCATTTCGCTACATAGTGCAAGTTTAACTTCCTCATCTCTTCTTCTAAAAATCCTGGAAACATTACCTTGACTATCTTCTTTCACCTTAACTCAAATCAGTATTGCATTCATTTTCACTTTACTAAGTATTGTACTAACAAATTATACACAGAAAAACTATTTGGATCAGGTAGGCACTCGGGAGCGTCACCGAGTTATTGCATGTCATGCAATACCAGATGGTGAACTACCACAATAATCCCACGATGACCCAAACTGACGTTCAACACTAGCCTGATACCGATAATCAAAATCGGCCAAAGTGTAAGGTTTCGAAAGCGCATGAGTTATGCCGATCCTGCAATAACTAAAGCATAACGCGTCGCAGCCTTTTGTACCTTGGTTCTAACTAAGAAGCTAATAGTTCAGGAACTACATTATTTAATGTGGCCTAGAAAAGTGTTTAGCGGAAGCCTCAATTGTGGGTTCAAAATTTGAACTGATGCATATGTAGGCTTTTCTTTTGTTAGTGAATGTGTGTCATTTACCATCTAACACAATAAAATCGACCAAATAAGCGGTGTGGCTTGAAAATGCGCCTATAAGGCTTACGATTTTCGATACAAATCTAAAACCTGCCGAACATACAAACTTGAAAAGGAGAATTTTAGCAGCAAGCAGACTAACACGATAACACAATAATTATCCCGGCCCCTCGAAGAACATTCTAGTGCGTTTAGGGAGAATACGTTGTCTAAGCAAGGTATCAACTCCGACGGCTTGTGTGGTACTATGGTACAATACACATGGCTGAAATCATTCAAATCCAGATTGCTTGACACTTTGGTATCAGTAGGACTGTCAAAAGGCACCTAGGCCTTCTGAGGAATCATGGGTAACTTGCGCTGCACCACCCGCAGATTCATACGAACACCCCATATCCAATGTAAACGCGAAGGAATAGGGGCGTGATGCTTGTGGATAAGAGCCACGCTTCATCAACTAAGTCAGTCCACACTACTTAAATGTAACAACAATACCCTTCCTGTATGTCCAAGTAAGGAAGCGTGAGTGCTAAACATACACAAGACAGTAGCTTGTAGCACCTCGCTCCACACTGGATATATGAAACTATGATTTCAGCCTATCACCTTCACGATGACTGTGAACCCGGTGCCCCAATAAAGATTGACGCTATCCTGCAGCCAATATAAACGAGATGGTGATTTTACGATAGTTAGGCATCTTGTCAAATTCCACATCAGGCGCAGCCACAACAGTGATATCAATCAATAACAGGACGTCTGACAACAACGCGCAAGCACAGTTACTGACCAACTACAGCGATGATGTAGTGCACGTGCGACATCAACCATATCAGTGTATTAGAGACAGCGTACTTGGCAAAGCTCTGCGCTGATGTCTACCTAATTAAATTACTCTTCACCACTTCGATTTTGCTCCCCCCCCCCCGTGGCCAAGCTGTGGGCGTCCCAGAACGCTTTGCCTGAGGCACATCCGATCGCATGGGATACAGTACTAAATGCTTTTCTTCGGCAATTGTCAAGTACGTGCCCAGTGTTTCTATTTATCGACGCAATAGTTTATTTTGTACATCTAGGACACTATTTTCTTGATGTGCTCACACCATC
The DNA here is from genome assembly GCA_944474145.2 of Dicrocoelium dendriticum. NCBI lineage: Eukaryota > Metazoa > Platyhelminthes > Trematoda > Plagiorchiida > Dicrocoeliidae > Dicrocoelium > Dicrocoelium dendriticum. Next base: position 133,546,315 of record OX104063.1, read on the forward strand.
GGCAATGGACCAATATCATTGCACCCCAATACCGAAAATCAATAGTTGTTCGTGATGAAACCCCTTGAAAATATCCTGTTGACGTGAGTTCGGTTTCCCGAATCTCTGCATCACTGCATGCAGTTGATTATGTGGTACATTTTTCGTCACACTCGACGAACGTATACGCCGGACATATGCGAGTTACCGCAGGTGCTGCAGCAGGTATGCAGTCCACCAAATACGGGCAACTTTTGCAATACAATTCCTTGTGTTCAACTATGTCACACCAGATGATTCGCAGAATCCGACGCAGGCGCTGTTAATTAAAGCCCTCTGGCCATTAGAATTCCCTACAGTACGACGCCCACATTTCGTTGCCGAGTAGTTAAACAGACAGAACCACCGGTTTGTATATCATCAGATTACTCCCAACACCAAGCTAGTGATTTATCTATCCTATACCTATACCTATCTATACTATACTATATCTATACTATCTATACTATATCTATAATCCATCTTTCCAAATGCAGCATTCACTCTCGATACATGCATTCACAACTCACTCGTCATCTGGAGGTGGAGTGGAAGTGCACTCTAGAAGTAGCGAAATTTCGACATTGAAACATAGAACAAAAGCATCAGTAGCGATCTGAATTTGTAGTATCTCCACAGATTTCACTTACGGCCGTTAAAAGAGATAAAACAGGCTTGCTTGCGTTGGGGGTTAGCCCGAACTAGACCGTGGTCTAGTGAGATCCGTCATCATGCGCTGCAACTAATCCACGCTGTGCACAAATAGTGCGATCGTCGGCAATCTGCAATATATGAATGGTTATCGAGAGCACTCAAGTCGACGCCCCGAAACTACGGATGTCCAGCAAGCCACCATCAATACGGTGGTGCACAAGGACACTCTGATCACAAGCAATACCTAAAGCACAGTACATCGTGGTACTTAGATATATTCAAAACAGTAGACGGGCTAAGAAATTGCATTGATTTACATCACAGACAACATAAAAGTCATCCGATGTTTGCTCACGCAGCTGCATCCTCAACCATATACGATACCGCAGACACACTGCTAATGACATACTACTACAGCTGCTACTCATTCGGACAACAAAACTTACCCAACACCACCCACAGTGCCTCAAATCTCACCATGTCAAATGCGATGCTGAAGTCAAGAAACAGCGAGTACAATGGCTCTTGTTGCTCTCGATGTTTTTCTTGCAATGGGTGAGCCGCGAAGGTCATATCTATGGTGCTGCTGACCTAACGGAATATACGTTATTCTTCCGTCACTTTCGGTTCAAGGCCCGAGTGACGATGCGGTTGAGCAGGATCCGTGTGATTACATTCTAACCAAACTCGGCAAGTTAATGCCATGGTACAATGGTTGCACTCGTTGCACCTGCAGAAGGGATCCTTCAAGTCAGCGGAAGAGTTGCTGAAAGATTTAAATGACGTACACGAGAATTTCCACTTCACTTGTGAACACGAACTTAGAACACGGTTACCTTTTTTGGATGTAGAGGTTATCCGTAACTCGGACGGATCATGCAGCAGAAAGGTACACAGAAAGCACACATGGACTGGACAGTACACTAACTTCCACAGCGCAGTACCACTACAGCATAAGTGGAGTTTAATCAGATCTCTCGCCTTCCGGTCGCGCAGTATTTGTACACAGTATACATTCAACGAAGAACTACCGAGAATCAGCGACGCCCTCAGGGGAAATGGCTATCCTGATAAATTTATCATGAAACATTTGAAGGAACGCAATCGAAAGCCGCCTAGAAGCATTGCTCCTAAGAAAGAGCTTTTCATACATATACCCTTTAAGGGCGATTCTGCAGCTGATATGTTATCCGGACGCCTGAAAGACGCTGTCGAGAAAACTTATTTCGTGACCCGGCTGAGAATTGTTTTTCACAACAAGCCGTTGCTTACGAAACTCTTGAAGGATAGACTACCGTCGTTGACCCGTTCAATGATCGTTTAGTAGCACTCGTGCTCCTGTGGTGCACGATTTGTGGGCCGCACGACAAGACGCCTATCTCACAGGATTCGTGAACACATCCCGGCATGGTTTTACAAAGGCGAAATGAGGTCTTCAGACAGCTCAATCATATCGCACCTCCTTGAATGTGGCCACACAGCTTCAGAGAATGACTTTAAAGTCATTTATTCACTACCTGAACACTACACCCAAGGATTCCGAAAACAGCTCTTATCCATCGCCGGGGCTATCTACATTCACCATCTGAAGCCGGAATTATGTGCACAAAAACGATTCATACAGCCGATACTACTACCTTGGCCAACGGACACTGTTACTTAGTTATTTGGCTGTGTTTTTACCTACTTAATTACTTTGGACTACTGAGCTTTGCGTATGTATGTGTATTTAGTTTACTCGGTTTACCATGGTTATCTATGTCTCAAGTTATCGATTTTGATCATTCAAACAGTCCAGAAGTAAATCCCAACCCGCGTTGAGGTTTACCCCATGTTATCAGTATTTTGTAAACGTTTGGGTCCGATGAGAGTTGCCGAAAAGAATTCTTCACCCGGAGCTGATTGCTGATATTAATCTATAAACCACACATGTCACACTAAGTGGTGTAGAAGTGTTACCAACACGGCTCCGCCTTGTTTAAACACTACCGGCAGTATGGTGTTGGCTCTAGCGCACTTGTCATTTTGCAGCTTAGCAAGTGCTCTCTGCGTCTCATTCAGTGTCGGTGTGGCACAAGGTGCACGTTCATTTCTTGTTGTTGAAGCCTGTGTAACACAGTCCAGTCAATCTCTGAACGGTTGCTCAGGAGATCGTGGAACTGATTTCGCCGGACTTGTATTACGTCTGCCGTCTGTGTGCTGACAGTGCCTGAAGTATCAAGCAATATCGTCTCCAGAAGTTGCGTGCTGGGTCGATACACCGCCTTTAAGGGGTTAAAGAATTCTGTATGTGGTTGGCGTTTGGCATAGACTTCAATCTGCTGCGCTTTCTCGGTCCATCATACGTTCTCGATGCGACGGAGCACTAGAGCTAGCCATCGTCGGAGCTTGAGAAAATGCCACCTTTTCTGCATCGGCAAGGGCGCCTACATGCGCAGCTAACGCCAATGCTCCAGTTATCGCACTGTATTCATCAAACCAGCTTGTGCGGTTGATCGATTCCCAGACCGCAGCTATTATCTGTACGCGGATGAGGTAGCTCAGGTCTCCGACTGACGCGATGCAGCCGACATCAGTATGGCGGGTAGCAATCTCCTTCTCCAGTTTCAACCTTTTCTCACAATACCTAGGGAAAGAATATTAAATTTGCGCCGGTTCACGGCAGGGGAATAGTACGCTGATTTGCGAAAAGCTGTGTACAACTTGGTCCGAAACAACTTGTGATCAGTGCCACACTCAGCTCCACGCAGTACACGTGTCATGTACATTGCACACATCTCACGCTGGCATACGATGACATAGTCGAGCAGGTGAGCGTGGCCACTCCATGGTTTCTTTTACGTAGCTATTTCACTTGCACATATTTTAAACCGGGTCTTCATGATCGCCAACCTTTGAATGGAGTAGTGAGAGTAGCAGGTCAGCGTTTCATCTGGCTGAGACGCTAGCATGCGGACAGATGACGTCTGGCTACATTGCTGCACTACGAGCGGCGCACACCATGAAATCACCCAGCAGGAATAACTGCTTGGTCCGCAGCGCAAATCGTATCACGGAGTGCAAACTGATCTCTGCGTCATTAATAAAACGGATGTTGCTAATTAGACTGGCAAACTTACCTCTTTCAAGCCGCAGGAGAACAGTCATCAGTCGTGCGCTGATGCCAGTCGGTTCTTTCATTAGCTGACCATTTAGTCGATCGGATCGTATCTTCACGTGGTACTGTGATGGCGTTTGCCAACACCAGTCTTATGCAGGTTGCCTTGAGAAGTGAGTCGGAACCCACTGAGTTCTACAATATCCATCTCGTAGCGCAAGCGTTCTATCGAGACTAGTGTCGTGAACCGCTGGAGACGGTCGATCGCGTTCCGGTCTAGTAATGTGCGCACGGTTCAGCACCCGATCTCGATCGCTTTGCGTGAAGATAGGGTTATGACTGTGGGGGTATTCAATTCTGTGAGGAAGTAATTGCTTAGTTGAGCTGAGAAAAGGGAGAGTGGGTGCAGGGGAAGAGGAGTAACGTCAGTTCAGCGTGTTTTCGCTTATCCACCCCGCTGTAGGCAGCTGATAAGGCGACTCATTTCCTAAGTCCACTACATGACTGCCGGTGCGGCATGGGTTTATTATTATTCGCATGAACTATAGTTGGTTTTTAAGCTGGGATATTGCTTGTCCCTCATCAACAGCATGCACCTCCTTGGGCACTTATTGTTTACTTTTTCTTCGGGTAATTCGTTTGTCATGCAAAGTTGGTAAAACGACCATACTTCTTATATTCACTTTCGTATGTAAACATACCAGAGCTTTAGCCATCTCCGCATACCATGCCGCAGGAAAATAGACAATAAATACTAGACAGCTTCCATATATGACACATTTCCACATGATTTTGATGTGTCTGTTCTGCGTAAAATCAAAACACATTGAAATACCGTCCTTATCGGTTCTATGCAAACCACCGCACTGTCGTTATTGAGATATCGACCATCTAGCTAGTCTTCACACGTAAGTTTGGGCAGTCTCCAACACAAAATGCTATTGACGTATATTTTAAAGTGCATGTGACCTCCACGTTTCCCACATGCTCCCAACTCAAACATCAGCATTATTTTATCAATAATCTATGCATTTAATTTTATGCGAAAGTTTTCTACCTAACTAGAGGCGAATACTACATTAACCTATTATTACAAAAGATCAAGGACTTAATAGTAATCTGCTATGGCTGAAGCAGAAGATAGCTGATAGCTGCTTCAAATTAATCGTCAGCAATCGTGACTCAGTCAATAAGTTTTTATGAACTATGGTATTTCAATTAAAACGATGTGCCTAAAATCCCATCGCTCATCCGAGACATATATTCGTTTTCCCTTGAAACCCAACATGCAGCTGACACAATACAGAGCACATACCTTTGTCTAGTTATCCTGTCCCGTGCGTAATTCTTTTAATAATAGTTCGAACTTGAATTCATGACATGTAACCTGGAAGCTGCAGAAGCTTTGATGTAGATTTAGAAAGACTAACAACAAGTCTGATAGCTCAGATAAATTAAATAATTTCATTGACATAAAACTCCCAGAGATAAGATCAATGATCTTGCCTCCTTTAACAAACCAAATGTAACTAGAATATGTCAACTTAGTCGAAACTTTCAGCATGACATACCACGTCACGTTATACTTTCTGACAACAGATTTTTAATCCCGGCTCAGATGCACAGTGCTAAGTGAACATGTCGCATCCTCCTTCACATAGCCATGTAAGTCACTGATGGTCGATATCCATACTAAAATTACTTATTAGGTTGGTAATAAAGTCATTGGGGTTTTTGGATATTTTCATTTTAATAGCTGTGTTTTTGAATAATTTTAACTAAGCTGCTTTGACCTTGTACACCATGTTTCGCTCAGGCTAACAAGAGTGACATGTTAGTTTAGAAACCGGATTTTACATCTTTACAGAACATTTAATACAGCATAGATAGAAGACAAATTCGCACACTTTTCTTGTCCCAATTGAAACGTAATCGAAATGCAGCTGAAACAGTTGATGATATCAACAGTGTTTCTGGTACTGAAACTACTAATAACCCTAATGCAGAATAATGGTTTTAAACCTTTCGAAAACGTTATGAGAGGCTTGCAGATGAAGAGCGTTGTGGACGGCCATTGGAATTGAACAACGATTTATTAAAGGCCTTGGTTAAAGTGGATCCACGTAAAACTTACGAGAATGTGCTGCTGCCTTAGCAGTTTCGCATATGACATTTTTAAAGCATTTACGGGAGATTGGCATTTTGAAAAGTGTGCTAAGTGGGTGTCACACGAATTGAACGAGAACGAAAGAAATCTTGGTTTTGTGAAATTAAAACGTCCAGTTTGTCGACCCACTTGTGGCTTGCGATGAAAGTGGATCCTTTTCGTCAGACGACGACGAACTTCACAATGGTTGAACCAGGACCAACCTCCACAGCACTTTCCAAAAGTGAAACTGCACCCAAGAAAAGTTTACGGTGACTCTTTGGTAGTCTGCTGCTGGTCGGATCCATCACAGCTTACTGAATCCAGGAGAAAACGACTACAGCGGAGGAGTATTGTCCAAAATTGCCGTAATGCACAGAAATCTTCAACACAGGTGCCCGGAACTGGTCAACTGAAAGGCGTAAATTCTTCTCTTGGATAAAGCTCGGCCGCACGTGGCACAAACAACCCTGCGGAAGCCGCATGAACGGGACTACGGAATTTTGCATCATCCATTATACTTCTCTGACCTCTTACCTACCGAGTACCAGTTTTTTCAAGCACCTGGATAACTTCCTTCTAGAGACGATGTAAAACCGAAGGTGATGCTGAAACCGCCTTCGACGATATCATTGACACCGGTATTCTATTTATCTGGGATACATAAACATTGGACCCATTGGCAAAAGTGTGTCTATTCAAATGGTTTTTATTTCGAAATAAAAAGGTTACGGTTAAGCCAAGGAATGTGAAAAAATTTCGAGATTAAAACCTAATACCTTATGTACCAATATAATATCTCCTTAACAATGTGGAATTCCCATTAACATAATGTGAGCAAGTCTTCATCCTGGTCCAGTTGGAATACCGTTTGTTGTGCTACATGGATTTTCTACACTGCTATGCAATCGTCCCACCATGTGCTTAACCTCTAGAGTTGTTTCCGATTTGTAGAAAGTGTACCGATTACAATGGGATATACAATGGGATTATAATAGGATATTTATATATGTACACTGGAACTGTCGGCCCATCAGCCATGCACGCATTCTGTGTTGGACAATGGAAAAGGCAAATGAGGGCAAAATGTTTGAATTCCCATCGGTCGAAAGTTGTTCGACACTTGCCACCAAGGATTTGTAGAGATGGGATCCTGTATAACCTGTCATTAACAGTTACTAAATTGTGTTAGCCATTACCCTGGCTATGGTGAACGGCTGATCCCCATATCTCTCGATAAAGTTTGGATCGGCTACCGCATTAGAAATTCCCATTGTAAATACATTCCTCCATTTAGCATGCTTTGATTTCACCATACACTTCCGCTCAGCAATTAGGTTAATAATAATACTCAAAGTTTCCACAGAAAAATATCACCGTTGATGTGATCCAATGGAGGGTTATATGTCTGTTTGTTTCTGATGCACATCTAGCTGGCATCGATGTCTTCCAACACAGTAAGCCATAAGCATTCCCCAAGCACCTTTCAAACGCTCGGTTTGGGCACCATTAGCAGAGCCCAGGTCGGCATATTTTCGAGTGCGTACTCGTTAAAAATTGGTGCAGCACCCATAAATCGAATTCATGTAACGAAAATGCAACCGCATGCGTTTTCGCTACAGTACTGCATCCACCTCATTGATGTTCAGTGCTAAGGCGCTACATACTTGCCTTGTACCACGTTACTCGAGCTCCTTCAATTTCAACTGACAAGTGTAGCATGCTGTTGCCAAAATCCGTAAAATGGGAGGCCTAGTACCAAATGCCTTTGTTTTGAACGAGTACAAAATGTAACTATAGAAAAATGGTGGTTGTCATCTATTAAATGTACTCTATTGAATGTTAGTATGCTCAAAACTGAAACAAAGTACATCAAAGAACGTATAGTATCCTCTCACAAAACATCTTATGAGAAAGCACAGTAATTGTTCTAATGTGACTACTGCAGTAAGATGAAAATATAAATGCGCTGACTGACGAGGCTAAAGCTCAAGATAAACGTAAAGTTTGATTTACTCCACAATCTCGCCTTTGCACCGGACATCGTGTTTGTACTTCAGTCTAACCTAGGACATAAGAAGAATATATTTATCACATTGCCAACATAAAAACGTTAACTGGCTTAATATCAATCCTTTTTCGTGATCGATATGCAAGTGGCACCTATGTTGAGGGCTTGCGAGTGAATGGGGATTTCTGTAGACTATTAAACAGAAAATTTACGGTCGGAAATGTAAGGGAGAAACGCAACAAAGACGGGTAAAATCTCCTTATATGAGCAAATCTAGTGAAATAAGAAAGCCCACAGCTGCGGGGTAATTTCACCTCCATCAAATTTTTATCTTCCTCCTCGCATGGAACAGTGAGGCACAATGAGCCTGTGGAAACAAGCGCCGTATAATTGATGACCTTGGTGCTGCGTTCATTTACTTTCGTTTCTCTTACTTTTCTTTCCTTCTCTCAAGGACCCACCTTGCGCCTTTGAGAAGTACGCGCGCAACGGTAAAGTAGACGGACGAGATAATCCTTGAACTTGTCTTTCATCGCAACTCCAAGGCACGCTGTCGATTCCCTTGGCTTAACGTTGTACCTTGATTACGTATCAATGCACACACACTGAAATATATTAAATGCAGTTTTACATTCATAAACTACTATCTTCCTCTTCTGTATTATTTTGCATTTGGTATTGGTCACTTCACACTAGCACCTCTGCCTCGCATCTCACAAGTTCATATGCAAGTTAAAAGGTGAGTCAACTAGACGTTATCAGCGCTTTTATTCCTACGGTACTCGTCTATGCAAACCGCATCTCGTCACCGAAAATGGCATTGAAAAGTAGAAATGGAAGCATTAAATCCATTTGTCTACACTTTCTGTTTAGTCCCTATTTCTTACAGTAGATACGTTAGCATTTTCTCTGTTTAAATGTTCTAGTTGAAGTACATAGTTTGAGTTACATAATACTAACACGCTCCTTTTTCGGCCCTACCAACACAGTCACTTGCGTTCACCGGAGCATTCAATGCTGTCTTCCATGGTGGCAGGCACAAAAAATGAAAAGACGAATCAGATTTCCATTGCTAATCAGAAAGACGGCAATGATTTCAAAATCACAGTATTGGACATAGAAATCGAAAACCATGTTGTCGAGGGATGTCGACTGACATGTTGCTGAGCTCTTAAAATGTACATTATTGACTGCAGTGGTGCGCGACACATTTGTCTCTATTAAAATTCTGCATGCACCTAAATATCTATGATGTAAATACTGACTTGTTTGTCGTTAACCGCGTAGTAATTTCTTTATCCATTTAACGTGAGCACCGTTTGTTGCACGCCAGTTCGCTAAAGAAGACTGACCCTGAGGTTCGCTCTAACGTGCAGCGAAACAGTACAACCAAGTCACTCAGTAGGTATTCAACAGTTTAAACAAACTAACTTAACATGCGACCAGCATTGCCCACCGATCGTTTTAATGTACAACAAAACGATTATCTTATTCAGCATTCTAAGCAGTAAACCCAGAAATTTCATGGAAATCCTCAGGCTGCTTTATTCTACCTACAACTTCCGGATTTGCACTACAATTACTGTAGCACTACGGAGTGCACATTTAGCGAAACTTTTGAAATAAAATGTCAACAGAACATTTCAACTGTTTGTTTGGTAAAAGCGATACCATCGCGTACTGTGAACGCTATTGTTAACTACTATTGTTACTACATCCAATCGATTGTAATGCTTTCGTTAGAAATACAGCAGCAATTGCACCGAAAGTGCACGGGACACAAAACGAGTACGGCTTTTCGCATACTTTCAGTACGACGTTTAATCAAGCAACAGAAACACCAACCCAGTAGAGACGGAAAAAGTTAGCATATGTTAGTTGTTAAAGATGCTACCAGATAATAAGGCGAGATAGAGATCACAGAGACTTACCGAGAAATGTTATCATTGTAAGTCGAAGACTATGCATCTAGTAAACTAATAAGCTGCTCATAAAATCAAATTAGTCACAGATAAATTTATGTACTCGGTGGGCTGCATTTTTTAAAATATTACATTATCGACTGCTGGTGGAAAAAAGGGAAACCACAAGTTGCGAAACCGTACCTATGAACTAGCGAAAAGAGAGGAAGTTGCACAGACATCAATTAGGTATACAGCCCAGCACCACCAGGCAAATCTGCTGATAGGCATCTCTACCAGTTGATAGAACGGAGTGCAAGGATATCTCGCTGGCGAGTACATTGGTTCATCAATTTATAAAAGGCATACGTTGATAATGTTTTTCAAATAACCATGGTTTTTGCAGTTAACTTTGGCAAATTACGAACTATACGCCGTATAAGCAAAATTTTCCAAATACTTGATGAAAAAGGAATGTAGTACTAAACATGTTGATTGATTAATTAGTTAATTTTTCTAAACTCACACAAGCCCAGTAGTTATCCTAAGATTATATTATGGCAAAAGCACTGATTGTTGATTTAAAGTCCCTGCCTGTAGCAGTCAGAGATTTCACCCTTATTAGGTACTTTCTTCGTATCTATCGGAAACCAAACATCACAAACCTGCATGATCTGATGGATCACAAGTGACCTTCGGGTGGAGGAGCTCTGAGAAGATAGGATACTTGTATCAGTATGTTCAGTTTTTAATCAGAGCTTGAGAATGTTTTCCTCACACCATCGCATCGGAACTCAACTCACATTTCAGTGCTTCAGGGTTCACACATCAGTGGGCCACTGAAAAATGGTATACGCGAGATGTTTGGCTACAGTGCAAGTATGAAGCCCTCCTTCAACACTGCGCTACTATAACGCGTTTCGATGTTATTACCTCTCATCAGACAGAGTTAGCAGACATTGAACCCGGGACCATGGAGATGTTACTTGTGACCGCTACCCCTAAGCCCTTCGTGCCCCGGTGTCTTATGGGTGGCGGTTACAACTCAATGGTCCCGGGTTCGATGTCTGCTAACTTTATCTGATGAGATATAATAATATGGAAAAGCGTCAAAGTAGTGCAGGCTGTTTGGGCGGTTAACACCAAAATTTCTGTTTGCACCTTCTACGGTCCTCGAGCTCGAAAGACTGAGGTTCACTTCAGTTGGAATCGCGGTCAACATTGAGATTGCGCGTCGCAATCCATCCACACAACGTGTACTTCAAAAGGACCATCAACATCACTTTTCAACACTTCATTAAAACAATCTATGATCATGTTTGTAGATAAGAAATTATCTATATTGCCAATCAGAATGCTCTTTCTCCCAAGGTTAACTAGGGAGGAGCAAGGTAACTCCTTTTTATCATATGTAGTGACACCACTTACCCAGAAAACCTGTTACTCCTCGGAAGTATAATTTGTCTCAGATATTGTCAATTAAATAAATGGAAACAACTGGATAATGAATAAGCTCAATGAAACAATGCAACAATCGTTTGCTAATGGCAATAACGCCATTATTTAAGATGTGTTGTTGGCTGGTCTTTGTTAGAGCTAAATACTTAAAACAGTTTTCCTATGTGTTAGACGGCGCAAATGTGTACTTAACATCGAATTTGCATACGCACGAATATAAGATTGTCTCCTTAGTATATGGTTTATAATACGTCTTTAGAATGAAGCAACGAATAATCAAACGCCTTTCTACTGTGGATAACCCTGACATAAACACGAAACAAATCGGAAGAGCATTTCCAGGAGAAAATCTGGCTGTATTTCAAAATAACGCGCTAGGTGACAAAGTTCAGCTGGTGGTCACTCAAACTTATTCGTAGGTATGTCTCAGGAAACCACGGCAGTGCAACTGAGATCGTTCTCTTGGTACAAGATGAGGACTCTTCATAGATGACGATTTTGTCCACTGTAAACTCTTATATATTTCAGTTTAATTAATATGGGAGTTGGAACAAGCCCATTATGCATCTCGGAATTAGTTTGGACAAATTTCGGATATTTTCATGCATAGCAAATTTCCTCATGCCACGACTAAACTGACTCTGTGGGTAGATTAATGATCAACTGTACGCGTGCGTCTTGAATGCGAGCAAACTATTATATGATTAACCGCTTCAGTTAATCAGATGTTTTATTTATAGGGGGGTTTAGTCACGTTCCTTATTGCGTATTTTACTTGCAGCATGTCACCAGAGATGAGAATATCGAATGAAGACAAGAGCCTACCAGCATTTGAGTATGCTTAAGTCTATTCCCCAAGCCAAAGAATTCTCTTCGTTATCCTTGGGCCACGATCTTTGTTTGCCCGTGAGTTAAAGAGCCTAGACTTCGACTGCCCAATTAAGTTATCCTAGGAGAGGGTCTTGTACATGCATCGCCACTGCTGTTGGTCGTAAGTTGTTTTTTAGCACTCTACATCTCCAGTTACATTTATGGCGTCAAAATAGAAATTTGTACTGACCAAATCGAGTGAAGGTCTTTCTTATTGTTCTTGCCCTTGTTTTATCGCTTCAGTTGTAATCACAAAAATGTGAATCCAAAAGGCTTATCTTAAAGACCAACTGTCATTAGGAAGATACGAAACGGGCGATTGTGGAGCAAAAACAACTCTCATAGGAGCAGCGACTTACCCAATACTCCCTGGAACCTGAGCTTCATATTGTGCATCATCTATCCGCCAATATCAAGTGGCTGAAAGTGCAGTCGCAACAATTCTAAAACAAGAATATTTGCCGACCTCAAAAGAGTCTGAGAAATTTCGTAACTGGCACCAGCACTCTCGTGTGTTCCTTTAACATACACAGCGCGCACTTTTTGCACACCAGTGCTCGGGACTCTGTCAAAACTTAAACCGAAATGCCGTCCCTTCGAGCACTGATTTTTTCGGATTCGACGAAGAAAATGGACGCCTAGGTGAACGACTAAGTCACTGATACTGAAAATGCTTTTCCAGGCATTTTCGTCCTACGCAAATATCGCGTTAGAAGAGTTTTGTACTATTGTATAGACCCTGTGATTGAGGTTTATCAATTCTAGCATGCGTCGTGCTCCAACTAAGGCTACTACAGTCCGGTTGCTGTTTTATATTTTTAATCAAAGAAGACAAGCTGGCTGCATTTTATTGGCACTTTTATGTAAAAGTGCTTTCAATTGATATTTTATCCAGTTTCTTTTTTCTTATTGCAAATTAACAGTTATAATCAAGGTGACATGGTGTCTCGAGGACTTCGTCTAATGTTCTCAAACAGATACGTCAACTTTATGACGTTCGTGAAAACAAACACTTGCCCTAAGCGGTCGCGCACGACAGTAATTAGGAATCGTCACTTTTGCAGTGGATTTATGGGCAATCCTTGATTACATGCGTCTTCTGCAACTTCGGGTGACGTACTGAATTTGAGCACTAGGCAGTTCGTTGTTCGGCAGCTCCGTATAATTCAGTGAGAAGTAGGAATTTGGGAGCAGCGGTACTTCCATGAAATGTGTGTTTAACACGTGTTTGTTTAGACGGATATCGTTTTCATTGTAATGGCTATGGACACCAGAATGACTTCCCTTAGGTCTTCAGAACTCAAAGCCATCCGAACGCCAATACGAGCAGACGTCAGCGTAACACCCCCACTTTTGACTTTTAATTATAATTAGTGAGCGATTTACGAAATAGATTTTCAACGTCATTCGGAAAACCGCCAACTCAAATGTTCGTCGAAATGTGAAGCATCACTCATCACCGACCAAAGCATTATGACTACTGAAAACTGAAGTCGAATCTCTGACAGGTGGCTGTTTACTAATTTGACAGAGTTCATTTCAGTGCCTATTCTCTGGGGCAGCTAGGTTGAGTACTTCAGGCAATATTATAATACCTTTGGGAAAAATTGGAAGCCTATTCTAAATATGTTTGGCATACATAACGTTTCGTTCTGATGACTTTCTTACTCCTTAGCACTGGGTAAACATTCCGTTCGAATTCCGTCTCTATACTATCAATGAACTAGCATTGCTGAAAATAAACTAGTTCCGCAATCGCTTTGAAGCAGAACTACTTATCGAACTGGATAGAGAACGATTCAAGAGGACACTTACTGTTTGCTGAAGTGATGAAGTCATTTAATTCCGGAAACTTGTAGCGCAACACATTTTTATAACTACCTAGAACTTGTAATCTATTCCAAGGCACTCATTGGCCATGGCTCTGTTACTTGACCACGATATAGTTATTTCGCACGTGCTGAAAAAAAACATAAAGCTTCGAAGTGTAAACTGAATAATTTAATATTTTATGAAAATTGCACTTTGTGTTATGTTATTCGACAAGCTACGTACCTGTGTTTTAGCTTGCTAACGTATGCACTACTTAAGTACGTCGGTGTTGATAGATCATTTTAGTCTATGGTCGATTGTAACCAACTAACGCAAATTTCCCTAGGGAGAAAGACATATATTTACTTGCCCCATTTGCTTGGGCCATTGAAAAGCGTGGGGAAAATAATGGGTACCCGTTCAGCGGCGAATACTAATATGAGAAAAGTGTCGAAAAAACCAGAGCTCATTTTTATCGTACACATTATTGTTGGTGAATATTGCTAAAACATAATTTTCGTTCCATGTTCTTGGTATACAATCCGCTGATGTGCAAAGTAAAGTATATCTGGTTGATAAATTATAACAACATGGCAAGATGTGACACAAAGTTATTGAATTGGATTTCAAGGACTAATTGCAGAGTTGAGAATGAATGCTGAAATACGATCCAGATTTGCGCATTAATTGATACATGCAATTATCTTGTTATAACAATAATTTTGTTGTAGATGGAACTTGGGTATTGCCCACCCGAAAACACTGCACAGCCACGACGCGTTTCGATATAATTTCATCTCATCAGGTGGAGAAAGCAGGATTTGAACCCACGACCATTGGAATAGCAGCCAAAATTACTACCCCTTTGGCTACCGGGTCACGATGGGCAAATTTTTTGTCACAACAGTTGATGAATAATTGGAGGGTCAAGTTTGGATTACACGTTGTGTGATTGGATTGCGACGCGCAACCTCAATTTAATGGACTGTGATTCATATTGAAATGCACCCTCCAATAATTTTGTTGTTTCTTTTTCTGCCAGAACTATTAATTGTTGTATGATACATAAATTCTGGCTACTGTAAAATGCCGAACTCTGCAGCTAGTGATTTAACTCCAGACGTCGAGCACATGAAAAATGTTAGCGCCCATTTTGAGGCTCTGTGATCATTGAAATTAATAGCAGTTTGGAGTTGGATAGTATATACTACCCAGATAAAACTACCGCTCCTTATTTCTATTTGTCCTATGAAACCCATGCGTTTTTACAAGAGCGCGCGTTCTAAGAGCTCTTAGTGTAGATACACCGAAAGAAATGATCACTATTACAAATGTTCTGCACATTCGGAACCCGCCGAAAACCATTCCGTACAATTCATGCATACTAATATGAAGACATTGTTTTATTTAAAATTAAACATGCTGTTGCAATGCCTGAACACAGGGAATTGCTCGTTCTAAACATAATATAAATGGGGGATATGTCCTGCTTTTAATTACTAACGCAATGTGCTCTCAGAAGAGTGTAAGTTCGTCCTTAAATTTGGCGGGAGTCATCTTAATAATGTAATCGCTCGATTTGTCATGAAGTACTTGGTTTGTGGCTTTTGTTTCTTATTTAAATGAGTTTCAACTCAATCGACCTTTATATTACTGATTTTTATTTTTTCTGTAAACAAACTCGAGACACTATCATAGCGACTCGATTGATAGTTTTAAGATACCACCCGATAATCAATATCACTCCTTGTTGCTATAGTCGATTTTCTGCAGCCTACATACAAGAAAATCAAATTGAAGTCAAATACTTCTAATCACGCCTATGAGCGCATTTTCAGCACGTCACACTCACACCGTGGAAAAAATAGAGTAACTCATCAATGAACAAGCAGGTTTCAACAACGGAAAAATGAGAAATGTGCACCATAAATTATGCATATGGTGAGGTATGCGGCGATTCCTTCCTAATGGGTCAACTAGCAAGTTTGAGAGATAAGGCAGGATGGAGCTGCGATACGACGGGGTACGAGCAAATTTCGAAAGTGTGTATATGATACTGGCTTATATAGTAGGTGTGGAATCCTGAATAAAAGTTGACGCACGCCTTGAAATGTTTGTTAAGAATAAAATCAAAGAGCAGTACTTTCCGTAATCCAGAGCAATGAGAAATAAACTTTAGCGAACAGACAAGAAGTACACACTCATTTTGAGAAGTTCCAGGGAAAATTGCAGGAATACGGTGCGACCAGTGAGAGAGATTTCATACAGTTACAAAACTTCAAAATAAAACAGGAGTACGGAGAATATTTTGAGACTGAGGGCGTTAAAGAACAACACACTAGCTATTAAATTTTCAAAATTCTTGTAGACCGTGATAAATTGTGGTATAAAAATCTCCGAAATACTTTGCTGTATGAAATGTGGTGTGATTCGATTACTCACCATCAAGGAAAGGAAAACTGTACAAGGAAAGGCAATCGTTTGGAATGTAGAAAACTGGACGTTACGTCACAATACTTGGATGGGTTGTGACCAAAGGACTGTGGCTTTGACTAATTCATTAGTTCATTAAAATATCATGAGAGTTTCAAATAGTTATCGAGAACTTGGATTATGCCATCAGTATATTTACAGCCAATATAGTTGGATGAAATGGGGAGACAATTGAAGTATACGGGGAATAAGAAATGGGAGAGAAAGGCTCCCTGCAAAACACCGTAGTTTATTGAGATTGCAGTAGACTGTCTGCAGCATATCTACTTGGTGTGCTCGTGATTTGTGAAGTAATCAGGCAACACAATACGCACGGGAGACGCCATTTTTGGACAAACGTCGGGCAGTAATAATATGTCAAGCCATCTAATTATACCGGTATAATCTAAAGAGTAGGAGCTTTACGCTCTTGCAGTTATTATCCAACGCGAACGCAATGTAATGCATAAGATAAGAAAAGGAATCCAATGTAGAGCGTCCCAGTTTATAAGCAAAATGTTTGATTCCATTACTATGATTGCCTGTGTGAAAGCGTGGGCCCAATAATTTTTGCCGTACCTTTAGCAACACGGGCTTGCATGCAATCAGCATACATTTCCGAGATGCTGTATTAGGTACTGGTGTTATTCCGCAAGATTTCCAGTTTTCAGCTTGGTACCAGTCGTTAAGCACCGATTCAGGATCGATGTTAGGAGTGTTTTTAAAACAAATGCACATTGTTTCAGGGCGACTACTGTTACAACATTCAGGCCACCAGTCTTGTTAATTTCAGTCATGTGAGCTCCTTGTAAACACTGGTGTGATCAAATAGTTGGATGTTCTGGGATGGGGACTGAAGGTAGGGTTATTCTGTTGGGTGATTAGGAGCTGTCAGCGTTGAGTTTGTCTACATTATCGGTGCCAGATGTTCTTCGGTAACTTTTAGCAAAAAGTTGTCTTGGGAATCCACACATCACGGCAACAATCGTTACCAAAAGCATTCTGAAGGTACGGACTGTCCAAACTACTTACTTTACTTTTACAGCCACAGACCAACGTTTAAAACGGGTGGTTAGCTTTTGTTTAAAAGCCTATACTTTCTTCCCTCGTAGTTGCTTTAACAGCGGGTATGAGCATGTGTCACTTCACAATTAGGCTGTCTCAGTGGGATAAAACAGATCAAAACAGAAGTTTATACAATCTATACTGTGATGGCATTGAGATGACAAGTCTTCATTTGTCATGCTCGAAAAAGCAGTTCGACGGAATTTCGGTCGAAGTTTTCGCTGTTATCCGCTTATCATTTCCGTCGTTGAAGAGTTCTGGACGGCTGTTTTTCTGGCGCAGTGTAGTTAACCTTACTATATAACTTAATACATATCTATACGTTGGTGGTTGTGAAAGACAAGGGCAGCAGGCTTTTAGGTAGAAATTAGGTCTAGTCTTTTGGTAAAAATTATCTCCAGATCAGCGTCGAGTCTGGCAGAATATTCTGCTGTATTGGCTAAGCCCATGGTGGTAACGGGAGCAACACTCTGCATTCAAACTATCTTTCTGAAGTCTAATTACCCCAACTTGCTACGCTAAGATCCAAAAACATATCGTGCCTCATTCTCTGTGTTATGAGTTAGCTAATTGGTGCACCATCTGCCCCTAATCGATTTGCTTGTTTCCTCCCTACTTCAGAGATTTGCAACATTTCATTTCATTTGACTTTATTTCCCACCAATAGGTTACAAAAGCTATGCCACCGTAGAATACATTGCTCATGCTCTCATACCGGATTTATGTATTCCGTTGAAAGGATAGGGCGGTACATTATTTGGCGTTCTTGTTTTTATTTTTCTCGCAGAATACCTCAGCTATGGCTGGCCCACGTACTGTCTTGTATATTTGCATCTAATTCTCATTTTATACTATTGTTATTCAGTAGTTCATTCAGTCCGATAGACACTTAAGCAAGTGAATCACAAATCCTAGCCACCATACGGAAATTTACAATTACCTGTTTTTCACACACGCTACTCCTTTGCTCATTGTTCCTTGTTCGTTATTTGTCTCAGGGAGCTGCAATGAACGCAGCTAAAAGGTTTGGAAATTTTAAAGAATTATCCAGATCGCGGTGGAATAGATATAGTTCCATGATCACTTACTTTCTGAGTGATGATGTGTAGCCATTAAAACAACATTCAAAATACGCATGCAGTCCTATAGCGTCATACAAATTTTCTTTATCCTACAATTAGTTTATGATGCAACAACAATGATGGCAGCAGTAGAAGCAACATTTAAAAGGAAAACAACGGCGAACACTGATCATTTCAGTTCGCCCGCTACTCCTCTCACCAGGAAGTTAAGTTATAGCATACAACGGGTTCTCCGCAGACAGAAGTGAGACGCCGTCTTCTATATCATTATTCAAAAATCGTCCAAAGTATATTTTGACGTGTACCAAAAGCGGAAGCAGAGCATCGTCACAATTGTACATTTCGAATTAATTAAAAATTTGCACACCAGCCATCTAGTAAAACCTTTGGATTGGGATACATTATGATATGTGATTACTGATTACTGAGTACTGGTTAGAAGCAGCAAGTAGAGATTTCTCTGTGTAGCTGCATCTGTCACTCAGGGACAAAGACCCGTTATGTTGTGGTGCGCTCGATATATTTTATGTCGACAAAGTGTTTATCCAGGAATTTATTATAGTCCGACACTGACTTTGTCTCAACTACATGCTGCGACAGGTCGTTCCATACATTCACCACTCTGCGTTCGAAACAGAGTTGGTGAATGACCCGCTTCAGATTTGTTACTACAAGGTTGGACCGGTGTCCTCGTGTGCTGTTTGCTGTGCACAGATGAAGCAGTAGCCTCAACATGCAGTACTCCCCAGACGTAATATCTGGTGCGTCGTGATGTGGTCAACCCTCAGTCGACCATAAGCTAGGTTTTACAGCCCTAGTTTCTTACACTGGTCTTCGTACGACACACCTGGTAAGGTGGGAGCAGCCTGGTGGCTACATGCTGCACTCGCTCAAGCTTTTCTACCTCGCATCGGGTGGTAGGATAATACGCGGGTGAGCTATACTCTAGCAATGGTCGTATTATTGAGACGAAGAGGAGAGTGGCAATCTCTTCGGACCAAATGCTGCAGTTGCGCCTGAGCGTCCAATGCACGCGAAGGCAGTTTTGGTAAAGTCTATTCGGGTTGTCCATAGACTTTAGGTCGCAGCTTGAGAGTACACCGAGGTCTCGCAAGAAAGGCACGGGATGCAGCACTTGACTGACCACCGTGTAGGTTCGACTGTGCTCGCACTCACCCAGCCTAATGAATTGTGACTTGACCGGGTTGATCGGAAGGTTGACCACTGCAGACCACGTGGAGAGACGGTCAAGTTCCTGCTGAAACAGTTTACGATCATTGGGTGTGTGTGGATTAATCTCCACACCTTCAAGTCATCTGCGAACAACGCACAAGGTGATTGTAGTAGCTGAGGCACATCGTTTACATGGATCAGAAACAAAATCGGCCCTGTACAGCGCCTTGGGTTACGCTACTGCTCGGTGCATACCAGGCGGTCAAATGGTTGTCCACCTGGACCCTTCACTTTCGATCAACAAGGAAATTCTTGATCCATCGATGCATGGAGCCGCCAACACCGCACATCTTCAGCCTGTCGAGGAGCGCTGCTTGATTTAGCTAGTCATAAGCCTTACTGAAGTCAACATAAATGACGTCGGCCGACTGTCCTTGGTTCAGCGCTTGTAACCACTCGTGCATCGTCAACAGTAGGTTGGTGATGTACGAGTGACCTTTTACGAAACCATGCTGTTTGTTTCTCATCGTTGTACGCTAGTCCGATGCAAGCGTTTGTTTTTGATATTTGGCGTCTCAATAATGGTAAGATTACAATGATGACATACCCGTGCTCCCTAATCTTCCAGATGAAAGGATGCGGCCTTTGTGTGATCAGGCTTCCTTTCGGACTTTCGCATCACTACATTGTAGCTTGCTCCAACGTTAACGCAAAAGCCATGAACAAAAAACAGCAAACTCCCTAAAAGGTACGGCGCAAGTTTCCTAAAATGGTTCAATGAATACCGGTATTTACGTTTGGAATAAACAGATAATTGTACAAGGCATTATTTCATCAGTGCACCGTGAGTCCTTAAAGTACACCAATCTATGCCTATGCCACCATCAACATAATGAAAGGAAATGTCACCACGAGCTTTAATAAAAACGTTTATCAAATAAAGGAATTCTGGCATCGTCGTCCTGACGCGCGCTGCTCACTCTTTTTGGTAGTCAGAACTGCTCTGTTCGTAAGGTAACAGCCATGTCCTCATCCCGTATTCCCCCTTGTTTGCACTAGCAATAACCAACACCAGTTGTGCGTAAGCTTTTCATGATAGCCAATTTTCTGATATTTATTTTAATTATTTTTGCTACATTTCTCGTAAAATGTAAACGTGTTGATCAACAGTCATGGATATGGAATAATGCATCAAGAAAGCGTTCGTAAAGCACAAATAAATGGGTCAATAAACAGGGAACCAAGGGGATGAAAATAGGCGCCAGGCCATTAAATAACGAAGGGTATGTTCCTTCGCGGAAGAAGATTAGCACAGAAAACGCTTGCGCTGTTTCGTAGTGATTAATTTTAAAGCGTAATTTCTCACTTCTCGTCTTTGTCAGTCTATCGATTTGCTATCTGGCACTTTCGTGTTCGCGATTATTATGTGATTCAATGGACTATGTACCCTATGTGGTATACCGTCTGCACAGCATATGCCCCGTTGTCCGGTCCGGGGGAGGGCAGAGTTGTGAGTTAATTGTGGTAGCCCTAAGGGACCAAAAGGGGATCTAGGCCGGGTGAACGGAAACTGAGGGGACAGCCCCAAATGCTCTGCTGGCTTGAAAGACAGAGTGGATTCGAAGCAGAATCCGTTAAACTGTTCATACATGGGCAGTAGGTCATATGCGCCACTCGTGGCTTCATCACAGTCTTCATAGAATTCCTCTGTATTTGTGCTGCCACCATCATGCAGACAATACGAATCGCAGTGAACGGAATTCAATGAACCCGAACCAGGGAAACCTTTGCATTCAATTTTCTTTTTGCGCGCACGGGCATTTTGAAACCAAACCTGAAATTCAGAAGGGAGATGGAGAGTCCTTAATGCAAAACATCGGTCTGGTAATTTCTAAGAGTGTCTAATTTTTACTATGAGCGTCTTGCAGCCATCCCTGAGACATAGTAGTAAGCAGAAGATGATTTTCTTTCCAGACCCTCAGGGATGAACACAAACCAGAATCGGGCGAAAGCGATATCGGTTATACGTGGTTGCCGCTGTATCCGTGGACCTGGTCAACTGGCTGCTCTTAGTGGCGCAATTGATAATATTATATCTGTTCGAATTCATTTAAATTCATGACTTAGTTAGAAGAAGCGCACATTAGGTATATATATAATAGTAAATGCATATTGTCAACAGTTTTTCGTATGTACCCGCTTTATAGATGCTGTTATAACCACCTGAGTTCTTCTGTCCTTACAGATGTCAGCTACTGTCGTTCGAACATTGCATAAGGTGGCCTTAAGAATTTGAGCACGCAACGTATTTAAGACGTGCAATAGCTATGTTCTTTGTCTTCCCGGTACTTCCGGTGGTAGAGCTAACTGCAAAAGTGAACCAATGCACTTGCTGATTACAACATCTATAGCAGACTAGCTAAAACAGTTAGCGAACAGGACGCGTGTTACCGTCGTATTGCACACCATTTTTAACTCGGGGATCCCTTGTTTCATTTGCTACCAATAAAGAAATTGCTTATCTGTACTACAATCACAGGCTTCTAGATGTGCTGAGCTTGGTTGCAATCTCTGAATGTCGGTTATTTGCAAAAATGCTTAGCACTAATGATCGTAAATGAGTAAAGCCACAAACGAGCACTTTTTACCTTTTTTGGCCACCAAAGTATATTTGGCCCTGAAGTACTCAAATCATACACCTGTAGATGTCATTATGGATCATCTAATATCACTCAACAGCTCAGGTAAGCAATACTTTCGAATGCTGGATTACTATCCCAAACCTGGCAACTTCCACTATGGTGTCGAAATTCATTGAGGTTCCGGCTGAAACCGAACAACTACCCATTAGTGAAGCAGCCAAAGGTCATGGTTGGTAGACTAAAATTAGTACCTTCCGATTTTGCCAACAAACTATCTTCCAGCTCTTACCTGCGTAACCCGCTTGTTCAACCTCGCCATGTTAGCGATCCGCTCCAACTCTTGACCATCTGGGTTGGCTTCAATATCAAAATTTGCCTGTAGTATTGTTAGTTGGTCAGGAGTGAAGCTGGTCCGTATGCGTTTCGATTTCGAGTGTGCACTACTGGCGCTACTGCTTCTGCTTTCTGCTGACAGAATACCCTGTTCTGCCGTCAAAGATGAGCAGTCAATTGGTTGGCCGATCACAATCGATGAAGTAGGTAGAGCGAACGGGTCTTCACTGGTTACCACTGAATCGTCCGTTGCGTACCACGACTCACGTGTCAAATCATCTGACTTGGATGCGACTGCGATTGTTGTTGGAAGAGAAGAAACTCGTGAGTAGTTTGTTGAAGGCAGTCCGGGGTCTTCCGTGTGTTCCTCATGATTAGTAGACCGGAACTGGACTGTGATATCGCTTACTTGCGTATCAAGGAATTTGTTATGTTTCCGATCGTCTTCTGTCTGTTCTGTTTCGTCAGGTGAATTAGCTGAGATCAAGAGAATAAATCACCAACTTCGGGTGTAAAGTCCATGTAATCTACGTACCACAGTTATCTAGATGCTAAGCAGAGTATGGTTTTCCATGTTCTAGAAGGAAGCCGGAATAAACAAAAGCGCTCGAACACTTAAAACTATGTTGCTAAGCACATAGGACAGGCGTTCCTGAGCATGTAGAAAATTTATGTAGCAGTGGACACTTGGGGTTTTATACTTGTCATATACTTAATATTCCTGTCGTATGCCTGTTTTAACTACAAGGTCACTTAATGCGAAAGTATAAGTTTTTGAAGCAAAGGCCAGTGAAGCATCACTCACCGTTAGCCTCTATGTGGCCACTGCAATAGTCACACCGTGGCCTTGTCAACAAAACAGCTTGTTGATGTTTGACTGATGTATAGTTTACTTTACTGTATGGCTAAATCCTGTTAATTTCCAAAAGAAGTTGCAGTTGAAGAGTCAAGTAACGTAAAGCTTGGCCCGCTCTCAGTAAAACTGACTTACTGCAGACACCCTCTGATGAACAAATTGCATTTCGGTCAGTTTTTAAATCTGATTTGAAACCACCTACTCATAAGTGGTATAGAAGTATGTCGCTTTCTGGGCTTTCCAGATCCTATTTGTAGTGTTCAACCAGTCTGTAGCGCGAAAATTCAAATAGACAAAAATAGAATTAGTCCCTTTCTGTAAAAGTGTTTTGCCACAGGCTTGCGAATAATAATATATTAATGTTATTCCATGTAATTTCTACACTTAAAATGATTAACTATGCCTATAAATAGAGGGAACGCTATTAAGTGCTCCATTGTGATAAGTGGGTTGGTAAAAAACATATTTCGGATGAGTGAACGACTGCCAACGTGAAAGATGTGTGTGCATGTAGCTAGATACAACTTAGCAAACATATATGTTGCATCCCCACGACCAGTCATAAGAAGTTACGACCAAAAACGGAAATTGCTTCCTTATATACGAAGCATTAGAAATCCTTCACATAGATAGGTAGTCGCGCCTTATAATTCTATTAAAAGAGTGCAAAAATTGTTGTCTATATTGGAATGCTCAGTTAAATGAGTTTGAACACCATATTTGAGGAGTGTTCTTATACAAATCTCAGTCCGGAGTAACACTACCGACCTTATTGCGCATTTTTTGAATTCCACCTGACAATCGGCTCCGTTTTAGGCACGTGGATTCCAGGTGTTTCACAACCAATGCACAAGTACTTGACAATGATGGCTCCACACAATGTTCTCGCAGTTTTGCATTTTATCACACGGTTTTGCTGTACTATTTTCCAAAGGAGAACTTTGGGAGGAAGTGAAGCGTACCTGGGAACATCACCGTAAACGCTTTGCCTAAGCCAGTACGAAGATTAGAAGGATGTACGCCTACTTTTGAGATCCTAAGTGCCGGTTAGATCGGAGTCAAAATCCAGATGATTCTCTCCGTAACCACAGATTGAATGAAATGTTGCATATTGCCTTTTTGATAAGGAACATATTGCTGTTCAACATGTTTGCACAATTTTGTACTGCAACACTACTGCTACACTCCATAGTTGCTACGGTTTGGAATACCCTGGTGTCGCTGAGCGCTCGATGGGGATTCAGTTTGCTATTAAACCCCTGATGTTAGGGCCGCAGAGACTGATAACAAGCGAATTCACTGGACAAATGCACGGTCAAGGAGGCAAAACAGGACAGTGGGCGAAATAACTTGCGATATTAAACCATGGTTTTATAACACTAATTAAAGAAATTGTAATACAATAGCCTTACACATAAGTGAAACCACTCGCAAGTACGTAACGAAAGTAAACCCACTACTGTCATTCGAAACGAAAGCGATCTGAAGACGCATTGAGTGTGATGCAGTAAATACAGATTGATATAGGTTGCAAAATATTTAAGTTAACAAAGTCTACCGGAAGCGGTTATCAACACAAAATCAATAGATCTGTGAGTTGTTATCAAGATCGAATTGCTGAACCGCGGCGAAACAAAGCGGATACAGCTTGACCGATTAGGAAACTAAGAATAAACTGATTAATTATTAATTTCAGTAGAGTAGCTTGCTGTCATGAATTTGGAAATCACATGGCTCTTTACATAATGATCATCACCAAAACTGCTGTGTGCGGGGATTTGTTGACGTCGGTCGCTGGTTAGCCATTTTGATGTTTCATGGGAAATTTCAAAGTAGTATTCCTAGTAAACCTCGACACTAGTTTGTCCACTCCGACTGACGTAACTCTTCACTTGTACATTTGATGTGTTGGTATTTTATGTTGGGTACATAGAGATAGATTGGAGGAGTTATTTTGTATCACTCTACTTGTGATTTTTGCGAAGCTCAGATGCAAAGTCTACCACGATTCGCTTCCAGGTGAAGCTGGAAGCTTAAATCACCGGCTCTATAACTGATGTAGATGAATATCAAGTGTTGCCTAACCAGAGTGCGATTGTATGGAGTGAGCAGCACCCAATGTTCATCTGCGTAATACCTGATTATTGCGGTCGATCCTTACTTTCTGGCTAAAATCAATCGTACAAACAAACCGAAAGGAGAACTCACTGTAACCCCGGCTGTCGTGATGTTGTGATCGAATAACTCCAATTTCAGTATCCTCACTCAGTGTTGGTCCTGTAGAATCAGAGGTTACGTACGACCCTCTCCAGGAACCTAACCATGATGAGTCGATCGGTTTCTCCACTGCTTCGCGTTTTACATCAGATCCATTGAATTGCATTAAATAATGCTCCATACAGTATATCCGGTCATCCCGGACACCGCACTTCTCACCCGGACTTAGCTGGTGTCCGCATTTGTCGCACGCAAGACAAGCAACATGAAATGGTATCTTGTCAAGTTTGTGCACCCATGCATCGCGCGCCACTTTGAGTCGACAACGAGCGCAATGAGTGAGACTGTGAAGAATGATGCGGAAGGAATGCATAAAGATTAGTAACGTTGAAGATGCGGTACCCCCTGGTTCTCATGGTTCATTTTATTGGTTTCGCTTACCTGCAATTGCTGAGATGTAGTATTAATTCTTAGAGCAAGTCTAGTAACTTCTGTATACATACATGATGCTACCGACTGAATATGCTGAAGATACGTTAGGTGCAAACAGGTAAACTAAAAAATAAAACATGGTACTAAGAAGTAAAGATGGAGGCCATTCTTTTGTCAACCTAACCCTGTGTGTGTACCATGAAATGCAAAGTTTGGCTTATTTGCGTGCCAGATGAGTAAGCATCCAAATAAGTGGGCATTTACGACTAAAGAGAGGAAATATTCTAGATTGTAAAAGTTGGAATACTGACTTCATTTTTTATGGATTAGCTGCTTATTAACTGCCTCCCCTACCGCAAGTATATAATGACAACAATACAAATTCCCTAAATATTTTTTTGACTCTGCCGTCTCCACCAACTATCAGATTCGCATGTGCGATCAGACATGGTTGTGTAAGTGTATCTTTCACGACCGAACCGCAAAGAAATAAAATGTGAATAAATCGACTGAATTTTGACGTTCTCCGTGTCTTTAGCTTATTTTTTAAATATATATGCTCCAGTCAAGAAAACTTGCAACTTGTGAAGTATCCGTTAACAGGCGGTCAGACAAGGTATCTCATCCCTTGCAATGCTATACCTGTTTACATAAACACTGGTGATTGAGACGATTTAGACGAAATTCAATATTTCGAAAATGTTGCATACATCGGAAAATGGCTTGAATGTAGGCATTAGATAATGAACATATATTTTGTTCATCAGATCCTCAAGCATGGAAAACATCCCTGCTGAAAATTATTGATACAGTCACCATAGCTCACTGATAGAATGACAATAGCATTTGTCACGCTAGCATAGGCAGTTGAAATACTACCGGAAATTCTACTTTCTTCGTGTGCCGCAGTAATGAAATGCTCTTATGATTTCTACCAATTCCGCTTCCCCGTTAGCAGAACTTATAAACGAAATGATGATGCATTACTTCATCTGCATTTTCTGCTATAGAAAAATTAATTTGAACCAACCTTGTGCCTTTTACTTTTACCGTAGTTCAACCTGTCCGTTTCCTAGATTGACATACTTTTTGACGTTCACTCATTTCACTTACAAGACCAGATCAGCACTTGCTTTTTACTCCTGACAAATCCGTTTTTGAAACCTTCCATCACATTTAGTCGATTAGATTCCATGTATCTTGAGGTGAACCAAAAACCCAGTGAGAAGCGTTTTGCCATAGTTTAATTATTCAGATTGCACAATGTAGTGCAGTACCAAAGTACAAGTAAAAATGATCGGGGATAAAGAGGGATAGGATCGTTGAGTAAGACATTGGGTAAAGGGAGATACTGCTGATTAAGCTCAACATGATGGACTCCACAAAGAATCAAATCGGTCTCACCATTTGCTATCAGAAACAACACTCTAACGTTTTGTGTATGCAGCCCAAAGGAAACGGTACCTGTCGAACATACATTCAATACTTGCAAAGCAAATGGTAACTATTAACTCCATGTAAGCGCCTATGTTACAAGAAGATGCAAACTGAATTAACTCAACATCGTAGATGGCCCAACACAATCTATCACGTGTTTGTGTGTACATGGGACTGAGGTTGAGGTTTATCTTGCATATATTATAATTATTCACCGCAATTGGGCCAGAACAATTTACGCATGTAGTGAAATACATTAGATCTGAATCAATCCAGATTATTGTATTTGCTTAACTCTGTTATTCCTTCGCATGTTCTAAATCTTTTGTGTTTGTATTTTCTTGCATTCTCGGTTGGGATCCAATAAATTAGTATTACAAGGCAGTGATCATCTTACTCCAGGTCAGATATAAGCACGTATTTAAGTTGCTCCTTTCTGTACTTTTGTTGTACACTTATTGTCCAGCCTGCGTGTTCAATTTTCTTTATACTGTGTTTTTGTATCTCGTATCCCCGATGTGGCTGCGCTTGATGCGAATGTTGAGAAGGTGCGTACCTGAAGGAAAACCACAACTTCGATTTTACTGGCGCCATGCGATAGCTGGTCACTGGTTGGGGAGAGGGATAGTATGGTCCTCGTGATCGCGTAAGTCATCCAGCGTGGATCGAGCTACGGTAGAGCCAGCGTCTTGTGTACTTCTGGTACGCATGAATCAGCAATTTTAAAGATAGGAATACTATTGCTCTGCATGTTAAAAGAGGATGAGCCGGCTCCGTTGATGGAACGTGGTTTCCATCCACACGGGTTTCGGCCTTATTCCTTCTGGTTCACACTGGAAATGGAGTGTGTGGTTGGAGCTGTGGGTGGTGCAGCGCAAGCCATCCAGATTCCATCGGTTGGCGCAGGCGTCTTGTGACTGTCCTTTGGACGCCGCAGTGACAGGCAATTAAGGATCCGAACGCCGCCAGCGATTTATTTTGGGCGTTGGCGCTGTGGACCGGCGATCCCAGAATCAGAGTCTAACTACCAGGTAGCATACTGTTCGCCAGCGATGCGGTTCCTGGGTTCAGCAATGTAATGCTTTTGAAATTCTCTGAACGTGTCCATGAAAACCCAGAGTTCATCTGCCCTTTTTCAAGTGAATGTTATCCTATGCACGTTGCCCATCTAACTAACTACTGTTTGTCCTGAAGCATGCTC
Organism: Dicrocoelium dendriticum; assembly: GCA_944474145.2. NCBI lineage: Eukaryota > Metazoa > Platyhelminthes > Trematoda > Plagiorchiida > Dicrocoeliidae > Dicrocoelium > Dicrocoelium dendriticum. The sequence continues at coordinate 133,575,192 of OX104063.1, forward strand.
TGTTCTCAAATGAGGGACTGTAAAGTTTGCATACATAATGTACAGAAGTTAACTGGCCAAGTTTTTATGGGAGTGAACTGCTACAAACTACGACATTGCAAATTCACCTGTGCGAACATTCACACATACACCATTTATTCCCAGGTACTTGTCATCGAAATTACAGAAAAAACGGACCAGAGTTGTGCTACTTGTCCACTTTCTTACAAGACGGAATTTTTTCTTAAGCTCAATAAATTAGTGAGCTGTATTAAATAACGCCACCTTAAGTGCTGTCATCAGCATTAGTAAGTACGATTTGTTATGCAAGCAGAAATTCGGGTTGGCTAATGCAAGCATATTTCAATAAAGACCTGATGAAACTTGTTCAGTAGCTAATTGGAATTTACCCTCTCTTCACATTAAGCTAGTGGTAAGTTGGTAGTAAATATCCATAGATCAGTGGTACAGCTTAGTTATCAGCTTACATCTATCTAGATATGTGTATCTTTCTAATATCCTTACACACCCTTTAGTTGGTGGCTTGCATAACCGGAGCATCTGCAGCTCACCATAAGCCACACGGCCAGTCATTTATCTACAGCTACTTTGCGTTTGTTGCTCAGTCTTACCCCGATGCATGTTTCGGCTAATGAGGATAGGGAGACATCGAGTTTTGCCGATGTTTCCTACTTGGGCGACCGAAATTTATGTGGCAATTCATCTATTTGAATATAGCGAATATATATATTAATATTAATCTCATAGCACTAACCGTTCCCGACATTTCTGACAGATCACTGCACTGTTTTTATTTTTCCAACATCGTCTATCCACTTGGGTCAACTTTTCACCACATTGCACACATTTCAAACATGTTGGATGGTAAAGCTCCAACTCTTGACAGGCATCGGTTTCCAGTGTCCCGCTTTCAGGCGCCCAAAGCAAGGTTGCATGTGCTGTCGGTAGGGATGAATTGTCCTCTAAACCAGATAATGTGGCTTTCAAAGTGGCCTCTTCTCTCGAGCTGCAGCGCTGCTGCGGATCCGCTTTGGTATGCCGCAAAAGTAAAAGTGCAGGGCCGTCCGCCGAAATTGGATGGAGACAGGCCTTACAACACGGAGCCAGGAACTTGCGCAGACCGTTCGTTAGTAGTTTCTAGAAAAGCCGTTTAAAAAAGTAAACACCATAGGGTCTCAAAAATTGGGACTTTGTATCTGAGCAGCCATTAAACATTAAGATACGTCCACTACCTATTTTGAGGTACGTTGGTGTATAAAAACCTACTTGCCTATTTGTTGCAACTGGTGGCCAATCGAAGCATCTACACCCAGCGGCTAAGTAAGATGAATGCGGGTACTATTAGCTATTCTATTTAGCCAACGGGCACGCGTTACCATCTACTCCGGAAAATGGAAATGATCGCTTCATTATCCCATGGTGATCAGAACGATCTGGCCAGCTAACGGCAGAAACAAGCCATTTCCTCAGAAGCTGTTGGGATGTGAAACCACAATGAATTGGGAGGATACAGCAGTTTAAGACTTCATTGTGTTCCTAGATGACGGCACATCCACCTGGAGCATGGATCATCAAACATTTTTCACGGTGGGTCAAATAAAGTAAAAGGGGGCCGACGAGGACCAGATAACTGAAACATATCACTTACGCGGGCCTGATAACCGACAAAATGGTTCGCGTGGGTCGCATAATCATTACGCACATAGCTTGCAAAGCAACACGAAAATTTTAGAAAAACAAGCTGGAAAACGACTCTCACTATTCGCTGTCCTTGTTTCATTAGCTTTATTGAAGGCAGAAAAACAGGTGATCTGAACAAATAAGACATCCAGTTACAAAAGTGGTAAAATGCCATTTAACAATTCTTTTCCATGATTCATCTTTAGATCCGTACAGTCATATGTGTGAAATAGCATTGGGCGTAAAGCCGAATTCGAGTGGTTCACATGAGATTCGATCACGTGCATACCAGGGGCATAAACCAGCAACAAACGGCCAGTTAAGACAAATGTGTAATTGAGCGATTACAGCTGGCCTCAGAAGCAACCGTTTTGTCTGACCAAAGTAAGTTAATGGCTTTGACTTTGTGCACACAAATGAGGTTGATGCAACGGAATGCTAATTGCCTCGGTAATAGATAGAGTGCGGAGGAGCTGGCCTTTCGCATAGCATGGGGGGACCCTGTATAATATACGCAGGGTCAACCTCAGTTCCGCCATCATTAAGATGATCCATAACAGAGCTAGTTATAGCCCAAGTACCGCCTCGATGCAACCAGCGTGGAAGGTACACATTAGTGCGCTTTGACAGTTACCGGGTCGTTCGAACAATATGAGTGGTGCCATAGGCGCACTGGAACCGATATATGACTACAGAAACGTTCAGTGTCGGCAACTTGTCTTTTTTTGGGAACACGAATGAGTGGCTTTGTTGAGAAGGTACACCTAAGCTTGGCTGCTGGGAAAGTCGACTTAACAACTGATGATAGGCTTCTAGGTATACACTCAACAGCTGCGCCCCCTTGAAAGGTAGTCGTAGGGAAACTGCTTTCTTCTCCGCTGTTTGAAATTGCAACAAGTTACGTTTAGGGGCTAAAACTACCTCTGTTATAGATCATCTTGTTGATGGTGGACCTGAGGTTGATCCAATCCATGCTCTGCGAATATTATACAGGGCGCGTGCATGCTAGTCGAAAGGCCTGCGCCTCCGCACCCTTTCTATTACCGAGACGATCAGCATTGCGTTGAATCCACCGCTTTTGTATGTACAAAAGAAGCTGGTCGAAGCTCTTAAGCCATGTTGGCCAGACAAAATGGTTGATTCTGAAGTCAGCTGTGATCGGTCAATCACACATTTGTCTTAACTGGCCGTTTGTTGCTGGTTTATGCCCCTGGTATGCACGTGATCGAATCTCATGTAAACCGCTCGAATTCACTTTGATGTCCAATGTTATTTCACACATATTAGTATTCAGTTCTAACGATGAATCATACAAACATTTGTTTACCTTCGGTCCTTTATTTTTGGTAATACAAAGCCCATTGAAACACTGGAATAACAATGCGATTTTGGCCATACTGGGAACTACGGATCACCATGTGTACATATAAAGTCCGTTGCTGCCTTCGGTAATGGAATGCATCACAAAGGAATGTCGCGATATATATATATATATATATATATCGGTATACTTTGGCGATGTGCTTAGATGGCTTGAACAAAGCGTTTCTCTCAGGACTAAATTAACCTACCTTGCTGGTACTGAACACCCGCGCTAGTTAGAGGTATGTGCCAATACCAAAATTTATGAGGCTCAAGTATTTGCGCTTCCAGAGCAATTCGGTATAACCAAGCTTTAAGTTCTTCCAAATTCCTAGCAGTTAGGCTCAAAATTGGCACATGTAGAAGCTAGTGTTGTCCTAACAAAACGCGTTTCATTGATGTGCTCCATTGAAGCTGACAAACTGAAAATTGCGGCACAAAGTTGTGAGATAAGCAATAACACGATAGGATGCATGGATGAATGGGTTTCACGCGTGAACATTGATTTCAATGTTCCAATAATTTGGTTACAAACAGCAGCCAGTAAGCCAACAACCATAAGATGACACACGCCAGTATTCAAACAGCCTAGATCACAAACGACACGACATGCAGTGTTACTTATCGCTTCTATAACAGCGCTCGTGTCGCACATGATTTAAGAAACTAAAGGGTGTACAGTCTCCTAGCCAGATTAACTGACGTCGCAGGCCTGATCCGGCCAGCAGACCGCAATTTTGTCACCGCTGAATTAGACGATCTATCATTCATATTTACTGATGCTTCGCATCGCGCCGCACCGCTCCTCTGCACTATATAACGGCTCACTGATAGTGTCACCCCTAGAGGGTGATGAAAATTTTGAAGCACAACTGCCAACCTAAGCCTACACTCAGACTACTAACTGAACTACATAAGTTACTGATATATATGTTTCGATATCATTCTACAAACTGTAAATAAAGAGAATGATGCAGATGGCAGCCAAGGAAATCCTTGATTTTTGGTTTAATTCTTGACAAAGCACCTGAATTTTACACTGAAGTAATTGGATTCCACGATTTATTGAAACATAACACCCTACTGACCAGAATCATCCAATGGCTTGGAGGGTTATGCATTATTTCGAAACAGATAGAAATCTCCGTCATGGTTTCTGATCCTTTTAAAACCGTACACAGTTAGTAGGTTTAAGCCTGTATTGTTTCTACAAACAGGTTAGTAACGATATTTTCACGACACTGTCAATAAATTGATTTCGACACACCCTATCCTTTAGTCCATCATGTCGAAACACACAGTAAACACATTCCAATGTTATTTCCTCTAAAATTGGAAGTCCTTTGCAGATGAGGGTAAGTATGTTCAAGGAGATGTTCAATAACTTTTTTTCGGGCTGCGTTCACCAAGCTATGCATTAGAACCACGTCTGTTCAAATGAAACGTTCGGCTGGCGCATAATGTCGTGGGTGACTACAGCCAAAATAGTCTAATCGTCGGATGAATTATATTGGGTGCCATTTGTGCTGTTGCAATGATTTGGCTCGTATTCGATGCAACACCTCTTTTGTTCTCCAGTCAGAACTCTACTGTCTGATTGCGTTGGTTCTGATTTCAAGGGGTGTGTAAGTACAACATTTCTATCCACAAAGTTCAGCCTTTCACTTACATTTCGGAAGGATTATACTACTTGGTCAAGTGAGTGTATAACGGTTTTTCATACGGCAATAATGATGCGTTTGCATTAGTTGAAGAGTGCCAGAGTCAAGTAGTCAAGAAGATCCCGAGATGATCCAAAGAAAGATAACTAGAGTTGATGGACTTTAGGAATGAAATCTACCAGAGCTTAAAATGAACAAATGCAAAGTGGTCGATACACGTCACTAACTGAAATGTACACGTGCACACGAAATCCACATCATATAGAAACTACTGCATGAAACTGTCCAGTATGCACTGCATATGTTAGCTTCATCCGCTTGTCGTGGTCTGTAGAAAGTTGACAAGTAAGAAGTGACACAGCAGTCCGATTAGGAAAGCTTTTGTTTGGTTAGATCCTTCCATATTCCTGCATACAAACAATGCGTAAACAACTCCCGTGTACCTTGTTCCATTTCAAATATCATATTAGAATGAAAGAATTAGAGTAGTGAAGCCGATGGCATAAGGTTCTAAGGATAAACTTCAAAAAGAGTTACCAGAATGTGAAGTCACGCTTACTGCTGCCCTTGATTACTAGTCCGTATATCGACCCAACTAATCAGCATCTGAAATAAGCCATGCCCCATAACCGATTGGAATGTTGCCCCAAATTCTTCCCTCCGATTTTGGAAACAGTATAACATTCAAATTACGTCATTCCTGCCTTCATTCTGTGCACGTTTGAACTGTGATTTAAGGATGCATTAAACTAATCACGCTGCGGGATATGGTTGCGTTCATCAGGGGAAGTAATAAAACGGACTGATGTGTTTGCCTAGCGAGGCATATTGAGCTTTTGTGAATTGCATGTTGAATTGAAAGAAGCCTAGCCTATTTTTAACGGTAACGTTTAACTTTTATCTTACATTGCTTATACTGGCCTTCAGCAGTCATTTTAAAATTGTTGCCTTCAGTACTGGTGGCAACTAATCACTCTATTGATGTACTGTTGGAGTCGCACTGCAACAGCATTAATTAAAACCAAAACAAGAATTTTTGTCAGATAGCCCATGTTACGACGCGTTGTTGTGATTAGTAGCTACGTCAGAACGCGTAGTGTCCGAGTTGTTAGCCGATCCATGATCCGCCACGGTAAAAATATACTCAGAACTCGTTTGTTATCAATTGTTGAAAGATAATTGCTTTAAAAGAACAACGGGTGGAATCCATGTCATCTCTTTGACTGTGCTGAAAACTGAACTCTACGAAGACAAAGGCTGTATAATGATATTTGACAGCGCTAAATCGATCATTTACTACTCAACATACAGGAAAGTTCTAGTTGAGAGAACTAGATTTTCACTTTCTAAAGAGCGCAGCATGTCAGGATACATGCGTTAAATTTAGATTGGTAACGGTAAACTTCTGCTTTGCGTCGCATAACAGTTGATAGCCTACGCGCTCTGGCGCTTTGTTTTTTCCTCATCTGGGATGAATAACTGTCCTCCAATTTTACTCAAAAGTTAGGAATCTTGCTGAATGTCTCCACATTTCGCAATCAAGTATGATGCAGTTTGTTATTCTACCATTAGCGTTTACGTTTTTTCCATTCTGGTTCGATTCTACTGTCTTTACAAGGCCTGTGGTGAGTGAAAATATATATAACTTGTTTACCATGTCCATATCCTGACAACAGCACGAGAGCAAAAATAAATCGAGTATTTTGTTGCTATCTTTAGGCACGGAATTAATCCCATCATATTTTATAGAAGATATTCTATAATTGAAATAGTGCATGCTAGTGTAGGGTAGCGGAGACCAGAGGTTACGGTCTTGCAACCACTCTACTTGTCAACCAAACAGTTGAAATTGTTCGTTCTGTTTATGACAACCAATAATTAGTCTAAAGCTTCCTCTGTATCATAAGCAAACTGTAACTGGTAATTGCACCAGTCGGTTGTTTTTAATAGCTCTTGAATTGATAGCTTATCATTGGGTTTCAAATAAATTCCAAGATATCAAGGGCAATCAGTTGTTTAATGAAATGTGCAACAAAACCGCTTCTGTTTTCAAGAAGCTGAAGAGGCCATAACGTAAACCAGGGTGTCACGTAAAATGTAACGTGCGCTCTCCAGCAAACCACTATAATTTTGACAACCATCGGTCCCTACTTCCGCCTGAATGCCAGCTCAGATTTTATCTTAATTACGGTGCCTACCAGATGAGTTGTTATCGGATAAGCACTAAAGATGTAACCTTGATTGTTGAACTAGGCAATCAAATTATAGAGGTTGGTGAGCAAAGCAGCACATCAGTAATAAAAATTGTCTACGAAAGTTTCAACCTGTTGCCATCTAACAACGAGATTGAAGATTTCAACCTGCTAAATCAGTGATAATTCATCCAACATGTTGCTACCCATTTGTAATTTGGTAAATTGCTGTTCTGCTCGATTAGAACAAACTGCGTGTGGCTGATTGCGCTTTCATTCTCAAGGTAACGAGAATAAATCTGATACCAATAAGAAACATACGTGAGTGTATAAACCGACCACAATACACCCATTAATCGTTTCTGTTATACTGGTATTTTAAGGTCTCCTTGAAACTAACATGATTTTTCAAAAACCCGCCCTATGTTTGCAGAAACGTATTGGTTTAGATGATGACGTTTTTGTAAAACCAAGGATTATTGGGCTCCACTTATATTATTGTGAAATGATGTCACATTAATCGCACTCTATAGATTGTACTCACAACAATCTATACCGCACTTGTTTAGAAACCAAAAGCAAAATACGGATCGAATTACCTCAGGTATATGACTGTCCATCAACATTCTCAACTGGACTGACTTTTGGTTGATCTTGGCTTTAGGGCCCTAATCGATGTGATCCTGAATATAATGGAACATGCTCTCTTTGGTGATTGCAAATGCATTAGCAACTACTAGGACTTCCTGTAAATAAGACTGAAATATATGTGAGCAGGTGTGGTCGGAAATTAATACAGAAGGGATAGAAGTTGGATGCAGCTTCCCTGGATACAGAATGCACTGAACTCATGTTATGGTCATTGATACCATTGAACATTTTATCGTATTTCACAGCAGTGTTTAACCGTGGTAAGAACATTTTCGGAAAGAAGCTATCACTGTGTACAAATTTATGAGAATGAATGGTTGGTAGCACCCGGTTTCGGATTTGCCTGTCACTGTGGCCAGCCACAGGACGCCTGCGCCTACAGAGGGACCATGGGTGGCTTGTGCTGCACCACCCACAGCTCCAACCACACACCTCATATCCGGTGTAAAATCGAAAGAACAAGACCAGGAAGTGTATGAATGGGAGCCACGTTTCATCAACGGAGCCTACTCACACTCTTTCACAGGCAAACACAAGCACACTCTATTTGGGGAATCAAACGCACACAAGGCGGTGGCTGGACCGTAGTCCGCTCCACACTGAGTGCATGGAACCGCTCTTCAAGCCTAGCACGGCCACAAGGACCGTGCACCCAGTCCCATCCATCAATGACCAACTGTCTCCTGGAGCCAGTATGAACGATGTAGTGGGTAATAGACAGGTAGGCACCTTGTCAACATGCACATCAAGCGCAGCCACACTGGGGATATCAAGCAACAGCCAATCACTTGAAATGACAAGATGAAATAAAATAGATCCAATAATGCATACAGATACGGTGGCATAATTCTTCGCTAAATTAGCATATGAAGTAAGTTGGTTAGCAACGAATCCGCGATAATGAAAAATATGCACAAGTTACTTTAAAATGTTACAAACGCAACTAAGTTACCGAAAATAATCGCAATCAACATAAGCTACGTGGCCAGTTAATAGATGATTATTCAGGTAGGCCGAACAAACCAAATAAAGCGGAATGAAATTTAGCCAGCTTAAAAAGACCTAAATTGAATATGAAGCTGGTTAAGTACAAGAGATTTAGGTTACCCAGACAGTGCTCGAAGAACATGCGCAGCCACGCTGAATTAAGTTAATGGCATACCTCGAAGCCTCGGTTCCAAAATGATGTCATGTGATATTTTGACATCGCGGTCATGTGGAAATAGCGTGAAACATGGCGTTGAAAATTCCCGAAGAACCGGAACTAAAAGCGTGGGATGGTCAATGCAACCTTACGTTCAATCTCCACTACGTTTTCGAAGATTACAAATTGCAAAGCCTTTAAATGAAGCTTGCGAATCATTAAGAGAATCCAAAATCGAGTAGCAGGGTTGAGTAGGAATCACGCTCGCTTTTTACAAATAATTTTTGCTATTCCAAAGAACCATATTGCTGCATGTCTCCGCAACTAATAAGTGGAATATCTTAGACACGGCCTTTTTAACAGAAAGAAGTGTTTGTTTGGCTACAAAAATCAGCATTGATAGTTTATTTCATTTCACAAATCTGCTGCTGTGTGCACGGGTTACGAAGTTAAACGAAGTATTCACGGAAATACATCCCACAATTGGAGCACCCAGAGAGAAAAATGCTCATTGTGCTGCTGTACGAATGCCCATTATGATGGTATAACATTCTGCTAATGACATTTGTTGCCTTGTGATAACATGCGAGCAACAAGACTTCGTTTTTACACCTAAACTCGATTAAGTTACTTTTGTTATCAAAATTGTTCCAGCTGCGAATGACTTTGCTAAGCAAAATACTAAAAATCCTGCCTTTCTGACCATCTATTGACTTTCTGCCCTTTTATACTTGCGTATCTAAAGTCTTTTCGAATCCTGATATAATAAGCATTTATTGGATGAGTTGGAGCAATTAGAATGACTTTTCCTAAATCCCCAAAAGATTTATCCAAATATCACCTAATATTTGCGAAAAAATAATCATTATCCAGAATAGTACATCTTGTTGCTCATTGTACATTGCTTTTTTCCTTTGTTTCCTTCGTTTTCAGCACATGAATTCTTTGTTTTAATAAATAGAGTCAAGTATACATTTTACTCTGTTTTATTTGCTTCAACACGACAGAGACCTAGGTGACACGCAAACAAGTAGCACTACATGAACATATCTTTCAAAAGTTACTGTCATTCTTTATTTTTCTGGTTGTTTCCTTGCACGTTGTTTATTTAATTTCGCTGCATGAAGTGGTCACCGTTTCTTCTTTCTGAAGCTCGCGTCCTGTAGTCACTGATTTCCAATTATGGTTTCGCACCTAACTACCCTTCTATAGCAACACCAAATTACCATTTGCATAATAACACACCATTTAAATTAAAACCTATGAACTTTATCCTGGGTTTACACTAATGGCACAGCATCAAACATTATGCAGCATGTCGAAACACTGCAATCGAATAAACTATACCAGTGATGAATGTAGTGTGTCGAAAGTGATTCATGTAGCCAATAGCAACTTAGAAGCGTAAGTCTGGTAGACGACGAAGAATCATAGTTGGTAATTCAGCTGAATAATTTGGGTATTGTAAAAATCAGCACTTATACAGTGTTTAAAAATATCTTAAAGGTATAATGTCAGAAACGCGCAGGGATCGAATGGGAAGAGAGCAGCTGGTGTGGTTATAGAAGTAAACAGTAAATTTGCGTTCCATTTTCAAGGACTTTGTGCATAATTTCCCTCTGCCAACCTTGCAAAAAGCGTACAATTTGTATGCTTAGCAAGAAACCCATATATAGCCATTTGAAACACTTAACGCTGCTCACTAAATATTTACATCTAAAATTCTGCTGGATGTTCGCACTGGATGCCATCCTAGTAAAATATATCCTAACGAAAAACTAGTCAGTAAATTCCAGCATACAACCCGTGGGGTTATCAGCACATGCGATATATCGATCAATTGTAGCTCTATCCTGAGGCATCCAATTTCCATGTTCAGCACCCTGGGCAGCTGTGTCAAGCATCCAATATCGACAAAACGAAGGTTTGGACATGGAAAATTCCGCGATTCGTTGTCCGTTCGGCAAAATTTCGTGACATATTTAAAATACCTTCTGTTCAACATTTATATATGCATTATATACGAAGGTGACAGAATCGATGATTAATCGCTTTCAAAGTTGAACTATTTTATCATCACTCGACTTGGTCTAGTATGTCGTAGATGCATATAAAGCTGTTGTATGTAGCAAGCTTCAGAAAATATAAGTGAAATTGATACAACACTACTAGGTTCCATCTGGAGCGGTTCCTACATGCAATGCATTGCTGCCACTGGCCGTTAGTGTAGTCGTCAAAGCAGAAAGAAGACATAGGTTGCGATATGTCAACATTTCGATTGCTCTCATCAGTCGCAAACACAATACAAGCAGAAACACAGACACATTTATATACATGGGAAAATATTGGCACACCAATGAAACTGTCAAAATCAAGACCAAGGCAATCTGATTGATTGCCTCAAGAGTTTTTGTGCACATAACACAGGTTGATAAGCGCTAATTAGCAACGCCTCACTGATTGCCAACCTTATCGGGTTCCTGTTACGTAATAACACCTTGAACGCATTAGTGGGGTTCACATAGTGACCAGTTGTCAAGAGGTGTTTGGCGATAGATGACGACGGACTCCGATTCGTTCTGTGGGGCGTTCCGTTCTGTTGCGCTATCATTTGTTCAACCCACTTTGGCAAGTGCTCAGCTACCCTCTGAGCCAACCGACGGTTAGTCTTGCCTATGTAAACATCACCGCAACTGCAGGTGAATTGATAAACCACATGAGAGGCCGAACTATCCGAAGGGTAGCTCTGACGGTCCTGAAGAACCAGTTTACGGGTAGTGTGCATGAGGCGCAACTGGGCGGTCGTGTATGTGCGATTTATGGCGGACCTGAGCTTGTGTCCGATATCATTTGCCACATAGTCCCCTTTAAACGGCAAAACCAAATAAACAGCCTTTTTCTCTGCCGTTTGCACTGGCAGTTTCTTCTTAGGGGGTTTGCTGTGCACTTGGATGAACTTTTCGGGATAAACATTCGATACTAAGGTCCTATACAGAAACTTTTCTTCAGCTTCCAGCAGTTCCGGACTACAAATTCGTCTAGCCCTGTAGAAAAGTGTCTTCACTAGACCGCGTTTGTATGCAACCGGGGCGAAACTGGAAAAGTGAAGGTACTGCCCACTCCAGGTCGCCTTGCGGTAAACGGTGCGCTGCAGTGTACCTCCATCCCGTCTCTTGATGAGAATATCCAAAAATGGCAGGCTGCCATTTTGTTCTATCTCGTGGGACACCGATAGGTTGGGGTGAATTGAACCCAAAGTGGTTAACAGTTGCGCAAAATGTTCGCTTCTGGTGAATACCAAGATGTCATCCACATACCGTTTATACAGTTTCGCCTCACCAATACTGGCAGCAACTTGTCTTTCAATCAAGCCAAGAAAGATATCCGCTAAAACTGGTCCCAATGGGCTGCCCATGGCGACACCGTCGATCTGCTTGTATGGCGTCCCCTCAAACTCGAACCGTATATTTTCTGTGCAGAGTAGAATCAGGTCTCACAAATACTCCACTGGAAGACCCACATGCAGGTTTTGACTCAGAATGAAATGACACAAATCGTCAACTGTTTCATGAATGGGCACGTTTGTGAACAGTGAATCCACGTCTATGGAGTACATGAGCTCCGAGCCCAGTGAGAGTTGTTCCAGTGTATCCGCCAGTTCGAAAGAGTCTTTCAGGCAGTGCGCAGTCAGGAGTTTACGCACTGGATCTGAGTTTCGCCAGCCACCGAGCAACATTATGAAAGGGCGAGTTGGTCATACACATAATCGGACGCAGTGGGTTACCTGGTTTGTGCAGTTTGGGTGCGCCCCTCATTCTTGGTGTCTGCGTCCCAGTCGGTTTTAGTTGCCTGTACTGCGACTCAGTGATGTATCCATGGAGCAGGAGTATCTGGAGTTTCCTTGCTACCTGCTTCTCCACCAAGATGTTATTCTCCGGTGTCGTATCTCTCAGGAACTTACGTCTATCACCCAAAATAGACTCCATTTTTGAAATGTAGTCATCCTTGTTCATTATTACGATGCCTGATCCTTTATCCGGCTGCAAGAAGATTACGTGTGTCATTTCTTTTAACTCTCTGATCGCTGCATAGTGTTCAGCCTTCAGGCAACATCTCTGGCTTATCGGCATATTCAGAAATTGGTTCGCAATATCCACCAATTTTGCCCGAAACCAACCCGCATCTTCCATGGATCTTGGCGAGAGATCACTGAGCTGGTCATACAGATACTCGAAGTTGGCCTGCGTGCTGAGCCTGTCTATCGCCTTTGGTGGCAACCGATATTTCATTCCAAGCGAGAGCACTTCCAGCTGCGTGCGAGTGAACTGTACAGATGATAGATTGTATACGTGTTTCAGGCAATCCGTTGGGAAAGAAGTATATGTAGCCTTTGCAAGCGAACCCTGTAGACTATGCACTGTTTTCATCCGCGTGCGACGGAGAACTGCTGCGGAAAATGCCTCGAATTTCAAGCGGCAAACCAAGGATAACCGATTGAGCGTGCTAGCGAAACGTCTCTGTGTTTCGAGGAACTTTCGTTCTCGTTCCAAGCAAGCGTCAATGTGCGCCGACGCGAGCCTGGTCAGATTAGTACTATTTACCGGCAATTTATTCTTCGACAGTGTCTTGGCAAACTGTGACGGAAAACAGCCTGATCGGATACAGTCTTCATAAAATTTTATCCTCGTGCGTTCTACGGCCAGCTTACAGCGTAACGATAACAATCGGTCTAATGCCATCGCAACGGTAACGGGGAGTCTTCTTTTCAGAAACGTAAAACATTTGTTCCCCTTCATCCATTTCGTCAAAGCAGAAAGAAGACATAGGTTGCGATATGTCAACATTTCGATTGCTCTCATCAGTCGCAAACACAATACAAGCAGAAACACAGACACATTTATATACATGGGAAAATATTGGCACACCAATGAAACTGTCAAAATCAAGACCAAGGCAATCTGATTGATTGCCTCAAGAGTTTTTGTGCACACAACACAGGTTGATAAGCGCTAATTAGCAACGCCTCACTGATTGCCAACCTTATCGGGTTCCTGTTACGTAATAACACCTTGAACGCATTAGTGGGGTTCACATAGTGACCAGTTGTCAAGAGGTGTTTGGCGACAGATGATGACGGACACACTACCCGTAAACTGGTTCTTCAGGACCGTCAGAGCTACCCTTCGGATAGTTCGGCCTCTCATGTGGTTTATCAATTCACCTGCAGTTGCGGTGATGTTTACATAGGCAAGACTAACCGTCGGTTGGCTCAGAGGGTAGCTGAGCACTTGCCAAAGTGGGTTGAACAAATGATAGCGCAACAGAACGGAACGCCCCACAGAACGAATCGGAGTCCGTCATCATCTATCGCCAAACACCTCTTGACAACTGGTCACTATGTGAACCCCACTAATGCGTTCAAGGTGTTATTACGTAACAGGAACCCGATAAGGTTGGCAATCAGTGAGGCGTTGCTAATTAGCGCTTATCAACCTGTGTTATGTGCACAAAAACTCTTGAGGCAATCAATCAGATTGCCTTGGTCTTGATTTTGACAGTTTCATTGGTGTGCCAATATTTTCCCATGTATATAAATGTGTCTGTGTTTCTGCTTGTATTGTGTTTGCGACTGATGAGAGCAATCGAAATGTTGACATATCGCAACCTATGTCTTCTTTCTGCTTTGACGAAATGGATGAAGGGGAACAAATGTTTTACGTTTCTGAAAAGAAGACTCCCCGTTACCGTTGCGAGGGCATTAGACCGATTGTTATCGTTACGCTGTAAGCTGGCCGTGGAACGCACGAGGATAAAATTTTATGAAGACTGTATCCGATCAGGCTGTTTTCCGTCACAGTTTGCCAAGACACTGTCGAAGAATAAATTGCCGGTAAATAGTACTAATCTGACCAGGATCGCGTCGGCGCACATCGACGCTTGCATGGAACGAGAACGAAAGTTCCTCGAAACACAGAGACGTTTCGCTAGCACGCTCAATGGGTTATCCTTGGTTTGCCGCTTGAAATTCGAGGCATTTTCCGCAGCAGTTCTCCGTCGCACGCGGATGAAAACAGTGCACAGTCTACAGGGTTCGCTCGCAAAGGCTACATATACTTCTTTCCCAACGGATTGCCCGAAACACGTATACAATCTATCATCTGTACAGTTCACTCGTACGCAGCTGGAAGTGCTCTCGCTTGGAATGAAATATCGGTTGCCACCAAAGGCGATAGACAGGCTCAGCACGCAGGCCAACTTCGAGTATCTGTATGACCAGCTCAGTGATCTCTCGCCAAGATCCATGGAAGATGCGGGTTGGTTTCGGGCAAAATTGGTGGATATTGCGAACCAATTTCTGAATATGCCGATAAGCCAGAGATGTTGCCTGAAGGCTGAACACTATGCAGCGATCAGAGAGTTAAAAGAAATGACACACGTAATCTTCTTGCAGCCAGCTAAAGGATCAGGCATCGTAATAATGAACAAGGATGACTACATTTCAAAAATGGAGTCTATTTTGGGTGATAGACGTAAGTTCCTGAGAGATACGACACCGGAGAATAACATCTTGGTGGAGAAGCAGGTAGCAAGAAAACTCCAGATACTCTTGCTACATGGATACATCACTGAGTCGCAGTACAGGCAACTAAAACCGACTGGGACGCAGACACCAAGAATGAGGGGCGCACCCAAACTGCACAAACCAGGTAACCCACTGCGTCCGATTATGTGTATGACCAACTCGCCCTATCATAATGTTGCTCGGTGGCTGGCGAAAATCTTAGATCCAGTGCGTAAACTCCTGACTGCGCACTGCCTGAAAGACTCTTTCGAACTGGCGGAGACACTGGAACAACTCTCACTGGGCTCGGAGCTCATGTACTCCATAGACGTGGATTCACTATTCACAAACGTGCCCCTTCATGAAACAGTTGACGATTTGTGTCATTTCATTCTGAGTCAAAACCTGCATGTGGGTCTTCCAGTGGAGTATTTGAGAGACCTGATTCTACTCTGCACAGAAAATATACGGTTCGAGTTTGAGGGGACGCCATACAAGCAGATCGACGGTGTCGCCATGGGCAGCCCATTGGGACCAGTTTTAGCGGATATCTTTCTTGGCTTGATTGAAAGACAAGTTGCTGCCAGTATTGGTGAGGCGAAACTGTATAAACGGTATGTGGATGACATCTTGGTATTCACCAGAAGCGAACATTTTGCGCGACTGTTAACCACTTTGGGTTCAATTCACCCCAACCTATCGGTGTCCCACGAGATAGAACAAAATGGCAGCCTGCCATTTTTGGATATTCTCATCAAGAGACGGGATGGAGGTACACTGCAGCGCACCGTTTACCGCAAGGCGACCTGGAGTGGGCAGTACCTTCACTTTTCCAGTTTCGCCCCGGTTGCATACAAACGCGGTCTAGTGAAGACACTTTTCTACAGGGCTAGACGAATTTGTAGTCCGGAACTGCTGGAAGCTGAAGAAAAGTTTCTGTATAGGACCTTAGTATCGAATGGTTATCCAGAAAAGTTCATCCAAGTGCACAGCAAACCCCCCAAGAAGAAACTGCCAGTGCAAACGGCAGAAAAAAAGGCTGTTTATTTGGTTTTGCCGTTTAAAGGGGACTATGTGGCAAATGATATCGGACACAAGCTCAGGTCCGCCATAAATCGCACATACACGACTGCCCAGTTGCGCCTCATGCACACTACCCGTAAACTGGTTCTTCAGGACCGTCAGAGCTACCCTTCGGATAGTTCGGCCTCTCATGTGGTTTATCAATTCACCTGCAGTTGCGGTGATGTTTACATAGGCAAGACTAACCGTCGGTTGGCTCAGAGGGTAGCTGAGCACTTGCCAAAGTGGGTTGAACAAATGATAGCGCAACAGAACGGAACGCCCCACAGAACGAATCGGAGTCCGTCATCATCTATCGCCAAACACCTCTTGACAACTGGTCACTATGTGAACCCCACTAATGCGTTCAAGGTGTTATTACGTAACAGGAACCCGATAAGGTTGGCAATCAGTGAGGCGTTGCTAATTAGCGCTTATCAACCTGTGTTGTGTGCACAAAAACTCTTGAGGCAATCAATCAAACTACACAGCAGCCATCCGGGTAGTCCACTCGCCCTCCACCGTGTACTTACTCCTGGTTGCAGAAGTGAAAACTTATTGACCCTAAAATCACAAACAGCGCTGTAGGAGCTCTTGCGGTATTTACCGAGAAACTAGATGACCTACCCAGAATCCCCCACACTCAGAGACACTGTCACTTATTGTCTGCGACTGCTTTTGCATCTCGCCTGCGCCGATCATAGCAATATGTAAGCCAGTACCTGATGTTCACAGATATGTACAAGCCACTGATAGCCCAGTTGTAATGTAGCAGATACGGTACTCCATATCGAACTGTGGAATCTCGACTTATGCCAGGTCGTATGGTGGCTGGTTTAAGTCAGCTCCCTCATAACACAGTTCCTAATTACTCTTTTATCGCATTTTTAAGATTAAAAATGTTTTAGAAATCCAAGGCTGTTCGTGCATGGAACATTTATTGCAGCAAAATCAATGGAAGCAGCCTCGAGGAGACTAAACATTAACGCAGTGCGGAGGCTTATATAATTCTTTAACGTAGTATGGCATATCAGTTAGTACCTTAAGACCCTTATAAACTACTCTCATCTGTCTGGTCAATGGTTAACGATCAGTTGATCGCTTTCTCCTAGTCAAGTTTTAAGGTTTGGAAATTTGATGGCGTTCACTTCTATAAAACCGGATAATTTCCATCTCCACGTTGCATCATGGTCAGGCTTTTGACTCAAAGACTTAAGTGGAGAAACCTAAGTGTTATCCTGCCAAGGTTTGGGCGCCCTGGTAATATCTCAGCCTGCGTACATGATAGTTACTTCATCCATTTTCAGATGATTCAGATGGGACTGGAACAATAGGAAAATCCCTTGAGTGTTTCTTCAGCTGATCGTTGAGCCAAGAAATGATAAGGTGATACAAGGTGTTTATGGATCTAAAACAATGGCTTCGAGGAAACCTAATCCTTACTTACCGAATTTTAACAGGGATGGTTGGACCGGATTTGAGCCGGCTATTTAGCTCGGCTAGGTTGCCTTATCTTCGCGGTTATCCCATGATGCTACACAAGCCGCGTTCTGATCGGATCAAAGCGGAAACTCGGTTATCGCATAGAGATATCGAGCGCCTTGACTCGCTTTCAGAAAGTGTAGTCAGTGAACCTACAGTTAAGGGTTTCGAGCGTCAGTTATACGCCCTTGGGTGGCAACACGAGACCCATCCCTTCTCCTAACCATATCCATCTACCAATTTTGAGTCCATATTCCGTCGTTCTTCTCACTCTTCGGTGTTATCCTTCATGGCAAATGACTTTTCTTCCTCTTTGTCTTCCATTTTCTTTCTACGTCTTCCTTACTTCACTAGACTTGCACTGCGGAGGCTGCTAATGCAGGGCACGTGGGCAGTACTTGGTTGATCAGGGTGTGGTTCAGGTGTTTCTGCTTCAGATTCGGACGGGACTGGAACGATAGGAAAATCCCTTATGTGTTCCATTCTTGAGCGGATGGTTGAGCCAGGAAATCATATGATGCTATGAAGTCTTGAGGGATCAAAAATGAAACATCCGAACCACACCCTGGTCAACCAATTCCTGCCCACGTTCCCTGCACTAGCAGTCCCCGCTGTGCAAGTCATATGAAGTAAGGAAGACGTGGAAGGAAAATGGAAGATAGAGAGAAATGAACG
>OX104063.1:133594158-133634999 GCA_944474145.2 Dicrocoelium dendriticum
AGTATGGCTGCGTTGGCCAGGCGACTGTCATCATATACTACTGAACAAAATTGCTTATTGCCATTGATTGTACAGTATCCATTTAACCTGTGTTTTTCAAAAATTCAACTAAGTTGACAATACAGCTGGTCAAACGTCTGTCCGATTCTAGCACACTTCAGACACGCACTGGTTTATGGTCTTGAGATTTCACTTTAGCCCCCCGCTATTTATATCTTAACTACTAGATGAGAAACGTTACATTGACATGCTAAGTTAAATACTTTTCCTGCCCTGTCACACCGAGATCCATATTCGTATCCACAGCTATAGGCTCATTCCATTTGTCACGTCCATAAAAAACACTTCAGCTTTGTCACTTCAACTATACTGTTTTGCCGTGATCACCCCTAGCGATTTAAAAAGTGGTCAATAGGCTACGACGAAAAATCCAAGCAAAAACTTCGCAGTTTAGTGCTGATAGCTTGTAAGATTATTGGGTAAAATCCAATTGCGGTGTGGCACAATTTACAGCGAAATTCCCCCTGCGGACTGGAGAAAGAAGATGACTAATAGCAGATATACCGTTCTTAGCACTGTTCCGCAGTTGGGCTAAACCAACTTACACTTAAACTAGGTCTTTTTAAGCTGGATAAATTTCATTCCGCTTTATTTGGTTTGTTCTGCCTCCCTGAATAATGTTCTATTAACTGGCCACGTTGCTTACACTAATTGCGCTTATCTTCGGTAATTTTGTTGCGTTTTGTAGCATTTTTAAGTAACTTGTGGACATTTCTTACTTACCACGGATTTGTTGTTAACGCACTTACTTCATATGGTAAATTAGCGAAGAGTTATGCCACCGTATCTGTATGCATTGTTTGATTTGTTTTATTTCAACTTGTCGTTTAAAGTGAATGGCTGTTGTTTGATATCCCCGGTGTGGTTGCGCTTGATGTGTATGTTGACAAGGTGCCTACCTGTCTATTACCCACTACATCGTCCATACTGGCTCCAGGAGACAGTTGGTCGTTGCTGGAGGGGACGGGGTGCACGGTTCTTGTGGCCGTGCTAGGCTCAAAGAGCGGTTCCATGCACTCAGTGTGGAGCGGACTACGGTCCAGCCACCGCCTTGTGTGCGCTTGATTCCCCAAATACAGCGTGCTTGTGTTTGCCTGTGAAGGAGTGTGGGCCGGCTCCGTTGATGAAACGTGGTTCCCATCCGCATGCCTGCCGGTCTTATTCCTTCGGGTTTACAATGGATATGGGGTGTGAGGTTGGAGCTGTTGGTGGAGCAGCGCATTTCATCCATGGTCAGTCTGTAGGCGCAGACGTCTTGAGGCTAGCCACAGTGACAGGCGACTCCGAAACCGGATGTCGCTAACTTCCATCATGACCTGCACCACGTTCACTTGTGATTTGTGCAGTAACACATTGGTCATTTGTAAGATGTACTTACATTTAAAGTTTGCTGTCTGCTGGTTTCCCACCAAACGACTTTCGAGGTACAAATTAGTTAAAAGTGACATACCAACGAAAGGCCCTATGAGGTCAAACTAGTTCCATACAAATGGTTAGCATATCCATCAAATAAAAAGCTAACGAGTAACCAACTCGAAGTTGAGTCATAGTATAAAGTACCACTTACAGTGAAGTTGTATCTCGTTTGCTACAATGCCAAAATAGTTGAGCTTTTTAGTTGGAAAACAATTGCATTTGCTTCGGTTCCCATTGCCTTCCTCGCCTTTGGAGCTCTGTTACAGGGACTTCGGTGGAGCAGTTGCGTGTATGGTAATAACTACCGCAATACTTATGTAACCTTATCTGTTTTTCCCCTCAGTATTTCAGTCAAAAATTTAACTACGCAGTGCGACTGTTCCTGGTTCTGTAATTTACCACTTCGCATATTTAACGCCGCAGCACACGGCGCTAATTCTGTACGTATCTGAAACTACGAGATAATGAAGAAGAACCATCATATGCAAACTATTGTTTAGATTGCGATGTAATGCAACAAGTTATGTGCCACTGCGCTACAGGAAATATCGAGTGGAATGCATTCGACATTTTCCCTTCTAAAGGTCAACGCAACATTTAGGGATGGATTTTGGACCGTTTAGAAAATGACAAGAGTATTTAGACCATACCCCGGAACTCTCAACTTAGCTTCGCTCTACCTTCCGACAGAAGGCGTCATAAAATATGTGACACAACCAATAATTGCCTATTCACTACCACACGCCATGTGCAGGTTGCCCTGACATTTTGGTGGATATCTAGTTAAACATTTAAGCTATTGTGTTATCTGCCCGTACCTTTCACAGTTTGAGCAAAATGTTAATACCAGTATCTAACGCCGTTCACTTGTGATATCCTTTTCTAGTGCTTCGGCTATTAATTTAAATATACTAGTAGAAACCATGGTTTGGTAATGATTGAGAATGCCCATGGTAATCTTACAGAATTTATCACTACAAACTGCACCATTTATATCATTGCGGGTCGACATATTAGCAAACACTGATAACGAAACCAAGTTCAGGTGGGACGCGAGCACAATAACGATTTGGTTAGCAACTACTGTAATCACTCTTAAGACGAGATATAGGCTCGTCTGTCAGAAAAAAACCATCAAGCACCTGTTGTTTTCGCTAGCAGATGCATAATATATTTGATACACTTGAGACCTCCGCTGCACGAGAGTCCAAAGAACTCACTGTTTCATTACTTATTGCTTGTAAAAACATCTGTTGGTTTTATGTAACTCAACAATCCCCTGACCAAGGCGTTTAATTGTAGTTCTGTGTTCGCCAAATGGCGAAGGAGATGAAATATAGTTAAACGGGAGTAAGACTCGCAACTTTAAAACTGTAACCAATGCATGTTTGTGTAATGACGTAGGACGTATGTATTTTTATCTGGTGTGTGTGAGGCTGTTCGTGTAATATGGACAAGTCATTAGTACACCGATTATCATGGTTTTACGCTAGTGTTACACGCGTCTAGTAATGTTTGTTTCGCTAAAACTTCTGAAATTCGCAGATTTTGTTGGCGCTAGGTTTTATGTAACAGCTTCCTCCGTCTACGCATGCATTTTTGATCGATCCTAAAAGTGCTCAGTTGGTGACATTCCTGATGAAAACGTGGTCATTATATTAGGTTAAAATTCAGGATTTTCTTACAAGACATACTGGTGACTGGTAGGCCATTATCGTCATTAAACACATTAGCCAGAGTTGTAAAACACCTGAGTTACTGTATTGCAATAGATAAAAATGCAGCAGATGCATGCTAGCTGAGCTGCCAGCAAGGATTGTGTATCACCCGGAAAGCTACCCGTCGGCTATTAGACCACTATACAGGATAACGGATGTTAGTAGAAGGAAACTAGAGAGAATAGTTATCATGCTTTTCTGTACACAATTTAAAGCCTTGCTGCGAAGCCTCCAAGAGACGCTACGTTGTAATTCTAATGCAATGGTTTATCAAGTATAAAATAGCAAATAACGGACCACATAAAATGAATGGGTAAATTGATTTTTAATACTCTAAAAGTTTTGGTTATATACAGCCATTATTTATTATGTTGGCCGCTAGCAATAATTCGCCATGACGTCAAACGGATATCTATCTGTAACTCGTCAAGACACTTACTACACATCAGTAGTATGAGGAAATAACCGACTTAAGCTAAATGGGCGTTCTGTGTATGAGGCACACGGAAGGAAACAGAATTCAGACAACTTCCCAACCGGATATACTACTGTGTAGCCAGCTTTACCTGAAAACAAGCGTGGTTGGGATTCTTCAAAATCTGACACATCATCGTCAACTCGACACACATGCACCAATACTGTCTACTGTAGACCCCAATGATTTCAAGTGCAGTTGAAAAGGAAAATTGAACAATCTCGCCACATTCTTAGCCAACCTCCGTTGCGGAAACACAAGTGTTACGATGACAGGCTTTCGCTAAGGGTGCAGTCTTAGAAGGTGTATACCCAACGAGACCTAATAAAGGCGTTGAGCATCAGAGAAAACATGCAATGGTTAGTCGCCTGAATGTTTTCTGTAAAAGGCCAAGATTTTGGTTGGCGCTTTTGAAAAGCTACATTGGATGCTCCCTCGCAATGATGTGAGCAAAATCGCCTTGTGCCTACAGTCCTAGGTCGCGTTGAGTAAAAAGTACAGTGCACATGTTGACCCCAAGCCTGCACTTGCAAGTGCATTGTTGGCGCATGCCCTCTTGCTTACCGTTGGTGGCATTGATATGAATCAGTATGTATGTCGCCAACCCGTTTGCCCTGTAAACAACCTGCACTGATGTGTGGTCAGCGGTTGTTTGATGACCTACTATATCTTGAGGTCACCAGCGACGAGTCAGATATTTGAGGTAGTCACTATCGCGAAATGGCTAATGTATATCAAGAAAATACATGGGCTGATTACCGAGCCCTGTAGCACCCCGCGCGTAATTTCAGCGGAGTCAGGAATGACGCTTCAAACTCGAATATTCAGCTGTTGTTAGAGGGAATTTTCTTATCCAACCTGAGACTAGCTCACGGATTCCATAGCATTGAAGCTTGTGAATGGGAATAGGGGAATTCAGAGGGTTGAGCGCAGTTGAAAAGACCGGATGAACAGCGCCAACTTCCACACCGATATCAACTATTTTAGTCCAACTGGAGCTAGATAATTGCAAGTTTTTGGGGCAAGATCAATACTTGCTATGATGTTGCATGATGATGATTGTTGCATGATGATGTTGCATGTTGAAAATGGTTTTCCGAAAATATTGGGTGGAACAATTGATGTAGGGATTTAACCACTTGTTGCGGTTTGTGCCTGTCCACGTAACGTGTGTAGGGCAGGCATCACGTCTCACTTTACGGAATTTTCAAACGTATCTATGAAAGATTTTGTGGTTTGTACAGAGTTTCATGTTTCGCTACTGCTTATGCTTTATTTTAACACTGATTACCATTTTCATGCAATGTGGGTTTTCCATGTTTCTGCCCTTGATGACTCCTTGTTCTTTGGTCAGATAAAGTCTCGAATTACCATATACTTCCACTTCCTGCTCTGTATGAAATACTTACTCGTATATAATATGTATAACTTTTACTCAAAATCCTCAATCCTAGTATGCTGAACTGATGGAGGAAATCACAAAAAGATACACTGGAGATGGTTCAGCCAGAAAGTACCAATTAATTTCGTTAAGCAGATTAAATAGAACCCCGTTTTCTTCAGAATACTCTGCATAATTGATTTCGTTGAACAACAGTGCTGCATGATCACTGCGGTCCAACGGAATGTCCATCGATACCGTCTCGATCATAAGCCTATCAGCGGTGAACAACAAATTTATGTATCCGGTTTGTTGTCCATCCTGGATCTCTTACGAGATATAGTATGGTTGTAACTATGTTATCGAATGCTTGGCCACTATAATTCTTAACTGAGGAGTTCATGGTGATAGGGCTGCTTTTCTATTGAGTGAAGTCAGCAACTATAAGCATATGATTGTGTGACTGTGTGAGAACAGCCTTCAGATGGGAGACGAGGCAATCGGCCCTTTCCAAAGTAGACGAAAGAGGGCGACAAACAATACCCACCAAAAGTGCGCGAATGCAGCACCAAACGCGTCAAGGTCCCCGACCTCCGGCGCCTTATGCGATCAATGTGTACCTCACCGTGGTAGTAGAGTAGCACAGCGCCTCAATTACTTGAATGATTGCTACGCAGAATAGGCTCCATAGGTTATACAGTTTCGTCGTTAGTGAACACTTCACTCTCCATGTCTCGGTTACCATGACGAAGTAGCAAACATCTAGGGCTCATACAGCAGGAGCACTATCATTTTGCTTAAAGGTGTTTCGCACTGATATAACAACTAGAAAAGTGTATTTTGTGTCAAACATTTGGTATATGCAGACAGCATGTGTGAGATTTGGCCGACGCTCGAGAGGTCGTCGGCTATTAACTTTTGAAAAGTCTCTGGCTTTCGAAATCGAGTTTAGATACATTGCTGCAGCTGACGTTTCATGTCATGATGATTCTGCTTGTCACTGGTATCCTGCGGTGTCCCTTCAGTTGGTATGAAGGCTGTTTGTTCATTCAAGGCCTTAGACTTCATAACGAGTATGCTCCTTGTGTGTGTCGCTTCCACTGAGTAACCAGTAGCCTACTGTCTCCAATCGCATTCCTCTTGCCAGCCTGTTACGCAGATCACCTCATTTCTCTGGAGGAGATTGTGCCGTTTAACCTTACTGCAACGCCAACGTCAGTAACCTAGGACAACATACGTTGAATCCATGTCGACGAAGCCGCAACGGTATTCTCTAGAACAAGTGCCTCACGGATGTAGCGCCATTGCACCCGGTTATCTGCCTGGGCTTCTTCGGAAGAGTAAGCAAAACTCTGGGACATTGTGAAAAATAACGGCTTTCTTAGCATTGTTCTTTTAACCCCCTCCTGCTTGTTAGCATCATTTGAGCATTTACTTTAAGGGATGTTCCGTAGTAGGCGCTGTTCACTTGGTGCGTTGCAGAGCCGCTTTTCAGAAAGCAGGTAAGCGTCCATCATGTCCAAAGTTTGCTGCAACTCAAACTAGTGTACACTCACTATAATGAAGTGCGTTTGGGTGACGCGCGATGCGCTTCAGTTAATTTGGATCAGCACAGATGCGGGTCGTACCAAAAAATGGAGTCCCGTTGGTTACGATCGTCTAACAGCCTAGTTTTAATTTATTGAATCTGGATTCGGAAACGTTAGTGCACGAACAACTTAATGCACCATGATTATGCCTGATAGTTAGCAGCAAAAAGCACAGGTTTCTATCAATCTTGTGGGTTTATTCGTGGCATCGACGATAGCAATCCATGCTACGACACCTCGGCTTCATCCAGTCCGATAAGCGGAGTCAAGGGTGAGTTCTGCGCCATTTTCCTAGAAGCAACCGATGCGGACAATGTCCAATTAATATTTTACTATGGACTGGTTGTAGCATTAGATACTAAGTATGGCAACTGAATTATTGAACGCGACACTCTTGGAGGAAAAGGAAACAAACAGGTTGTTAACGACTTCTTCACTTGGGATAGTGAAGTATGGACGTTCGCATAACGAGACGCTGAGCTGGGGTTCAGACACCAGGATGTTTTCTGCTATTGGTTAGTTGAGATGCTAGAGTAATGTTGTTTACCTCAAAAGAAGTAACACTGGTGTTCACCAGTTGCCTAACTGTTTCCGGCTGTATTGCACTTTCTTATTTGCACAAGGAAGAAATTAACAGAACCCAAATCGTTGAGGTGTGCTGTCCTGCTGCTTTACTACGAGTGTGGGAAGCTCAACACCTTTAGAGTGAAATGCCTCAGAGCAGTTAAATCACGTGAGACCATCCTGACGACTTTGACAAATAAGCCGCATGTACCCCAGGGTTGTATCATGCACACTTCGTGGTTGCTCTCAATAGTAAGGCCAGTTAACCCTCCAATTTCCTAAACTGACATAGATGCTTGGTGTGAGTCACGGCGTCGAATGTCGCTGTCAAACTAAACAAGTTCAACCCACAGTTCGGTGGTGCGATAGATTACAGCTGCGCCTAAACAGGTGCCTGTTACTGCAGGTGGGCAGAGACGATTTAAGTCCCAAGTTATACGTAGTCGTGTCTTTTGTATAAACTGAATGAACAGTGGAATATGATTGGTTGCCTCTACTCAGTGTGTCAATGGTGGAAATGGTTGCGGAACCATTCTCGCATTAGCTAAAATTCGTTCTAGGAAAGTTGTGATTTGTATGGGAATGAATGAGTGTGATGTATGATAGTTGAAACTGTCCGATTTTTAATGTTTCTTCAAAAGTTGGAAGCCGATAAGTAGGCCGTCACACTGAAGGTTAATAGAGAGGCCTGTTCAGATGACAATCGGCTCTGGTTCTAATCGGCTCGGAGTGGCGTGTTACACAGCGATGGTAAAGGGGTTGCTAACGCGGAGCTTTGGACGTTGCTGATTTTCTTACAGCTGCTTATTTCGTTAAATACCAACGGTCTCGTTGTTAGAACAGTTGCCGGGTGGTCGACTTCTGTCTGCAGCGGCTGTCCTTACATTTTCTTTTACTTATAAGATAGCGAAAGGTACATAGATAAGACTATAATTTGTAATCAATATCCAGCATCACCCTGTGGACCAAAATGTAATGCTATTTAACAAACATACCAAAATATATAGGTTCAGCGAAGAAATATCTCTTCGCTGATTCTCAACAGGCCAACACATACATAAAACTGGTTAAAGTATTGCAGTAGGCTTGAAAGCTCGGCGGGCTTCTCCGACCAATTATCGCGCCAATTGATTCCTGCTGGAAATATATGGATGACACTTACATAATTAGTAGTTCAAATGTTGATGTTTCCCATCTGCCAGCTTAGTATAACGTCACGCATTACTCGTTGAAATTTCTAAGTGAAAATGAGAACGAAGGATGCCTAACTTTCCTGGATAAAATGCTAAGCACCCGAGAGAGTGCTTTACTCCAGAGAAGCATCTACGAAAAGTTTACTTGCATAGGCCCATACAAACACTTTCGCAGTTTTGTATCTTTAAGTAAAAATGAAACGTATTTCGTTGATTCCGCTATTGTGTAAGCAAAACTTGTAGCCCAGGAAATTTGGAAAGGCTTCCTCTTTAGTACCTTACAAGCAAAGGGATACCACTTGTTTTATTGTGAAGCACTCTGTGATCAGTAACCGAAGAGATACGGCTGTGGCGGCACCAAAAAATTATGTCTATTCGTCAGTCCCTTTTAAAGCAACTTCCTCTTCAAATTACTCAACAGGAGCCACTAGAATGTAATACCCAAGTCACTCCCTGTTGCCTACCCGCATTTGATTGTCGAAACTGCCACTTTTATTACCCAGTGTCTTAAGCATAAACTCCCAGTCCAGTCCGAATCCTTTATGCCATATCAATTTACTTGCACCTTTGGTGTAAGATAACACACACGACCAGACGCTTGGTGAAACGGATTGCAGAACATTACCCAACAGCATTATAAAAACACACGGTGTAGTATCAGTAGCTCCATTTTGGAAGATCAAGTCCAAAGTGAGCCTCAAGCTTTGACCAAGGTATCCTTTATAGTTTTCTACGTCGTGTCAAACCGCTACACAAAGGACTTAGAAAATGACAAATAAGGACGGCCGGAGCCATTGCGATCGCGCTAATGCAACCGAAACTGTTCAGGCAGAAGACGCTATTGCAAGCGTTTCTGCTACCGTGGCTATGATTTCAAGGTGGGCAAAGTTCATTTCATTCACAGGCGGTGACTTAGTTATCCTTGCACCCCATCAGACGGGAGGAACCGTCCTGTTTTGCGTGCATATATGCGCGTGCGTATGTGTACTCGTCATCATCGGTTGGAGAGTCTAATCGACGCACAATGTAGCCAGTCTGCAATTGACCAACCCTATCCCAGCTTACATATCCTATTCAAATGCTTTAACTAGTGTTACGCATGTATTTGCCTGATAAGTATTAGCAAAAAGTTTCTTCGCTGAGTTGAATGCCTACATATGCATGGGCATGTTCTACCAAATGTATAGTTGCGTATAAAAGCTAACACGTTTCCACACTCCCCTATTTTTGTGGGCTGAATACTGTCCTTCCTATCCTCTAATCGAGGTTATAAGAAGGATGCGGTGTGAACATATATCTTCTTCTGACTACTGTATCACTTTTGATAGTTTGACATCAAAAACCGTGGGGTTTGTATGCTCTATGTTGGTACCTCTGCTTCCCTTATCCGTTAAGATTTAGAGCATGGTTTGCTGCAACTGAAATACATGCAAAAAACTGTTCCCACATAAGTTACTCGAATAAATATACTCGGATACAAACCACTGTACCGTAATTGCCGGTGCACATTTTTCTAGTGAATGCTTATTCTTACGAAGCAGCTTATCTGTCTAGAAACTATGAAGCGGAAGTAAGAAGAACGATTCAGACGTTTATATTCCGTTTCATTTACAGTCAATTACCATTATTCATTTTCTGCAGTTCAAATAACAGTAGTCTTGTTTTCACTCCATACCATTTAAGCACAGCTGCATATGAAGCTGAGAATCAGAGGAAGATTGGGTAGCTTCATGGTTTCGTGGACAAATGGAATAAAGCCCGCTTCAGGAAATCGAATGATAAATCCTGTGCGTTCCCATGACCTAACACAAGTAGCCGCGCGTGGGAAAAAAACAGGCGAACTCTGAATTAATAGTCGGAATATTCTGGAAAGAACACAGTTGATGATTGCGTTACGTGGCATTGATATCGTAGTGTAGTCTTCGAATAGTTAAATTGTCACCGTTGACGCATCATCTCATCGTTGCGAGAATTAGGTCCGGGTTACTCACCAATATGTTAGGGACAACAAAAGTTAGCACCGTAGTGTGTGAGTAATTGAACACATTCCAACTTTATCGGCTCTGAAACTATGGAATGTATTTAGTGCGCCAAAGCAAATAGTTTAGATTTATCTACCAACGAGACATTAACAAAATGACAGTTAACAAGCAGAAACAAATTTTACTTCGCATAGAAGTTTTTTATTATTCACTAGTACGGCAAATGCTTTTGCGGCAGTCACGCGTAACGTAGTTATTTCCCGAGTGTGAGCTTAGAATGTAGGTTCGTCTCTACTTTGGACCTTAGAGAAGTGTAACCTTTTTATGTGATAAGGTAAACTTTAAGGTTTACCGCAGTCGAGATAAACTTGCGCACTTTCAAACAAGGCAGTT
Organism: Dicrocoelium dendriticum; assembly: GCA_944474145.2. Lineage (NCBI taxonomy): Eukaryota > Metazoa > Platyhelminthes > Trematoda > Plagiorchiida > Dicrocoeliidae > Dicrocoelium > Dicrocoelium dendriticum. The sequence continues at coordinate 133,604,930 of OX104063.1, forward strand.
AAATCAACTTGCAAATGTAGCCCATGGAGGGTGTCTTTCGCTCTTTCAATACAGGCTATTTACCAGCATTCTCCTGCATTCTTGGCACTGCAATAGTAGGAAATTATTTGAGTTACTAACACATTTGGTGGCTCATTCAGTTCTTTAGCTGTCCGTCTAAATAAGAAATGTGAATGTCTAATTTGATGAACACCACTACAATGGTTTTCACTGCGTTATTATGGGAGTAATGCAAATACTGTATCGTTTATAGTTTTCAAACCATGGGCCCAAAGTTTGTCGCAATAAGGGTTTGTGTCGGCCCACCGAAACAGAAACTGGTATGAAAATAACCATCTAAAGAGAAAGTATACTATGCACGGGACCCTTCGTTAAAAACAACGCTGTAACAATAAAACAATTCTCCGAACAAACAGTCCGTCTTCCTAAAATAACGAATTAAAAATACGGAAAAGTAGGATTGGAAGATGGAAAGAGTAATATGTAATATCTTATAGTATAAACGGCAACGCTGTTGTAATTTAGGTAGCAGATCCTGCAAACGGCGTTAATCCTAGGTCTCTATAATAGGGCTTCCAGTTTCATGAGATGCACTTATGAAACAAAGGAACATTGATATAACGTGGGTAAGAAAGCCTGCGTTTGAAAGATCCCGTGGGATGGTTTGGTGAATACAACAATTGCAAAAATAGTTACACTTAAGTGAAAAGTGCATTTGTGGACACTAAAAAATCGGTGTTGACCCACATGTATTTCCACTTAGCCCGATTGCTTGGGGTTTGGTGAACACAATGTCTGCGTATTGTTGGCACTCGATGGACATTATGCTATTTAAGCTATGCTGGTTGTGTAGCGTATCGCCAAGTCGTTTTCTTCGTATGGGTAGCGTATGCACAGCAGTGACAAGTCAAAAGAGCGTTTTAAGGCTGACAAATTGGAAAGGAAAAATACTTCCAGCGGCATAGCAGCCTACCGCATTGGGCGACCAGTTTTCAGCTGATGACCCCTAACTTTTGTGTTGCGGCTAGGTTTCGAGGGGTGGCGGCAGGGTTGACCTAGATTTTTCAATATCTGGTACGCCAGAATGGGTCTTTCCGTAGATGATGATAAATTTCGCTATACACTCCTAATGGTATCAGTCGCAGATGGTGTGGCAGATGAAACAATCCTGTTCATATTTTACCTGCGCTTCGCAGCGCGGTCTCCAGTGCAACCAGATCGCGTTTGTCAGGCTTGCGTCGCCTACTCTGCATGGTGCCTAATAAGGACTTCATAATTTTGGAAAGGTGAGGGTTTCGAACCCCCTTATGCCCTTCGCATGAGATCAACATGTTGGTTCGTGGTTTTGGACGTCTTTAATGACTGCGCCGAGCACTCTAGGTTGTATTACATCACAACGCAAGGTCATACTCCTGTAAGGCGGTCTTCAAAATGCGGTCTCCGGGCTTATATGCGGAAGTGGGCCTGTTGCGTATATGCACAGTGTTGCAAATACCCGCGTTTAACCGAAGTAGGTTTACCCTTGACCATTCAGAAGTGTGGTCTAATTCTCTTTGCAGCGGATCGTACTCTTCCTGACAGCGCATCTAGCGCCATATCCTGATGTCGTTGTCAAAGATCACGAACTTCAACTCGATGGCACGCACGAAGTCGTTGATAAAAATATAAGCCCGGCTCCAACACTGACTCTTGTGGAACACCATAGTCCCCATTAAAAGAATGGAAATATCAGCCCAGAACCCGTAAGCGAAGCTACTGTAATGAAGGAAATTTTCGATCCATCCAAAGACAAGGTACTCAATTCCAAACGTTTCCAGCTTTCGGAAATCAAGGCAGTGATTTACTTGGCCGAAGGTTTAGAAACTCGATGTAGATGACATCAGTGATGGTCCCAGTGTCTATTACTTCCGTCTAATTTCCATGATCAATCGGCAATTTGGTAGTAGAGGAGCGATGCTGACGGATGCAGCGTTGCCCAGGCCCTATGATGATAGTCGTTTTAGCTAACCCATGAGTGCCTAAGCAATTATCGATTCCATCACCTTTGAGCGCACCGTAAGAAAAATCACTGGGTGATAATTGGCCTGTGCTGGACGCCTACCACCCTTGAAAATCGATTCTTTGACACCCTGCTTCCACAAATAAGGAACCTGCTATTCAGCGAAGCGTGGATCAAAATATTGGGTTAGTGGCTTAGCTATCCTCGTAGTTGCCACTTGTATTACTTTCAGCGGAATACTGTTAATACCGGAAGAACCATGAGTGCGCAACGATAGCAGTTTCCTTCAAATGGTCGCAGAACTAAAAAGGACGTGGATAAATACAGGCGTCCGGCGAAGTGGCCAGGTATGTGAGGAATGCTGGTGGCACATCAGAATTTTGGACCATAGTGGTTGCATCTCCGGCGTTTTGCGTCCATTTGTTTGATGAGATGAGTGGTGGAACTCCACGCTTCACTTTTTGTAGGCTGTTCACATGTTTGTAGAAAAGTTTATTGTTAGCACGAAACTTTTCCTCAAGGCTCTGTTGGTGTATTAATTTGTCCTCACAAACCAGTGCGGAACCAAACATAATTGCTCTGGTTGTCAGGGCTAGGTTTTGCTATATACACATACAACGTTGCGTCACTTATCGCCATACATCTTAATTTTCTGATCCAAATGAATGACAGTGATCTTGTCGAACGATAGGGCCTGTTTTCCGATGCGGATTTAGTCAGATCACTAAAGTTGTGAATAAGCTTCATCTAGGCCATAACAATGGTACGGTTGTACAAATATTCACAGACGACATTCCCAACAACTTTTTTAGTGTGTGGTGGTGTGTGGTTATTTCAAACAAGTCAGCATATCATTTTGGATATTTCGCATAACACATATACCAGTAAAGTAGGGTCATGTGATCACAACTCCAGAGGGCTTTCCATCTTTAGCTTCTCGATTATGAGCACTAAATCAAGCACGGATAGACTTTTCCGTTCTGAATCAGGCGGACGAATTGGTAGGGATGAGGAGCAGAACGCTTCGAGTTGGCTCTTGCAGATGTTTTGAGTTGCTCTTTGAGGTGGTGTCGAAAATTTTAGACAGTTAACGTTGAAACCACCTGAGATCAAAACATGGTTCTGTCGTTGTCGCGGGACCCTCCCCAAGGCTAATGTCAGGCGGAAGTCCATCTCCAGGATGAATAATCCTGACGATAAACGACTGCGACAACTCAAACATCCTTGCTTTTCAGTCGCAGACTGCACCAGGGTGAGTTTATGATCAGTGTTTTCGAATTGTCATCGGTTATCACTCTAGGTCAATACAGTTGCTGGAGCGATGGTATCAAACAAGGGACATACCATATGAAAGGACTTCAGCGTCGGTAATTGCTGGACGCAACCGGGTTTCCGTTACAAATATGCGGCCCGGGCGTATGATGCGGGATTTAGCCAGAGTTCAGCAAGCTTGTTCAGGATACCGTTTGCGTTATTGTTCAAAAAGGAAAGTTTTTCTGTTCACAGTAGTTAGTCGGGCTGTGTTTGTGTTGTGCGTAATGTTATGCTTACCGGTGAAACGTGGACGATTAGTGACTTCTTGGGTGGGAAGGTGACGAACTCATTTGAGACCCCAAATGTTGCTGGTGGCTTAGGATACGAAATATTTCGGGAGTTTGTTTCTATGGGAACGGTGCTAAATGCGAGATGTAGAGATAAAAGATGACCGACGCAAGACCGATCCGAAAGAATGAGTGCATTGAATAGCGTCAGTGAAGTTAGATCGAATGAGTATGAGCACAAGAGTTGTTAGGATTTGTGCCGGTAAATCTTCTTTGACTAGGAGACCGAAGATTACACGACAAACACGAAACGCGTTCCTCCAAACATATATACTGGTGAAGGTAAACATTGCTTTTACACATGAGTTAGAGGCGGAAGGATTATTGGTGTAACAGCACAATGCCACTGAAACTGCTTACATGGGTTATTCGTTGATTTAATTAGGTATGCATTTCCGGAGCGCAAATAGTAAAAGCGATTATGATTGATAATCGTAGCGACTCAGACCTACTAGTGGAACTTATTCGCTTTTATCAAAATGGTAATATAGACTAGCCTGTATATGTGCCACACCAAAACAAAGTATGTAGCGCAGTGGAGTTTCATGAATGCTGTTTCCTTTCACTGAACACAATTTTTAAGAGATATCAGGCGCGAAGCTTGGAATCCGTAGAAAGTTTACAGAACCTATCATGAGATACTAGATTATCTCGACAAAATGGTAGTGTTATCACTTGCAAAACCCCTTGCTTTTCTATAACAAAAATGTGGTAGCGGCAGCTGCCTAAACCTAGCCGAGAGATGTTAAAATATTCTAGCTCGAAAGGCTGTATATTATGTGAAGATGCCATGTCATCGGTTTTGAGAAGGTTTCATGACCTACTCACCTCTCACCCTTAACTTGTCCAGTCAGAGCCTTTCCTCATCAGGATCCTTGATGAGTACGTATCTCCCTTGGTTTCTTTCGGCTTCCAACTTCAAAATATCCTCCTACGAGGCTGTGGAATACGCCACGGAATTATGCAAATCCCAACCGAAAATCAAGGAGTTAATTTAAACCTATGAACTATGTCTTCAATTGAATTTATAATCCAGTATGCTAAGAAATATTTTAATACATTTTATCAGGCCACTACAATTCTGAGAAGGGATCGGGAAACACGGCATACTACGGAAAGCTGGATTAAAGGCTACTGCCGTTTGAACGACACAAATATATTGTATCACTACTTGTATGAATTCCCTGGTGCAAAGTATATCTGAGACACGGCAGGTGTTTGTCAAAACAACTAACAGCACAGTGCTCAGGTTCGCTACGAAGAGGCACGCCTAGAGGCATCAACCACAATATCACGGAACATTTGCTCCCAAGTAAATATGAAACAAGGAGAGCAGATGCGTTCAAGGCTTTCAACTCCGTGTTCCTACGATAAGACCACCCAATTGGTCTGTGCCTCGCAAAGCTGAGGAATAAAAACTTTATTTATTTATTTATTTATCTTAAAGAGTTTATAAAGCGTCTATTTAAGACGGTTAAAGCCATCGCTATCAAACTGATCCAGCTAGCATTATGCAAGCCAAGGCTCTGGTACAGGCCGTCCTCTCGCCTTAGCTCCACGGCAACTCCCAGGTGTTTGACACTGGCAGCCTAGCGCCAGCTGCTGGTCCTGCTTTCCATTTACTTTTATCGTTCAAACAACAGCAACCTTTGACCCAGCTTTCAGATGTATTTCGTGCTTCCCATAGCATTTCCATGATTGCAGTGGCCTGATGGAAATTATTGGAAGCTGAATTATATTTTATCAGCTGCTGTTGTGTAGCTACGTACTTCCACCACTCTCCTTTCATCGCCACCGCCGTGAGGGGAAGCTTTAACACCGGTTTTGTAACATCCATTAGTGATCGACGAAACTACCGATTAATGTTTTCCGCATAGTTGCTAGCGGTTAGTTAATGCAAATATGAGGAATTGCCTCAAAATACCTCACAATTTCTCCTGATACGGCCAGACAAATTTCGTTACCACCGTGCATTTTTAAATGCTCCACAAATGAACCAGATCATGCCAAGGATAGGAGAAGTGCGTAGCAGTCCTATATTATCTTCGAATGTCCCTGTGGCGGAAACACATTATGCCCTATCGGTTTTGGATCAGATGGCAATATACGTAAAGCAGTGTAACTACCGCAGAAGCCCCGAAATGACATCGAGTTTAATGCTTTTTGGTCACCACAAGTAAATAGATGGTCCACAAAATACAAGATTGTTTTTAGTTTTTTGAACATTCCATATTCAACATAAAGCAAGCAGTAAAAGTCTAATTGTGGTATGAAATATAGGCACACTAGATCACTGCGTTACTTGAAGAGAAGTAAGTTACTTAGGACTAATCATTGACAAGTAACTTTTAGCCATTAGTTTGCAGTGATGGCACAACTCCCCCATATTAGGTTTCTTCTACTGATTAACTGACAAAATACCAACGCAGTACAAAGTGAAGCGCATTCCTAATCGTGCTTAATTGAGACACATGATATCACAGCCAACCAACTACAGAAAGTCGGTCGTCTATTAAGGATTAAGTAACGCGCTTTTTAAAGGATGAGTGGTGATAGGTCGACTGAGCAATTGTGCCTTTCAATCGGAGTTTGCATTGTACGGTTTACCCCAGAAACAGATATACCTGAGCAAAAATCGAAGGGCTAGACCAGAAACACGAAGACTTCGTGTCACATAAAAACAACGCATGGAGGCAGCTTTCAATCTCGGCAAATAATTAGTTTGCGGCGCATGTCAAATTGACGTGGAGTATGGGAAGCACCGGTGGCCTTAGAGTGCTGAATGAAACCAGTCGTACTCAGTGGCTTATCATAACTTGCCGCTTTTTACCCAGCTCTTGCGTAATATTAAGTACTGAGTAATAATAACAATGCTCACACGTGGCTGTATGCGGACATGCTGGTTACAAAGCGCTAGAATCCAAGAGATTTGAAGGGTTAGAGTAAAAGCAACTAGGAACCAGGTGGAGGCATCAGGCCTCAACCCCGGAACCCTTGGAATGTTAATTGGAACCCGTAACCTTTTAGCCATCAGGTCACTAAGGACAACGCTTAGCAGTACGGTTACTCACTGATTGGACAGGCATTTTGCGTTACTCGTTGTGTGATTGGATGGCGATACGCAATCTCATTGTGGACCTTGTTTCGCACTGAAGCGAACCTTGGCAATAGAGATCACTAGGACCGTACCTGAAGCGTATGGAGATTGGGTGTTGCCGACCCGAAAACGCTGCACTCCACCACGTGTTTCAAACTTGTGTGATCTCATCAGATTGATCGGATAGGCTATGGTTCGTTTTATTGCAAACCAACGCCCACGTTGAGATTGCACGTTGCATTTCAATCACGTGAGTGCTTCAAAAGTACCCTCCAATCAAGCAGAAACCATAATTCAGCCTAATAACTTAACTCCATCTATTTTGTGTATTCAGCTGTTTACATACAAATTATGCAATCACTAAGATACATGCCCATCCATTCAACTTGTGTTTCCTTGTTAAATGTTAAGGCGTTCAAAAGTTCTTGCGCTCCCCTGCATTCAGGCTGTAGAGTCGTACGCTTCTGCTGGTAGCCTTCAGTGAGCACTGACGCTGCGTTTCTTCATGATGCGCCCCCATCTGGTGTCACTGCCGTTTCCACTTGTAGTAGGATGTTGGTTTGTAACATAGCTAGCCCAATACTTTCCTGGGCACCTGTTTCTCCCTTTTTACCAGCTCCTGACCTCGGCTTATTAAAATAGGATGTAGATTAAAATGAATTGTGTACTTAATAACTGCCCCCACTTACCAGTGCCCGGAAAATCAGGTATTTGGTCAAATACAACATAGAATCCTATAAATGCACCTCCTTATACCTTGCAGTTCTGTGGTCAAGATAAGAGGAAGAACGGTCTGAGATAGTTGCCTTCAAGCAAAATCGTACTTATAGAAGACATCCTGTGAAAGCAATATCTCTTCGTTTGCTGCAACTACGGATGCACCCTTCTATTTTTCCTCTACTTTCTTTCCGTCTTCGTCGTAACCGGTAAACTATTGGCTCTGGGTAGACCACCAGCAATTGCAATCTGCCAGTCTACCTTCTTATTTCGTCAGCTACGCTGTCAGATTTACAAAGTTGAATGGCAACAACTTTCGCTCTTCACCTGCTCATGGGTGTCTCAAAGTAACGAGTGTAATGGATAGTGTAACATTAATGAAATATTGTCTATCCAACCTTGAGTATGTTGATCGTTTATATATTCTGTTGCCCTGGTAGAACAAAGTAGGGAAGTTGTTTCGGGGAAACGGTAATGTCGGCATTACTATCACTGAAAGACCAAACTTACCTCACTGGAAATGAATGGGCGTCGTGAAGAGCCTCTCGTACACGCTTCAGGCTTACGAATTCACGAAAGTTGCTACAACCCACATGAATCCAGTGCACAACTTAGCACTGTTGCCTTTCACCGCTTGGAGCTTGGGGCTTCAAATTGATCTCAGATAAACTCAAAGCGACTAATGATTAGGCCATTTCTTGCAGACACCGGTTAACCGTGTGCGTCTTTTACTCGTGCTATACCTGACCTAGGATAAGGGCCTCGTGTAGAATCTATTACTTGAGTGAACCATATGAAGCACCCGACTAGGGAATTGGCCAGAGGAAAAACTGGAGAATGTTCAGATGGGACCTCTGAACCTGCATGACATCTGGTTAGAACTTTATGCGACATGATCCGTTGATGGTTGATTGCCCATTAACATTTTGATTACAGTTTCCAGGTTTTGACTTTGGAGTTCTGTTAATTTGCTCTCTTCTCTTAAATCTTCACATTTATCGTTGACTTTTTATCCTGTTCTATTGTACCCATCGTTAGCATAACAATGATACGGATGATGGTAAACAGAGTATACTTAATATCTTCTAAACGTATACTATGCTGACCTCTGAGATCTGGAGCCAGATAAGCTTCGTAAGTAGAGTAGTTTGGAGTTTCCTCATGTCCACTGATTAAAAGGAAGGAATTGCAGATATTGATGCAGATGTACACTGAAAAATCTTGGCATCTTTTGAATCCATTCGGAAGATCAGATCTATCTGGTTAGCCTAATTTTTGGCTTCGGGCTTGGCAGCGACGCTTTAATCCATTATAAATTATGAAAGTCTGTGAAAGTGGCTTTTGGCTGCAGGTAGTTTTTGCTTCTAGAAAAGGAATGTCGGAGTATGATAAATCTGTTTGTTGCGTGTCACAAGTTCCCAAAATGAAGAGAAATTTCTAATTCCGTATCTGTCAGATCAAGAGAAATTCTGCTTCCTTTGCCCTTACTGATCGGCCGTTCGAGATAAATCCATTCGCAGCGATTAAAAGAACGACCGAGCTTCAGTTAGTTGTTTAACCTTCAAAGCATTGTGCATCCATAATAATGATCCTTCACATACGAAGTCGCACGGAATCCCCGAACTTTTCGTTCCTGTAATATCTGGTGTACGGTATATCAGGTCGTGTCACAGTGCTGTGCAATCCGAAGAATGCTGAGTTTGGGATTATTTAAAACTTCATTGCCTACAGTGCAAACTGAACAGTCGTCCGTGGTGACGCGTGGCGGTCCGGTTCTCTTCATGTCACACAAACTTCCACTTTGCTGGAAGTTCTGCACTAGTTTATGCACGTACCGGACGGTGACGGGACGCATTCTTGCGTTCAATGCTTCATATCCTCATGAAGTTGATGCCGCGTTTAAACGGTATAAACTGTACAACCGTATAATCAGCGAGCGCTGAGTAACAGGCACGTTACGTGATCCCGATTGCATATCTGCTCGTGCACCATTACCTGTGGCAGTGATTACATGATATTGACACGACGCGATGCCTAACCTTGTCCTCAAAATATTCAACACCTGGTTCGCTGAGCTACCATCACGTGCGCACATTCACACCACAGTTACGGTTACGCGTTTTATCTCGCCTACACAGACTTCTCTTCGTGGCCAGAGAGACATACATATAACCATCGATCGCTCCAACGCCTACGGTTGACCATGATCTTCAGCACGCAGCGCGAAGTTAGCTGACAGCTAACGAACGCTGGAACCACGTTGTGGTTGTCTGTACTCCTCTCGCTCGATGACAAAACAAACTCATGTCGGTGCGTCTTCACCAGGTTACGCTTGTACTCAGCTCAGACCTACACTAAATCACTCGTCTGCCGCGAATTCCATATACCCCAGCCACTAATGTGAAAGAGAGATTCATGTCTCTGCACGCGCAGTAGCATGTTGCGTATTTCGATAGGCATTGAATGGCCATTGGATGGTGGGGACAATAACTGTAAATGACCGGCGTACACCATAAGCGAACCACGGTAGGTAAGTGAACGCGGTCATCGGCATTCTGCCGTCAGGCTAACTTTAGTTGAGCGAACCAAAATGACTCAAAAGTATTATGCTTCAGCGTGCAACTTTTGCTTCTCAGTTGATTCTTGAATCCTCAGCTTGCTTTTTTGTTTTACCAAAATATTTTTCAGAAATCTATGGAGTGATGTCTCTGCACAAGTGGAACCCTACAAAGAATATGCCGAACTTGATATTGGTGTCAATGTATAACCCACACAAATTAGATCAAAGCGGTAATAGGCACTTTACGGTGCTGTTAGATTGCCGACACTGGGATAATTTTACTTAGAGTGTCACTTATCCGGGGGCGCAGAACTGATGAAATATCTGTGCTAATACTTGATTAGGATACAAAACGTTTTCGAATCCTTAGGCCATCCAGAAACATGTATCAATGGTCTTTGATGCTAGCTATTGCTGATTGACAAGGATATCTGCTTGTGTCCGCATTTCATTAACGGCCAAAATGCAATTCAAATATGGATAGCAAACCAATATTAGCTTTACGTATTACAATAATTCACAAATACTGTCATATCCCTATTATTATAGATTTAAACATTCGTGATATTGAAACACCAACAACTGGTACTGTATGGTTCAGTACCTTTCTGCATGAGCTACTCTCTGGCGCGTACTTGTATAGTCACATCCGCGCTCCCACCAGGATGATAAAAGCGAGTAAGCCGTTTTTGTTAGAACAAGTGCTCCCCAGCAATATCTCATCTTTTTGGACTAAATGGGTGCAGTTTTGGGTCGATCACGTGACCCCACTTTTTGATTATATTTTCCATGCAAATTACACCGGTTAAGCGCCTGAATGAGAGTATTCCGTCACACCATACGGCGCACTGTCCGCACTCGTTGAAGACGCTAGTTGGATATTCATAACCGAGTGCACCCTGATAGCTAGCAAAGCAGTATTCGAAGAAGCACTCACGTCACCACTCACGAAAGCAGCAGAAACGGAATATTTCCATCGTCCCCTCAAGCTAACTTTCTTTTGGGGAAGTGGGACACAAACAACAAGTTTTTAACGGATTGGACATGACGCGTATACAATTGCTCTTTCAACTCGAGCAATCAGAACGCGTGCGTAATTCAACGTAACCACTGCGTGTAGTTGGTTCGTAAAGACACGTTAACCCACCGGCGGTAGCTGTTGAAATGATCCTGTTCAACAACAGGGTTTTACAGGCATGGTAATTACCTCCATAAAGTACAACGCACATTCAGCTATTCAGTAGAGCTGATGGGTACCCAGATATTATATGATAGCCGGTCAACCGCATTTTCTTTTCTACTACTCAATCAGCGGGTTTACTTAGCCTGCCGTTCAATACAGGAACGGTACTGTAAACGCTGCTGTACTTGCGCACAAACAGTTCTCCTAAAGCCGATAGACTTCCCCTAAAACACTGCGGATGGCCTCCACGCACCTAACCAAGCCGCGTGCTCGATATTTTAGCGTTGCGTACAACAGAGCGTTTATCCTTCATTGTGGAATTCGCGCATCAGCACACATATTCAGAAGTCATGAAGTAGATCAAATCCTGCTATTTACCGCCCAGTAACGCTTTTTTCTGTGCTCGCTAAGGTTACGGAATTGATTTTTGAAGACATGTTGCAGTGCTACCTGGGCAGCTACGGTTTAGTCACACCGGAAAACCAGGCTTTCCATGAGCATCGATCAAGTACTGCGAACCCGCGGTCTGCACGCTAGGTAGTTGAATAGAAGCAGGAATGGATATCACCTACTTGGAATTTGCAAAAACTTTCGATCGAGTAGATCATCGTATGGTGCTTTAAAGCTTCCAGGCATTCTGATTCCGTCTAAAGAAAGTGATAACAAAAATGTCCGCCTTTTGCGCAGTGTACTCGGAACTATGGATTCATCTATCTTCTCTCTGTTACACAATGCTTACGTGCGTCCCGACGTCGAATGCGTTATCCAGGCTTGCAAATTTGGCTACAGCTTCAGCTCACAGCGCTCAAGATCCGATAATGTTCAACCAGCGAAATATGTCAAGGCCTTACGCCAGCATCGGTGTAATAAACGGCTGAAGTAACTTAGACGGTTCGGTGGACACATCTGGCTTCTACGTGGAGACATCACAATGTATGCCAAAGACGGAAATAACCCAGTTGCGTACGCCACCAAACCCCAACCACAAAGGCTATAGTTTACAATTAATTCAACGAGACAGTCGTCTATACCAGTGGTTCTTAACCATCTTATCGCCACTGGCCGGCCAACATTTGATAATTTTACCGCAGTCCGTTGATGAGGGGCATTGATCGTTTATATTTGAGATTATTTTGTGTTAGCAATTTTAATTTAATTGTGCTTAAACATGCCTTAAAACAAAATGCAGTTCCACACAAATGATAAAGTAATTTAGCGTATTAACGCAATAGAACGCTAAATCAATGGGAATCCTAAGCTTTTTTCTCCATAACGAGACTGTTCCATCTAGGGATAATAGGAGATAATGACACCCGTTGTTGTAGATATCCAGTTTCTTTCGTTGTTTATCCTCGGTTTACGCTGCTGAAGAAAACCTTTCTTCACACAGACAGGATGTCGGAAATAGCATTACGGATTAAAGTGCTGGGGTATCAACCTGAGGGTAATCCGCCATGATTTTAACCCTGAACATCTACAGGGATTTCTACTCGAAGGTAATTTTAACGCCGCCCTCACTTAAAATTTTAAGCAGTTGATTCTCTTACAGTGACATGTTAGATTTCCCTGATTTGTTGACAACTGGATCGCGGATCCATTCTTTAACGGTACCTAAGTCTCTTTTGGTTAGGAAGTAGCGCTCGAACTCTTTTAAAAGCCAAGACAAGTGATTGTGCACCAGCTATGGTAATGAATGCTCAGGGCAATTCTTACCCAAAACCCCCGCTGTTGTTAGAAATTTGTCCAAAATTCCTCTGTTCATTTGCCGCCGATATCTGTGGTTATCTGTGGATTCGGCAAATTCGAGTGCGTACCATGGTGATGTAATAATCCTCTCCAACATTTGCGTCTGAATGCCCTTGGCAATTTCCTCAATTCGCCTGATCACACTGTTAGCCGACAGAGGAACAGCAGCCTCTCCTAGAAGTTCACGACATGCCTTTAGTATAGAGCAAGATCATTTCCTTACGGATACTGAATGCCCTTTTTGCTTTAGCAATACGATTAGCTAACAAATATGATGCTCTTGGTGCATTCTCCTTTATTGTTATGATAATCTTCAGAAAGTTCGTCCGTCCTCCGTGTTTCCGTTATATTTTCTTTCAAAATACTCCAGGGGCTTGTCTTTTAATACAGGATGTGTGGCTTTCAAGTGGCGAAGCAGTTTGGAACGTTTAATTGCCTAATTATTGAACCTGGGGCTGCAAACTATGCAGAGTAGGGTTGGTGTGTGGGAATCACTTGTCCCGAAAAATTCGTATTTCAAATAGGACTCATGATGTTGGTGAATAAAGTTTTGTTTATTTGATGTTTAAGGTTCTTCTTCTGTCTCTTTACTGGGCCTTCCATTTTCCCACAGGAATCTTTTTAACGACGTCTGTTTCACACTCACTGTTGCTAATTTATGGGTCAAATTTGAGCGCCCAAGTGACCGAGTTATGACCTGAAAAATAAAACATCATTAAACGCAGATAATAATTGTGGACGAAAGTGCAAAAATGAAACACAATATGCACGTACACCAAGCACTGTTAAGCATGTGAAAGTACCGGTGAACAGAAAGAAGAGCGATACTCGCATTCTCTGCACCTAAGGTAAAACGACATTGCCGCTCGCAGCCGCTCAGCTACCGGTTAACCTCTCGCCCATGGAAAATCGCACAATCCCGAGGGAAAAACACTATAGTAAATACAATGGAAATATTTTAATTTTTTTGGGCGGCTCGGTATAACTGCCCAGTACCGATCCGCGGGCCAGGGGTTGGGGACCACCGGCCTATACCATTTCCGAATCCTTTCCGAACCCATAGTGGAATCAATTTAGGTCATACAAATTTTGAATCGCGCAGTTACAGATTTGGTCCATTCCACTCGTTGGCTGTGTCCAGGGCCTTCGCACTAATGCACCTTCTATCATCTCAATGCGTGACCCCACTGTCTGAACACTTTTTGTACAATATCACCACAGCGCTTGGCACTCACTTATCCTAAACGTCCACCTGGCCCCATGCACCTGATGGCATTTCAGTCTAAGTGTGACCCACGCAGTCGTCTCGTTCACCACGCCGCGCGGCGGCCTGGCTTTCGTGCGCCTGTCCTTGTCATTGATTGTCCCTTTGAGGCGAAGTAACCTTTACGAACGCCACTTGTGGTGGTGAGGATGTCACGGCATCCAGCCAGACTTTCGGAGCCCATGATGTCCATGAGAAGTGTAAAAACAAAGTGATGTTAAAGACTTTTCAAGGCAGATCAGACATGTGCTAGCTTTGGGGACGGCGAAGGGTGCAGTGTCCGTGATAAACCATATGTAAAATCAACTAATCGGGCGAGACTGACTGGTAAACGTTTGGAAACTGTTCTCTTGATTGGATGCAGTCATTCTAAACGTAAGACTGCTGAGATTTTATAAGCCAAACTTTAGTTTCATAGAACGCACCAATCTCTTTTGTGACTTAGTTTGCGACATTCGCAGATGTGCACACAACGGCTGAGGTAACTTCTATTATTCTAAATTCACCGTTATGAATAATTTGGTCGATAAATATGCAGCTTGTCCTAGTCTTTGCACATTGCGCGCCAATAACTTATATTTAACATGGAATGCATAACTTCGTGGTTTTCAGAAAAGTGCTCAGATCTCTGGTCTTCTTCTGCGAATATTGCACACAAATTTAAATTGGCTTGGGTTAACCATTTTGTCCGTTATCCGGCCCGCTGTGAAAATAATTTGGTGACCCATAATGTAGATTGTCGACAAACGTACTTCCCCCTATGCATTTGCCAACCCTGGAACGCCCTTCCAAACTCAGTTGTCTCTTCCCCCATTTAGCCCTTTTCAGGAAATAGCTGGCTATCAAACTCAGCTCCGTGGAATTTTGGAAGATAATCTTATGGGTATACTAGCTTAAAAGCTTTTTGGAATTGTAATTCACATTGATGCAAGTAATCTGTGTGGGCGCGGGAGCGATCCGATTATCACTTACAATGACGAATAACTACATTAACTTCTTATTCCAGTTGACATGTTCCTGTCACATCCCTAATTCCTTACTCGTAAAGTGTTGTAATTCCGTCGTTTCAGTGTTGTCCACCATGTACTCTACGAATTTGCAATGCCTTTCAGGTCAACTCGAGAATATGCTTTTATGCACCTGTGACCGGCTAGTTGTCAGCTGTGATACACATGTTATCGATATGATAAACAAGCAATTAAGTGGCGAGCAAAGAACAGCAAATGAAATCCCCAATGAACAACATAACCCCACTGCTGGAATTTTTCGGGTAGTTCTTTGATAATAGCGTTTCGGTCACAGAGAAATCAAGCTAAATTAGCCTTTATTGGGACATATATTGCTCCATACTTTTGTCTGGTCGACCAGGCAGACATACAGTTGGAAAGATCAGTGTGAACAGTATGGCCAATGGAGTTGGGTATTTTAGAAGCAAGTTTAGTGCATGAATTAACTTGCCTTTACACAATTTTGTAGCCAAATTTGGCTTTGGAATGCCGCTGTAGCTTTAAATGCTTACACACACAGGAGAGCAATGTCCATTTTGGTAGAATGCACGCAAGATCAAATTATATGGTATGTAGGATGATGGCTGTCAAATGACATAAAATGAAAGCAGTCTGACCTTGGTGCATATTTGCTTCACATGGAATAATTATGAACATTCGTGGCTCCGTATAACTCCTAGATATTTTACTCACGTGGAGAAGCTCAAACTGTCACCGTCAATCTGAAGTTTGGGATATTCTGCAACAAGATCGTGGTAAAGATCTACTTTGCGAAGTGAAAGCAGAATGTTATAACATTTGGATGCGTTACGTTTCAAGCAACAGGTGCTAGACTATTGCACCAATTCGCGTAAACAAGCTTGAAGCGTGGCTGTAGTGGTCGACATTTGCTGATTCACGCTGACAGTAACGTCAACTGCGTGTTGTAAAACAACAGTTTATTCTGTGACTAGCATAAAGAATGGTCAAAAACTAGCTAATGGAGGGCCCCCAGATGTTGTGGTAAGCGGTGAAAAGCATTGCCGTTAAATTTGGTGACCTGAGTAAGTTTGGCGAAATGATCCTTTAGCAAGAATTCGAGAAGAGATTGAATACCAAACCTCTCTATATTTCGCTATGGCAATTTACGGTTAATTCAGCCAAAAGCCTTGCTGTAGTAAAGAAAACAGACACTTGGTAATTTGCTCTTAATTTTCAGCGATGAAAACACGGAATTTGTGTGTCTTGAACTTCTAGACACAAACTGGAATTAGTCATCCAAATTGGGTTGGGTCAACATTTTTCAAGAATGACTTGTCAGCAAATTTTAGTGATAACGAAGGGGATGCAATATCCCGATAGTTACCCGTCCCTTTCTTTGATACTTGAGTTATGCTAGCAGTCACCAAAACATCAGCAATTTTTTCTCGGTTACAGCAAATTGTGTATAACGCCGCCAGAGTGTGGGTTGGGAAATCTGTACATTGCTTGAGGGTGACAGGAGACAACCCGTCAGATCCGCATGCCTTGCCTGAGTACAGCTGGGTTAGCTTCTTGTGCAATGACGCAGCGTCGACAGAGACAGTACTCTATTGACATGTGAAACGGTGCGGGTGATGAGTTAGAGAATGAGTCACTTTTGCCGAAGCAGAAGTTGCGATTTGCTTATTCTAATTTTTCATCAGTATCCATGATTTGACTGGGTACTCCGCTGAGTTGTTTCGTCATTCGCCAAATCTTAGGACAACTTTTTTCCCGGAATTTTCTGGACAAATATATACTTAAGGTAGTGCATTTCTTCCTTAACATGAGAAGAAAGTGACTTCACTGGAAAACCATCTTTGCATTTAAAAGTGCCTTCTTTTAGCCTATGAAGCTGTTTGACATAACGTGAAGCAAAGCGATCAGTACGGATGAAGATGGTTTTTATCGGACAGCAGAGATCATAACGGAATTTCATTTAACTTGTCAATTGTAAATAGCATTTTGATATATCTGTGTCGAACAACAAACTAAAGTCCGTGGAAGGTGGATGGTCTCCATTTCCATCTACGGACATCGTAGCGAGTAGCATACTTGTGGATTATTTTAGTGTAGACAACAAGGGTTAGCTTGACTATAGAATTATCTGCTTTATCAACTGTTGCCCAATCACAGACAGAAAATCTTCAGATTATTTATAAACACTAGGCCCGGCGTGGCTTCTAACCAGGTAGGATATTTGCCAATATTCTATAGCCCGACGGTTGTAAGGAATGATTTGCTGCATCTATTGAAATCACCAGCAAATAAGCACAGAAACTTGTCGACATTCTAAATAACAGCAAACTAAAATCATCGTACAATTTGTCTACTTCTGGGTTGGGACAGATGGGTGATATCTAAATTTTGACCAGTAAAATTGGGAGACACCCAATTAGATATTTCGCTTACACTTTGGGACCAAATTGTCAACAGGCTGTCAGGTTACATAAAAGGCTTTTCAATGATAGGCAGCAAAAAGCGCTAATAAATGCCATGACACGTCTACCAATATTCCGCAGGTGATGGGGGTTTTTGCACGGAAACATAAAACAACAGCTTCTTCCACCCTTTTTTACAGCCATTTCTCCTGCAGCATAATGATTCCTAGTTGTGCTTATACATGAGTGTTAATAATACGTTTAATTTTCCGCATTTTGCAAAGAGAGGAACAGAAATCGGTGAGTAGAAAAGTCCATATACTCGTGCTTGTCAACTTTTCTTCAGCAGAGTAACTTTGTACTCCACAAGAGGTCTTTGGAGATTTATTCCGGTTTTCTTGGTTGTTCTTGGTAGTTTCTTTCTGGTGGATCAGGTACTGTTGTTAACATGTGTGAAGACATAACGAATTCGGGTCCTTGCGGCTATTGCTTATCATGGTACTGACGGTAGAAAATAGCAGTATGTGAGTAAAAAATCAGGCTTTTAGGTAGTATCGTTGAACGCGTGTGGGTCCGCAATTCCTTTAAATAGCAAAATGAAACGAATGACCAAATTTGCATGCCCGCCGCGAAACCCGAGTTCTGCCTTGAAAACACTAACATGTTCTTTGAAAAATTGTCAAAATATCATCTTTATTTTTGTGTTAAGGTGCAGCATCAGTTGAAAACATATTCCATATATATTGCTTGTGAGCCCCAAAATGAAGTGATTGGAACATTCCATAATTGTAACACATCCACACAATTACTGTCTAAGAAGTTTCGTTTACTTGCTGCAGCAATAAAAAACGTTCGTTTGAATTGAATGTTTCGCAGTGTGAACTCAGTTTAGTTTTCCCAAAAAGCAATTGGCCCGCCAGAAGCGTTCTGAGCATTACGTGTATTAATACAATGGTCCGCTTTTCCAAAACTGTTATAATTATATATGAATTGTTATGTGCAAGCTGTGCCGATTTGTACGTGGCAAAAAATTAATTAACAACGTGATCAATTTCTGGCATTACCTTCCACGTGGACTGTAGTTAGTGGACGCCAGAGCTGACTGCCTTCTGAGCCGCTTTGATTGATGCTGCTTGGACAATCGGACGAGGTGTCGCGACTCTTTACCTAAAGTGTACAAGTTGGAAATTTGTGGAATCGAAATTCACCGAGCAGTGCAAATGGGCATGCGCAACAATTCCAGCATAGGCTTGACACACTCCTAATTGCTTTTGAAATCGCTACGGTTCTAATTTCGGACTGGCTATCTTATCAACAGAAGTCATATCTGATTAACAGTTGAACGGTTCTAACAATTTTGAATCATCTTTCTTGTTCATCACTCTGAGATATTCCTTCGTTAAATAATGCAACGAAGACGAGTTCTGTAGTTCAGTTATTACAGTAACTACTTTCTTATATCCGAATATGCAGCTGATAATAAATCAGAAACATAAAACAGTGCCTTGAATTGATCATCAGATATTCTTTTCTATTGAAACTTTTGACCTTCTATGTTCACCCTTGCTGCTTGTCACAAAAGCTTCTTCTGCTCTGTTAACCTTTAAATGTTGCACTGTGTCTTGCAATTTGTAAATTTTTAGGTGTTTTGGCTAAATGCGAATGCAATGGCTTGTCTGTCTTTTCTGATCGTTCTATGCTGAACCGGCAACATTAAAAATGTTTTCAGATATCTTATACCAAGCAAAAATGGATTTTCACTATCTAGGTTATAGCTGAATTCCCGAATTATATTGGCTAATACAACATTGAGTTGGTTATCACTTCTGTTCTCTGGAGCCTCTGTTTATTACCTGAAATATTTCTGGCTAGAATTACAAATAATCTCTGCCGCTGATCCAGTTAGCATTACTGACTTTGTAGCACCTGCAAAATACCGCTTTGATCAATCATCCCCTTTGTCAAACTGTTACATCTCTTGTCCAAATGTAAAGGGACCAACTGGACACTGCGGTAAACGTCTATTTGCACATGCGGAAATTTCAACTGAATGCAGTGAACATAGGTCAGTTTAGCACAGGTTCAAACATGCATGCTCGAAATCGATCGATGGTCGCTTGCCGTTTGAGTGGCTGAAGTTCTGACGTTAGCTCATACACTGGATTTCTCTAACATTACTCTGTTGGTGACATCCCTGAAGTGGGTATGTCGCGGATCAACACGGCCCTTGTGGAATTTTAGAGATTTTACAGTTTCTGGAGACGGCGGGATATCGGCCTCTGAGTGAAACGTAGCGTCTATAACGCTGAGGTATTGGTGCTGTTATTTTGTGAATCAGAGACCTGGCTATTTCGTAGTGAAGATATTAAACACATGGCCGTGTTTGAGCGCCGCTGGAGAGTATTGCCGACATCTGATGGGAACACCCAGTGAGCAAGGTTGTTACCTACTATAGCAGTGTTGGTTTTGGCATAATCCTTCTGGTAGATTACTCGAGTTCTGTGAATCCTAACCACTTAGTTGGCTAAGTCATAACCTCCACATTTCCGTCGACCCGCAACCTGTTTTGGAATTAGAATCTGTGGCTACAACAAGTTGGGTGAATCCACAACGTAGCATAAGGGAATGAAGAATTTAACGAAGGTACCTCGCCAGGCTGGTGGGTGCGGTTTTTATGCATGGGAGGTTCCTGACGGTCTACACTAGTGGTTGCAGACTCTGTCGGATATGTCACAGCCATGCCGTTAGTGACACTCTAGTATTTAGTTTGTCGCATATAACCAATACTTTTCATTTCACTCCGATCATTTTTAGTGTTTCTTTTTTGCTTCTATTTTATTTGTATTCTAGCGCGCTCCAACTCCATTTTCTCACCATTACTATTTATCATTAGTTTGGAAAGGTGAGTAGCGCTTGTGCCCTAAGCAATGAACATTAACGCTTGACGGGCAAAAAGTGGTTACTTGGCATGCACCTTAAGAGGACAGGAGTGGGAATTATGTAGTGATTATTTAAAATGACAGGGAAAAGGAATATTTCTGGATACAAGTGATTCATTGAGTTATTCACATGAACACGTACATTGGTCTGTTCACCGCTAAGTAACAGAGAGGGCAGGGGAGGACACGTTTTGCATTAGTCCGTCTTCTGATGGAAAAGGATTATGCCACGTAATGTAGATGGGATGGAGTTTGGTCCAATCGTTTTAAAAAATGGTTAATGCGGGGCAAAAATAACGTGGGTATCCGAAGGGGGAAAACGTTTTATCGGCAATTCAGTCAATTTAGGTATATGACCAGTTTGAGCTGATGGCCTCTCAGATTGGTATGGTGGCTGACTTGCAGCAGATTGCTACAGGCTTGGTTTGGGTAAGCCATTATTTGGTACCCCATAATAAGGTCTCCTCTCACGTGCTAGTATTCGCTGCCGTATAAGTCTAGGGCTGGCAGTTTGCGTCGGAAAAGAAGGTGAAACAGTATTCTAACGATTTTCGTCGCCATACGCTGTGGAGCTCCGAGCGCCTCAGCGTCTTGTTTGCGCCAAAGTCGCCAGGCCTGGATCGCCTACTCCAAATGGGGCCTCACGTAGACTTTCAGCATTTGTGGAACCTTACGATACTCACAAACACCTTTCAAGTAATCTACCATTGCCTTTGGACTTCAGAAGGACTGTTACTTCGGTCCCATGGGATGTGACGAGTGAGTGAGCCAATCTGCAACACCAGGACAGTGACTGTGAGCTCATTGGCGCACCAAGCAGAAGTCATGTATTAAATTGTGCACCTAATCGTCAGCCCTTAGTAGCTCATTGGTGGAGCAGTGGACCGGAAATTCGTGGGACCGTGGTTCGATTCCCCTTCGAGGCAGATTATTGTGCGCAGTTTAATCGTGACTTCTACTTTCTACGAACCTTACGCCACTCACAAACACCTTTCAAGTAATTTGTGGAAATATTGATGGCTTCAAATTTTCGAACGCCCTTCGTAAGAGGCGAAGTTGCTGACTGGCTCTTCCCAATGGTTTTTCAACCTGTTTTGAGTAGCCAAGATCTTTTTGCACGAGTACTCTGAAGTCGCATTTTACAGCTGCTGCTCTCCTATTCGATATGCTTGATCGACCGGATGCTATATGCTCAAAAGTTGCAGTTCGTCAATTTAAAGCGTAACCGGTTTTCGGATGTACAATTATAGGCCCTATCGTTATCTCTTGGTAGCGCCGCATGGTCCCCTACTGTCTTGATATCATGCCAGACCTTGGCATTTTCTACCAATATTAGGTAGTAAGACAGGAGCTCACCAGCAAGATCGTTGTTGTATACTGGGAATAAACATGGTCCCAGTACCGATCCTTGGGTTACACCACACTGGACTTCAATTGGGTCGGAGACGAAGCTATTGACTCTCACACTCAGCTGACGTTGTATAAAGAGGTTGCCTATCCAACCTAGCACAGAGTCTTCGATTCCAAGGGTTTAAAGTTTATGAAGAATAGTGCTGTTGTCTAAGCGATCAAACGCTTTAGAAAAGTCTAAGTATATGACCTGGACTCCTTGTCTGGCAGTGACTGACTTCGTCCAGCCTGCTCGAGCTAGTAACCAGTTTGTGGTGCGTGACTGAGTTCGAAGGTATCCATGTTATTGTGACGCTATGATCTTCTTGCTCTCAAGATGACCCATGGGCGCCTCTTCGATTATAGCTTCCATAAATTTGGATAACACTGGAAGGAGAGTGATAGAACGGTAGTTTGCGGTCTTGCACGGTTCCCACGCTTGTGGATAGGGGTGAATGTTCTCCTTTCCCGTATTGTGTGGATCTGCATTTTCTCGATGCTTCGTTGAAAGAACCGAGCTAATGGTCTGACGTGGTTCATGTCTATTGTCTTTAATGCCTTCGGTACGATTCCCCAGTACCAGGAGAGCTGTGCACGCGAAATCGCGACAATCTTTTCATCACATTTGCAGCAGTGAATAGAACGTGGACTAATCCTTGGTGCGGAGTGAGCTGCGACAATAACGGATGAGGTGACGATTCACTTCAGAAACTGCTCGCATATTATTGCCGAGGCGCGTTCGCCGCATCTTGTGTGGTTGGCGTCTGGCTATCTATTGCAAATAGAAATAGGATTCCGCGCTGTATTTGGCGGAGCTTGTTGACGGACCTGCAGCTTAGTATTAACACACAATTCCATCGCTAAGTCCATTTGATGTTTGAGGCTATCCTCGCAGATCAAGTTGAAACAATGATTTCGCTGAGTTACATAGATATCGCAGGCATGCAAATCCGGACAGCTATAAAAGCGAGCTTGATCAAACGCTCTAGTACTATGTACTTTCATGTCCGGCTTATCAGGAAGGTCTTCATTTACTTTGGGAGAAGGACTTTTTGTTGCAGACGCCTGTGCCCCTAGCTAGTTGAACAGGATGACATATTACTTCCAGGTGACGTCGATAGGCTGCTCAGCTAGGAAGGACCAATTGCATTCTTGAACGAGCTCAGAGAGTATATCATAATGGGTGACGACGTGAACTTCATCGCAGTTTTCACAGATGTATTCCGCGTAGCAGATATAGCGGAAGAGCAGCGTTGCGTGAACGCTAGGGACGAGATGTGCACTTATGTTCACTGCATCAATCAATGGCTCCTCGTGGATGGACGCAAGGCCTAAGGCAGGTTTTTCATCGCCAGTTCTGAGTCTGTTAAGATTGGTGACCCGATTGTGCAGTGGTATTTCAAGCCCGTTTTACATTGTTCACTGAGTGAAGTTCGGGTTTCGACTGCGTGCAGGTAGCGGTCATCTAATAGAAGAAGTTCACTCTATGACCTTGCCAGGATTTGCTCCATAGCAGACGACAGTCGATGATCCATTTCCAACGTGGACCTTGGAGGGCGATGAACTAGTACAAAGAAACGCACATCCCCACGTTTCACGTGTAGGCGACCTTAGAGAGAATTGACAACTTGCATACCTGTGTTATTGATGATATCGCATTGCGAATCGGATCGGTACTACAAAAATACTTGGCCACGTCTGCTGCATCGATCGTTTCATAATAACGTCAGGCCCTCAGGGCTATTTTAATATCAGTGATCTCAATAGTCAGACACTTTCGGTTATCACGACGATATCCTAAGGAGTAGATGTCTGACGATTACGGAGCTCGTTTAACTTAGTTCGGAGACCTTGAGCCTTGGTACACAAGAAGCCGAAGGTCTCAGATGTTAGCACTCTATCTGTCGATCTGGTGTCTGCTTGCGAGCTTATGTCGATACTTGTCAGGTCGGCTGTCGGTTGTTTTCTTGTTGAATCGTAGTCATTGGATTCAGCGGAATTCCAGATTGGCATGAAGAGTTCTCAATGCCGGTAGGTGGCTGCGTACCTAGATATCCTTCAGCTGACGGATCGTTTTGTCTGTATTCCGGTTCTGAGCGGCACGCTGATGGAGTCGCACACAAGGGCTGAATATTTACAATTATCGCGTCCATTTATGGCCGGGTGTAACTTGACTTTATGAGTATTTCGGATGACAACTCCTTGCGTATTTAAGGTACGCTTGCATCAATTTCCGTCATCGGTTTGGTTTTTCGTGTTATTCCTGTCACTCGTGGACCGCTTACTTTGCAGTTGGTCGATGATGACAACCTTGAGATCGAATTGGCGATAACACATTCAACTGCGAATACTTAAAGGATGACGCGCTTTGGCCTCTAGCTCGCTTAGAGTTGATAGCCCGGGGACACCATGGTCAAGGAACAATTTTAAGTCATTTGGTTGCGGTAGTGTTCAAAATTTAGTATGCGTTTCTGGAGTTCGCTCAGTGGAACACATTTAAAAATTTGAACAGGGCAATGACTTGTTTAGTGGCGAGTAGCTCACAAACGAATGTTCTCTGCATTATCTCCTGACTGGATAAGCTGTGGTTCTCCTTAGTGTGCCGAGTTTGGATGACAGACGAGACGCATCATACTAATTGGCTTTGCTTGGTCTCCTATTAATTGGCACAGCGTCCCACTCTTTCTGGTCGTCTAGCAGTTTGCATTTGATGTAGTTCGCCTCGGATTCTGGCACAGTTGAGCATACAATAGTAGATGAATTATGATATTATCTATTGGTTGCCTTTTTGGAGGACTGTATGGCTGCTTTTTGTAGTACTACAACGCTTGGCACACTAGGTCTCTTGGTTGTATTGGTGGCCCTAACTGCTGCTTGTTTGGAAGCGGCCGACGTTATGTTGGATGAAGACTCTGTCATGTACGTGGCAATAATGAACGCGTACGTTGTTGTTCACTCAGCAATATTGCATGTACCGCGAGGATTTGATGCAGAATTCTGTCCGAGAGTATCATTAGCATCGGCCCCCGTACCGTGACAGAAGTCTGTGTGGTTGGGAGTGTTAAACTTTTGTTCAATGTTTTCACGCCTGGTTTCACTGCTTTGTTACAAGCTGGAGTTTGATATTGTTCATCTAGCTCGAGGCTCTGTTTCCTTTTGGGCAACTGGGGACGATCTATCGGCAATTGTCTGATCTACAATCTCGGTTAATCCTCGCACTATTTCATCAGTATTACTGTACATCTGGCGATTGGAATGGCCAGATAGTTTGTGCAGCACCAAACGGGATCAGGCGTGTTATTTCGTCTCCTTACTTCTCTTTTGCTAAGGAGACAACACTTAGAACACAAGTGTTTAAAACCAGCCTTCTATACTACATCGTACATTCTTAAAACGTGAGATAATACCAACAAGTATTTGTAATGTTTTAGGGTTAGCTCCCCGTGCACAGGCAGTGCCTGACATGGGAATCGCCAGATCAGTTACGCTAGTAGAAATACCGATCGCCTCGCGGGCTATCCGAACTGTCACTGTGGTAATGGCGCTCACACACGTTTGATGAATTTTAGGCCTTACGTGACACACAAACAAGTCAAAAACACTCAGAGGTGAGATGGTTGATATCCGGAGGATTGGATGTGTCAGACTGTTTCAAACAGTACAAGGTCTATCGATCGTTGCAGCTGCGTAAACCGGCCGGCGGCGGATTAGTGCCTCCATTTCAGCGTTGGCTCTAACTGCAGGAAAAGATCTGGAAACAAACGCATAACTCTCGTTTACGAAAGCTGCTGGAAATGCGATGCCGTCTGTCAGACAATGGCCATAAAGGGCCTAACAGTGTGCCCTAGGCGTGTCTGTTCTAATGAGTGTAAATGTTTGGGCAAAAAACCGGTAACTTATGTCTGTTCCCACTACATATCATGTGTGAATATTGCGAATTAGAGCAACAAGATAGAAATTACACGCGATGGACATTGTGTAGCGCTCGCCGAACCGCATCGAAAGAGCGTAGGCACAAGTATGTCTGACGAGATGAGCGTTTAAAGAGTGCTCAACATCTTGTCTAGACTGTGTCCGTGCTCGACATCACCTATCTTATTTTTACCGTGTATATTTTGCGTGCCCTTATTACTAATCCAGTCATGTCCCATTACTAATGAACTTGTTCCCAGCCAACACCCATTCTTGTGTTGCGCTATATCCTACCTAACAGTCGATGGGATTTTGCTTTGATCGTAACTGAATGACCCATGGCGCAAGCGCTGCATACGGTCTGTTCTCTACTCTGGCTCTGCTAAGGCGAACCTCACTGCTTTCTATTATCAAATTGCACGACCTTTCTGCCAACATTACATGTTTTGACACTTGATTTCGTGAAGATAAATTTACTGTATTCTTGATTCACAGATTACTATGGGGATTAGAACCACATTTATTTTGTGTACTGAGGTAGCAACTAATTGCGTATTTGAGTTTATAAATTATTAAGATACTGCAAGGGTTGATTGGATATTCACTGATCAGTTCTCCTGATTCAGCCCAGCAAAAAATAAAGTGGATTAGATAGCTAGATGTAATATGGCATAAAAGAAATATTTTTCATCACATTTTTGTGCCCGAGACAAAGCAAGATATTTGAAAGGGATGCCAAACGAGGAAGCCTTGAACAAGTGCCTATAAATGTGAACAATGAATAGTTTTGTCTCCTGTTCTACCAAACTCATACTCGTTCTGGATTATACTTAGTTGGTAGATTACATTGTAAATGCCTACCTAGGAGAATCCAAAATGTTCAGCCACAAGGAGTAAGAAATAATTAATACTTGGTTAAC
This sequence comes from Dicrocoelium dendriticum, assembly GCA_944474145.2. NCBI lineage: Eukaryota > Metazoa > Platyhelminthes > Trematoda > Plagiorchiida > Dicrocoeliidae > Dicrocoelium > Dicrocoelium dendriticum. Next base: position 133,631,645 of record OX104063.1, read on the forward strand.
GCAAGAGAGAAACCAATCCTTCATCATCTACTAACATCAGCACCTCCATTTTTGTTTTGTATTTCTTAGACCAAGGGGTTCCAAAACAACTACTCACTGTTTCATAGTTGATGGTTGTTCGAATAAATAGCCTTTAGATTTTTACTAACAATGTTTTACATAACATTAGAAGTGAAGCAAGGAGTCACCGTTTTCACAGATAGTTTGCTCCATGGTCAAAATACACAGACATCAAGTTTCAGCTGTTGTGTCTAGATTTGGGTGCCGTCTGGTTTTACCACTGTGCGAAATAGCCGGTTTTTCTCCGCCTACGAAATATTCTGTTAGCCTGGAAAACGGTCTATTCAGTAAGTAAATCGGCGAGAACGACGTTGCTGTCTTCCATGACAGAACAATATCACTAAAAGAATTAAGTCTGAGCTAACATTGATGAAGGATAGGAAGTGTATATTCTCGTCTGCGAAAGATTGAACCCGAGAGGGCGAGATCAAATGTACCGCATGGTCATACTCATGCATAAGCTTTTCAGGTGTTATTTGTCAGGTGTTTTGTAACTTTGGAATTCCAAACGGGCAGATGACAGCGCGCGCAATGTGAGTGCCAGGTTGCAGTTCGTCTCCTGTGCGAGTTTATGCTTTCCAACCACAATCCAGCTTACTGAAGTACGTTTTCATTTTTTTTCCAGTTGGCCAAAGCAGCCAAGCCGATCTCCCGATAAATGCATAAACAGAGCGGGAGAATTTGGTTAAAAGGGGGAAATAAAACTAATGAATGTAGCAACAAAGGGCGAAAATTCATAAGACTAGACATAAATTTTAATATGTGAAGCAAAATATAATATAATTAAATAAAACAATTCCTTAATCATGCACAAAATACTCAGTATGCCACTCATACATTGAATCAGTGAGTGACCTTGGAGGGTGACCGAAGGAATTGGACTACCAGTCTAAATAGTTTTGTAGTGCGAAAAATAGGGAAAAAGTAAAAACAACCATGCTAAAGCGTCAATGCCTACACTGTTTGGGGTGCGGCAGCAAATACCAACTAAACTGACCATTTTGCTCAAATAATAAGAAAAGGTGCGTTGCCTATTCTCTAAGAACGACCACACGTTGACGCCTTTGGTCAAATTGCGACGCTCTTTGTCCCAATGGCGCCAGTCCCATCGATCCTAATTCGGGTATACTATCATCAACGAATTCTCATGAACCAATTTCTAAAACTTTCCCGTGGTTCCGTCATGCGCTGACACCATTATTTCTATTCATATCCCATGAGACCATAGCCTTAAACTTTAACCTGTTGTTGTCTATCCCGTTATCTCATAGAACCTAACCTACACTGAGTACCCATTACATCTCACCCTTCCATGCCCCAACCGTTCCGCATAAATTGCTATTGTTTGTTTGCTGCCATTTTCTTACCGATGTTCGTATCTGCTTACGCATTCCTCTTGGTCAGTGCAGGTGTGAATCATCGGGTAAATGCACCAAACGGATGGATCTTATTCCACATTAATCCTCATCAACCCCTCATTCTATTCGTGTGATCAATCAATACATTGACTTTGCTTATCGAATAAACGTTCAGTGCACAGTGTTGCTGTTGCTTTCTGGGCATGTCGTTCTGAAGCCTAGGTTGTTGGCACTCGAAGCGAATATCTTGCCGTTGCCTTTGAGTACTGGGATACAATTTCAACCTTGTGATTCATCTGATTCTAATGGAACCGCGCAACTCAACTCTTCCAGGTTAAATTTGTCGCATACAGATGAAAGCTCAGGTAAACGACTGCTATCTCAGTTGAAAACGGTTATTATCTAACTTCGCTTTCTTCGTGCACGGTCAGCTCGATTGACACTAGTGTGCTTAAGCTCTGTTCATTTAAATAACCAAATTTCTACTCCATTCTGTTCTTGTACTAACAAGTCAACTTATACTTTCCCTTACGGCAAGTAACTGCTTACCTAACTACTTAGACGCATCTGTCGTGAAATGCTTGGCTGCACAGCTGTACGCATTTGAAGCCAGCGGTTACGAAGATAATAAAAGCGTCTGACACGCGCCTTATTACCGAAATGGTCCACCGCTGCTCATATGTGGCGACAACGATAATTAATCCAGACAGCTACAAACACATTATCTTTGGAAATTTTGTATGCTACTGGGATGGCTGCTTGCCTGCTAATTGTACCTCAATTGAAAAGCCGTGTTTTAGCACAACCTTCCTCCCAGTGATGCAATGGAATAATTGTATAATAAGAAAAACAAATCCAGGGTTTCACCGGCCTCAAGAGACCGTTTCTGTGAGTTACTTATGTTCAACTGAAGGAGTTACACCAAACTGGAACGCGCATCTGTATAGTCACCATATTATTCGCTTTAACGTAAAAGGATCTCCATCTACCCCTACTTTGTGAGGGTTGGTGAACACACGGTTTGTCTGCCTGTAGTCGTCACGATTAACATCATTCAAATCAATTCATGCAGGTGATGTGATGCATCGTTAAGTCGTTCTTTAACTTCCGCGTGGGTTGCGTGCGCGCAAAATGAAAAAGTCGAAAATGTTCCACGGCTGACAAAAACGAAGAGAAAGTGGTTCCGGCGACATTCTAACCGACTATATTGTGTAACCAGCTTCAGCTGGTGACCCCTCAATTTCAGGAGGTAAAAACGCAACCGTGACCGGTGTCTATCAAAAACTGGTAAGCCAGCATTTGGTCGCCGCGTAGATGGCGATAACTTCCGCTGTACACTCCCAGAGCTTACAGTTGCAAATGATTTGGCAGATAGAATAATCCCTTCACATTCTTGGTTGACCTTCGCTGTGCGTTCTTCAATGAAAACAGACCGCCTTTAAACCAAGTTTGCCAGGCCCGAATCGCGTACTCCACGTGTATCCTAACATCCGCGCTTAGAGTTCGAGGGAAGATGGAGGAGTTAAACTTATCGAACACACTCCGTAAGAGACCAATATATTGGTTCGCGATTTTGGACGACTTCAAAACTGCCCCAAACAACGGAGGTCGTCTTACATCACCACCCAATGGTCATGCTCATGTGAAGTGTTCTTTAACATATCGTCTCCAGGCTTAAATGCGTTAGTGGGCTTGTAGCACAGATGAACAGTTCGCACTTGCCAGTACTGAAAGTAGATTTGCTTTAACTATTCAGAAACACGGTCTAGGTCTTTTTATGGCAGATCCTGCTCTGTCTGACGTCTTATTTTCTGCCATACCTTGATGTCACTGGCGAAGTGTAGAAAATTCGACTTAGTGACAAGCACAAAGTGATTAATGAAGAACTAGAAAATGCACCATTCTAATACTGATCCTTGTTGAACAACACAGTCCAC
>OX104063.1:133635493-133717486 GCA_944474145.2 Dicrocoelium dendriticum
CCTAGTAAACTCGCCCACAAAGCCCCAGTTTCCGTCCGGTGAAAATGCGTACTTGAAAACGGTTCTCTCCATGGGCTCCAGGCCTGGTGTTCGTAACCATTATGTGTCAAGGAAAACAAACGTTCCTTTTATTCTCACATATTTACTGGCCTAAATTATCTACGGACGTGGCTATGTTGACAGGCAGCTGAGAAGAACCCATGGCTGAGGCATACATGTAGCAAAACCTTAAAGTGGCAAGCAAAGTCATTCATCAAAACTATTGGAAAAATCTGAGTGCAAATCCGTTTTGTGCAATAAAAAAATGGAGCAAAGTCTTATACCTGGTTTTGCTTGACAAGTGCGCAAGATGGGTAGGGTGCAATGTACAAGCTAAAACTGTGTGGTTTAAAGAACGTGCAGGATACATGACTTACTAATAGGTTTGCAGTAGCACGGTTATGAGCATTGCTTTTTTAGTTTTAGAGGACTATGATGCCGTTCACTGTTTGTTTAGCAATAACGCTTTCAGCTGTGATAGTCATGGGCTATATCACCTAGTGTGACTTAGTGTGTCCTGAAGTTGTTTTCAAACATTGATAATATATCGGCATTAATCACGCGTACTAGGTTAGAGTTCTGGGACTGACACTCTAAGGGAAAGAAAATTTCGAGGACATTTCAGCCAGCTGTACTGGGTGATCAGGTTAATCTAATGGCGTCTCAGAGATGTGTTTTAACTAATTTACAAAAGATGGCGGCAAACGTGGTTAGGATTTTTACGATCTGACATACCATTATAAGTTCGCCCGTAGACACCTATAAAGTCAGCTATACACTATTAGAGGTTTTAGCCTGTGTTGCTAGAGAAAGGGAGCAGACCTTTGACATTCTTCGTCTCCCTGCCTTCTACAGTATCGATTGCAATGTGGTGATGCCACCCAGTTTTGTTACTTTTGATAGTGTATTCCGCGGAAAGAAACAAGGATCGGATTATCCGAACACCTTACACGGGAGGCAGATTAGCCTAATTTTCTTAGGCTTTTCGGGTTACCTATAAAAAACAAAGGTCATCTTACAGGAGCATGCTAAGAGCACAATCATGAGATGCGAGCTTAGGATTTCTGCTCTTAGCCGGTAGTCGTAAGGAATCTGCATATATGCTCAGAACTTTACACTTGGCGGCGTGAAATTGAAAAAACGCTCGTTTGAACGTATGCATGCATTAGGCAAATCAAATCGTAACCTGATGTACTGATCTGTAGACAAGCTCTGTAAAATGAAGCGTGGACTTTCTGCTCTGAAAACAGCGGATTGCTTGACACTAACCACGACGGTGTAGCGAAAGCCGTGCGACTGAAAAATGCATTCCGTAGCCGCCTAACCCCACGGCAAGGCTTGTCTCACCCTCAAGACCCGCTCATATGTGTAACACGACCGAAACTTTAATGAAACATCTGTTGAGTATGCGTAAGCACAGCTCTCCTGGAGCTGATAAGATTCGCCCGAAGTAACTTGCGGCCGTAGGGGAGAACTTACTTTAGCCTTTGGCTCAATCCTTCTGACGTTAATTTGACACCGGATACTAACAGATATAACTACCGTCCTGTAAATCCACTACCGATGCAGTTGTGATAATGTCCTATTTGGTGGAATCTACCTAACGTGTATCAGAGAAGCATGGCTTTAGATGAAATCAATGGTGCACTACAAATCTACTGCAAACACGATGCAGCTGGACCGAAGCAAATGACCCTGGAACAACAATTGATGTATATATTACCGACTTATCAAGCGCATTCGACCGGTTAAAACTTGACATGCTTGTTTGCAAACTCAAGAGCTTCTGCATTGGTGATACCTTTATTGTGTATCCGTAGCTTTATCCCCCAACATCGCCTGGAGTTAAGAGGGTGTGAATCTCTATCAGATGCAATTCAAATAAAATTCCGGATACCAAAGATATCGGTAATGCGGATAAGGTTGTAACTGACGTATATCAAGGACATAACATACGTCATGTGCTCGAACTGCCTACCCTGTACCGATTACATCAAAATGAGTCAAACGAACAATACAACATATGATAGTACAATACTTCAAGCCGATCTGGGGAGGGTTTGTCGATGGTCAATTCGACATTCACCATGTCAGTATGGAAAAATGTTGATTGCTATGCTTTGCAGCACCAGCTAGCGTTCTGCCATAAATTGGACAAATAGAAGCTCCGAAGAACAGGATGTGGTGATTTTGATCCTGGCCGATCATGTCTATTCGAATGAGGTGAAGGAAACTCCGACAAGTATAAGAATTGTGGAAATATTATGACTTGGATTCGGACGATATAACCTGTCAAAGTTTCAGTAGTTTCTCGGTTTATACATACCTTCACATGTGTAACGCACAATACAGTTATAAATAAATAAATAAATGTTATATTCCTCGGTGTTTCGAGGTGCAGTCCAACTATGTGGTCTGATCAATGAACTATGGCAACTATGGCAGATGAGTGATCCCAATGCTTCGAAAATCACCCCACACTGGGCAATCAAGAATGTCAAACGCGTGGGTCACTTACCGCATGAACAATAGCTGAGAGCGCTCCGGTTCTACAGCAGACGATACCGGTGGCTGTGTGCAGAACTTATCTTGACTTACTAGATTTGGATAGATTCCAACCAGATGTGCAGCCATTTGCTAGAGCTCAGTTACAGTAGTAATCTGAGAGTCAACCACCTCAAACTAGCAGATTAGTACATTCGTATGGAACACCGTTAGCATTATTTTCCTTATGTGTTTTCAAAGCGTGGAATGATATTCCGGAATCTCTCATCCGACCTAAAATGCTGGTGGAGTTAAAAGCTCTAGTTTTTTATGCGTGGACGTGTGTACTGAACCATTTCACATTGCTTAATACCCATGGCAAACACAAGTGTCAATTAGAGATTTCACTTTCCGTCTGCTCCCGGAATAGATTCCACCTTTTCAACCCCCGCATATGTATACTAGAAAGCAAACTGGGTTTTAGTAAAAGTGGCATTTATCATCATTCCTTACAAACATATTGGATGTACAGTTCGTAATACGTATACCATGGTAAGTACACCAGTATGAACTTACTTTTCTTCAAATGTTTCTTTACATTTTGTATTCAATATGACCATCCTACGGGACCTGTTAAGTTCATGTTTTTCTACCCGTAAGTAATAAAACATTGTTCCATCTTGCAGAATTGTGTGATCCTTCACCGTAGCGATAGCACGTTGCATGCTTATATCCTCGGTAAATAGCAGACAATTTGAGGCGGGCAACTTCGCATGTCAATTTTCGAAGACACGAAACGGAGGGGAGCATAGTATTGAGCCTTGAGGTACACCGCACTTAACTCCAACTGGGTCGGATATAGCTCTGCCACCCCTCATCTTCAGACGACATTAAAAGAGTACGTTGCCTATCCAATCCAGGACAGCATTGACAATTCCATAATTTCGAAACTTTTGATGTAGAATGCTATCATCCAGACAGTTGAATACCTTCGAGAAATGCATATATGCAACATGCACTGTTACACGGGTATCCACGGACTCCGTCCAGCATGAACAAACTACCAGCAGGTTATTATTACATGACCGATTTTGCGGAAATCCGTGTCGTTGCGGAAAGAGTGTTTTTGTTATTCCCCAGATATCCCATGACTGCCCCAGTGACAATGGACTTAATAGCAATAGTTATCATCGAAAGTAATGTTACCGGCCGATAATTTGTCGGTGTTGAAAGACTGCCATTCTTGTAGATGGAAGTAATGATCCCGTGCAACCACGTTGCTGCAACCTGCTGCTGGTTATGACTTAGTTCAAAAAATTTTGCGAACGGTTCACCTAAACTCATGACAGCAGCCTTCACCGCCTTTGGCCGAATGCCTTCTCCACCAGGGAGTCTGCACGCGCACAAAGACATCAGCCGTTTAGCACATCCGTGGTGGTAAAAGAAATGTAATTAAGCCTTGATGACCGCTTGATCTGCGTAAGAAAGATGTAACCTGATGGTGCATTCTAAAAGGTAAATACTTGTCCAAGGACGTTGGCCGCCTCTTGTGCTTTTGGCGCTAGCCCACCTGCTGTATGTGGGCAGGAATATCGTGCTCAAATCTACGACATTTGTTCGCGTGTCCCTAAAGCAGCTTGGGGTTAGTGCAACTTCTTATCACAAGATCCTGGTGGTAGTTTAATCTACCTTTCATAGCGAGTTTGGTGCAATGGTTCCTCTGCGTTGCATAAACATCCGAGTTATCTGACTCGGAGAAGCTATTTGGGCGTTGCAAGCCGAGTACGTCAACGAGATGCATTTCCTAACCTTGTTCCTCAGGAACGCGTTCTTCTTTTACGAGTGGCGCTTTTTTGTTTCCGATGTGATTGACACTAGCCTATGAAATCGTTTGACAAATTCCCTGCCACCTCAGGAGACTATTCATGGAGCGAAGACCAGCTTATTGCACCAATGAGGTTGGATTTGTTATCCTAGTTGGTTATGACGTGAGATTCTTCGATGTGACATTTAAGATATTCAGCGAAAGGTATGTAGTAGAACAATGGTGTCACATGATTTCTGCGGCCCAAAGTAATACACGTCGGTACTATATTGATCATGTGTTCTTCGTTGATAAAAACGCGCCCCAAGATGGTCGGTTTGCTTCCTGTCTTGCGTGGCGTTAAAGAAGTGGCATAGCTATGCAGCTGTGAACCAAAAATTCTAAATTGTAGTTCCGCCTTGATTTGCTCACCAAGAGTGGTCGGCATTTTATATTGCGTGCACGTCAATTTATTTCACAATGAGAATGTGGTTGTAAAGCTGTGCTAGCAGGTCATTAATAACGGAGGTTTGCAACTGGCCGCACGTCAGTGCGGTATACAATATATATATATATATATATATATATATATATATATATATATATATATATATATATATCGACCTGCATACGTGTAGGCGGCACCATAGATTCAACGGCTTGGACCCATGAGTGATTAAAGGGGTCGACATGTATATATGAAAGATAGGCAAGAATTAGACCGCCTTCATTCGTGGGTCGGTCGTTGCAGAAGAGTAACATAACAGATAATAAAAACACGGCGTCACAATTGCATCACTCAGCCAGGTTTCGGCTATCACGGTTGATTCTCAAGACATTGAGACTTTACGAGATTGAAGAGACGTTAATTTGCTGAAAATTACATGTGGGTTTGCAAACAAACAACTGAAAGCTACGAATGCCAGAAGAGTGCTGGGAAACACGAAGTTACCTGCGCATTTACGCCATCATTTGTTGCCAGCTGACAACCGTATCTTGGAGGACTATCTCGTTTACCACCGGGGCCGGTTTGGGTTAGTGCACAGAGCACTCGATACGTAATCCACTAGGAGCGGAATGTGGCGAATTGCCTGTTTTTTCTGCGGCAGCTGGGTAGTTTGAATGCATTCTGGCTCAGAAACACAGTGAGCTGGGCTCTTGATCAAATCTTGTTGATTGTGGGTCTGCTTAGCCAATAGTGATATGCTTTCGGCCGCTTTCGGACGTTTTTGGTTGACTGACGTCCAAGAACCATTTCTAATATTTGTTTGGAGTGAAGCATTACTTTCAGCACCCTTGGTGAACATCCTTCATAGTTTTATGGTATGTTGACGATGATTTTGTAACCACGTCATTGAGGGAGAGCGCTTCACGGATGTAGCCTCACTTCCATGTCATGAGCCTGGGCTTGCGACTCGTCAGCAGACCGGATTTCTGAAACACGACGGAAAAATATTGATGTTTCTTCTTTCTGCTTGCTATATTCTCCTGGATATCGCTTCCACTGCAGATGAACACTCCAAGGGATGTCAGGGAAAATAAAAACATCTCGTAGCTACTCACGAAGCTGGTGAGCTGACAAGAGGGCTGCCTCCGCTTAGTCATCTGTAGTTGTCTTGGTGGACGTTGCGGACAAAACTGGCCTGTTCAGCCTGGATTCCAGTAGCGTGAGTATGAATTTCCATTGTTTCAGGTCGTGCAATATTTTGCCTTTGGTGAAGCTTGGCTTCGAGTCAGGCAGTTAATAGCATATTAATTTTCTGGAGTTCTGCTTCTTCCTACTGTTCATGATATTAGATGAGAGCACGTCAAGATACATAGGCGGCGTGGTGGGCCTGCTTCTGGTAGGTGCACTAGTATTTTTCTCATTTCTACCCTTATTTGCATAATTGCAGACGTGCTTTGAGTTAGCAAGTAGCCAAACAGACGCTTATGGTGCCAAGCTTTCCTCAGTATTGTATAACAAGAATCACTGAAGTATAATGTGTCACAGAGAACGTCCAGGAGAAGCCACTATATATTTGCCGCTCCGGGGCCGTGTTTTCCAGATACTGCATCGGTGCATCTGCGATGATTGTTTCCACGGGAAGCAGCATTATCGGACTGTGATGGGCAGGGTCAGTGCGACTACTTCCCTCATGATTAGGATTTATGGACACGCTTCCACACTGGTGCAATAAAAAATAAAATTTAAAAAGAAGATAGTTATATCATTCTCAGTAGCATCCAGGCACGCTTTGTCAGGCATGATCAAGGCTTTACAGACAATGTTTCGCAGTAGGCACATTGTGTTGTATGCATAAATGGGGAAATTACATGTGAGGAAAACATCAAAGGGGAAATGGCTTTGGTTCTCTTCCATGTGGATGTAGCGTAATGTGTAATTTGTAGGCTGTGACTTTATTATGGTTCATAATTGTATAAAATATGGCATGTTAACTAGTAACATACTGGATTTGTGTGTCTGTATATATGTACGTGTATGTGTCAGGGGGCATTGTGAGTGAACTTGTGAAGTGTGACTGAATTGGTGAGTTTGATTGCTGTGTTCGTCATCGTAGGAAGGGATCAATGGAACTCTTGGAATTGTATAGGTTTTGTAAAGTGGGAATCCTCCGGAAGGAGAAGAGACAGTGACTTTATTTATTGGCGACTCAAATCCGCCGCTTCGCAATGTCGTCAAACGCACCTTTGTGGCTTCATATGGGGAGAAAGCTTGCTAAAAGAAAACCCACCACCTCCTAGACAGAGCAGATAGACGATGCAAGTGGATCCAGTAGATCACTAACTATTGCGTGCAGACCATTTGGTCGAATATTGTCGACGCCAGAAGTTATGTAGATACACAAGCATAACTACCTCTTCAAACGGTTTTGCAGTGAAAAATGATGTTAATTACACCTGACAGTGAAGTAATCGAAATGAAAAGCACATTTGGGACATGTAGAAGTAATGAAACCGTAAGAGATCGGATGTTTCGCTGCGTGGAACTGTCAGTCGTAACTAATGCTAGAATTTCGCACTGCAACTTGCGAATGTTATTAAAATGCTTTCATAATAATCTGCGGCTGGTATAGGATCGCTTCATTAACTTTGTGGTTGCGTCATCCTCTCCTCGTCTAGTGGTTTTATGCAAACGTTAAGCTGTGCTATGTACGCAGTTCAGGTATCGATGTTGGACAGTCTTTGTGTGCTCTACACGATAAATATGTCTGTTACCTGCATTTAACTATTCTGGTCTTCAGAAATGATCTGCTTTCGAGTTGATGATAGAAAGGATTCTCTTCCGACGCGTGCGCCACTAGGATGCTAAACGTCCCTATGAACACTTCCCAGGCAATTTCTGGGGACATTCAGTTACTAAGGTACAATATATTTCCATAACAAGTGTGCATAAAATGTTTAAGTGCCTGAGAGTAGATAAGAAATTACCCGCCTTCCGAATATTCCGCATTGCATATATAGTCCAACAGTACAGCATCATATACATTGTTACCTAATAATATGCCTGTAGCTATTTCACTGACGATATCGTTCGTTGGTGATCACATGATCAATTTCCGATCGTCTGTTAGCATTTCGAAATCTAGCGCGAAAGGTTACGTGGCTGTACAGATGAAAGTTGGAAATTAATTCTTGCCAACAGCCTTTAAACTGTGTGCTAACGGTGCAGGTATTTCCATATCTTGCACATTAAATACTCCCTAGGTAAAGCTGAGACTGTGCTAATATTTTAACACAAACTACTGAACGTTGGGCAATTTGGAGAATTGCTGACGTAGAGTTTAGCGGACGGTAAATTACACAAACAAGATTTATCCTTCTTCCGTAACCGTAGCCCGCGCCAATGCAACTGATGAGCGCGGATTGCTGGGTGATTGATTGCATCACGTTGGACCTTAGCATAGAAATAAAAGAATATACCGACATCCCTTCCAGTTCTATTATTCCGAAGTTACGTCAGTTATGTAAATTGCTTACAGAAGCAGCTAGCACAACGTGTAACCAATTCTCCATAATCTTAATGAAGTCCCGCGCTTGGTAATCCTGGATCACTCGATGTTTCCAACTTATTAAGAAGGTCTTGTACGTTAATGTACAAACAGGACAGCGGTATGAATGTTGGAAATGCGTTTGTGTATGTCAAATATTTGTTTGTTTTTAAGCCGACCATCTGACATTTGTCTACCAATCGTCTATTTTCAGGTGTTGGTTATTAAATTTCAGTCAGGCTGCGTGTTAGCACAGAGTTCCCCGCTTATCATGTCTGGTGACGCGAAGGATATTTTGCCTACTTCTCCACAGCTTTTACTGAGGATATATGTTCCAGTTAATTGCTGACCCGTCATGACCGCACTCATTCTATCCTTAGCCGAAATTCGGTTGGTAACCTGGAGCGAAATTTCAACCACTTATTCAATCAAACGTCTTCCATTCTTTCTAAGTGTAGCGTTATTTTTATTAACTTTGGAAAGCAGCCCTTATTGTCTGGTGATGAATGAATGCCCGTCAACGATTTAGCAAAACATCCTAAAGTACGAGTGCTTCGCACCAGTAGCCCGACAACTGTCTGTCATGTGTTTGCGCCTTGTGCTCGGAATAGTCCAGTGGTTCAGGAACGCCATGAATAAATCAGTTTTTGGCAATCGTTTGTAGGAGGATCGCTTAAGTTTTACTTTTCCTTTCAACCCCCTCTTCGAGGAACATCTTATAGTATGCGTACCTCGCTTGATGAGTTGTGAAGGGAGATGTTTTGAATAAAACGGCCTCTGTCTATGCTGCTGAGTTTAGTGTGCCTCGAAGAAATGGTAGTTTACCGATGTGTACGGAAGTTGGGTTGTGAGCTACCTGTCTCAGTATAGTGGTTTCCACTCGGATACCAATTGCATTGAGGATGGATTTTCACTGGTTTAGCGTCCACACTAACTAGTTGTTTTAATTAACAGAGTTGCGCTCGGAAACGCTAAGGCAGTCAAGAGTTAACGAACTGTATTTCAATCTAGCGATTTGAGGCTTATCGCAGGCGAGTTGGATTTAATTGCAGGCAATCGAAACAGACGTGAAAGTGGTGCCGAATTGTTCTTGCCTAGTAAAGAGAACAGGTATACGGGAGCTGATTTCGGTATTATTATCGAGGCGTCCGATGGGCATGTTACCTAGCTCCGTACTGCCTGTGTTGTGACCAAACGGTTAGTTGTAGCCCTCAGGAAGGGGTTAAATAGTATTCAAACCGAAACTCGCTTACCCACCTAGCTGGTTTGGAGGTCTCAGGTTACGTAGTGCAGATTTCATGGGGCGGGTAGCCAATGGTCCGTTCTATTCGATCAAACCACAGTGCTCAGAGGTCATTGCTGAGAAACATGATCAGCATTGTCAGAGTATTGTGTCAAGCCTTGAAACGCGCCACCTGATAGGAAGTGCTGTCAAGATTGCATTTTATAATTAGCATTAATATCTATTTGTGAAGTAAAATGACTCTGTATATTTGACAAAATCCTAGCGCGTCAGTCCTGTTCATTTTCCCGTTGATTCCAGTTGACTTACACACTTTGGATGAAACACAACTGCACATGTAGAACAGGTCAGCCCTCTCCTGATCACTCTTGCACATTTGGGTCCACACCTTTGCCACCGAGTTGAACCATGTTCAGTGACCGCCGCTGTTGCATTTGAAACCCCACCTGTCCGGTCACGTGAGCCACAGTGCGTGGGTCGCGCGTTCACTGTCACAGTTGCACGGATTTCGCCGGTTATCCTAGCTAGGTATGTCATAGGAAGAATATACCCACACGCCGTTTAGCTGCCTTATCCATCGACAATGAACCGCGTAGAGCAGTCTTTTAACCCGGCTTGTAGTGGGTGGATGTCAGCGTCTAAATGTCGATGAGGAGCAACTATACACGCAAACCATAAAATGAGTAGTGGCTTCCGCAATAGTAATCATTTAATAATAATTTTAGGATCGCCAGATAGCGCGGAGAATCCTTTACCGAAAGCAGTTTCGTATCGGTGAAAGTCTTTATAAAAACGACGGAGCAACACGTGTTGATCTGAGCATAAGCATTTTTAAAACAGCTGTGGGTAAACAAATCACGATTCGCAAGGAATGATTAGGTAAAAGTGTGACCACAGAATAGGTAAGGTTAATTACTTTCAAATGAGTGTGTGAAGCATGCGCTGAATGCAAATGAAGCAGAAGAAAGATGTGGCAGGTTAGGGCACATTAGTTATGCGACCGTGAGGCGAGAACCTGCAAGTACGAGGTAGCGTCATATTAGAAGCTAGATTGCTGAAGTGGGATGCGACTTGCAGAACAGCATAACAATTTAGTATATTTATGGAACTGTGTAAAGAACAAACGTTCTGCCCAACTGCCTTTATCGATTTAAATGCACCAGCTTGAACTATAATTACCATGCGGTTTTTCACCTTACTGTGTTTTACGGTATCTGTTTAAGTGACCAAGGGTAAAAAGGTGAATGCACCTACAAACTTTTTGAAAAGTACTAAATTTGAACACAAACAACTGGTTTTGGAAACATGTTAGGACGTTGACGCATCTGGAGTCAAAAGAAATTCGCCATCAGTTTAGACATCTCTAATGTTTACTTGAATTTTAATAATAGGTTCTCAGGTTAGTAGTAGATTTCTGGCCCCCCTATACAATTTGGATTAACTTATCGGGCTTTCTATTGCGCGGCACAAGACACCAAAACTCGGCAGATGCCAGTCAGCCTCGATTGCTTCAAAAATTACACTATGGTCCATAGACGACTTTGAGGCTTATGACCTGTTGGCCCGCAACCATCAGAATAAACACAGCAACAAGCATATTATTCTTGATCTTTCCTACAATGAAGCAAGGAAAACAAAAATAAACCAGACTACACTTAGGTGAGCAACAGTACTTGATTTAACGTCTTCCGTAGCGTATATAAGGAAAGAATTGCACTTCAGCTAACCACCTTTCAGGGCATATATTCATGCGATGATAGTAAGAACTATAAAATTATAGCATAGGAGCGTTCGTGACAAAAAGTTGAGATAATCTATTTTGTAATACATTCCTGTAACTGCGACTCCAAAAGGTAGGATGATGTAGAAGACGGAAGTCTTTACTAAATTTTAAGTATGCCAGTAGCGATAGAAACCCACCGTGGTAATAAGAAATTGTTTGGTAGAGTAATAAAGATAACTATGCTTGAATTTGAAATACGAATTTCAAAAAATAACTTATACCGTTGGAAAACGTGAAGTTTTGATGCAAATAGTGCGTGTATTGACTTAGGTAGGCTACCTTTGGTGAGGAAATATTAGTGATCATTCACTGGAGATTAATACTTTAGATGCAAAATCTCAAGATCTTTATGGAATTCACATTATATCCGATTTCTCAGCAGCTGACAGTGGCAAAACCTAGGTGGTCTACCTAAACGAGTGGAGGGAGGTCGAAGAAACCCTATCCGTTCTATGTTTTCTTAGTTACATGGAACGCTGGAACAATGTTGTATAACTGGTAAGAACAAATACACTGAGTTTGTACAGTAGGTGATTATTTGGAGAATTTTCGATGACAAATACTAGACAAAGGGATCAAACAAATGTACATCAGTGAAGCTCTATGTTTACATGCTAGAAGCAGGGTTGTGAGAATGCGTTAACACCATGCGAAACGAAATAACAAGTTAATATGGCTAATGCTCATTACAAACTCCAACCGGATTGCTCTTCGGCCCGGACTGATTTACTTGC
Source organism: Dicrocoelium dendriticum (assembly GCA_944474145.2). Classification (NCBI taxonomy): domain Eukaryota; kingdom Metazoa; phylum Platyhelminthes; class Trematoda; order Plagiorchiida; family Dicrocoeliidae; genus Dicrocoelium; species Dicrocoelium dendriticum. The sequence goes on from OX104063.1 coordinate 133,647,573, forward strand.
ACTAATTGGATAAAAATTCCAAAAAGCATGTAAATTAGAATAGGTTCAAGAGTATCTGTCCATATAAAGAGCTAGGAAGCTGGGTGTGGTATGCAAACGTTTTTTAGTAATGGCTAAGTAAATGTGCTGGAAATTGAGTTTGGAAGAGTATTAGAGCATAGGCAACGTGAGAGGAAGAAAGATGTTTCTCGACAATCTTGACTACGGTATCGTTGAACTAATTCCAATTTACCTTTGAGAATGTTGTTTGGCGGCATAAGCGACTGAGATATTTCGGCAATTGGCATACTATTACGAGGTCTCCAAGTACCCGCCAATGTCGTCCACGGAACACTACAAGTTTCGTTAGTCGTTTCTGGATCAGAAGGTGGCCTGTTACCGTGAAGATCGCGCTAGCAGACTTTATTTATTTGAGTGCCCGGAAGCCACGCTTCAGATAATTTTGTTAAGCTTGACTAGCGTATTCCACAAGTTTCTGCATGTGGCATTGAGTACTAGAGGAAATATGGATGAATCGTAACGTCTGGATATCCTGCGTGAAAGATAAATATGTCTGATTGGAGGGCGAATTTTGGACTACATTATTTGCGACTGGATTTCAACACAAAACCTCTACGTAGGCCACGATTCACGTTGTCTTGAACTTTAGCCACTATTATTATTCCAATGATCGCGGGTTGGATGTCTGCTATCTCCACCTGATGAGAGGAAATAACAGCAAAATGCGTCATGATAGGGCAGCGTTGTCGGGCCGGCAACACACAATAAATATTTCTGTTAATCCTTTCTTGTGACGATATCAGATTGTATTTAATAACTAAAGTCTCTGTCTACGAGCACACCGTCATCGCGTTTTTGAGATGCGATCTGCAGATCATGCACCGCAATTAGGTTGGTACAGGTGTACCGCAACAGGTGTTTAAAACCCCGCACTTTTCCGCATTAAATGGCAATGCGTTTTTCCTAGACGCATTCTATGTTTCATCGAGATCAAGCTGTAGTATATCTTGGTCGTACAACCTTCCTCGGTCGCCAAACATTAAGGTGGTTCACGAATGTAGAAATTTTAGGGTGATAATATTTGCTAGGTTGTCATGTAATGCGAAGAACGGGCAAAGCCCAAGTATTAAACCATGCGAAACACTGCATTGCGCTCTAAGGGGGTCAGACAAATATGTTCAGGTGCAAACCTTCAATTGCCATTCACACATGCACATCCTGATAACAGATCTCCAATGCCGTTGTGATGTATTTTGTGGAGGAGGGTACAATGATCCAAGCGATTTACCGCTTTTAAATAATTCTAATAGCTAACATATATTCCCTTTCCTGCGCTAACTGCTTCGGTCCATTTGTCAAGTGATAGCAGGAGTTTCGTGTTACATGCTCGATGCTGACGAAACCCACGCTGCTACGGCAGAACTATGTTGTAGCTTTCTAGGTAGCATATTAGTACCACTGCAGTGATTCCTTCCAACACTTCGGCGAGCACAGGTTGAAGTGTTACTGGGCGGTAATCGGCAGGCTCAGAGTGCGTCTATCCCCTGTGAATAAGAATGATAATGCCACTTCCACACTGACGTAATTACGTTCCCGTATAGACAACGCTAAAATCGTCCAGAAAGGTGTTCGGCTTGATGCATAGCCTTTATCTGTAATGCTTTGGAATGTAATTTCTCCCCTTCAGGAGAACTGTTTCGCAACTATGGCAAATATTTCAGCACCATTTCTGCAGTGAACGTGACTAATTAAACCCGGTGGTGTAGTGATGGAAGCAGATGTAGCTTTCAACGGTTGTACTCCTTGGAATGTAGGTGAGTACTGAATCTAAAAACCGTTGGCCGCATTTAACTCTAAACGTGGGTCCCACCAACTCTACTGAGTTGCAAGGTTCCGCGCTGTAGCTTGCGAAGTTCATTGCAGTTTCTAAAGTGGATTGTGGTTCGAACAGAATCGTTCGATCAGAACCCGTTGGTGTGTCAGCTTGTCTTCAATAAGCAACTGCACACCGTCTTTGCGTTGAGCCATATATGTTGTCCGAATTTCTGAACTGAGGTGGGTTTTTGTGAGCCAGCCATGTCCGCAACCACAAGGTCATCGATTTTCGTGTTCAGTTCCTCCAAAATTATGATGGTTTAGCAGGGACGATGGAAAGCTTTTGGCTCTGAAAATTTCGTGACCAGTGGTGTGAAGGTTTTTAAACATATTTCCCAGACCATCTCTGAGGTCATGAATGCGCAACTAACGTTTCAGGCGGATGTGGATAATGCGTATTAAAACGCGATAAACTACATCCTTACGGGCTCTGCATCAGGATAATAGACGTAGATAAGGTAATCGAATAGTAAAGTCACGTAATGGCTTCGAACCAAAGACGGCACAAATGTTGTCCATCGACGATAGGCTCCTGACTGGTAAGCGGATCTAACACTTATTACTTATTCAGTATTCTGAACCTGCTTGGAGCTTTGGGGTGATTTTACAAGGGTCTACCAGAGAATTTCCCTTCCAATGTGGACTTCGAACTGTTCACCTTCGGTTACTCGAGTTCCCAGAGCATGGACATTGAAACTCCCTGTAAATAGTTCATGACTACGTTGTAGCGCATATCACAAGTTCCAGTCATGTCACGCACCGCAGCATGCAAATGATTGGATTAGTGGCATCAATGGATCAATATCAAGGTCCTTATGTCTGTACTTTACCTGATTCACTTTTCTGAACAGAGTGTTCAGAACGTGTCCGTCCCTTGTTCTGTTTTCCTTAGTGGGTTCCGCCTATTGTGATTCAAAACCTTCCTTGCGCAGGGTTCCTAGCATGCGTATTGCGACACAACAAGCTGTATTTGGGTTGTTACAGCACAGAAGCAGGTGCTCATTTCCGAAGTGGAGTTGGGTGATCGGTAAACTATGGAAACAAAGCATTTGTCGTCATCCTTCGATCATAGCATGTACCAAATTAGACCAATGACACGCGCTTGGGGATACTTTATGATTTTCCAGCGAAGATATGTATTGTAACCAATCAGCACTAAAGCTCCCCAACTTTTCCTTCGTTTCAGAAAGTGGTTTACATAATAGAGTGGTCTGAACGTCGTTAATTTAACAGCTCAGTGACGTTTCGGTGATCATTATTATATCTCGAGGCTCTGATGTCTTGCGACGAGGTAGTTCAACCAATTAATTTTCAAGGACTTTAGCTTAGTGTACAATTAGAAAAGTTGCTCGGTTACCAAAATCGGATAAGTGGATATTGAATCAACACTGGCGATTGTGTAGACTGTTGAGAGGCCGGCCACCAGCCGTTTTATTTTGAGAAATCTTTGGCTGTTTATGTTCATAGGGATACAGGGCTTCATGCTACGTTCCGGGCTGTGATCTTCTTCCGTAGTTAGATGTATTTCTTAAGATTCTGGGGTTGACAATATTTAAACTCTTCACAGAGCTGTGTAATAGGAAAGTGAACGGATTTGTTTATCTCCATTAAATCGTCAGCTATTCCTAGCCGTGCACTTGCTTATTCTAACCGAGTTTCTGTAGGCTGGCTTTGGTGAAATTCAGACTATATATATTAATATCGAGGGCAATTACATTTCTTGTTGCAAACTTAGAAGCAAAAGCTGCAAAAAATTGCAAAGCAATCTCTAACCCTTCAAAGATCTTACTGTATTACCTGCAGATGTTATGCAGAACGCCGTAGCTGAAATCGCAGTTTAAAGTGGCATATTCCGAACAATAGAAGCTGGTCAACTTGGGGGATAAAAATTTAGAGCAAAGTGCTAATTCTATTCAAAAATTGAACCCGAAATCCATGTGTTGAAACTCTGAGCCACTGACATGGCTGATTTTGGACGGCATATAAGACGCAATTTCTCAATCAGGAAAGGAAAACTCCCGCATGAGGACTTGACGTCAGATTGATCATCAGGAACTCATCCAATGAACAACAGCGGGCCGACATTAAGTCGTTGGTCATAAAGTTATTGGCACATTTCAACTATCTGCGACATGCTTCCGATTGATTTGAATGACACATTTTATATGGCTTACAACACATAACCGCTTTTGTTGGTTACTTTTTATATTGAAGTGAAGCTTGGTCTGACCTGTCACTAAAAACTAGTCTAATCAGATACGTGTCAGGTATCTACTGGTTTGCAACACTGTTTTTAAGATTTGTTGCAGCACGACGCAATCAGACAGCCATCAAATATCCAGGATACCACTAGACTGCCATTTCGTCCTACCGGATCCCGACTCATTACTCTTTTCTTACGAGCCGTCGAAACATGCAATGGAATTATAGATGACGGTGAAAGACCGCCATGACTGATTCCTAACTGCAATCTAGTACGACTCATCCTCTACTGGCATTCACCTTATGATCGTACAAAGGACAGGGATGCACCAGAATCACGATTTACTTTATACGACGCCAACAATCGGAATGGCATATAAGCTGCTAAGGCGATTCCTGATGTTTAGATAGTATTATTGTATTTAGTATATTTTAGAAGATTTTTCACGGCTAGAATAAGCCAGATAGGCACCATACATCTAGAAAATCGCTGGACGGCCGTTTTGTCCTATTAAGACTCGTCAGTTGTGCGCAATCACTGGGTCCTGTCTTGCACGACTGCTCTGGTATTACGGGTTTCCTGGACGACATATGCTTAGTTTCCTTAGTTCATAATGGTCCGCGTCCCCTAGGAGTTCCCCCTATAGTAATTTGCGTAATGGATACAACTAAAGCGTATGACAGCAATATAATGACAGCCTAGACGCGTGTCCGATCAGACCATTGAGTACGTGGTGTGTTTTTAACCTTTCTGAGAGGAAGTATATAAGCAGAAAACGGAAAACGACAGACAGGATCTCGCGTACCAGATTTGATTGTTTCCTTAGTAGCAGCATTGGATTCTCAAAGGTATTTGTTGAAACCAACAGGAATGAGAAGGTAGCCGGGCTTTCTGTTCATCCGCTGCCTTAACATAGATGCCAAGTTTGTGACCAGCTCCAGTGCATAAGTTGTAAGAGGTGAATAATGGTTACAGGGGGCGTTATTACCCCCTGAGTCGTGAGCGACACCAAATGAGAAATGGCAGTTGTGTGTTCGAATCCCGTGTGCGTTTGTAGTGGGAATCACCACATGAAGTGCAAAATCTGCTCTCCAACTTTCCTAACTAGGTCATTCCATAGAACGGATCACTCAAGTTGAACGAACTCTGAAACAGTTATCTATGGGCGCTCCTTCGATCAGTTACCTGACCTTACGATTAGAAAACATGGTAGAACAAATTTAATTCACAAATTTTGCATTCGTTTTTTATATAGCTACTGACCATTCAGTCAGTTTTCTTCCAAGTAGCTCACATAGGCAGAGAAACCGGAATCTATCCTAATAGTAGAGAGCTAATGATTACCGCGTGGCTTCTCGGATCGCTCAGAAGTGTCATCAAAAGAGGGGGTCAAAGCGGATATAATTCCTATGAATCCACTCGATGTATTTTTCAAATTTTGATCGCTGCATTTATATGCACTGACATGTAATTGGCAATACAATCCTGGTAAATAAGTCAGGAGCTGAATCTAAATGTTTCTGGGAGTTCACAAAGGTAGCGTGACCAAGAATGGTATGCGTTTGCAGCACTTACTTTACAAAAGATAAGGAACTTATTAGTGAAGATTGGATAATAACTCATATGATTAAGAATGGATTAGGCTACTATGTAGACACCTGTAGCCACCTATTGAAACCTGGCTGTAATAACAACCCGAGAGGTCAAAGTTTCAAGCTGGTTAAATAGCTCAGTCGCATGGATTGCTTGCGACGCTTCTCTGCATCTCGCTACTACACACAAAATGTCCTCCTGGGATCTCAAATTTCTAACCTTAGTTTAATCGTGCTAATTGACCATTTGAGAGTGATCTTGCAGCGTTACATCAGCTCACGTCACGCATATGCGCATTAGAAGGACTAGCAGTACACATGCGTACTTGTTGGCTAAGAAAATCAAAGGTGACGCTTTGTAACTTAATCAAAAGACAAGTGAATTTCTCCGTCGGACAAATGTTAATCAAGAACTCCCATCTTAGAACATTAATATTACCTTATATCTGAATACTAGTGTGACTTGCAAGAATCTGATATTCCCATTACTACTTAAAACATTAGTTTGTATTGGTCAAGATCACTATCCGAATTTACACTTACCGGTTACATATGGAAGAGGTCGGCTGATCACATGGTTATTTTGTAAGCCTTATCCACATCGATCAGCATCGTTTAGTAAGCACGAAGATTGGTTATTTAAGTGTTCGATTGCGTAGATTTTTTGAACTTTTTGATCAGAACTATTATTAGACGGAATCCGCTAACATTAGCTGTATTCCACTGTACAATGTCGATGTCGTGGTCTAAGAGAAGTCCCATGCTTTTAATACCAGACACGAAAGTATCGCATATGTATTATTTTCTGCGCTTCTGAACTTTCCGGATGTCGCATGGGCTGAAAAATATCGTTAAATATGGAGCACAAATATTGTGTGTGGTCCACTTCATACAAGCATCAGAGACAGAATATTCGTCTGAATCCTAAATAAACTATCCGGTCTGAAGTTGTGGTTTTTTGTCGTACTAGAAATGCCGTACCATCATGTCTAAAGGGTATCAAATCCCACATGACAAAAGATTGTCCTGTAGTGTGGTTCTATCTTATGGTGTAACCGCGATTCTTTTAGCAGGGTAAAATAGCCCATCCCAAGCAGACACGAGTGAGGTTAAACAAAGTTTGTTTAAAGCTGGAATGTGATATGAAAGGTCACAAACATCCCATGGAACACGTCGTAGAAAATGACGCCCAGTTCTTTACTTTGACTTTACTCGAGACAGCCGGAGACAAATTGTGCGTACTTTTCGAACTGGGGTAAAACTCTGCCTTAGCATCTTGCAACACATTGAACAAAACCATTTAAGCATCGTTTTGCCCCTGCGTTAGTCAAAATGTAAAGCATATTTTTCTTTATACTCACAAACTCCTCCTCATAATCATTTTTAATCTATTTGAGTACAAACAGTGAATTATTCTCCAGAGCAGTAACCTGCGTCACGTGCATAACCCGCTGACTGCTGACGCATTCCGAATCCAAAATGACATGTGATCTAACCATCCTTCTTATCATGAATTGCGTGAAATAATCAAAAAAATTGCTAACAAAATACGGAACTGATTCGGCTTTTCAAATGTGTTATCTAGGTAAAGCTCATTCTGAAACCGGATAAGCATGTGAAATGACGTTTGTTGAGTTAGCCGGAGTTTGTGTTTTATTTGGGAAAGAATTTCAAGCCATATCGCAGCGCATTCCAGTTGACCAACATGCGGGTTTCAGTAACAAAATGTTTATAACCGAAGAAAAGGATGAGCCGGAGTGGAGATGTTCGAAACTGCTCTCCTTCTCAAAACTGCACTCCACGACACAACGATGAAAAGCATGAGCACATTCTGCGGCAAAACGTTAAAGCTGATCCGCACTTTAATGGGAATGGTGGCACACGTAATGATTGACATGAAACTACTGTGGTCAACTCAACGCTGAATATGAGTAGCTTTCTTCGACCGAGACACCGAAGGAGAAAAGTTAAGTTACGTTAAGTCATAATGAATTTTATGCACCCCAGTGTGAACATTTTCAGTATTTTACACAGGCGCTGTGCATGTAATGATGCATAACATGTAATGAACTTGCAATCAAAAAGTAAAAAAGTGAAATATTCATGCACAGCATACAAGGAAAAATTCCCTCGTGCAGCTGATGGGTTTCTTGGTGTGCATAAGAAAACGGGATAAATACGGGGAGACAGAATTATGGTAAAATCTTGTGCGAGAAAATGCAACCCTACAATCAAGATCGGTGTACGAACAATTGTTAGCTTTTGATAAGTCATCCTGTAGCGAGTAAAAGCGTTCATTTAAAACCATCAAAGAAAAGTTGTCACATCACTGAAATGCTTAGTAACGACGTCTCCAACGGTGACTTTTGTCAATTCGCCTTAACTGGATTATGAGCTTGATAGAACGCACAACCATTGTGAAGTCTATTTGTTGAAGCCAAGGAAAAATGACTGGTTGGTAATATAGCCAGTGAGGAAGAATACAGGCAGTCACAAATTGGTACATTAAAGAGAGAGGTACTAAAAGCATTTTGACTCGTAGGGCATTGAATAACAATTTTGGCAACTTGCGGTACGTTTCGTCAACATATGCTAAACATGATAGCTTATGAGATAAATATACACCAAGGTACTTAATGATGAACGCACTGCGTATCTTGTGGTAGCTCACCACCACGCTGCAGCAAGTGTTTGCCAAACTCCGATTTGTCAGTGCGGAGGAAAAAGACTGCTACCTCGCAGCATTTCGAAGCGTTGAGAACATGGGCCCGAGAAGATGACCACCGATGTTCGTCCAAGCCGAAATGGAAGTGTTTCGCTCTTGTTCCTCTCAACACAGACACCCCACTACCTGTATCCTCTTGCTTTGGACTCCTCAGATGTATATAATGGCATAGTGATCAAGGCGTCAGCTGTGAATCACAAGGCTCCGAGTTCCAGTCCAGCTCAGGCTATCTCCATCATATGAATCCAAACGAGGAGGAAACCAGTTATGTGGTCTGGGAGTTGGGAGGAACAACACCCAGATACGGTTTTTGTGATCAGAAGGACCGAGGGCTACTTCAAAGTGAACCGATGTCTGAATAGAGATTGCGTGTCGCAACCGAATCACACAGCGGGTATTGCAAACTTAAGTTTGAATTACTTAGCGGTGTGCCAAGGGTTGCTTAGGGATCTTAGGGACATATTGATCAAGGCATCAGTCATTAGCCACTAGGCTCCGAATTCCACCCAAGCCGAGCCTATCTCCGACAGATGAGTGCAAAGCAGGAGGAAACCGGTCACGGTGTGTCAGTGTTCGCAGGAGCAACACCGAAACACCTCCATTTAAGATACGGTTCTTGTGATCGGAATGACGGAGATCTACTTAAAGTGCTCCGCGGCCTCAATAAGAATTGCGTATCACAATCCAACTACACAGCGGGTAGCACAGATCCAAATTTGCCTTCATCTAATCCGCTTTGGAGAGCCCTTGATGAGTCAGCAGTGGGAGCAGTGCCGCCTGGAATTAAATCATCACCGTAATTACATGTAAAGAAGTTGGGAGAAATTATAGCATTAAGTATAGAAAAGGAATAGAAAAGAGAGGATTAGTCCTTGTAAAACGTCTGGTCATCACATACAGTAGCTGGGTATAATGAGATCCACTTGCATAATGGTTGCTCGTCAGGTTGCGCACTGATGATTGCACGTTGTTTCTCAGACATCTTATGGTACAGGATTGACCTAGCAACATTTGCAAATGCGGCGCAGTAATCAATGAAGAGAAATTGTACGGTCTTACAATTGGCATCCAGTGCTGATGCTATTGAGTGAAAAACGTCTGCTAGAGCATCCAACATGGAACTTCGGGGTCCGTATGCTAACTGAGATAGGTTCACAAATGAAGTGCTTGTTGAGGTCCAAGGCACACATAGTCGCTCTAGGACTTTCAGCATGATGGACGTACGGGCAATCGGAGAGAATTTCATCGGTCGCTTGTTGGCGGAAGCTTATCCTGACATGCCTCCAAATGTAGGAACCGTTTAAAAATATATCCCAAAGGTTTTCTGAGATATAACGTGGGCCAATTGGTTACAAATTGTTCCCCAAAACAAAATTATTTTAGAGGAACTATGTGGTCGGGTTTAGCATATCACTATTTTCTGGTAAAGTCTTGCGTATTTGCCAAGTACTGATTTGTAGTTGTACATCCTGGGTGAACTCTTCGCGATCCGTCCACCGCTTTCATGGTCAAATTTTGGAATGTGGTCCAGAATCTTTTTATTAATAACAATCTGCGTATCGTTGTTATGACCTTATTAAAGCTGTTCGTTTTCTGCCACAGAAATCTCTGCAGCAGTGCAAAAAGCTGAATATAACATGACTGTTATCACTAGATTTGAAAAATTGTAATGACGTAACCTGTTTAGGGTACAATTAATGTTTTGAAATTAGGAAACGATTAGGGTTGGGCTTTAAATATCCAAAATAGTGCGCAGTGCTAGCCAGTATAAAAAACATAGTTTCTTTGAGTATTCACCAAGCTACACATTCCATGTTTATCGCAATATTTTACTAGTGAATGCGAACGAAAATTTGCTGTCACTGTGGACTTCTGGAAGCACACTCCAGACGTATCCAAAGGTAGGAGAAAAGGATAGAGGTCGGTTCGGTAATTGCAAGTGGCTACTTGTTTTAAATATCGTCTAACAGGGACTCCCTTTTATTTAACTCACTCAGAACCTATATGGTCATCAATCGCCCGGTTAGTGAAAGGAATAAAACTGAAAGCTAAACGGAGACTAGCTGTTTACTTCGGTTTTTCCTATTTACTCCTATAAATTGCTGTCTTTCTCTTTACTTCCATGCAGTCTATCTTGACATATATCTACGAGCTTAACCGACCACATAATGCAGTGATAACGGTGACAGCACCTGGGTGACAAAGTTTGATTAGTTTTTGTATGGAAGAAGCCCTCTTGCAAAGTTTACCAGATTCGGTTGGTTTGCTTGCCAATGCTTGGTTACTTACATTCCACTGATTAAAAAGAAACGTCTGCAGACATCTACCTTGTTTAATCCAATATCTACCTCGAGAAAATACTAAAATCCAGGAAGATTGGGTCACACAACGCGTTGTGACTAATGCCGGTAAAGAGGTACAGTTGTTTCTTTCTTGTAGACGGACCGACTGCAATACTGCAAATACTTTGTTAAGGAAATTCTAACTTGTTCATCAGAAAAGTAGCTAGCACAGTTAGTAGTAAGTGTCAACGGTGCACACACCACTCTTTGGGTCATCTTAGAGACACTGCGCAAAAAATTTCCGTCATTTTGGATAACCTTATCAGCGGCAAAGACGACTGAGAAGTTAGATCTGCCTACTACGAAATACAGTGTTCAACTCACCCTTATCAACCGCACTAGCAATTTACCGGTACCTCAGCCGAAGGAAACTGCTAATCGGGGCCAACTTTCATTCTTTGCACCAGTTTACGTCACTGTGGAGACAGTTATATGGGTAGAACCAATAGGATATTGACTTGAAGGACGTGGGAAGACGCATCGAAGCGTATACTGTGTGAGATAGACCAGCAGCTATACCGTCCCTACACAGCGCAGTTGCGTAAGCCGCTGGCATCCTCGGCAGGAAAACCCTCTTACATACTGGTCACCGAATTCAGTTCGATGCTGCGTGCAAAGTTTTACTGTGTTAATCTAATTTGCGATTACCTCGGTTCGCCGAGGCTATCACGATTACTTGGGCCCGACGTTGTGTGAACACTAAAATTTCTTTGTCCGACTCAAGCTGCTGTTAACATAAGGACAGAATCGCTATCATTCATTTTGATCCTCAAATTTGTTTGTTTGTTTGATTGCTTCCAAGGGTTGGTAGTGTTTCATATCAGTTCAAGTTTTCGATAGTGAAGGGACACTAAGGAATGCTTGTACCTGCCATTTGTTATCGTATGCTGTAAGTTTCCAATGGCTGAAGGAATTAATTGTTTTCAGTCTCTCGGAATATTGCATTGGTATTGAGTGAAAACACAATAATGCCGGTTATTTAGATGAGTCACTTTAAATCTAATCTCTTGCAGGTCGCCTCAATTTTATTATCTCGTAGCACTAGATTCACTTTGATTAGTCACTAAGCCCAGACCTCGAAGACAACATGCTTTTCGAAAACATTTAACATGTTTTAATTACAACATTTTGCCACCGTCCAGTTTCGTTACATGTTTCTGACAAATTGAAGTCCGCGTGCAGTTGGGGAAGCGCACCAGACACACTTTTACAACTTATTGTACTGGTCATAGGATTTAATGTGTGCTGTGCATAGCAAACATGTAAAGTGTCGGATTAGTGCACTACTTAACCGATCCCTGCAAACTGCTTTCATCCAATCACTCATTTGTCCAAAAGCACAAAAGCAATCGTTGTCGATCACAATAAGCGCAAATATCCCTGTCGTTTGGGACATGTAAAGCTATGTCGTTAAAAAATATAAAATATTGAGATAACATGGAAATCAAATAGGTAGGCCGCTCTTTACATGCTTCAGAATTCTACTAGGTTCATCGGCTTCCGGTTATGCTACTACTAGCTTATTCCAGCTGCCTCGAAATGCAGCTACCAAGAAAGAGTTATAGTTGAAATGGAACAAACATTTTAAAACTCTTTTAAAGCTGCTACTTAATCAAAAATATGTTACTCGAACTCGTAATTAGGGCAACAGTCCGCGGGAGACGCCCAGCTACTTAGACACGTTTGACCTGTGCCGTGTTGAATTGTTATACACAGTATACTTACTATCCATGTTAGCTAGAGGTGGGAAAAACCTCAGCTACTGTGCCGCAATATATAAAAGAAAAACAGTGCATTAACTGCAATGGGTCAAGACTGCTGAGCTACCGGTAACTGATGGGCATCGTTCCGGTAAACTACCTGCCATCTACTATGCAGCAGAACGAAAATAAGTTACTATGCAAAATTATAAAATGGTAAATAATGAGATCATAGTTGGAGGGAGAGATTAAGAGGAATGGGGTGGAACAAAGAAACACACAGCACGAAAGCCACTGAGGTCAGATCTTAACCATATCAACAAGTGTATCCAGCCAAACGTGTTCATAGTCCTTCGGACCCCAACCAGGGGGCCGAGACGCTCCAACTGTGGCCAGCTTCGAAGTGAGGACCTTCACTCCTCTCGACCAAGTCATCGCTTGGCCCTCTCTCCTCTTCTTCCATCCACACCTCAGCGCGCAAACAACGCATGTCGCAGGAGTCGGTGGGCTGGCATGCGTAACATGTGGCCAAGGAATCGGTGCCTGGTGCGTGAATTAACGGTGCTGAGCGGTTCATTTCCTTTTGCTGTGCCGTAAACAAGGCGTCGAACACGTCCGTTGCTAAATCGGTGTTCCCACCAGATGTGAGCTAAATTGGCAAGGCACCGGTGATCGAACGTAACTAGCCTCTTCATGTCCGCTGCTTTTAGGGGACAGATATCACAACCGTACAGTAAGGTCGAACGTACCGCTGCGTTGTACGCTCTACCCTTCAGGGCGAGAGTGATGTCGCGCCGGCGCCATAAGTGGCGAAGGTAAGAAAAAGCGCCTAGAGCTTTCGCTATACGGTTTGTGATCTCATGTTTAATCCCATGGGCGCTGATACAACTTCCCAGGCAGCAGAATTTTTGAACGACCACTAGCTGATCCCCACCAACAGTCAGCGCAGGATGCGGTCCAGGTCACTCTTGAAGGAACCCTTTGCACTTCGAGGGTGTGAAACAAAGCCCGAAGTGACGGACAGCTAGTGCTAATCTGTCCAGTGCCGCTTGGCGCGTTTGTGAGCTGTCACAGATTGGGACAATATCGTCAACCTATTCCTAGTAAAGAAGTAGTTCCGAGAGCAGCTCCACGCCTTCTAAGTCGTGTTCTGTGAACGCGATTTCCATTACTTCGTCAATAGCGAAGTTGAAGAGGAAAGGTTACAGCAAGCATCTTTGTCTCACACCGCTGGAGATTTCAAGTGTGACTACAGCTTGCCGTAAACCCTCACTTTGTCTGAGCTACGCGCGTGTAATGCTCGGACGATATTTACACAATTCTCAGGTACACCTTTCCTGAGTAGACAATTCCAAAGCGCACATGGATCAACCGAATCGAATTCACCTTTGATGTCGAGGAACACGACAACGGTTGGCCGTCAAGATATGTAACAGTGCTACAACAACTGACGCAAAGTGAACATTTGGTCACTGTAGCCAAGACCACGATGAAACCTGGCCTGCTCTTCACGAATATGGCTTTCACAAATGCCAGTCAGTCTGTGAAGGATGACAGAGGCAAGTAATTTGGAGGCGATGCAGATCAGACTGATTCCTCTATGGCTGCCGCATTCCGATCGTGAGCCTTCCTTGAAAATTGGGACTGTGACTGAGCGGCTCCAGTCGGTTGGGATAGTTCCCTGCTCCCACAGTTTAACTAGCAATTCGTGTAAATTATTCACAAGAGCAGGTCCCCCGAATTTGAGGAGGGCTGGAGGAAGATCATCTGGTCCCGCGGCTTTATTTAACTTCAACAGTGGGATCTCAAGTTCGACTTCTGAGCGAGACGGTGGATCCAAAGAGACAGTCCACGGGGCGGGGCGATCAGTGGCCGGCGAGAAATCTAACAATTCCGGCCGATTAAATTTCCTTTCAAAGTGCTCAACCCAACGCTCCAAGCGTTTTGACAAATTGCGAATAGGCTGTCCACTCTGGTCACAAATTGTTACACGAATACCAAGTCTTCTGATGCCCGTTTCCCGTATCAGACGGGATAACTTATGACCGTTATCAAGGGCAGCGGCCACTTCCGTCTCTGTTGTACAATGTGACCACCACGATTCGCAGTCTCTCTTTGGGCTAAGACGGAGTTCTGCCTGGAGCTCTTTGTGAGTTTCATTGTATCCGCTTCCAGCTGGTATGTACCGGCGAGCATCAATAAGTTCCAGAAACTGCGAAGAGATCCAATGTCTATGTTTGCGATTATACTTAACTCATGAGGAATTTCCTGCTGCTGTTAAGGACTGGTGAATATGAGACCAGTGAGCTTCAACTGCATCCGGTGAGCGCTTACTCAACTCGCATGACAGCGTAGTTTGATAGGCATTCAGAACAGCTGGTTTCGCCAGTTGGCTGGTCTCAATACGCTCACAACGTCCTCTTGGGCGTCCACCAAACCGCATCCGCAAGTCAACACATACAACTGCATGGTCTGTGTCCACATCTGTGTTCCAAATCGAGCGACAGTTCTGGACGCAGCCTCTCCATCGGTAACTTATCGCAATGTGATCGATTTGCGTTCATAGCTGGTTCGAGGGTGGTGGGCGCCAAGTCACCCTCCGGCGGATGCTGTGTCGGAAATTAGTGCTCGCAAGAAATAAGCGCGCATCTTCACACAAATGAAGTAACCGCTCACCGTTATCATTACGGGAGCCTACACCATGTTGGCCGCCCAGATGCAGCTCATCAGTGGATACATTTCCAACTTGAGCGTTCTGATCTCCAGCCAGCACTACGGTGTCCGCGCTTCTTCTGTGGCGAAGGTGTTCGTTCGTTTAGCGATAAAAGTCGTCTTTTACCGAATCATCGCTGGAGTTTGTATGTGCATAGGCAGCGATGATGAATAGACACCTGTTAGTAGCGCGCGACTTCGCAGCTTTGAACGAGCCAGGTACTCGGACCGCACACAACTGGCTACTGATTGGAATCCAGTCAACCAGAGCAGTTTCAGCCCGGAGACTATAGGCAATACCAACACAGGCTTGGCAGGTGCTCGAAGCTGCAACGTCAACGGATAGGCGCAATGAGAAGTTGCTGCTGGTGTCAACTGAAGGGGCTCGCAAAGTGAGCACATTGCTCACGTCCTGCAGGAGAGTCTCCGTTGAGCAGCAGGTATCAATCGAGAGGTCTCATATGTTCGGTCAAGTGCTGCTTGTTGACCGATTTGTAGCAGTGTGCGTACATTGAGGCATGCCAATCTGAAGGAGGATCGAGGGCTCAAAATGGAAGTCGATGAACTGGGCTTGACACTTTGGTTGGACATGGGCTTGTCCACAGGACAGGAATGACGCTCCGCGTTCACATGTATGTTGCAACTATACCATTTTACACGCATGTTAATTCATTGTGCCAAGCTGTTAGCGTGACACACTTTCGAAATCGCGTGCAGTACTTTCAAGTTAGCGAGGCTAAGAACGCTGTTTTGGCGTTGTTGACACTCTCATTGGTCATGGGACATTAGCCAATGGGACACCGGTTAGAAGCCCACAGCATAAGCGACAGACAGTCCAATGAAATTGTTTGAGCGCCACCTTCTGCTCTATTTTGATGCCTATCTGAAGGAGACCTCGATGATTGGTGTCCAAACTGAAACCGTCCAGTGCGCAACTTGTGATGCCTGTCTAAGGCAGAGATACTAGCTACCACATGATCCGAAGCTTAAGACGTAACCAATGCGGCAGACATACTAACCAGCGCATGAAGCGGTCTATACTTAATGATCGCTAGCGGCTACCTGGCGGTGGCTTATTCAGCAGCTTCACCATGGTGGCGTAGATAGGCAATCTTCTAACTGGTATTCCGCAAACCTGCAATGGCTGCTAAGCGGTTGGACAATTGTGGGCGATTGTCATTGCAACGATCATGGGGGACATTGTTCCCATTGAAGTTGGTAAACCAACCTGAAGCTGAACAACGAAAATTCTAAGTTTGTTTACTTCGATCACAGCTGATGACTCAACAATAATAATAATAGTAATAATAATAATAATAGGACACGACGTTAGTGAGCGTTCGTTTGTCTCCACACCCATGAGCGACTTTGTTAATCTGTTATCGTTTCAGTGTCTCTATGTATGGTGTTAGGTAAAGATCATAAGAACCTATGTATTCATAGGATAATTAGGCTTCACTTCCATATGGTTGCCCATACGTGTTGAGACGCTTTGACCAGATAATGAGAAATATATTGCATTTTTTCGGGCTCTGCATCGGTGTATTCGTCTTAGAGAATGAAATCAAACCTTACAGTTATGTGATCGTAGCCTTTCGTTGTGTGTTTTTAGCATGCCACTTGGACATACATGACTGAGTACACCCTAGAGATAGTCTAGGAGAAATACTTGAAAACCACCTCACTAGTCACCGGAGCATCGGAGCAAAAATTTTCCACCATCACATGAAACCAACATTATTAATAAGGAGCCAATTATGAAGAGTTATGGATTGGAGGAACACATGCCGCCTTCACATAAACAATCCTGACGCGGAGATTGAGAGCGTACGTAGATCTTAGCAATGAATATGTACAGTTGGTTCGTGAAAACAGGTTATCAAACCGACTGGAGCTAGAAAAACACTTATGTTCGAACCACAGCCTCATTTATGGACACGTGAATGCACTTCGAAAGTTGCAGCATGGAATCGCACCAGTCAGTACGATTGGTGGGTATACCCAAGCAACAAAAAGGCGGACAACCCCTCATTGCCCAGTACTGGCCTGCATTTCAAGGGATACTAGCCTTAAACCTTATACTGGATCCTGTCCCCAAACTATCAGTGATATCCAGCATCAAATGCATGGCAAAAGTGGTTCTGAAAAAGCTACTATTCTTGGAAAACCTCCACCCTAAAGCACTGCAGGCGGCAACCATTCACCTAGCCCAGACACTTGCCGGATTCTTGCGGAGAAGTTCGTCTGATCCTACCAATTGCCGTCCGGTAACACTTCTGTCTGCGCTTTCCAAAGTCATGGAAGCGATCATCGCTGACGTAATGATGGGCTAATTGGAAAACGTAGGCAATGCATTATTAGGATGGGTTGGTAATTTTCGCTGTGAACAACGGGCCTATGTTAGAGACGGAACATCTCTGCCCGACTCTAATCTAGTGGAGTGCGACTATCTTGCGAGAGCCATCACCACAAAAGTTTATTTTTCCGGATGACGTTAAAATTTGGCCGGGAATCAATAGAATGGACGACCACAAGATCGTCTATGTGCAACCTAGATGGGACCTGGCATTGACCGGTGAAGAATTCACTGCCATTAAATGTGGTAAAGTGACACATTATTCACATCCGCCATAGACACGCCTATCACTAGAATATTGGGGCATATGACCTGCAGACAAGCCTTCAGGAACTTGACGTCGGTGTGCTGGTGCCGGACGACTTCTGTTATTACAGACAGTCGGAATCCATAAGTGATAACCAGCACGTTGTTGGCTTGCGGATGGCATTAGAAAGTTTGGATTCATTCATCTTCTCTATGATGCTCCATGCCTACGTGCGTTAACACGTCGAATACGTAATCCGGACTTGGCACGCTCGGCTTAACCGTGACCTTGCAGCCCATGAAACTCACCATGATCGAGCAGCGACTAAAAACACTCGGAGTGTTCAGCAGACATTACAGGTGGCTACGTGTAGACCTCATATTTATCTACCAGATACGGAACGACCCCACGTACACGTGTTGCCACCTACTCCAACTCATCCTGAACACCAACTTCACAGGCAGTTGCCTTAAACTGAGTCAACAACACAGTCGGACTTTCATTAAGACTAGACGAACCTCAGCTCAAAGCGACTCAGTGATTCCGCCATAAATTGCCATTGAAAGTTTCGGGGCCTACGCTGTTTATATGCTCAACGACAGCCTGAAAGTTGAGAATTCTATCCAACCAGACGCATCATTAGCACCATTTGCCAACGGACCAGTTAATCGTTAACACATTTGTGAAAGAGAATAAGTATATTAACAGCAATGTATTGGAACGATCATCTATGCCGGTGAAGGATATGTTCAAAACGTCCGCCGGCATTCTGCATGCAGTGCAGAAACCGCTTGATGCAATTGGCGAGCACTTTCTCCAATGTATCCCTCGTGATCACGCGACATTCGTTCACAATATTTTCTTTCAATTGATCCAATATGCGCGGCCTTGTTTTGTACACTCGCCGCTTCAGATAGCCCCATAGAATAAAGTCCATGGGGCTCAAACCTGGTGAGCGAGCAGGTCACTCCATTGGTCCACCGCGTCCGATCCCAAGGTGACCAAATTTTTCGGCGAGGTAAGCACGCACCGTTTTAGCAGAATGTGCAGGAGCACCAGCCCGCTGCCACCAAATAGTACTGCATGACCTTTCAGCCTCCAACTGGGGAAGCACAAACGTCTGAAGCATTTCCAAATAAGACGATGCTAGGAAAAGATAAGGCTTTAGAACTTCAAAACAACAACCTACCGGTCACATACCCAGAAGAGAAATATGATCCCACGATTTTCAGGCTTGTTAATCCGGCCCAAACCATCAGTTTCACACTGTGGTGTATACGAAATGCGGCAAATTTTCGTGGGTTGCTGGTAGCCCAACAGTAATGTTTTATTGTTCCGTGCAGATGAAATAATGCCTCATCTGTAAGGATAACCGAACATCCCCGTGATCCAGAAACCAGCGGCAAAATTCATACCGCTTCTCTGGATCGCATGGGTTCAAAACCTGCACTTGAAGTGCACGGAATCTCCGAAATTTTCGTTGCAGTAATATCCGATGTACCGCATATCGGGTAGTGTCACAGTGCTGTGCGATCCGACGAATGCTGAGATCAGGACTTTTTGACACTTCACTGACTACAGCGCAAGCTGAACAGTCGTCCGTGGTGATGCGAGGCGGTCCGGTTCTCTTCATGTCACACACACCCAGTTTGCTCGAACTTCTTCACTAGTTTAAGCACATACCGGGCGGTGACGGGACGCATTCCTGCGTTCATTGCATTGTATTTTCTTGAAGCTGATGCGGCGTTTAAACCGCGTTCACCGTACAGCCGAATAATCAGCACGCGCTGAGTAACAGGAACGTTACCTGATCCCGACTACATTGCTGCTCCTGCTCCATTACCTTTGATTCAATAACATTGACAAGAGTTGCAATGTCTAACCTCATCCTCAGCTGAGCTACCATCACGTGCGCACATGCACGTTGCAGTTTCGGTCGCCTAAGCCGAATTTGCCGCGTAGCCAGCGAGACACCCAGAGATAACCATCGATCGCTACAACGCCTGCGGTTGGCCATAACCTTCACTCAGCGTGAAGTTAGCCGACAGCCGGAAATACCTGGTGGCTCGCTCTCTGATCAACAGCCTCATGTCAGCGTGTCTTTAGAGGTTAGGCTTTCTCTCGGCTGAGCCCTGCACTAAATCACTCGTCTGCCGAGAATTCCATACGTCCGCACCACTAAGGTGAGAGAGAAATTAATGTCTCTGCACGAGCAGTAGCATGTTGCGAATTTCGCTAAACATTGGATGGCTATTGGATGTTGTTGACAACAACTGTAAATTACCGGCGTTCACCATAAGCGAGCCAAGGTAGGTAAATGAACGCTAATCGGCCTTCTTCCGTCAGAATAACCGTACAATGCGCTGACTACATCAGCAATACGTAGCTACGCTATTCACATGGATGTACGGCCAACTGAAAAATCACAGCACGAGAACTTTGTAGCTGTAAAGCTTTTAAAAATTCTATTTGCGAACTGGTCCTAGTTTTGCCTCCTTCATACGAACTACTTTATAGTTGCTGATTACCTCACACTGCCTTAACAATCACAAGCATTTCCTTAAAAAATCGTGAACGTATCGATTCTCCAGATTGCTCGCCGGGGCACGATTACACTATGCATACCGTAACGTGTGGCCAGCAAGCAAGGTAGGCAACCGTGCAGTCAATCCGTTAGCCCACAAAGCTTCTCTTCCAACAGCCTGCAAGGGTTGCGGCCTAAACACAATCAACCCATCTGCTTCTTATTACCACTCACTTAGATGTCACATCGCTCGCGTGGTGGTGAAACCTGCTTACGCCAGATTGAGAGCATGACCCATCACGTACTATGTCTCTCATTCGCTGATCACCCGCGACACGACAACGAAAATGCTGGTGAACCAATACTATCGATCGCTTCAGTTGGTAGTTTACCCGTTCTTTGGCACTCGTAGCCCACTAAACGTCTCGTGTGCTCTGGACCACATTGGACCGCTGCGGATCACGCGATGTACTTTGGGCTCACGTCTGCGGCCATACCAAAGGGAAGACTAACAAGTGTGACGCTGTGCGCGCGTGCAGTCGTATGGACGCATTCGGTCATGTCGATTGGACGGTCTGACTTCAGACAGGACGCCTCGGCTTTCCTTCAAGCGCGCATAGGTGCGGCACAGAGTGTGCTGATACTTTTAAACAAGAGCATATTTTGGAACGATTGTTTTGCCTAAAACTACCTGCAGGCTGGTAGTAGGCTTGCAAATTTGCTGTACCATTCGCTTCGTTTGCCAGTCGCTTATCTGTTGATCGCAATCGGTGTACCAGCAAACTTCAATGGTGTCGAGGGTGATCAGCCGATGGGAGATGGGTGGTTGGTCATGCTGTCAATCTGGCGTAAGCAGGTTTGCATAGTATATGCTTAGTGTAATCGTGCCCCTGCGAGCAAACTGGAGAATCGATACGTGTGCGATTTTGTTTAGTAAATGCTTGTGATTGTTAAGGCAGTGTGAGGTAATTAGAAACTATACAGTACTTCGTATGAAGGAGGTAAAACTAAGACCAGTTCGCAAATAGAATTTTTAAAATCTTTACAGCTACAAAGTTCTCGTGCTGTGATTTTTCAGTTGGCCGTACACCCATGTGAATAGCGTAGCTACGTATTGCTGATGTAGTCGGCGCATTGTACACTAAAGTCAAGTTCGTTGTTCAGGTAAGACAATCATGGATCTGTAGCCATTTTTCCAAATACGGGGGTCCCTAGTGTGGCGGAGACAAGAAATTAGTGAGTGTTCCTTCGTCTCCACATCTGTGGGCCACTTCGGTAATCAGTTACCGCTCCAGGATCCATGGACCTGCCGTCACGTTAAGATCGTTAGATGCATATCAATCTTGCATTTCAACATGATATTTACACTTCACTTCCAAGTGATTGATAAGCTTTAAATATCAAGTGACCCTACTTCCCTGATATGATCTGCCAACGAGCATTGCATACGTATAGTAAGCATAGAGTTTGGAGCAATTTTTGTCATTCAATAATGCCTCCGGAATTATCTATTTTCCAATGACAATATGTTTCCGGTAAGGTCCAGCCTCATTGCGTTGGGAAAAGTGTTATAAAAAGACATTATTTCGTTTGACCCATTTTGGTTTGGTTGCGCGTGGTGTGTTACTACTATATATCGTCTTTCACCACTATGGCGAAGAAACATTGATGGAAGCCGATTCTTTCCTGGCATGATTCACGAAATCGTGCGAATCTTGCTAATAAACCGTGATTACTTTTTAATGCAATTCAATCTGCCTTAATTATAACCCGCTTCAAAAATCAGTGCTTTTTCACAAATTGATTTGCTGATACAATATACAGCAATTTGTATTGCAACAGCCGGATAAAACACACAACGTCCACTATGTCAAAGAATTGGCAACAAGTGTCGAGAGTTCAATGGCTGTCAGCGGATGGTGCAGCAAAGTATGATAGCGACCTTGTGTAATATATATTAATTAACATAAAGGAAGGAAAGGAATAATAAAAGGAGAGCCCATAGTGCGCTGAGGCTGGTGGTAACTAGCTCCCGACAGATGGTCTATCCGCTGCTGCTACTGTTGTGCCATGGGCTCAAATCCTGGACGCCTCCTCGTGGCGACTGCTGGGTGGGAGTTGGGTTACGCCCTATTCCCTGCTAAGATACTGGTCAGTGAACTGATCCTGTGCTATACCCGCTGACTTCCAGTGTATATTGAATCAAAGGCTTTGGCTGAGGACCCGAGTCGTTCTCCTCTCAGATGTGGGCGCCATGCCAGTATCCTACTCCATTCACTTCGGAGGTCAGGAAGTAGTCGATGGCCCTATTTCCGTAAAATATAGCCATGGGAGACAACTGGTCTACAGGTTATAAGCTTGCAGCTCGATTCGTGCAGAGCATAAACGCCACTCATTGTCTCTGACGGTGGTAGGGCACCTCCTGGTGTTGCATGGTTTGCTACTGCCCGCCTCAAGCCAGGTGGCCCCTTGTCCAATTAGTGCAAACCCGCCAAAAACCTCCTGCCTCTAGCCGTGGCCTCAGATTCGTATCTTACTACGTTCGCAAAGCACGTATGAATCGTTCCAGTACCTCCAAGACTGCATGTGACGGGCCTCAAGCAGATCCTAACGTGTACCTGCAATAAAATTCCTGAGCGGAATCTGCTCCCCACTGCCTTTTGAGTCAGGCTATTGAGCCAAAGGCTCCGGATAGAGTCCCTCAAGCTAACTTCCGAAGCACAACGGCCACCCCGCGTGCGATTGCCCAACAGTGCAATCGAATGCTTGCGCGCAAATCACTCATAATCGGGTGCTGGAACTTGAGCACACCACTCTAGTGAGCGCCTCGAGCGACGTACTACACTCATTGCGATGGAGCTGGCGCGTTACCACATCGATATTGCGGCGCTCGGTGAGACTTTGCTTGCTGAGAATGGTAAGTTGCATGAAGCAGCTGCTGGCTACACATTCTACTGGGTGGGCAACACCGCCTCAGTACCACGTAAACATGGGGCCGGATTTGCAATATCCGATGGCCTCCATGGCCAGCTGGTGGGTGAACCAACAGGCATCAGCACGCGAATGATGACTGTTCGCCTACGACTCGGGAAAGGTAAGTTTTCCACCTTTATACGCATGTACGATCTCACCGTATCCTATCCTGATGACACACGTGATCAGTTGTACACTTAACTATCCTCCGTGATAAGGGCTGTGCCGAGCAGCGACCGACTATTTCTGCTGGGTGATTTCAACGCGCATGTTGGGTGTGATGCATCGGTGTGGACAGATGTTATCGGTCTGCATGGCATTGGTTCAGCGAATGCGAACGGTGACAGGCTGCTGTCACTGTGTGCCACTAACAGCCTGATGATAACGAAAGCTCGGTTTGCACGGAGTGCGTGATATAGCAACTTGCACGCACCCACGGAGTGTCGCCCTCACCTGCTTGACCATGACATCATGTCGTCAGCTTGATATGCGTGTACTGTATAGAGCTGAGGGTGACAATTTCCAGAAATTGGTGCGGACCAATGTGCACATATATTTTCGTACATCTATATATTGCACTCCTGTCATGAAGTGGCGTCAATTTAACATTCTCTCCCCTGTACCGTGGACAAACGTACTGAGCTGGAGAAGGCAATGTTAGCACGCCGGTGTAATGTGGAACGCATAGACACAGTGGGCGACCTACGCCACCACGTTCACGACCAGGTGACAGCTGCTGCCGAGGAGACCATCGGCCGCACAAACTGTTAGCGGCCTGATTGGTTTGATGAGGACAATGGGACGATTGGTGCATTAGTGTAAGAGAATAATGCAGCATTTGCTGCATATGCAGCAGACCCCAGTGACTTGGGGATGAATGGTCAGTTTTGCAAACTTCGAAGGCGACTGACGCTAGAGCACTGTCGCATACAAATTGTATGGTGGACTGAGATGGTGAAGCAGATGGAATAATGCGCCGAACGTCGCCAACACAAAAAGTTAGTTGACGCTTTGAAGGCGGTGTAGGGACCAAGTTTAGAGTCGCTGAGAACACTTATCGATAGCAGCTTAGGCGCTACCTGCACAGGAAATGAAGACAAAATATAGGTCAGACGGAAACACTTTGACTGTCGCTTGAACAACCGTTCAGAGTTCGACTGGCCTACATTGGACGGCCCGAAGCAGAACGATGTGAAGGCGAGTCTGGCGGGACACTGAATGAGCCGCAGAGAACACTTGCTCAGCTGCGAAACGACAAGTGTGCTGGTGCCGACGGGTTCCCTCCTGAATTATTCAAACATAGCTGAACCACCTTGGTGAGTGCACTGCACCACTTGTTGCAACGCGTTCGGATTGAGGAGGAAGTGCCTCCTGAGCTGATAGATTCCCTTGTGCCACCACTGTACAATGGTAAAGAAAGCAAGCAATGTTGTATAAATTATTGTGCCAGCAAATTGCTGAGTGGTGTGGGCAAGGTGACTGCACGAATATTGCTTAACCGCCTGGTCAGTCAGGTTGTGGAACCTAACGTGGCGGAAGAGCAGTGTGGATTCCGTTCGGGTAGCAGCACTATTGATATGGTGTTTGCGGCTTGTTAGTTGCAGGAGAAGTGCAGAGAACGTCACCAGCCGTTGTACTCGCTTTCTGTCGATTTTGCCAAGGCATTTGATACCGTGAACCACGAGCCATTGTGGCTGGTGTTGGGTGAGTTTGGTTGCCCGGGTAAGTTTGTAAGTTTAATTGTTGGTCTGCACAGTGGTATACGTGTGAGGGTGCAACTGAGTGGAGAGACTTCAGATGACCTTGAAGTGGTCACTGGTGTGACGCAAGACTGTGTCCTAGCTCGTGACCTGTTTAATATTTATCTTCGTGCACTGATTTGCTCTTCATTCCGCTTGTGCTTACGGGGTTTATGTGGAACGCCGTATTAATAGAGCTTTGATGAACATGCGTCGTTTCGGTGCGAGAACCCTAGTCTGTCAGACAACTATCTGTACGTTGCTGTTCGTTGACGACTGTGTGTTGTTTTCGTATAGCGCGGATGGATTGCAGCACATGATTAGTGCTGTGGCATAGATAACGACCAAATTCGGGCTCACCATCAACACAAGCAAAACTGTCTGTCGCTTTCAGCTTTCACCGGAGGTGCAAACTGCAATGGCGTCGAAAATAAGCATTGATATTGAAATATTGGAAACCACGTCCCACTTCTGCTACCTTGGGAGTGTGATGTTGACTGATCGGCAGCTTCACAGCGAGCTTTGTATCCGTGTGTCGAAAGCAGCGGCGGCATTCGGGAATCTTGAGTACTGAGGGTGGAACAACCATCAACTTACCACTGGCACGAAGCTGATGGTTTATAAATCCATGGTGCTGTCAGTTCTTCTATTCGGCAGTGAAACGTGGACGATGTAGTGGCGGGATGTGCAATATCTCGAGCGGTTCCATCAACTGTGTTCGCGACGGATTCTGCGCATCGTTTGGTGCGACAGAGTTGCGAACACGGAAGTGTTGCGCAGAAGTTGAATGTGTGCAGTGGACTGCATACTTTTGCTGAGACACCTGAGGTGAGCCATATGGAATCGATGCGGATACCGACGCAACTATTGTATGCTCAGCTTAGTATTGGGAAGCAGTATGTGGGGAAACCGAAGCTTCGTTACCAGGACTTGATCAAAGTGATCCTCTCACGTTCTAATCTTGATTGCAGATTATGGGAATCAAAGACGCTTGATCGGCGTGCATGGCGGGATCTGATCAAGAAGGCAGTTACTGAGGTGCAGGAGAAAATCCTCACGCATACGGAGAAGAAACGGCAATTACGGAAGCGGTAAGCACCGATGTGTTGTACCCTATCGACATCGAAAGCATGGTACTGTAGCACATGCGGTCGTGAGTGCCTGAGTCAGACAGGCCTAATGAGTCTTGAGCCAGACCATTCGGAACAAGCGCCGAAGCGATGACGGATTCTGCAGAACACGTAGGCAGAACCGGCGCAGCGTTTGTAAGTGCGCTAAATTTGATTTACTAATCGATTGCTTACAAGCTGTGTCTCTTTATTTCAGGTGGTGGGTTTGTTATATTGTATCATTATTGCCTACGTGAACTATCATCTATTAACATGCACACGTGGCTCAAGTTAATTGTAGTTAACTTTGATAACATTTTCGCGTTTTTGCTTGTCTGTGAAGGAGTGTGCTTCGGTTCCGTTGATAAATCGTGGCTCCCATCCGTATGCCTCGCCGTCTTATTCCTTCGGGTTTACACTGGACATGGGGTGCGTGGCTGGAGCTGTTGATGGTGCAGCGCAAGTCCCCCATGGTCCTTCTGTAGGCGTGGGCGTCCTGTCGCTTGCAACCGTGACATGCAAATCCGAATTTGGATGCCGCCAACCATATATATAATATGTATACGTATATAATGCTTCTTCACTGCAGTTGGGCTAAACCGACTTACAATTAACGGGGGAAATGTGATCGCTCTTTATTTGATTTATTTATTTCTGCTACTCTGCGGCATATGCCATGCACTTTTTGCGTGTTTGTGTTCCCTAAAATTTTAGGTTGGTTGATTGAGATGCTCGGTGTGCCTACGCTTGATGTGAATGCTGACAAGGTGCCTACCTGTCTAACAGCTTCCACCTCGATTACTGGATCCAGGAAACTGTGAAGCGTTGCTGGGGAGGACGGTGTGCATCGTGCACCTGGTGGTGCTACTCTCACGCAATGGTTCCATCCATTGTGGGTCGGACACCGCCAGCCACCGCCTTGTGTACATCTGGTACGCATGACTCCGAAAATCGGCAGACAAGGATGCTGCTGATGTGCTTGTTGAAAGTGTGGACATGCTCCGTTGATGCAATCTCGATCCCATCCACATGCCTCCCGATCTTATTCCGTCGGGTTTTCATTGGATATGAGGTGCGTGGATGGAGCTGTGCTTGGTGCAGTACAAGTGACCTTTGGTCCTTCTGTAGACGCAGGCGTCCTGTGGCTGTCCTACGATGGCCGCAGTAACGGGCAAATCTGTAATAGGATGCTGCCAAGCTATATACAGAAAGCGTTAACCCGGGTTTTTGGAATTTTAGCATAAAACATTACCCTAAGACAGGGTCAGGACGGATAAGGCCTGACTGAAGAGACCTTTTGGTTGCTCTTCTTATGTGTGTGTGTGTGCGTGTGTGTGTGGACCGTCCATTCACATTGGAGTGAACCTTGGTCAAATCGATCACTGGGTCCATAATCGGTGAAGCAGACGGATATTGCATGCAACCTGCCCTAAGATGAGAGTGCGCGTTTCAACCCATTCACACAACGAGTGCCTTAACTTGACCTCTCTAATGCCTTACATAAATCTGCTTCTGATCACTTAAAGTATTATGATAATTGAAATGCATATTCTGAAATAACCGGACATATCCAATTATACAAACGTCTGACAACTGTAAAACCACTTGTAGTCATTTTCGTTGCTAGGAATGGTTTTTCTTTCTTGTTTGCTCTCTCCAGTGAGGCAATTAAACCACAGAATTGAATCTACAGTACAAGGCTGAGGTACGCAGGTTAATCTGTCATTTATTTTAAAGCTGTAGGCAATCTTGAGTTGGATTAATGCAATTACATCTTGTGCATGTTTCGATGCTACGCATTATACGTTTGCGCAAACAAGTGAAAAAGTTCATACGATCTTGCTATACAAGTTGGATAGTGAAAGCTAACTTGTTGTCAAGTAAATAAAGAAATAGTTAAGGCAAAATTGTCTATCGGATTAGAAATATTTCGGGATTGCTAAAGTGAGTACCACCATTTTTTAACAAATCGGGTGGCAAGCTCCTGGTTTTGTTCGCCTCAGTTAATTCACTGTAGAATGGGACAGTACTCTGAAGTCATGCATCAACTTCTAATAAACGAACTTATGAATGAACCAAGAATAATGAATGTCTTGTTGCAACATCCAAAAGCGATAAGATCTGTGATTTAAGTCGTTTCGAGTTGATGATTAGGTACAACTTAGTATGTCCTACCCACGGTAAAATTACAGTCCATTAAGAGTGAGTATGTATAAGGCATCAGTTTCTACTCCATGTCATGTTACTTTGCCACACGATCTCGATTTTCATTGATTTTATTTTGCACTATACGAAAAGCAGATATCGACTAAGCTTGGCCTGTCTACTGACGAAGAATTAGAACGATGGTAAAATATGTGTATAATGCTAAGCCACTGACAACTTGTGCTATAGTGTGTTTGAAATACGTAAGCAACAGTTTGGCAACGAAATACTCAGCATGTCTATGAACTCTATAATATCAGCGTCACAGACACATAAATCCATCTGCCTTATTTCTTGAAAAAGGTAAGCAAAATTAATGTTTGTTTCTTGTGGTCACTCGACAAATGGAAATCGTGTAAGGTAATGCCATTGGTGCAACGCATTTCCGAGTCGCTTATATTAAAGTTAAGGTTGGCGCAGAAGTGAACAAAGTCGTAATAACGTTTCACGGTTGAGAAAAAAGGAGAAAAACATTCTGGCGGCATTCCAGCTGGCGGTAATGAGTAGCCGGTTTCAATTGGCGGTCACTCGATTTTCTGTTGCGGCGAATTTCTAGGTAGAGACAAACGTGAATAAGTTTGTTCAAAAGCGACTAGGTTAAAACGAGGTCATGCTGTAGAAAAAAATATTGATAACGGTACATTCCCATGACTATCAGCCGCGGTTCCTATGGAAGATGGAACAAGCGATTCACCGATTTGTTTACCCCTTAATTTGGAGTCCCAAGTTCATCAAGAGTGGGTTTTAGACAGGTTTGCCAGCCCTGAATTACATACTCCATATGGGGCCTGAAATACGAATTGAACTTTTGTGTGACGATGAAAGGATCGAGCCGCCCCAAAGGCCTCCGTATAATAAAAATTGTTTTTTCCCGGCTTTGGACACCTCGCAATGCTCCTATCAGCCGAGATCATATTGGGTAATCATCCCAAGATAGCGTTTCTGTAAGGTGTTCTTCAAGATGTGGTCTCCCATCTCACATATGTTATTTGGCTGATGGCGCAAAGGAAGCATTTCACGCTTCTCCGCGTCAATTGGAGTTTGCTTCATGTTTGACCACACACAAACATGGTCCAATTCTTTTGGTATTGTGGCTTGATAATCATTATTACCCATTGTACTCTGTCTTGATATTATTGGTAAAATCAAGAAGTGCCTTTCCATGGCACATGGGAAGTTGTTAGTGAAGACCAAGGTTAAGCGTGGTTCAGTACTACTCATTGTGTGACATCGTATTCTACCTCAATTGCATTATACGATATACACCAAGCCCAATACTGGTAGCTGTCGCTGAAGGAAGTTTCCTATCCATCCACTTTCGTAGATTCGCAAGTTTGGGAGTTGTTTTGAACTCTGGTGGAAACTATGGGTGCGCAATGATAAAAGCCTCTTGAATGCAGTCGCTGAACTATAATGACCAGGCTTTCGGGTGAACGGGTCAGATATGTAAAACATACTGGTGGCGCGCCGGAATATTTGGACATAATGTAACGGTAGTAATATTTGCTACATCCTCAACACGTTGAGCACATCCGTTAGCTGAAATGAGTGATGGAATGCCATAATTCACATTCCGCATAATGCTTGAATTTTGTAAAGTTGCTGTTATTTGCACAAAAGCTTTCCGCTAAACAACGCTGGTGTGTTAATTTGTTCTGTCTGATTACACCGCATTTAATAGTTGCTCTCGTTACCAGGTTTTATTTGACCGTGTACGAACGTTACCATGTATCACTTACCGCCATAAGTTGTCAAGTTTTGCGCCAAAGGAATGATGGTGATTTTGCAGAAGGAAGAGGTCTAATTTCCAAAGCAAATGTTATCAGATTATTAAACATACCAACAAACTCCATCCCGGTATATTCAATGGAGCTGTCATTGAAAAACGCCAAAGTGGAACTTCAACCAAGTTCCGTTGGTTTGTTACTACTTGTGATTGTGAGAAACATGACAATGTGTCCCTGTAGATATTCCGCATAACACCTACAAATTTTAGTGACGCGACCACTAATCCATAGGGGACTCTCTGTTGGATTATTGGCCATGGACACTACGTTCGTAGGCATTAACTCAAGCATTAACGTCTGTTTCTTGCTCTAAATCTAGTGGACGAATGGGCTTGACTGAAAAGAGAAATGCTTGCAAAAGTACTTGTGGGTCGGCCTGGAACTGCGCAGTGGGAATGACAGAACCAGCTGACCTTGCATAGAATTTATGTAAGGGAAAAATATGGTTGTGTCGTCGTCTGGTGTGGATATTTAGGAATGACAAACGACTACTACAATACAGCTTTTGTTGCGATACAGACGCACACGGCAATAAAGTTAGTCTACGATTGATATTTCCTGTTCCTTCACTGCTTCGCACTGCGGTAGTACGGACAAACCCTTAAAGTCGGGCTGGGGCGGTTCTCATCGGTCAGGAATATACTCTGTATCGCGACCATAACCTCGGTAATTTTTGAATGTAAATGAATTTCTTCCAGGCAGATGAGGTCACAGACTTATGATTCTTGTGTAGCAAGCTTGTTCAAGAGGTCTTTCGTTCACTGGTCTACGTGTAGGAAATTTTCTCTGCTCGCAATAGTGAGTCGGGGGATGTGGGTAGCTTGTGTGTGATGTTGCACCAATCCTGTGGATGGTTGGCTGTCAATATCTTTCAGGTGGGACAATGAAAACAGAAACTTTGTAAAAGCCACGGAGTCCGCCGGTTCCTACTTTCTCAACTCTCTGCATGTAACATGTATGGTGTGCCCACTAATTACGTCAACAAGATGAATAATGTTGACAGCGCCGTTATTTGAAAGTACTACGATCAAATTTCTACTATCGTGTGTTTGCTCAGGAGAAGCCACTTTGAGAAGGAGCGTAGAATGCAGTATGCTGCCAAGCGTGCAACAACAATGCAATAAGATGTTGAAATCTGTCTGGAGTGGAGCACCACTTTCACAATTTTGGAGCGACATGCAAAGCAAATTGGTGATCTACATAGCATCGAAATAAATTGCACTAAGACCGTTTGCAAGGGCAAGGTCTCACAAATGTAG
This sequence comes from Dicrocoelium dendriticum, assembly GCA_944474145.2. Taxonomy (NCBI): domain Eukaryota; kingdom Metazoa; phylum Platyhelminthes; class Trematoda; order Plagiorchiida; family Dicrocoeliidae; genus Dicrocoelium; species Dicrocoelium dendriticum. Next base: position 133,678,921 of record OX104063.1, read on the forward strand.
CGCCAATGTCCCAGGTCTAGGATTTCCGCTTCACGCTCCGCACGTCCACCAGCTTTGGGGACATGGCAAATAAGGATGGGCGTGGTTAAGAATTCATTCGGGTATTTTGTCAGGACGAGCTTTGCACTTCTTACGCTCGCTCAACAGAATATCTTGGAAGATGCAGTAATAAGATGATCCATCTCGGGGACTAATTGCTGATAGCAGAACAGCTTCCATAAATCGCAGAAGTCTCGCTTCATAGTCGTGCTCCGAGTTTATTGGACGTGTGACCCCAATCATTTTATGTAAGCTTTACTACAACTTTTTGCATGTCACATATAAATGTCCACTGGTTTACGTTGTCTAATTGCTTTCGTTCTAAGGAATTTGCTGTCGATTCGGGAATATTGGTGCAGATCTCTTACATCACACAATGTGTGCTCGTAATAACCATTTGTGCTTCTTGATCTGAGGTAAACTACGCAATAATTTGCATAAAATCGGTGACGACGATGTGGAAAATTTCGTCTCCTTTGATTATTTGGGATTTAGTGGAAGTAAATAACATTCTAAATTTTTGCATGCCTTTGGAAGCAGCCACACTTTACGCAACACTAAAGCCAACGGAATTCTGACATCTCGGAACATGTTGGATATTGGATATTGCTCTGTTCATTCTTAAACCAAGCAAACTGGAGATGATTATTTTGGGCGTATTTCCTCTATTGGTGGTTTTGTCAAATTAATTAATGTTCCCGGCTACGCTTGATACATTGACATCAGGATAACCAACCTCCTTCTTCGGGACTGATGCAGGAAGTAGATACTATCACCGTGACATAATTTCTGTCATGCTTTCGTATTTTTATTTACTCACTCTTTGTAATCAGCCTTTAGTAGTTTGGTTAGAGTTCATACACACACTTGACTGGCGGCTGTACTCTTCTGTGAGTTTTAATCAGTGACCTATCAAAATTGTGTTACTGCTATTGTAGTATGGAACGGTATACAAGATGTGAATCCCGCAGAGCTGAGTAGTTCACCTCTTAATCGGCGATACCATGCACTGAATTGTCCCAAACCTTCCAGCCTTTACTCCTATGGTAGCTTTCGCATTACAGTAAGGTATTTGGAAGCCCAAATTTGCGACCGCTCTAGTGCAGTGAGATCGTGTTGTAGCCAAGGATTCCAAGCTTAGATTGTGCAATTGACAGGCGTGCATTACATAAGTTTTAAGCATCTGTCGAAGAGAAGCGATGTCTATACTTCCAAATGCCTGTCAAGACAGACCGGGGTGTTGGTCACCAGTTTTCGGTGCCATTTTCCTATTGCCTGACGCAACACAATTCATCCCGGATTAGTATATCTAGATCATATTCGACGAAAGACTGGTGTAATATGTGCTTTCCAAACAAGTAGGAGTAGTTGCTGTGGTGTCGTATGGAGATTATCATGCAGTTTCTCGCATTAAACTGCAGCAGAATTTGAGTTGAAAAAAGATGATTCAAATAGGGTCTCCATAAAGCAGATCCTATTCGGCATCCACATGAATCCTGCTCGATATCTTGATATTTTCGGCAAACAGTAAAAACTTGAAGTGGTTGTCTGTGCAAGGTCATTAATGGATGCCAACACGATTGTGTATCTAGAGCAGAGACCTGAGGCCCACCGCACTCCTTGTTTATGCGGTCAGATAAGATGCCCCGAACTCTGGCCACTAATTATCTTTAAAGGATAAATTTGGCGATCCAGCTCAAACAAGGGTCACTTGTCACTTGGGTGTGCAGCTAAGAAATGATATCCGAGGATCTATAGGATCGAATGTCTTGGACAAATCCAAGTACATCACGTCAACGTATTTTCTCCAGTTAGCTCAGCCCAACTAATTTGTGTTCTTAATAAATTCCTTGTGCGCGATCTCTGACAACGGATATCGTGTTGCTCGGGAGCAATAATTTCACAGGCTTCCGCATTGCACACTAACACGTCGGCAACAATGGAGTTTATAACCTTGGAAAATACAGGAATAAAGACAAATGCGGGAGTTTGAGGCCTCAGTCCTACTTCCGCTTTGTGAGTCAGTGTAATTATTTCAGGGGTCCTTGTGGGAGGAACCGGGTTCTGATCCAAGCAGTGTTAAAAATTCAAGCCTGAGGTTCCTCCGGTTGTCTTAGTGCAGCTCCCATTGTTTCTTAGAGAATGGTGTAGATACCCGGAGAGCTGTACTTGCGTAACTATATTACGTTTTAAAAGACAGCTTCAGTGGTAAACTACTTAGTTGGGTTCGGGTGGCAGGGTATAAGAAAAGCTGAAAAATTCCCTGTTGGTATGACCCACTGAAATGTAACGGCATATTGCGTCCTCAACGTCTTTGCTGCTTCTCTAAAAGTTCTTGTTGGGCCATCAGCAGTTCGGGGCAAAAAAATTCCCTTTTTTATCTTATGAAGGCCATTGGCATGCTGGTACAGCAGTTTGTCGCTAGCAATGCATTTTTTTACGATATTCCGATGCTACTCGACTTTGACTTTGCTGAGCAGTTGAGTGTAGTGGTTACGTTGGTCAACGTATTGGTCCCAATTAGCTGGCGTTGTAGTTAATCGATACGCTCGCAATGCTGAATTGCGTATCGCCATCCATTTTGAATTCTGCGCCTCACGAAAGAAACTGTTTTAGACCCGTAGCGAGCGCCATTTTTTAAGCATCTGTAATTAGCTGATTGCTTTTGCTGAATTCAAGCCAGGCGAATTCCGGTGGTGTTTGGCGAGAAACGACCAGGTTTTAGCGCTGACAAGTTGAGCTAATCGATCGTAACATGTGACGGTTCGCAGCGTTTCATCCTTTGCCATTTGATATTCCGCATGGCAAACGAAGTTGACAATAACGGCTGCATACTCACTACTAAACAACCAGTAGTCCATAACCAATATTGCGATCATTTGCTCTCGCTGGTGAGCACAAGTTCTAGCACTGATTATCGGTTACCTGTTATGAACCGAGTGGGAAAACGGGTGAGTGTAAAACAGAGCAGATGTTACCATCTCTTGCAGATCGCCTTTGAAGGGTTCTCTGATCATGTCAGTGGTCTCTAAAGTATGTACGTTGAAATCGCCCATTATAAGGATGCGAGTCCATTTTTCCTTTGGTGTGCTTCTTATAATATTCGCGAGGTAGCAGACTATTTCAAGGATAGCGATTGAGGTGCGGTATGCCAAGGCAGACTTCTCTGTCTTTTAACTGCAGGCGACCTCAAAGCGAATCTGGAAATTGCGAATAAGAATCCCTCAGCCTCGCGCTGTAGTTCGCTTAAGTAATATGATTTTAATTCAGCTAATTCATCTTTGTCACTCTCAGGCACTCCTCTCTTTAGAATACTTTCCTTTTGAATGAGCAACATCTCGGTAGTGTCATTTCAATGTGTGAACATGTCTCAGTGCTACTGATGATATCGCATGGCTTAGAAACTTGACAATCTTCCAGTTCGGCCAGATTATTGAAAATGCCTTTAGCAATGGTATAAAGTCAGGCTAATTTCTCCGTCTCTAGGAGCTACCAGTTGGCTAAAACAGCCAGACTTAGGAAAATGCCGTTATCCGTTTTTGGTGAAAGTGTGGTACACCGAAAGCAGCATTAATTGTCAAAGGTACGTTCCATTCTTCGTCCGGATCTACTGTGGAATGTCATGTACACACAGTATGTTTTTCGTTTCAGCTACGTTCATGTCTGTTCTTTGCGCAAGCTTCTACAGTTTTTCAGAGGAAAGATTTACCGATTTACTCGTTAACTTGCTAACTCTTCGCTGATGTTTGCTTTAATCAAACCAAGGTTTAAGGATTCTTGGGCCACCTCCTATATATTTTGTTGTGAGAGGATATTTTTGAGTGATCGCACGGTGGCGTTATCTAAATAACTGATTCACGAATATTCCAAATCGTGATTATCTGTCTTTGACTAACATGTGATGGAAGCTCTTCATCTCCATGGATTAAGACTGTGTTTAGGTAATCGTGATTGTTTTGTCCTTCAGTGATATTCCGTTTACTTTTCGATCGTTCCATGGAAAAGCTGGATGGATGCCTATCCCGCAGAATCCGTGTTATAATGCACCTTCATAGAGTAAAATGTATCAATCTCAGTTGCGGATACTTAAGTCAATCTATAAAGTCTGGGTTAGCCATAGTGTGCAGAGTTCGCGTGAAGAGTAAGTCGTACTACGTTTGTGGGTTTGGCTTTGACGTTAATCAACTAAGCAAGGAGTTCCAGTCGTCTTATTCGTACAACAACTTACCCCGTGATGTGATGGTTGCAGCTACAGGACCTTTTGTACACACAACCTTCAGGGCGGAAATATTAGATTTCTTTACTTTGAGCTACAATGTCGGGTGACTGTTGGTCGTTGTTTTAGCTATTTTATGATTGTCTTCTGTATGCCTCTTAGTTCTCATTAGCCGTGTTTGTAACAGAGTAGGCGGCAAGTGCGCAACCCACTGGACCTATGCAGCGATTTCTGCATATTTAACCGAGGACGTAATGTAAATAAAGTCAACAGCAAACGCTTGAGTTGCAGATGCGGAGGGCTAGTGTTCGGTTCTTAGATCCCCACTAAAGAGAGGAGTTGTTAAGACAGTCGAAACTTGACCAAGTACCAGTTTCAATTAGTGCCAGGACCTTTTATCATCAGCATAGCAGTATTATCAGAACCAATCTCTAATTTCTTTTGAAATGTTGCCAGAGGTTGAAAAGTTATAGAAGTCAGAGATCTTGCAGATCTTGGCTGATGGAAAGCGGCTTGTGTACCATTTTTTGATTAGAGGCCACTGAAATGTTTACGCACTTACACGCCTCCAGCAGCGTAATATTATCGTTCATGCGCTGTTTAGCTTCTGTGCTAACCGGTCTTATATTAGACTAGAAAAAGTAGAGATTTGGCAAGTGACATAAACAAACATGTAATGCAAAATCAAAGAACGCCTCGGGAGCTGTTTCGATCTCACACCATTGTGTTGGAAAGATTTGCACAGTTTGGATGCAACCATGTCAATTCTTAGACGGCAAGTAGATTAAATCCTACCGACCCACAGGACTTTACTTGCATGCTGCTACTCAGCATGGTGCACCTACCTGGTTAGGTGAGCTAGTTGATGGTGTGTAATTTTCGGACGCTGATCGGTTGCACACATTAGTCGAATGAGAGCGGGCCGGTGAGCGATGGGACTACGCTTGTCAGTGTAATTAGTTGTGCTATCTCATTGGCTGCTAGGGATACAGAGGGTGGCAATTGGCGTCGGGTTATCGATCGAATACAACCGAATGCTGGGCTAGCAGCAAAGTGCCATAAAGTGTGAGGTAGCGATTGCAAATGTTATAAGCAAAGCATGATTTTCTATTAACTTGATTATCACAGGACAGGTATTTCGAACGAATATAAAAATTCTACAAAGTGTTTGACAACTGTGGTAATTGCACGCGTGAAATGCAGCAGCAAAATCTGTCTCAAAAGCAACCGTAAATCAGTCCCTGAGTTTATAAGAAAAAAACCGGGAGAAAAGTGTGATAATTATAGAACTGCTAATATGATGTAGAATGCGTTTAAACTCAGTGGAATGGTAGGTAAAAAGGTAAGGGCGTGCTGTTGCCCGCTGCAGTGGCCTTACCTATATGTTTAGCCTTATTTGGTTTTCATACTGCAAAGGAACACAAGCGCACAGTGCCTACCTATGGCTAATTTATATCACAGCAATAGCCAACTACTAGGAAGTTCGTCGAATTTATCTTACAAAGTTGACATTAATCGATTGTTTTGCCCACATATGAATTACAATGCCTTGCTGTTTCTGAGTTTTTGCACGCGAGTCAACGCTTTTACTTCATGGTGAATTGGCACACTCAGTCTAACGGTTGTGTTGCATTGTATCTATGTTCACGATTTTTATACAGTCAGCGAATAATTAGTGCTGTTTATGCATAAAATTAAAAAGCTGACCTTACTTTAAGTATCGGTGGTTAACTAAATAATTAAATAAACGTTTATTCTGGAAATGCAAGACACGCCTATATCTGCAATGACGGGTATGTGCATACTTTATAAAACGTTGAAAACAGTTGGATCAAGAAAATCACATTGCAAGTCAGCTAAGGAGGACTAGGCTGAGAAGATAATATACCTTTGCTGCGTTAATATTATGTTTTCTGGCTTGTAACTGTTCACTCATATTTAAAGCAGCTGAACTACGGGTGATTGTATGATGGTGAATCACGCACTAGGTCATGTAGAACCTAAATCCTGCGCGTACGCCTGCCTTGCTGCAATATTTGCTGAGGTTGCTTTAATATTTTATGAAATTTGTAAACATCTTTGCTGAATGAAAGTGAGGGTGGCACTGCCGTGCATAAGGTCAATAAAACTAATTCAACCCAGTAATTTGGCTGTTGGAAAAGTAACAGCCTCTAGAAACTAGTTTCGTTCACCATGAACTGCGTTGATTTGATGGAATACTCGTTATCTATGTTTGCCTAACGCGGCCTTGTTTGCCCAGAGCACCAAGATCCTGGGACTAAAATTTGGTCAAGCATGCACGCGTCGCTAAATCCGCGTGTTATAGTAAATATTCCTTGAAGTGCTCTATCCACAATCATAAAACTCGCGGCACGAATGGTTCTCCAGGATCTTCAGTCGTCATAAAAAAGGCAGCATATGATCACCAGTTAATTGTAGTTTAGAATAATTAATGTTCTTTTGTTGTGTGGCAGAAAATGAACTGTGTACCTGTCTTGAAGAAACTACGTATGCTCTCCGACCGACTGAATGCGACATTTTTAACTCTTATTTACCTGCTTTCCGTTACTATTTAAAGACAAGCAAGTAAGTGCAAACAACGCCACTAGCAGTAGTATTTAAGTGGAGTAAATACGGTCCACACTGAATTTCTCTTTATGCCAATGAATTTCATTATGCAGTCTCAATAAGGAACGCCAGTCGCGATTCGCCCCTTTCTGAGTGTTAAATACAGATACTTGTGGACCTAATCGTGAAGTGTAGTTCCACCAGGGAGACGCAACAGAAATTTGACTTTGCTTTTCAAGACGATTCGTCCTAATCTGATAAATTTTAAATTACTGCTGATTTAACCATTTAGGCCTCGATAAATCTATTGATAGATAGACAAACGGAACATTAAATGAAAGAAATACAGCCTAACAAACGAATTGTCTAACGCGTAGATTAGAAAATCGTGTCAGTCATTAAATTTGGATGCCTATAATTTGTGCGGTGCAACAAATAAGTCGACTCATTCTGGTGGAAGTATTCCTGTATGTACTTCCCCAGCTGACATCAATTCAAGTTGTAAAATCTGCGAACTAAGGGCTTGGGAACCACAGCTTTGAACTAGTTAAAAGTGGAACAAGCTATATGCGTTGTATGCGAAGTCAAGAAAAATAGATACAGCTGACAAGTATTCTCATAATGTAAATAGTGTTTGCCGCTGAGTAAAATGGATGTTGTAGATAGCCATCTTCATGAAATTGCTTTAAATGCTAACACACGTACGTCTAAATGGCATCACCTAAATGTTCAGCATGAAGGAGCCTAGAGCACATGTTCTCGCGCTTCCAATTAAAGTAAGCGCCAAACTCCTGTATCATACCTGCTTTGTTCTTCTGTACCGTAAGTTAAAAGTGCGCGAAGCAGCTATTCTACTTAGGGCTAATATAATTAAATATGCAGCTAACTTCACTTGCCTCTCATCTTAGTGCAAACTTGGTATCACGTAATCATTTATAGGTTCTGCGATTCTGCAGCGGGGTCATACGTGCAGCAGTTACGCGTGAAATCTGAAACTTCTTGAACCAGAAGCTGGTTTAAAATCCATCTTAATATCACAACAGTAGTTTATTCGGTGTGATTTAAGATTACGCGTAGGACTTTATTCGTCGGAATCAAGTGTTTTTTGGCGGACAAACATAAACCAAACTTTATCAATAGCTATAAAAAGAAGCGAATTATCACAAATCGTTTCGTTCAATGGAAGAATTATTTGGTTGACAACAGACAAGCCACAGTCTGTTAAATAAGATGAATACAAAGCTGGTTATACACGACGTTATTTTACACGTACTCTTGATGGATGCCATCTGTTTATATAATGATGTCACGCCTACGTTAACAATCCGATATTTGGCCCCATTGAGAGGAATAATGGTTCGATTGAAGAGATTCGTGTAATTGAAGCATTCGTCTATCTGGCATATCGCAACATTTGAGGGGGATAAAATGCATACACGTCACTCAGCCAAGTAAACATGTGCAATGCATTCCCCTGCCTGCGCCCTTTCCGTGGTGGACACGAATAACACGCGCCTGACATTTTCCCGGACAGTAAAGCCCCACATTCATTCCTTTAAATAATTCGATTTTAGACCAATTCCGCATAAACGACTAAGCAGGGTAAAAGGATGAATTTCTCAGTAGTCACGGATGTTTGACAGAATTGTGGTCTATGCAATTTGTACAGAAAGATCAGCATTGCCTTTTCGATGCTCAGAAAATTCTACAATGCATTTTATAGCAAATTTGTTGTTACTTATGTGTCGTCCAAAAACTGAATATCGTCGTTACAGCGTCCATTACCGCACTGAATATCTCATTTCCATACTTGACCAGGGGACACAAATAAAATAGATTCTTTGTACCCATGAGTGGGATTACAACCACTGAAAATGTAGAGCTTTCTAAATGAAAAGCGAGTGGTAACATTTTGCGATAAAGGCAGTAGTGCATTCTCTAGATTCGTTTCATTTACAGATCATATGCTTGACTTGAGAGTGATGGGCTATCTAAAGTTTTGCATAGCATTTCAGAGATATTCCAAGTATTCTGCTGTTTTAATGAACGATATCACTGAGCAAAACAATAGTCTATGAGGCAGTTTAGGATCGTAAATATATAAAAGGTTGCACAAGTTAGATATGATGGAATAACCGTATGTACGTATTCATGTCTCGTAGATTTTTAATGATAAGGTTCATGTAACAAGGGTATTTTAAATGACAACGTTTATAACCAATTACCCAACCGTTTCTACCTGTCATCAGCCTTCTAAATTTCTGAGCATAGGTTGCTCCATGAATGTTTGTAACCTGATGAGCAATATTTTGTAAAGTCGTTAGCTAGATTGATACTGCCAGCCAAATGTATCATGGTAAGCTAGTGGTTCCTAACATAAAATAAAACAAATCGTCTAATCACCGGCGGCAGCATGATCCAAGTTGTCGCTGCGCGAATAGCCTAAGTTAGCGCAAATGACCTCAAAAGATGGCTGCACAATGGCAACATAGACGCATTTGTACTAGTTTGCTAGCTCCAGCTGTGTGACACAAGATTCTGCTGTGTTAATCTACATTAAAGTGGAGAATTTCCGGTCTATTGCGAATATTGTCTGTGGCCCAAATCAGCTCAGTTTTAATGCAGTCAATTAAAGCTCCATTTATAAATATTGGCAGTGCCCAATTTCAGGGATCAATCATGGGATTTACCGCATTTCTAGTGACCCACAACACTGATTCTTTTCAAATCTTGCTTACTAGAAGAGCATTTTGATGATAATAAGTGGTTGAACTTTGAGTTCCCGTTTGGGACCTGGATTAATTTTGTAAAGAATTCCCATCAACCCAATCAGTTGAACCCCAGCTGAATCGGAAATTTAAGGTAGTGTAACCCTTATCCAGAAATTGCATTATCAGACTACTTTTCGTTCTAGCCTGAACTATTCATATAGAGACAACGGTAGTTAAATGTAGGGCTCAAAATTATTACTTGATACCTGATGCTTCCGCAACTAGATGGTTGCCCTTAAGAAGTGGTAAGAGAATCTTTTTCCTCTCTGGAACGCTCACCGTGATTGGGTTTCGATGACGATATCATGTTAGACATAAGTTTCTTCTGAAATTGTTAAACGTCAGGAAGTTCACTGAAATCCTATCCACCGTTGGCAATTTTTGCAGCGACCGTCTACAAGGCTACAACTAGCTGTGTTTTCGCACTTCACAATTACATTTTGCTCTTACTCATTCCAGTATGTCTATTGTACGTGTTCACTAATCATCTTGGAATGCACTGCAGTGGTCGTCGCTTAAACATCACTTAGCGCGATGGAATCAATCTATTGCTGAACCGGAGGAGATGCAATTTCTACGTGGTGGGGTAGTTGAACCCATAATTCACGATTGACAAAATCTCAGAAATTTCCCTTGCTTGGTTTACATAGCGGTCAAGTGGGCGTTTCTGCGAATAAATTGAACACTTGAGTTAGATGTCAGGTACTACTTATCGAAGTATTCAATTTTAAAAATGACATTTTAAACAAACGATTCGTGCATTTTGTTAACCCGCCTCTCAGCGAGTTGAAAAACACTAATCGTCTTACATTACCACAAATTTCGGATTATTTTTGTAGCTTCGAGACAAAAGAGCTGGCTTAAAATATAGGCAGTTAAATTCGACATCAATGAATAAATTTACTTTTACCGGCTATTATGTTCCCTCGAGCAATTGTTTCTATCCGGGGTCATCAACAATGTTTTTCTACCAAGTGCCAAGCATCCCCAATCATGGTAGAAAACAATCCGTTTATAGGTAACATAGCCGTGCACTGCGTTCATTTTTCACATCAGAGCATTCTAAGTGGTGATCATAGGCTAACCATCCATAACCACATTCCAGTGGACCGCTGGATAGTGTTTGGTGCTTGTATTTCCAGTCCAGTCAAATTCCGCGCTATCTGCATGAATGTACTCCTATTCTACTGTTCGCTCATTGTGGTTAATGATTGGTGAATCTAACACTTACCAGCAAATGCCGTGCATTCATTGATACGAATATATCAATCATCTGAAGTGGCTCAAGAGGATCAGGTATGTCAACATAGGTAATATGTTCTAAAGAAAGTTACTCTCCCTTCATTGATTTCCTTGATTGCATTAAGCGAGTAAGTAGATTGACATAGTGTTATATATCGTTGGAATTAGGTGCTTGCATGCAAAGTTCGCAAGAATCAAAGTGCCGTGGCCAGTTTTTGACCATTTCTTTTTCAATGTCTTCCATGACGACTACGCATATTAATCATGTTCTCGTTGGTAATTACTTGTTGAGCTAAAACAAGCTCGAATGTGATGTTGTGAAGTTTGTCGCAGTTTGACTCGGGCAGCCAGACAGCACACATCCAGAAAAGCGCTGGAAGGCCGGTTCGTTCTACTGGCACTCATAAGTAGCACGCACCCGCCAAATCCTGCCGGATTCGAACCCCCGACCTTGCTCTTGCGAGAGCCGAGTTATGTCACAGCCATGGGCGATGGCAGCGGACCACCATGTTTGATAACTAACTGCGATATAGTTTAATTCATCTATCACTGTCACATATTTTATTAAAAGTGACTTGTAAGTGTAAGGTTGTGCGTTGGAATCCGTCAAGATTTGGCAAGTGCAATAGTGACGTGTCTTAACGCTATTCTCGATGTGTGGAATCTGTCTGCCTGGGTCTATGCGCGATGCTTTTCCACAGAATGCCCAATAAACCCCTATTACTTACAAACGTAAAGTGATTTTTCATTGCATTCATTATTTAATTTCGCAGGTAGACATTTCGGCGGATGCAAACATAGCGTTGGCTTAAAATTGGCTGCGTCGAACTCGATTTCGCCAATGTATTGCAAGGCCTTAAATTGTGCAGCTTCATGTTTCCTAACGTAGCTACACTAATCATTTGTGTTTGTTGTGCTTTTTGCACGGTACCCATTAACAGTATTTACCAGTCCCTGTTGACATTGTCTATCGACTGATAACATTTGCAACGGTTCCCAAACAATTCATTTCAAGTTCGGTTAAGGAACATTGGACAACCGATGCGGATTGGTAATGGTTAAATTGGATGTTTACGAGTTTGATTATCCAAGGTAGATATTGTCAATTAACTGGGTAACAAAACAACTGAACTGTAAGAGTAGTTTGCAGGCGCTACCATTTACCCTACCCTAGGTACTCAATTCCCATTTAAACCCAATTATTCATGAACTGTTTTAATTCGGCAAACTTATATGTCAAATATGGTACATTACTTGTCCTCTTTTATATTAGGTAGAAAGTCCCCATTTTTGCACTCATTGCTTTGATCCAAAGGTTGGTGGCATAACCATTGAAATTTCACTGGAAGTTTTCCACTTCCTACAAATATAGAAGCTTGTCTTTTCATTCATATATGACCCAAGGAATGAAGTGAACAAGTGTTGAATACTTGATCAAGAAGCTGCTAAACACTAAGACGTGCAGGCCGTGAAATTTATGAAGAATACTGTTGTTCAAGATGAACATTTTATGGTTAGAATTTATGGTTACATCACTGCTTCTTGGAAATGCTTCAACGGAAACTGTCCGCTTGGAAAGCCAATAAACAAACTCAGAATGCCCGATATTCTGCCATTACGCTGAGTAAGTTTGTACGGCGTGGAATCACTATGCATCCCCTCTAGCCTACACGGTTTTCAGCCGTGTCCCAGTAGACTTCCAACCGTACAGTTCACAGTCTTTGCAACGTAGCTGTTTATTCTCCATGGAGCACTCCGTACGTAATGGTGTTTGTGCTTAACCCATATGTAGCAAACTAACGGTGGGTAATTCTCATTTCAGTCAGTAAATATCAGTCTAACAACCAAGCCTCTTTTTAGTGACTCCTCATCAGACCAAATACAAACATTTACATAATTTGCATACTAAAGCGTAGATCAGTGAATCGGAAAACTGCGGTGCCGGAATGAACGTAACCGTGTCCTCAGTTTATGTGGAAACATCATGAATGGTAGGCGGCCACGGTAAGACCAGAACCAAAACACTTTATTTACGCACACATAGCAGGATAGTATGGGGACAAGCTGCTTTCGCTAATAACAGCGCAAGCATTGGGCATTTGATAAGTTTGGAATGGACATTTCTTACATGGAAGATCTGGAGAAAGGCTTCGAAGTTGATGACCGGATAAATCGTTTGAATCAGAGGTGGTGCACATTGTGCATAGTCGCAGTGTTAGCCACGCAGCATGATGCTAGCGGACGCGTTCAGATAAACATCTCATGGCATGGTAGATGTAACCTTGTTCACAGTAGCATTCAAAAGGGTACACCAAGAAGTTGATATCCACAGACATCATATCCTTCAGCTGAAGAGTTAACATAGGCATGGAGGCAAAGAAGCAACATTGCAATGCCATGGGTATCACTAATAATCGCACTTAGTCGTCTGCTAATCTGTTCTGAAGTGTTGCCTCCTTAAACGGCGGCGAAAAGCACATGATTTTCTTTCGTACTGTGCCTTTCTTGTCAACGAACGCCTCAGGATAGCCCTTACTGAAGAATGCTTCCATTATTGTGATTCACTGGGTTTCGGTTGTATCACCAGAACATCTTTTCCTACATTTAATATAAAACATAATAATAGGTTTTTATTTTGTGAGTTCGGTATAACGATTTCTAGGTGCGTATACTTACTTATCCTGTGGTGTATACGTTGCAGCGAGCCATCTTGTCCGCTGGACATCCACAAGGTTGGATATTCATTTGACTCCGGTTACATAGTAAAGGGAAGTTCATGTGTGTCTGAAAGCAAAACCCGAAAGAAATCGAAATGTTCCAAGAAATTGTCGGCTATGCATACAACGTCCTCAGCACGGCGGTTATAGTGTGGTATTCGCTAAATAATTTAACTAGGCCGACCACTTTTTACTTTGGCCATACGTACATCAACGAGCAAACAATATAGTGGTGACCCCATAACCAACCCGTTGGTATAACTGTCAGACAAATAAAGTCCACATTGTAGGCATACCGATGGTGCAGCGTCACCTGTTTCTAACCGGCAAGCCAAGTTACTTTTTTGTGATCTCCATGCGTTTTGCGGCGTAATAGCTATTCCATCTAGCTTTAAATGATCCTACATACTGATTTCCTGTCGCGGAAAATAGCTGTACTTCTCGCAGTTTGAGCGCTATTACTGTAAACGAATTCAAATGTATTGCGCAATCTGTTGATCGCTGGCTCCAGCAGTATGCTGAGCAGCATTCGTAATGCATAAAATAAGGGCTTGCCGATAAATAACATGGGACGTAAAGGGGACATGTCAAAGCTTCTCAGAATAAGCGTAGCTGACGGAATCAATTCTCTCGAATATCATCAGATCGACTAGATATTTCCATTTCATTTACCTGAGTAATTCCATTATGTCTTTCCTATTCATCCGGTGTTGACTCTCTAAGTGATATTTTCCAAAACTTTGATGGATCGTATGCTAATGTAACCACTTATTATAGTATTTAGTTTTTAACCTGACAACAATGTCCCCACCCGTGTAGTGCAATCTCCTCACTTGTGAATAGCTGCAAAAAATGTTCAAAGAGCGTCTTTCATTTTCACTAGTCCCCTACGTATCCAACATACTGGATATGCCCGAACGACCTATATATATATATATATATATATATATATATATATATATCCTATGGTCAGCTGAATAAGTGCATGAACGTCCCATTGCATTTACAGACAGTTTTGCAGCGGCGAGTTTCGGTGGTACTGATTCCCATCACCGCACTCCACGATCGAATCTGTCCATGCTTGAACTGATCAGGTGGCAAATTGCACGCGAGAGATTTAGCAACATCGTAAACCCTCCAGTTTATTTGCAGTCCAGATAAATGAAATAACCGCAGATTGCTGTAAAGTAAATTGTGGTCTCAGCTAAGAGCGCTGATCGCGGTCGGAGAGCACTTGGGATACTCCACAATTCAGCAGTGATAGTTTTACTGTGTGCATCACATTTGATACCGATCCATTTCATCCGTTGCTATACATGGATAGCCAACGTATGCCATCGTCTGGAATGGCAGGAAACTACTGGCAGGAGGTTTAACCTGTAAGTCAATGTGAAATTCAGCCATTTGCATGCAAAGACCACTCAGAATTTAAGAAGGCCACGAGATTAAGGCATATTGCCATCATTAGATTACTGGCTGTTAAGCATTTTATTGCTACAATTAGATCAAATTTGTTGGCAAGGTGGGCAATAACCTTCTGGCTCAGCCCCCGAACCAGTTTCATTTCCACGCATCAAATCCAGTTACTTCAGCGCCGATACCAAGTGAAAAGATATCAGAGTAAATGATATTACCCACAGTTTAGCGGAACAATTTATTGGCTTTTTTGGTCCAACAGCGTTAAGATCAAATATTTTTCAAATTTCTATTAAGCAACAAGCGCATCTACCGTTAAGAACATGTACGGGAATAAGCTCGCGAATAGGCCTATTTTGTTTAATTCCATACCCTATCTTTTTGAGCATATGGATTTTTGGCATCATTCTGTAATCCTTACTTAAATGCTGGACTCACTCATACATATGCTATGGAATTTTCGAAAATAGACAATAAATTATAGTGAAACGCACATCCTTATTCCCCAGCAGTTAAATCACCTTAGTGGCATCGTATTAATTCGGAGGCGTGGTGCTTGAAACTTGGATATGTACAAATGTAAACGACCAATTTTACTCCATACTCCTTTTATACCCGCGTGTATTTGAAGCTGAACTCCCAAAGACCCAGTAACCTGACACGGACTTTAGCAGTCTGTCACTCGAGTTTGTATGTCAGCTAACGAGAAACTGAATAGTCATTAGGATCCCACGCAGCGCAACGCTGTCAGCTTATCGCCTTGCCATCTGTGCGCGTTATTTTCAATCCCAGTTGTCCTTTAATGACTGACTTCGGCGACCCGAAAACTGGGGACAACTTCCATAACATGCAGCTAGTTTACGGAAGTGTATCGTTAAGTCGACGATTGCTGAATCTTTCCGAAACATTATTGATGGTCGGAAATCGCAAAAGTTGTGATTAAAATTATCCAACACTCGGTCAAGGTGTTGATCGATGTAAATGACGCGATCGGTAGCTTCGACTGTAAATTAGCCTTGGTAACATATTAAAACCAACAAAGAATCGGACTTCCTGTGGTCTTGTTATATAGTGTAATATAATACCAACAAATTAACCATCACAAAAGGTCAGCAGATTTACTTTTAATGCAATCCTTGTACTGACTTTGTGCAATGTATACTAGGCACTAGCTTAGCCCATGTTTGGTATTAATCTAACGGTTTGGGTATGATATGGAGATAGTTTTCTTGCGCCCTCAGCCGTTACGACCAACAATATCCAGGTATCTCGGGGGAATAATATCTGATTCGTGTCACGGAATAACTTTTTGTTGCGAGTAGAATTCTGAGTACTGTTTATCGTTGCCTGAAAAATAAGAAACAATCAGGAAACCGTTAATGAAGCTTAAAGAGTCATAGGTAAAATACTGCTTTGAAGGAGCTGTGGTGCTCAGTAATTCACAGGGCTCTCTATGCCGGATATATTTATCGCTTTCCGTTGGAGAGGATAAATACGTGTTAGTAGTCGTTTTCCGGTTCCGAGGAACAGATGGCAAAATGAAGAGAATTAGGATCAGATTAGAAGCATGTCTTTAGTGAAATATTTCGGAAGGCTTGGTTTCGTTTTTTCTTCTTTGGTTTTTACTTACCACTCGAAAAACCATGCGACTGAAATTTGGACCATGCTTCCTGCGATCACTCAACATCTGGTGCACCATACCGAGTTTGCCATACTACCGTGAATGGCACTCATTATACCTTACGATTAAATTAATTTTCGGTAAGAATATTGCTGTAAGCAATGTGGAGTGTGCATTGTCAAGTGATGGGTACATCTAGGTATTGTCTCCGACAAAGACGCCCGTCCTCAGTTTCGCAGTCGAATTTCGGGTGTGTGTGCACATGGGTTCATGGTGAGGAGGAACGAAAGGACAATAATCAGCGGATGCTTGCTGCAAATCGACCCGTCAATAACCTCACCTTAACACCGGCTCAAACTCTCGAGAAAACCAAGGTTGTCATATAGACAAATCAAGATCCAATTGCTTGAACACAAGATTCAAGCCATACTCCAGGAGATTATTTATGTAGTATTCCAAGTGGCTTGGAACATTTTCCTAATACCTATAGTCCAGTGTGTGGTGAGAAGCGTTAAGTTAACCGTCATTGCCAATTTAGTTGAAAGCTCCGATTACTCAGAAAGTTGTATTATCAAAGGTAGACAATTATGAAGTGACCAGTAGGGATGCGAATCAAGGCCATTTTTCATAACCATGACGTCAGCTAGGCAATTGCCTTTGGAATATCCAAGTGAATGACAAATCAAATGGTTGAATATGACCTATTGGTTAAGATGAGAGTTATGCAGTTGCTGTAAACCGCCCTTCTATAATTTATGCAAGGCGATGAACAAAGAGAAGCTACAGGAACGTTCACATAGAATTTCTATTATAAAGAGAACAAAATAAAATAGCAGATATTCTTGACAAAAAAGGAATTTAAACGGGTAGCATGAAAATGTGTGAAAATCCCAATTGACCTCGTAAGTAAATCAAATCTGATGGGTTGGCTGATACTGCCTTAGTAGATGCTAAAACCTCAATTGGGATAAAGAAACTGCCAGCGCCATAGTCGCTTTTGGCCATGTTTTCAAGCTTTTATACTTTCCCGCCGACTGATCACAGTGGTGCTTCAACTACACAGGTACCGGGCACCGTAGTGCCTGGGTTCGCGAATAAAAGGAATGTAATTTGGCTGGATGGTCCGGTGAGTTTGGAGGTATCCGACAACTGGTGGGTACTGGAACTAATCATTTGGTACACCCGCAACATTTAAACAAAGCTTCCATCGTTCTACAGTCTTCAACGAACTGGAACATTGTGCCAGGCCCACAGGGTATAACTTGACTACTAACGGCGTTGTACAATGATCTCGGCCAGTATGTAATACTTCGTTTTCTCCAAACGTCCATCATATGTTGAAAAAGCACGTGGGTCATAACCGACGCATTTAAACAGAAGGAGCCGATCGTTTTGTCTCGGTGGGTACGTTGAGCAACAGCTTCCAGTAAACGTAAAGCGCTTGCAAAATCTAACGGTGTATCAGTCCTGTCTCACGGTTGTGCTTCGAAATGTTAGAGTAGAAAATAAATCTTAAGACATTGTCATGTCCTAACTTAACTTCCAAGTACCCAGATTCAGAGTCCAACCACATGGATTTATATAATGGATGAGTTTGAACTCATGTACTACAATTTTTTCAGCAAAACTTTGTGTTTACTAGAAGTACATGGGAACAAAACATTTTTGGTCAATAGCAAAACGTATTGCAACAATGGCGAGGACAATATACAGACCTTTGCTTGCAATGAGCTATTCATTAGCGGAAAGTGGCCACAAGAACCGATGTAAAGAGACCTAAATAAAAACCATATCTGGTACAACCTCAGACAATCAGCACCAGCTCTATTTTCTACACATAGGGGATAAAGTAATATTGCTGGCCAAATAAGATAGCCAAATTATGCCATACAAATGTTCGAATTTGTCACACAACCTAAAGAAGTGCGAACGCGTTTTACAAGCACCCTCTACAGAGGAAAAGTTGGTACTCTTGCTGTTGACGACTTTTAAACTATCAGCGGAACACTAAAGCATTATATTTGTGGGCGGTTTGAAATAAATTGTCCTTATAATTTTACATAACTTCGTTGGACACTTTGATTTAACTGACATCCACCAAACAAAAACCCCTGAAGTAATGAACGGGGCGAAAGGGTCAGTCAATTATATCGGAAACCGTCTTGTTGCGTATAACACGTGACCCCAATCGGCCTTCTATGCATTTCGACTGCAATTTTGAATCACCCGGATTTAGATACCAGTTAAATATGTTCGAAAGGTAGGAATTAACTGAGTCCATCAAAGCGGACGCTGTGTACGCTTGCACAGACTCATAGCAGTGACCTATAAACTCCAAACAGATTAGCACTCATGTATATGTTAGCACCATCTTGGGCCAGAGGCAAATCGGACAATTTGAGCTCATGGGGTGACATGGTTTATAGAACACCGGCTGACGCGGTGGGTGTGACAGTGTCGTTGGAGCGTGATTTCTCATAAAACTTTAAGGTCAACTTGGGTCTGCAAAATGTGTTTGTAGTTTTCCACATCGCTTGTCTAGACTCCAAAACAACGCGGCAAAAGCCCTTGGTGCATGATGAGTGTTTCACTTGACAATTACTGTCACCAAAAACGGCAACGTCAGAAGTAATACCATATCACAAATATGGTATATGCGAACTCGGAAAAGAACACTACTTTAACTGCTTATATGTTGCCATAGCTCAAGTGTCACTCCAAAATAATTATTGTGTTCCATATTTTTATACTAACGCCATTTCTGCTGTAAGTTCGAATTCGATTTCGTTAAACTTGCTTAGAAGAGATTCAAACACTTCGAGTTTTCCTTTCGATAACGAAGGAGAGAAGAGCAGTCATAATCGCTGAAACCGGATCCAAATAGAAATATGTTTGCTAACACGTTACTACTAAAGGTGTATATTTTCGGCACTTATGTTTCGTCTGCTTCAAAACAAGGCGTGGTACTGAGTTTCTCTATAAATTAGAATGTCTGGTACCTTCAGGAAACATGTTTTCTTCCTCTATCTATCGAGAAGTCCATTAACCAGTCTAAAGCTCGAAAGCTCGATGTGCAACATGCGTAAATTAAGGATCGCTTAGGGAGTCTGCAAACAGCCTTTTGTTAGCATCGTAAAACAGAAGGTAAGTGGATTTTTATGTCTGTCATCAGCCAGTTGACGATGCACACAAAATTGGTCACACATGTGACATGATGGTAGATGTCGTAATTTTGAATAGACCAACTAGAATAAATTTTGCTATACGATAAAAAAACATGCGCCTACGATGTTAATAACAGTGTAGTTTGCATTTATGAAGAGCTTCACACAGAGCCTGGACGACAAGAATAAAATATAACGGAGAAAAGTAAACATTTTCTGATCTCGAACCGTACCGCTTAATTTTACTACAACACTGGTTTGCGATAAGTATATCATAAACAGGGAGTGTAGTTGGGAGGGTAAGACAAACAGGGATTAATCAACTTATTGAATGGGATGAGGTTTTGTCTAGAATCTATGCGATGGACAAAACCAAAGGATACTTTTTGCGCCATAATTTACTTTCTTTCGTATCCAACAATCATTCTTAGCCGTTTGCCACATGCCTCTTCCCAGACAGTGCTATGTGATGCCGTTAAACGTTGTTTTGAACGGTTGTTTAAGTATACGAATTTTTTCTGGTTGAATCGTGCATAGGTTGCACGCTCTAATTGAACTTATGTGTGGACTTTTTCAGCATACCTATATATATATATATATATATATATATATATATATATATATATATATATATATATAAAAGTGGCGGGAGACCCTATGGTGCGCTAAAGCTGGTGGTGGTTAGATCCTGAAAGATAGTCTACCCGCTGCTGCCACTGCTGTGCCATGGGCTCAGGTCCTGGACCCCTCCTCGTGCCGACCGCGGGGTTGGAGTTGGATTACGTCTTTCCTTCAGCTAAGAGCCAAGACAAACCAATCCGCATGAGTTAGTGAACTGACCATGTGATAGACCAGCTGACTTTCGGGTGTATATTTAATCGAAGGCTTCGGCTGAGGACCCTAGTCGATCTGCTGTTAGATGTGGGCGCGCTGCTAGTGTCCTAGTCGAAACCCCATCCTATTTGGTGGTTAGGAAGTGGTCGATGGCCATATTCCCGTAAAATCTAGCCATAGGAGAAAACTGGTCCATGAGTTAAATAAAAATTATAGTGTTGCTCATCCCAACACCGGCACCCCAAGACCGCGGTTTCGTCCTGTTAGGACTCATCAGTTGGAGATAGCCTGAGTTGGGCTGGAACTCAGAGCCTAGTGGCTCATGGTTGACGCCATAAGCACTATGCCACTGAGATCCACGAGCAACGCTTGGTCCAGCGGAAAAGATTGCAAAATTGAATTTGGAGAATCCGTGGTCCATGAGTTATATGCTCACAGCTCGATTGGTGTAAAGGACGAGTGCCACGCATTGTCTCTGACGGTGGGAGTGCAGCTCCGGGTGCGCAGTGGTTTGTTACCGCCCGTTTTAAGCCAGGCAGTCCTTGATCAAATTGGTACAAACCAGCCAAAACCCACTTGCTTCTGGCCGTGGTCACAGGTGAGCATCGTACTATGGTAGCAAAACATAAATGAATTGTTCAAGATCTTCAGAGTCTGTGTGTGACGGACCTCAATCAGATCCCAATTGTTCCATGATAGCACACTCCAGAGCTGGATCTGCTCCACAATGCCTTGTGGGTCAGGCTAATGAACCAAAGTGTCCGGCTGAAGTCCCTTTAGCAAACCTCCAAACCACCCACTGCCTTCTGCGTCAGGCTATTGAGCAAAAAGCTCCGGATGGAGTCCCTCAAGCAAATATCCGAAGCACAACAACCACCACCCGTGCGAGGACCCATCATTGCAATCGTATGACTGTGCGCAAAGCACTCAAAATCGGGTGCTGGAATGTGCGCACACAACTAGGCGGGAACTCGAGTGAACCCCCCTGGCGACGCACTGCATTGGATGTGATGGAACTGCAGCGCTACAACGACGTTGCGGCGCTCAGCGATACGCAACTCGCACAGCAAAGTAAGCTGTATGAAGCTGTTGTCTGCCATACCTTCTACTGAGTGGGCAACGCCACGTTAGCACCACCTGGACATGGGGTAGGAATTGTACCATCCTACCGTCTCAGTGGCCAGCTGGTGGGTGCGCCGACAGGCATCTGCACGCGGCTGATAACTGTTCGCCTACGACTCGGAAGAGGTAAGTTTGCCACCTTTATAAGCACATACGGTCCGACCGTGTGTTATCCTGATGACACGCGTGATCAATTCTACACTCAGCTATCCTCCGTGTTAAGGGCTGTGCTAAGCAGCAATCGACTATTTCTGCTGGGTGATTTCAACGCGCGCGTTGGGCGTGATACATCGGTGTGGACAGATGTTATCAGTCCGCATGGCATTGGTTCAGCGAATGCGAACGGTGACAGGTTGCTATCACTGTGTCACTCCCGGCCTGACGAGCACGAACACTTGGTTTGCACTGAGTGCAAGTGTTATAGCAACTTGGACGCACCCACGGAGTGGTCACGCTCACTTGCTCGACAATGTCACCGTACGTTAGCGTGATATGCGTGAAGTGCGCATGACACGTGTACTGCGTGGAGCTGAATGTGACACTGTTCATAAATTTGTGCGGACCAAAGTGTAGATATATCTTCGCAAATCTGTGTATCGCACTCCTGTCATGAAGTAGCGTCAATTAAACATTCTCTCCCCCCTATACTGTGGGAAAACGTATTGAGCTGGAGAAGGCGATGGCTGCACGCCGGTGTGATGTGGAATGCATAGCCACATTGGACAAACTGCGCCACCGCATTCGTGAATGTGGTGAGAGCTACAGCCCAAGAGATCATCAAGCGCGCAAACTGTAAGCGGACCGATTGGTTTAATGAGAACAATGCGACGATTGGCGCATTGGTATCGGGGAAGAATGTAGTAGTTGCTACACATATGGCAGACCCCAGTGACTTGGGGATGAATAGTCAGTTTCGCAAACTTTGACGGCGACTGACTCAAGACCTGTGTCACACAAAATTTGCATAGTGGACATAGAGGTCGAAGTAGATGGAATGCTACGCCGAACCCCGACAACACAAGGAATACTTTGACTCCTTGAAGGCGGTGTATGGATAGAGGTTGGAGTCACTTAGGACGCTTACTGATAGTAGTTCAGGAGCTGCTTGTACACAGAATGCAGCAACAATGCAGATATGGAGGAAAAACCTTGACTGTCTCTTGAACAACCTTTCAGAGATAGACAGACCTACTTTGAACGGCGTGAAGCAGCATGAGTTGAAGGTGATTCTGGCGGACACCCCAACAGTGGATGGGATGCAGAGAGCACATGCTCAGCTGCGAAACGGTAAGTGTGCCGGTGCCGATAGGATCCCGCCTGAAGTTTTAAAACAGGGCGGAAACGCCTTGGTGAATGCGCTGCACCACTTGGCGCGAGTCTTGTGGTTTGAGGAGGAAGTGCTTTCTGAGTTGATAGGTGCTCTTGTGCTCCCACTTCAGACGGACAAAAGAAGCAAGCATTGTGCCACTAACTATCGTGGCCTCAACTTACTGAGTTGGGTGGAAAAGTTGCTTGCCCGAATCCTGCTCAACCGCCTCGTGAGTCAGGTTGTGGAACCTAACGTGGCGGAGGAGCAGTGTGGATTCCGTTCGGGTCGCAGCACTATAGATATGATGTTTGCGGCTCTTCAGTTGCAACAGAAGTGCAGAGAACGACACCAGCCATTGTACTCGCTTTTTCTTGATTTCACAAAGGCATTTGATACGGTGAATCATGAGGCATTGTGGCTGGTGTTGGGTATGTTTGGTTGCCCGCGTAAGTTTGTAAGTTTAATTGAATGTTTGCACAGTGGTATGCGAGCGAGGGTGCAGCTGAGTGGGGAGACCTCGGATGACTTTACAGTTGTCTCTGGTGTGAAGCAAGACTGTGTCTTAGCTCCTGCTCTGTTTAATATATATCTTCATGCAATGTTGTCTTGTGCTTTTGATGCGGCTTGTGCTTACGGTGTTCGTGTGGAACACCGTATTAATGTTGGGTTGCTGAACATCCGTCGTTTCGGTGCGAGAACTATAGTCTGTGAGACAACTATCCATATGTTGCTGTTTGCTGACGACTGTGCGTTGTTTTCACACAGCGCGGATGAGTTGCAGCACATGACTAGTGCTCTGGCTTCGACAGCGGCCAAATTCGGGCCCACCATAAACACAAGCAAAACTGTCTGTCTCTTTCAGCCTTCACCGGAGTTGCAAAATACAATGGCATCGAAAACCAGCATTGATGATAAAACATTGGAAACTACCTCTTGCGTCTGCTACCTTGGAAGTGTGGTTTTGACTGACCAGCAGATAAACAGCGTATCGAAGACAGTGGCTGAGTCAGGGAAGCTTGAGTACGGAGTGTGGAACAACCACTAGCCTACCGCTGGCACGAAGTGTATAACCTACAAATGCATGGTGCTGTCCATTCTTCTAACAGCAAAGAAACCTGGACGAAATACCGGGGAGATGTGAGTTATCTCGAGCGCTTTCTTTAACAGTGCCTGCGCCGGAATCTGCGTATCGCTTGGTGCGACAGAGTTACAGACAAGAAGGTGTCGCGCCGAAGTCCAATGTATGCAGTAGACTGCATACTTTCCTGAGACACCTTAGGTGGCTCGGTCAAATGTGTTATATGGACTCGGAGCGGATACCGTAGCAGTTGTAAGACGGTCAACTGAGTGTGGGGAAGCGGCACTTGAGGAAACTGAAACTTCTTTATCAGGACACGCCCAGCTTGAGGCTATCGTGTTCTAATGTTGATTCCAGGTGTTGGGAATCGAAAGCGGTTGCTCGGCGTGCATGGCGCGATCTGATTACGAATGTAGTTGCCGAGATGTAAGAGAAAGCCTTAGTGCTTGCAGAGATGAAGACGCAGGTGCGAAAGTTGCACGCGCTGATAGGGTGTTCTCCATCGACGTCGAGCGCATGGTGTTGTAGCACATTCGGTCGCGAGTGCCTGTGTCAGGCAGGTCTAGTGATTTACGAGAGAAGCCAGTCGGGAATGGCATCGGAATGACTAATGGTGCTAGTGAGAACGCAAGCAGAACCGGCGCAGCGTTTACAGGTAGGCTGCATTCGATTTACTAACCGCCTACTTGCATGCTGAGTTTCTTTATTGCAGATGTTCGGTTTTCTATATTTGGTTCATTCTCACTTTCTTATTTTAATGTCTGAATAATCTATTTACTTACCCAAGTCACACAAAAGAAAGGTGGTTATTGCCTCAATTGTATTCACTTATTGTGCATTATTTCGGATCTTTTTTCTGCTCTCTTGAATCTATCTCTTATATGTTGCGACTCATGGTCCTCGTTACGGTTTTTTCCATGCCTGAAAGATCTTCCGCCACTTGTGTTCGTGGTCCATGCGCCTCCAACCAGGCAGTCGACAGCTCCCTGCTGCTGCTATATTTAAAGTCAGCGCCTTCATAATTTGGACTAGAGTTACTGAACCATTTTTTTCATTCTCGGCCAAATTCTGTGCGCCTAACTTGTGCGAAATAAGCATACAAGAAACCTGCATTGGCCATAAAAGCATGTAAATTGAAATTATGCAGCATAGCGGCCGGCACAGTATCTTTGATATGAAAATCCTTCGGTTAACATCCTCATAGCTATTGTGATGCCGCTCTCGCACACCAGTAATGCTCCGAAGGTAACGGTGACCAAAAACAACTAAACATTATTTGCACGAAGGTGCCAAGCTTTGCAGGCTTAAAAAAGGCCCGCTCTTATTGCGGCATTGTAGACTCGGCCCCTTGGAGTCAGACTAAGGCAACGTCGACATAATTGTTATGGGAAATTAACAAAAGCAAACCTAGCTTTAGAGACACGCAAGGACACCCTATCTGTTAAACGGTTAGCACTTCATCAGCCTTCAAGTTGGGCGAATTTACAGATATTTTTAAAGAATGAGCTGAAATGAGAAGGAACAGTTTCTCACTATCCTTGCAGGAAGACCCGGCTTTTTGATGGGGATAAGTTTAGTATAAATTGAAAATGGTCGCCTTTAACCTATACAGTTCATGTTGCGCTGTTTATGCGGAATGAAAAGTTACGGAGATATCAGCTGCGTGCTATAACACCAGAACTCGGTCCCCAGAAAGCAGATCAACGCCACTGGGTTCACAGTTCTCCAAAGTCTTCTCCAAGATGTCGTACACAGAGAAATTGAACAAGAAGGGTGGTGCTTGGCAGTCCTCTCACACGCCATATACACACTTCTCGGGTACTACCCCACTCAACAGACAAATCTAGAGAGCAACTAGGCCAGCTGAGTCAAATGCAACTTATATGGCTAAGAAGACAACAATCGACGGCCGGTCGAAATTTGGATGACGCTCAAGTATTTGGCCGATGGTAACGACGCTCCTGATTTAACTCCGGTAAGAACGGAACGGTGCTTGCTCTTCATATGTGTTCTGTTCATGTACCAGTCTGAGCCTCCGCAATTGCAAAGCGGCGAGCACTTTGGATACAGCCCAGAGCATAAGCATCCCTCTGTGGTAAGTACAGGCTGTCTGGCAACCCTTTTTAAAGACGACGCGATATTTACTAGGCTCAAAACAGACGGGGTTATTTCAGTAAACATACATATAGACGCAAGCATATTGACTCCTGAATAACTGATAGACCTTCATCTTTGCAATGAGCGGGAAGGACAGAATCTGGGCCAGGGGCATCGTAGCACTTTGAAGGTGGTTGCAGGAGCGTCAAGAGACCCCACAAACTTTAAAAGCTACCGCCCGCATCACCAGACCGCGCAGCGCTAAATAAATATCCTGCCTACAACGCAGTAGTTTCATGGCGGGTAGAGTGGGTACGGAATTGAAGTCTTTCATTTGAACGTTACATCTCAACGTATTTGGTCTTTCTCTTTGCTAGCAAAGCATAGTCCTTGTCTAGATCGCCTTTGTTTTGTTGTAACAAGTACTCTGTAGAGGTCTGTCATCATTCTCTCTTACATGCCGGACTACGGGGTGTGCGTCAATCAGTCGACATAGTAATCGGCATAGTAATTGTGCGCCAGTTAATTGGTTGGCAGAACTTGTATGTGGGCGGATAATCGCGGCTAAATTTTCGGAGGTGTTGTTAGCCGTTCTTCCGTCTATTTTAAGCGTAGTACATAGTCCGCACGAGCAATTCACGCATCGATTACGATTACCTACGAGCGAAGCTTGATGCGTAGCACCACCGATTAAGGCTGAAGTGTTTACGGGCGGCTAATCCAAAACAGGGAGGACGCATCTATCACCGATCTATGGCGACGTTATTACAGAGGTGTAACCATAGACATTTTTAGCTTCAGAAGGTAAAGGGTCTACATGAGAGACAGCAGTCTGGATTCCTGAATGCTTTTGACCAATTAAACACTGTTCAAACTGCACAAAACTTCGCTTACCGGCCACCTTTTGTGGATAGTAGATCAGTTCAGGAGGAAGAATTTTTGGAATTTCCCGGAGGTGACCGCTTCATCATCATCATTATACACGTTAGCTGCAGGTGGGAAACACCTCCGCTTTTGTGCCGCAATACTAAAAACCAGAAGTAGAATAATATGTGCAACAGTGGCACGCCGGCTGAGTCCCCAGTAACGGATGGACATCGTTCCGGCGAGCTAACAGCTGTCTATCGTGCCACAGAAAGAGTTATATTATGCCTAACGAATGAGATCGTGAATGGAGAGAGGCTAAGTAGGAGGGGATGGGCAAAGGAACTCACAACACAAACGCCACTGGGGCCGGCTCCTAGCCATATCAGCAAGTGTGTCCAACCAAACGTGGTTCATCGCCCTTAGGACCCCAGCCACGAAGTCAGGATGCAACAACCGACGTCAACTTCGAAGTGAGGATTTTCATTTCTCTCGACCAAATCATCGCTTGACCTCCCCTCATCCTCTTCCAACCGCACCCCCGGTGCGCAAACAATGCACGTCGCGGAACACGGCATTCTGGCATGCGCAACACGTGACGCAGCCATCGGAGCCTGGTGCGTGATATAATAGTGCTGAGCGGTTCACTAGATCTTCCTGCACCAAATACGCGATGCCGAACACGCGGATTGCTTACGCGGTGCTCCCACCAGACATGAGCTAAGCTGCGAAGGCAGCGATGATCGAATTCGACGAGCCTCTTTACGTTTGTCGACCTGATGGGCCAAGTTTCACAATTCTATAAGAGGTTTTAACGGATAGCTGTGTTATAAACTCGGCCCTTCAGGTCGAGCTTGATGTCCCGTCTGTGCCACAGGTGGCGGAGATTAGCAAAAGCACCTCGAGCTTTTGCTATACGGTTCGTAATCTCATCTTCGATTCCACGGGCACTAATATAGCTGCCCAGGTACTTAAATTACTGAACGACTTCTAGTTTATCAGCACCAAGGGTGAGCGCGTTGGTGTATCCCTACCAATGTTGGAGAAGCACATTGTATTTCGATGGAGCAAAGCAGAGCTCAAAACGATTGACAGCCAGTGCTGATCGGTCCAGTACTGCTTGACATGTTTGGAGCTGTCACAGATTAGGACCATATCTTGCGCGTACTGTAAGTCAAGAAGTCGCTCACCAGGAAGTAGCTCCACACATTCTAGGTCGTGTCCAGCGAACGCTGTTTCCATGACTTCATCAACCGTGAAGTTAAACAGGAAAGGTGACATCGGGCAACCTTGTCTCACACCGCTGGTGATACTGAAGGGTGGCGACAATTTGCCATAAACCCTCACTCTTCCCGAACTATGCGCGTACATCGCTTTGATAATGTTTACATATTTCTCACACACACCTTTCCTCAGCAGACAGTTCCAAAGGGCACGTCGATCGCTGAGTGGAAGGTACTTTTATGTCAAGAACACGACAACTATGGGTCGCCAATAAACATGGCGGTGCTCCAACAGTTGACGCAAGGTGAAGATGTGGTCGATGCAGCCCCGATCTCAAAGAAAGCCGGCCTGCTCTTTACAAACCTGGCTTTCACGAGTGCTAGTCAGTCTATGAAGAATGACCGGTTACTCAATATAAATTATCTGCTGCATCCACTAGGCCTCACGATCATCCCGGAGGAGCTACTTAAATTCAGGGTTGGTAGTCCTGAACACTAAATAATACACAAATCAAGCAGGAATTTCTCGGGGATGTTTGATTAGCTATAGAAACCGAGTAGAGAATAAGTGGTTGACAGGACTACTGGTGAAGACACAGACGAGGGAAGCAAAGTTATGCATGATGCTGTGGATGTGTGTCCAATACTCTTCAACGTCCGAGCATGAGGCGCTCTTAAGATTTGAGGTCAAAGGGCGCTAAGAACGACTACGGCAGCTAGCTTAGCCACATCAATCGGTTTCCGGCGACGCTGTTGGAAGCCACCGAAACGTGGAGCCAATTGGCACACAAGAGAGCGTGATCCAAATTGAGGTAGGTAATCTAGGTTGATTTGCAACCATGTATGCATCCCTGCATAAACATAAACTAGCTCATTTTAATTTGGATAAAAATCATTCCACTTTATTTTGTTTGTTCAATTCTCTTGATCTCTTTCTTAATCTGTGTTCATTTTGCGTGCTCGCTTTCGCTTATATTCCATGTTGGTTGTGTGACATCCCCGGTCTGGCTACGCTTGATGTGAGTGCTGACAAGGTGCCTACCTGTCTAACACTCTCCACCTCCATTACTTGCTCCAGGAGACTGATTGATGCAGAACTGAACCACTTGGAGCAATTGGGCTTTCTAACCAAGGTCAATTATTCAACCTGGGCTATTCCCAATGTGGTAGTTAAGAATGCCAGGACCATAGTACGTATCGTGTTGATTTTTCAACCGCAGTAAATGATGCACTTCAAACGCACTAATATCTATTGCCAATTCCGGATGATTTGTTTGTTAAATGGTGGCAAAATGTCTTCAAAATTTGCCCTTTCTGATGCCTATTTACAAGTCGAAGTTGATGAGAAAGCAAGAGACTTTCTCACCATTAATATTCATAACGGTCTATACCAATGCAACTGACTGCCGTTTGGAATTAAGTGTGCTCCGGCAAATTTTCCACAAGTGATGGACACAATTCTGAACGGGTTGCCTTTTGCTATGGCTTAGACAGATGACAAAATGACGGTAGACGCATCAGTTGAGTCTCATCAGACACACCTGAGTAAGTGTTTGACAGCATCAGGAGTTTCGGATTTACTCTGCGATTCGAGAAATTTGCATTCTTCATGTCCCGAATTTCTACCTTGGTTCAATCATCGATGTTAGTGGTTTTCATTCTGACCTACCAAAAATATGGCAGTACAACAACTAGGAGTTCCAAAGGACAGGAAAGCCCTTCAGACATTTTTGGGACTAGTGAACTATTATAATAATTTTGTCCCCAATATACTCTCGCTAAGGATGCCACTAAATGAACCGCTGAAAAGTAATGCAAAATGCATATGGTCGCAAGCTTGTCAATCGGCGTTTAATGAAATAAAACGCATTTTAACTTCGGATCTTGCACTTACTATGACCCGAATCTACCCAGCATAATTGCTGCCGACGCTTCAGATTACGGGATAAGAGCAGCACTCTTGTAGCAGTTTCCCGATGGTAGACAAAAAACTCTCAGTCATGTTTTACGCACGCATACAACAACTGAATGGAAGTACAGCCAAATTGAAAAAGGTTTAGTAATTGTGTTTGCTGTCAAATGTTTCATAAAGTGTCGCGTGGTCGGAAATTCACCTTATGCACTAGTAAAATGCCACTGTTGTCGATATTTGGTACCAAGAAAGGAATTCCGGTACACACTGCAAATCGCTTGCAACGTTTGGCAACAATGCTTCTCGGATACGATTTTACCATTAAACACATCCGTTCGCAATGCTTTGACCATGTTACTGATTCATCACGCCTGATTGCTAACAAATCAAATGGGTAGCCACATGAAGACAAGGTTATTTCATCATTTGAAGATGATGTTGGCATTAAATCTATCTTTGCCCAATCCATAAGAAACCAGGTAATTAAAATGACATTTGTGATTGTACACGATTTGACAGATGTTTACAACTAGTTATCTTTTATTTTCGCAAGAATTCCATCAGACACTGAAATTAAATCATATTTCGTATATAAAGAAGCCTTGACAATAGTGAACGAATATTTAATGCTGACAGATCGCATTGTGATCCCTAAAAATCTCTGAGTAAAAATGATGCAAATGCTGCACGACGGACATCATGGAATTATATGAATGAAAGCACTTGTCAGATGTTATGCTTATCGGCAAATACTGATAAACATATTGACGGCGTCGTTCGTAGTTGTTCCAAACGTACACACTCTGCGAGGGCTCCCATCAAACTTAATCTTTAGCCTTGGCCAAAATCAACCACCGCCGGTATGCGGATTCATGTGGATTATACATGATTACTGAACAGCCAACACTTTCTGCTTAATGTTAATTCATACTCAAAATGGTCAGAAATAGTTTGTGTCACTCGACCGACGACATATTCAACGACTGCAGCTATTCGTCGCCATTTCCACCGGTTTGGCTACATGGAAACACTCGTCAATGATAATGGTCCATAATTCAAGTCGAATGCGTTCAAACAATTTTGTCAATTCATGGGTGCAAAACATATACGCAGTCCAACTTATCATCGCAATCCAATGAACAGGCTGAGGTTTATTGATACATAAAACGTCTCCGGTTTAAACTAAAAGGGAGAAGGAGATATTGTGCAAAACTGCATGTATCCTGAAACACGCTTCGTTCAACTACAAATCCTCTTCTACCAAATCATTAATCAACATTGGAGCATTTTATTCTTCCGAATTTCCGCAAGTAGTTTAACATCATGTTTTCAGCAAAGGAAACTAATCAGTGACCAGAAAATGGAAGATAAATCCAATCTTAACCACGGCAATCGCATGAGATAGTTTCATCCCGGGTACTGAGTATTTGAAAACAAACTCAGGAATATATTATCCTTGCATCCATAGTGCAATTGAGTGGCTCCTAAACGCCTTGATTTACACTTTCAAGCCGATTGAACATGTTGATTAGTGCAATTGAATGGCATCCTGTATCATTTCTACGCACCAACGGCGCGCATTGACCTTGGAATTGAGCTAGCCCAAAGCATCCAGTTAGGATAAACTTAATAACCCATGCATGAATGTATGAGTTGGTGGTGTGTGGTGCTGACGCGTGGGCAGCATTGCCTGCATCCAGCAACCGTGTATAGTCTGAAGCTAGTTCCACGCAGCTTAGGGACACAAGGTTGTCCAAACACGTATAGGGACAGGGTATAAGTGGAATGCCATGTACGTAAGGACATGCCTTGCGAACGGCACATGTACGGGGTGAGGACTGCGAACACGGTAATGCGACACCCCATTAGCAATTATTGCTACTTTGGCACTGGCGCAGTCCAAGGTGTTGGACAACCTACTAACCTTCGAGCATACTAGGGTACTGTGGCCAGATAGCCAGACAGCCACAGGAGCATGGCTGCGCAAGACGGACGCGGTGTGACGCGCTTCTGATAGGGTGACAAAAACTCCTCCGCAACCGAAATACATGTTTGAAGGTGGCCGCCTTGGGTTATAGAGAGCCATTTGAGCGGCGGTCTGCTGAGAGGGGCTAGTGTCGAAATACAACTGTGGTCATTGTGTTACAAGGCGATTAGGCTCTGTTTTGTTACAGCAGGCGTCGCTTGCCCTTATGATGGATGCAGTACACCTACTTGATGGTCCCACAGTTAAATAAACTACTGTGACCGAACTGTCAGAATTTCGCTTCGACTCGTTTGTACGAACATGCATTGGCGGACTGGTGCGGACCGAATGTAAGGGCAACTGACATGCAACTCGGTGTGCATCTACCTTAGATGCACCACAGACCCCGATCACTCGCAGTCATACGCTTGTGACTGTGTTGATATCCGGACACTCCGAAACTGCCCGAGCGCTGGTAGGTCGTCCTAACAGTGTCATCCCACGACTTTGGTCTTCTGACGTTCATATTTGGAATTATAAGGGGAATCCCAGGTACAAATTATAATCTCGCATTTCGCGTTTCTTGCCTAAGAGGTAAATTATGGAGAGCGATTAGTTGCAACAAACTGGACGTATACGCGTTACCATGTATAGAGCGCTGATAAATTACCATGTTACGCTCCAATTTATGGGTACGTTCCTTAGTTGATTTTTCTCTTCATTACGGTCGTCCTACGGTACACGTCAAGCATTAAATACTTGACACATTCTACACCTTTGTATCGCCATCTGCAATTGTGGACTAAATGTTCATATGTCGTTAGTTAGGAAATTGAGTGTTATCGACCTCCGGGATTTGTGGGCTTTGCAAGTACAGCTACCATAGGAAGAAACTGAGGTGTCGCTCGCCTATATGCTGTGTCGGCCAAGTACCTTTGCTGAAGAAGAGACGGTGAAATGGACAGACACAGATGAAGAGCAAAGATGAAGTGACTCCCATATGTGAGCATGCCACTGAACTGGGTACGGGATACGGATTCAGTTGATGCACACCGAGTTGCATGTCAGTTGCCCTTACGTTCGGTCCGCACCAGTCCGCCAATGCATGTTCGTACAAATGAGTCGAAGCGAAATTCTGACAGTTCGGTCACAGTAGCTTATTTGACTCAGGGACCATCAAGTCGGTGTACTGCATCCACCATAAGGGCAAGCGACGCCTGCTGTAACAAAACAGAGCCTAATCGCGTGAAGTGCGTGCTACTGGTTCATTTGGATTATTCCCCTCTATCCACTCTCCATCTTCTCGCAGCTTTTTCACTTAACGCTCATTCGAACCGGATTTAATAGCGCTACACTCTGATCCATATTACGTTGAAATATCTTCTACGATTAATACTTTACATTTGAAAATAAGGACTTAGCGTTTGCTTCGCTGTAGTCCTGTGATCCTCTTAGATTCACAGCACCCACAGTTAACAACAAATAATTCCATGGTAAACTCCAGGTGTAGGATGGAGACGTAGTGTTAAGTAACAAAGTGTAAGTGGCTGAGTGCATCGTCCAACCGTCTTTTAAATACTGTTAATGTCGGTGCAGAGACGACTGATTCTGGGAGAGCATTCCACGGGTGACAGACACGAATGGAAAAGAAATTTCTGCGGCACTCCAGACGATTGTATTGTTCTGCGAGTTTTAATGAGTGGCCCCTCAGGTTCATATTGCTGCTGAGTTGCAGTAAAGGGCGGCACACATGATGTGGGTCTCGCAGAATCAAGTATGCCATAATCAGGTCGCCTCGTAGTCTGCGATAGCTTCCACTGAACAATCCCAGTCGTTGCAGCCTGTTCTGGTAGGAAAAGTTGCGGATTCCAATTACGTTCTTAGATGTTCGACGTTGTGGCTGCTCCAGTGCATTAATGTCGTGTTTTAGCCATGGATGCCAGGCTTGAATTGCATATTCGACATGAGGGTGAACATACGCACTGAGTAGTTGTCGAAATATGGGGCTGTTTATTTGTCCAAACGCTCGCCTCAACAGCCCGACGTGTTAGTTCCCGGTCTTCGAGGCCTTTTCGGACTGCCTGGAGCAACCCAAGTCATCTTGAACCAGGACACCCAAGTCACGTTCCAGAGTTGATTGTTGCAGTACATCCGTTCCGAGTCAGTATGAGTAGCTGCTCTGATGTCGGATAGAAAGCATCTTGCATTTACTGACGTTGAAATGCAATACGTTTTGGGTCGACCATTGATACACTGTAGCTAAGTCACTCTGAAGCAGATGATGGTCGGCGTTCGCCTGGATCCTGCGCCAGATCTTGACATCGTCGGCAAACATTAGGACGTTTGAAGTGACACCTTGTGCAAGGTCATTAATAAACACCAAAAACAAACGTGGACCTAGAACCGAGCCATGCGGCACACCACACTCCATTTGTATGGGGTCCGATAAAGAGCTCCGAACTCTGACCACTAATTTCCGTTGAAAAAGAAAGTTGTCGATCCAGCTTAAAAGAGGGTCTCCGATCTCGTAATGCTGCAGCTTGGATAGTAGTATCCGATGGTCTAGACGATCGAAAGCCTTGGAAAAATCCAGGTACATCACATCAACACCTTCTCCAGCGTCAGCTGCCTCGGTCCAGCTACTGCGTGCAATTAGTAAATTCGTCGTGCATGACCGCTGTCGACGGAAACCGTGCTGTTCATGACGAGGTTGCAGTTTTTCAGATAGTACACCAGTGCATCGGCAACTATGGATTCCATGACCTTGGAGAGTATAGGAAGAAGGGTTACTGGGCGGTAGTTGGAGGGATCAGTTCTGCTTCCACCTTTGTGAAGGGTGTTATTATTCCAAGCTTCCATATGGCGGGAATTTGGTTCTAGTCTAAGCAGCGTTGGAAAAACAGAGCTAAAGGTCCTGCCAGTTGGTTTGCTGTTTCTCCCAATGCATCTGGACGAATGGTGTCGACACCCGGCCAGCTGTGTTTGCGTAGAGAAGTCAACTTTTGCAATACAGCCTCTGCGGTAAAATTGATGTGGGTTAGTCCTGGCGAGCAGAAGACAAAGCATGGTAGATCGCGGTTGCAGGTCTCTTTAAAAGGTAGGGGCATATTGTATCTGCAGCGCGTTTGTTGCTTCCACTGTCGTTCTTGTTGAGCCATCAGCCGTCTTGAGTGGAGGAAATCCTTACCTCACCTTTCGTAGGCTATTAACGTGCTTGTACAACAGTTTGTGGTTAGCACTGAAGGTTTTTGCGATGTTCTGCTAATAGGCGGCTTTGTCTTCTCTTAACAGTTGAGTGCAGTGGTTACGTTGGGCTACGTAGTTGTCCCAAGTTTCTGGTGCTGGAGCTTCTCTGTACACTCGCCATGCTGCGTTGCGTACTGTCATCCATTTTCGGGTTCTGCTCCTAACGAAAGAAACGGATTTGCACTTATTGCAAGCTTTTATCTCTGAAGCCTGTGCAATCAGCTGACTGAATGTTTTGACGAACTCGAGCCAGGCGACTTCCGGGGGATCTTCTTCGAGAAAGGACCATGTTGTGGCGCTGACTAGCTGGGCGAGTCGGTCGTACCTTGTGATGGTTCGCACAGTCTCATCGTTATCATTCAGATATTCTGCATAGCAGACGAAGTTGAAACTGATGACTGCGTGGTCACTGCGACCTAACGGGCAGTCTAAAACCAACGCATCAATCATATGCTCCTCGTTGGTAAGCACCAGATCCAGCACAGATGGCCTGTTACCAGTTCTGAACCGAATGGACAAAGTGATGTGATTGTAAAGAGGAACAGTAGTTACTAGATCTTGTAGATCGGTTTTGAATTGTTCTCCGATCGTTGCAGGGGCTTCTAAACAATGTACGTTGAAATCACCCATGATAAGAATGTGAGTGTGCTTTTGTTGTAAACTGCACCTTAAAGCAGCCATTAGGTGGTAGTCGGTTTCGGGTGTTGAGTTAGGGGAGCGGTAAACCAAGACAATAAGGCAAGCGTCCCTGCCTTTTAACTGCAACCGGCACCAAAGAGAGTCGGGGAACTGCGAGTCTGAATCCTTCACAGCTTCGCACTGTAAGTCGTTTCGGTAATACAGGATTACCGCTCCTCCTTTTGTAAGCCTGTCTTTCCGGATCAGCGACATGCCCGGTAGCGAAACTTCAGAGTCCGTCATTCCCGTGTGCAACCATGTCTCGGTGATACCAATGACATCATACGAGCCGGAAGCTTGGTGAACTTTCAGTTCATCCAGTTTGTTAGAAAGACCCTGAGCATTTGTATACAAGCAGGCCAGTTTCTCGGTCTCTAGGAGCCCGCAGAGAGGTGAAGCTATCAAGTGTGGGAGAATGCCGACCGATGGGAGGTCGGCAGTTACTCCTATTTTTGATGGGTCAATGATACCTCGTTTGCAACTTGATTCGGCCAAGGCGCGTCCCAACCTTCGTTTAGACCTACGTCGGAGTCAATTAAAGCAGCAGTCAAGTTATGCTTTTGTACATTCGTCAGTATGCTTGCTGCTTCAGTTGCTCTAATATTTGAGGTGTGCAAAGTGTTTGCGACCTTTAACCGAATTTCGGAAGGAAGATGTTTCCGATTTCTCCGCCATCGATCCAAAACATCCTTTGCTTGTTGCTCTGACTGAACCACAAGTTTTAGGATTCTAGGGCCGCATCCTCTATAATTTGGTGAGAGGGGTATCCTGGTGAGCGATAGAGCCACAACATTATCCAAAGAAACTGTTTTGAGAATGAACCGCCACTGTTCCGGCCTCTTGAACGTCGTTAGAAGAATGTTCTGGCACGCCATTAATGAAGGTAGCGTTTAGGCGGTCTTGCTTGCTGTGCCCCTCTTCGGTGTTTCGTTTTGGTTGTCGCGCGCTCCAAGGGACATCAGGATAGATACGTATCCAATAGGATTCGTGTTTTAGCGCGCTTGCGGAGATCAAAACGTTTTCTACGTCGGTGGAGGAATCTAGAGTTACTCGAATAAGTCTGGGTTCACCATAGTGTGGCGAGTTCGAATGACGAGTAATTCGTAACAAGTTTACGGGCTTGGCTTTGATACTCATCTGCATACACAATGAGTTCCATTGGTCTTGGTCGTCAGATAATTTATCCCGCAATGTGATGGCGGTAGATTCAGGGACATTTGAGCATACAACAATCTGGGCACTGTTGTTGGGTCCCTTTTTCATCGATCTACAAGGTATGGTACTCATTTGTCGTGACTTGTTGACAAGTGATTGTTTGCTGTTTTTCTCTCCATTTGCGTTAACGGTGTTTACAATGGCAGAGGACGCAACGGCGGCCTCTCGGTGGACCCTTGCAACAATCTCTGCATACGTAACCGATGTTCTGGGAGGCTGTCTCGACAAGAGATATTTGAGCTACAGGTACCAAGGGTTGGTGTTTGGCTGCTTCATCTTTGTTAATACTAGATGTCAGGTCTAGTGGAATTTGCTTAACCAGGCGTTTTGAATGGTGCCTGATTTTCGTTGCTGTGAGTACTGTTTGATTCTCGTAGGTGCAGTCTGTTTTCGCCCGGCGTTCTACCAAAGTTGGAGAAGACAACGGAGATGGAGAAGTGGCTGATTACGGTTCAGGGGAAGCAGATTGTTCAGCATTCCGTTGCTTTGCAGCCGCTACGCTTCTGTGGTGAATACTCGCTTTCATTGAAGCAATCTTATTGTTTATCCTCTGCTCTGCTTCTGCGATTAACCGGTCGCATTTCTCAGCTAGGATAAGCAAGCAATTAACGAGTGGGATGGTGGAACACGCAGTACAGAACCAAAATGCCTTTTGGGTGCTATTTCGCTCCCATAACTGTTGTTGGGAGACATTTGCACATTTCGTGTGGTACCATTCCAAACAGTGCGAACAAGCCAGACCGACTTGTACTACTCGATGACATTCTCCTAACCCGCAAATGCCTTTCGATGGGAGTCTCTTCGGTTTCGCCTTGCTGCCGTTCAATTTGGTGTCGTTACCTGACCCAGTGGGTTGGTTAGCGTTCTGTACTTTTACAGATTTGAGAGCGGCGCACATCGGTCAGGCGAGCGTGGTGGTTGCAAGGTCAAATGCGCGGTCGGCGTGGTCGCGCGGTCCGTGTGATGGGTTATGCAGCCGCACTGGCTGACAAGGTCACAAGGAATGGCGAGTGACTGCAACCTGAACAGAGCGCTGAACACAGATTCTTTCACAGCTGTGTTGAGAAACACTGGATCGGAGTAAGCTTAGGCTTTCGGCCTGCCTCGAGAATTCTGTATGGAATGGTGTCACAAAGAATGGCAATCGGCTCAATATGGTTGAATCACAGATGCCAGTGAAAACGGTTAGTAATGGCACAGCCTCTAATCGTAGAAGATATTTCCACGTATGATGGATCACAGTGTAGAGCTATTAAATCCGGTTCGAA
>OX104063.1:133717890-133907475 GCA_944474145.2 Dicrocoelium dendriticum
GGACTTGTTCAAAGCAAACTGGAAATCGTGGTCAGTTTGGAATCCATTTCCGAAGTTGAGTTTGGTGGGCGATAAATCACGGCTAGTAGACATGCGTCTGCATCGAATAAAGCCTGACCTGGTCTATCACACAAGATTGAGGTCAAGTACTTGTTACCAATACAAGCTTGGTTCCACTGAAGCAACAATTTGCAAGATATGTCTTGCTAATCACAGTAAAGATCCATGTGTAGCCATGATCATATTCACATGCTCTTGGCAACGGTAATCGCCATTATCTTCAATGGTGAAGAGTTCCATCTGTGGCAATATCTTATGATTTGCTAAAAATATGCGTATTATGCAGCATCCGAAAGCAATGAAAGTACATGGATTGAAGTACCTAAGCGGTGACCGCCCATTATGTCCGCTGGGAAGTGAAAAAATAAATCTAATGAATATTTTTCAGGGATAATTAATAAAACTTGTGGCTTAATATCTACCTACGCAGTTGGTTTACCAGTCAGTCACATATGTTCCAAGAACACAAGTACTCGCTTGGCATATTTTTGACACCAAGAAGAAATGAGCACTGGACGATGAATTATCACGGGTTAAAAAGCCGTCGCTTAACAAGTTCCCTAGGATGGGTGGAGTTAAAAACCAAAATAAAGAGATACGAAAATAAATCGTCCCTTTAAACTTCTACCGATTAAACCGCACTGCTATATAACGATAGTTTGAAATGTGAAAGGAATTTGTACAAACAGAATAGTATGGGGAGCAGTTATAGTTCAAGTACTCCATGAGAAGTAAGAAAAACTGAAATGGCAACCTTCATTCGTTTTCCGATTCAGTTTACCGATGTGGTACGTTAATCTTGTTTCGGAAACTAAAAGCTATTCACTTGGACACTTATGTACGTATCGCCAACGCCACGTTGCAGAGAGGGCTGCTAAACACACAGTTTGGTTCACTTTATTTCCTCCTCCTGGTGAAGCGGACTACATCAAATAATACGCGTTGGAAAGCGTGTTTACAGGGTGTTTTATGAAAGTTAATCTAGTGGCAAGGATGACGTGATTTGGATGGACGTCCCAGATTCGGGACACCTAGTGGGAGCAAGCGCTTTGTCGACAATCAATTCGATTGTAGTGCATGGCCACTTTGAGCCGGTGGATTCTAGGTTCGGTATTTTGACTCAGTTGTGAAAGGATGAATTGAGTTCGTCAGTATTAAGTAAACTATGATGATATCTCCTCTCAGAAGCCGACATCGACCACTATACAATCTCAGAGCCTACAGCTTGCGCCGGTTGGGTTTGGAAACAGTGCTCTGATGAGTTTGGTCCACCTACGTTATGGCGCTTCGAATGAATCGACATCGTGTTTGCGCCAGGCCTGGAGCGCCTATTCCTCGTGGGGTCTGACGTATGCGTTTAGCATTTACAAAAACATTGTTGACTCAAAATTTCCCATAGCTCCCGGTAAGAGTTCAAGATGTTGACTGGCCTTTTCCGATGCCTTTGCAACCTTTCGAGCAGCCAAGATCCTGCTGCATGATCATCCCGAGGTCGCATTCCTGAGAAGCGCTTTGCAACGGCTGGGTCACAATTCAATATTCATTGGTAAGCTGATGACGTATACTCACAACTTCGCATTCCGACAAGTTAAACTGGAACCGCTTTTCGCATGACCACGTATAAGCCCACTTGAGATCGTTCAGCAATGCCAAGTGACCTCCCGCTGTTCTGATGTTATGCCAAATTTTGAAATCATCTACAACTAACAAGCAGTTCAATTGCAGTACATTAATAATATCGTTAATGAATGCTAGGAATAAACGTGGCCCCAGTACGGATCCTTCGGACACACCACACTGGATGCCTATGGAGTCGGAAGTGGAGCTGCAAACTCACACATTCGGCTGAGGTTGAGTAAGGACGTTGCAAATCCAATTGAGCACAGTGTCACCGATTGCATGGCTTCGAAGCTTTTGCAGGAGAATGTGGTGGTCCAAACAACTGAACGGTTTTGCAAAGTCCAGATAGAGGACGTCGACTCCGACTCTGGCATCGGCCGATTTTGTCCAGGTTGCTGGCGCTAGAAGCAAGTTTGTAGTGCAAGACCGATTTCGGTGGAATCCGTGCTGACATGACACTATGGTGTTGTTGCTCTCAAGGTATCCCAGGAGTCTCGCAATTGTATCTTCATTACTTTGGATAAAACTGGGAGGAGAGTGATTGGACAGTAGTTCGAGGGCTCCGCATTATCACCACTTTTGTAATTTGGGAGTGACTAGCCCATGGTTCCACATTGTGTAAACCTGCAATTTGTGGACACAGTTGAAGGAACTGAGCTGATGGTTCGGCAATGTTAATGGCGACTGACTTTACTTCCTTCAGTTGGATGTCACCCACGCCAGGTGAGCTGTGCGTGCGCATTGACAGTAATCTTTTCATCACATTGGATAAGGTGAATTACACGTCTTTCAATCCTAGTGGCGGTTGGAGCTGTTTCGAATGCGGGTGAGATGATGATTTTCTCTGGAAATTGTGGATGAAATGTTGGCTAAGCGTATTGGCCGCATCTTGTGTAGTTTGTACCAGACCGTCTGATGCACCTAAAACTTCTGAGGTTCGGTTTGTTACGATTTCAGCAAATATGTCTACGTATTTGGAATCACACAATTTGTTAGTACATTCATATGGGACCAGTGCGTGTTTGTAGTAGCTTCCGCTGAAAACTCCCAACAACTTCAGTCTGTGCCAGTAAGAGAAATTGCATGGATCCTGGACATTCCATGTTGCCGTACGTTGTGGTGTCTCTAGCACCTCCAGGCTGCGCTTCAGTTAACATTTGCATGCCTGTCTGGTGCACTCAACGTAAGTTCGCACGCTAGAATTATGCGTCATAAGGTAGATCGATGGGTCAAATATCCCGAATGCCCTTCGTAGCAGATCGACTTGACCGTTACCACTTTTCGCAGCTACCTGCGCCTGATTTGAACAGTTGAAGTCACCCAGTACAAAAGAAACAAAATGGCGTGTGTGATACACCTGCTCGGAATATTTTTGTTCCACCCTCATCTGTGGACTACAATTCATTAGTGTCAAACCCGTTCTAGGCCTAGCAAAATCAATAATCACAGCAATACCACAGATTCAGTATTTGCAGCCACTTTCGGACAGCGTCTTCTGGTTTAATCTATCGTATACTTATAATATTAGGTATACTGAAAATCTCTTCAAACATTTCAATTGAAATTGGAACATTAAAAATGGGAAAGTCCCTTTTAACTATCTAGCCGTTCTTCTCGAACCAGGTAAAACATTATAGCATATTTGCAGGATCTTTAGCAATTTGCTGGCACAATGAATTTTGACCATTTAGTGTGTTAATACTCATCAACACTGCTCACAGCTTCTGCCTCAAAATATGTTAGTTGGCTAATGTCATTCTCTGCGTCGGTAATGTGGTCGCTTTCGCTGAGAGTCCCAGTTCGTTGCGTGCTCGCATTGCGGTCTCATTCTCTCTACCTTCGTAACACGGATTTACTCCCATAATTCACATCGCACACGCGTTTGTTTACACTCATCCGATCCAACTTAACCAGTGCTATTTATTGCAACCCACGTTTGGGACCTAACTTTTGCGGAGTACCTTTTTCCTTCACGTCGAAATTTCCGCAACCGCCCTGCCGAAGTATACGCACGCATGTTCCGGAATTCTGAGCCAAACAGCAACATTTGTGGCCTAAAGCTATTGTTGTCTCCGAGACCTATAAAACGAGACATTAGCCACAGCTGTTGACCTTCAAGTGAAGTGACTACCACATATTGTGTTCTTTATCGCTCATTCATTTTCTTTACACCTAACAGCGACTACTTAGAGCAAGTTCTGGTCGATTTAACATGCCCGGCAGTGCCCTGAGCTGACATGGGACTTGCGATTCAGCATGTCGTAGACAGACAGGTAGCCGCACTTGCTGATCTTGCGTTTGCAGTCAAGCTCTTGAGATGCATCGACCGACAGACATGTGATGCACGATGTTTCAAAAGCGATCAAAATATGCCAAGCATAAGGTAACCAAAATGAAGTGCAAGGTCGCTTGCAATCATGTCAGCAAAATTCACTAACAGGAAACCAATTGCCACAAGTTGTATCCTAAGTGTTCTATACTAACAACAAACGAGCTGAAGCTGCGCTATTGCAGACCGGATCTAAATGTGGTTTTGTCCAATATATATGCTCATTTCAGCGGTCAAATTTGTACGTGAACTATCTCAAAAATACAAACGACTGGTGGCAACGACTAAAAATGAGGGAAAACAACTTTGCTCCATTACAAGAAAGCCTGACAGATAGTAAGCGTCAATTCTCCTCAAATCTTCACTATAAAATTAAGGAAGGATGCAAGGTAGCACGGCCAGCATCCGTCACCTATAGATTTGAACTTCACTCAGTGCGTCAATACCATCAGTGGCCCAAATATGTCCTATCTAATTGCCTTCATATCCATTGGAAACAGTAAGACCATAAAATGGTCTAATACCGAACCGTTCTGAAATATCCGAAAGGCGTTAACAAGATTGTTAATTGGAACACCATTGTTGGCAAAGGCACCCGAAAATAGGTCATCAGCTGCTGCCAGCTCCAGCTGCTGCTGGAGCTAAGTTAAAAGAAAAAGGCGTTTTTGTGCTCACACAACCTTCATCCATTGTATGCAAACCGTCGGAACATTCGACCTCAACGCAGGCTGCATAAACGGTCATTAATATACCACATGGTGTACAATCGGTTAATTGTACCAACGTTCTAGAACAGAAGTGAAATTCCTTAAGAGTGGGCAACTCAATGACGTAAGCCAGAGTAACTCCACCGGTGTTGTATCTAGTCTGCTAGCAGGATGCGGGTCATCCGTCACCAAAAATCAAAGAAAGACAGTGAACCGAAATTGCTCCCAGTTGTGTTGACTTCCACCGATGAGGCAGAAACAGTTCCGTTACCATCTGCATCTACCCAGATGTTCCGTAGAGCGCTCGTACACAAGCAATGTGCGAGTATGAAAAATATCAGAAGGAATCCGGATCCAGGACCACCTTTGTACACAGTGTTTCCGAGGCTGGGAGACATGATAAGCGCAAAACGACCACTTGAGACCATGAGCGAGACCCTGTCCTTAGAAAACATTGTGGCGCAACCTACCTCGAGGATCGCCAAGTTACAAAAGATGTGTTCCGAATATCGCCAAGGGGTGCTCCTATCCAACTAGGTGTCAGCAAGGGTAATGGGGTGCTGATTTGCAGATCGCAGCTTCGGATCAAAGCAGCATCCTCTATGCAAACACACGGTAGGCGCGATTTAATCGAATCATTTCTCGAAAACGGTGCGGATATCATTACTCATCTAGCGCACGACACTGATGAACACACACGTTAGGTAATGAACAGAGATG
Organism: Dicrocoelium dendriticum; assembly: GCA_944474145.2. Lineage (NCBI taxonomy): Eukaryota > Metazoa > Platyhelminthes > Trematoda > Plagiorchiida > Dicrocoeliidae > Dicrocoelium > Dicrocoelium dendriticum. Next base: position 133,723,327 of record OX104063.1, read on the forward strand.
AGCACAGAGGAAATGGTGGGATCCCTGGCACTTACAAAATGTGGTCGTCGGCGCCCCAACAAAAAACGATTAGTGACGGAGTTTTCACTGGTCGTTACAACATTACATCCAAAACACATGTCCTCCGACTCACGGCCAAGAAGAAAGCAACTTCTGTAGATACAACAGTTCACAAATTATCCTGAGCAAGCTTTCCGAACTGCGGCTGCGTCAAGCATCATAACTCCGAACTTCATGTTAGCGGCTGAAACTTGGTTGCGCTCAGAAATTGTGGCCGCCGAGGTCGAGATACATCGTTTGTTCCTACTTTTAAAGGAGCACTCCAACAAGGTCAGTAAGGTACTACTGTACCGCCTCTGTGACCTGCAATGCAACCTGGTGGACGAGCTTGGAAAGCAAATCATATACACACAAGTGTTGTCTCTGACTGAGGTGCAAAAACACTTGCGTTTCGAAGGGTCTTGAGGCCAAGCTACAGCCGTATTCGTATCTCCTGAAACGTCAATGTTTACAATCTGAAAGTTCCGGCACTCTCCAGCGAGCAATGCAAGAACGGTCTGCAGGAGTTGATTACAAGTCTTCCTCGCTCCAGCTATGTCAGTTCACTCAGCAAATGCAGAACCGGAAATAAACAGCATGTGATCGATACACTGCTAACGAACGAAGAGCTCATGATCGATAAGCAATCGATAGGGTGTTCTTTTGGGCTGAATGATCACGTCACAATACTTTACGACTATGTGTAACGCAGAGTATCTACAGGAACACTCGTGCGTTAGAATCTTGTGATCTGGTCCCTGAAAGGCAATAGTTGTCTGTCGAGAGCGTTTCAAGAGTACTGGGCAGACATGCTTGTCGTCCGATCTGCATCAAAGTGCAAACATTAAACACTGTGATGATGAATGGAGAACCAGGTCGTAGAAGACCTGGAGCTTCGGTGAAGTGAGAGACGGTTGGGATCGCAAGACGCTGAAAACCTGGATTATCACTGCTACTTCCATCAATTGCGAGAAGTGGGTCCTTTGTGACGGTGGCCGAAGAAGACATAAGAGTAAATAAAGATGACGGACGGGAGTTGGGGAGATCTGTGAGTAGAGGTTGAGCAGTTGAGTTAGCAAACATGATAGGCGTAGCAACAGCAGAGGTAATAATTTTGGTCCATGATTCGTCAGTGGGCGTGATACTACCCGGTTGTCCTGGCCGAAGCAAATGGTTGTCTTAGGGGCCCTACTCCGAGCGTTTGGTCAAAGATCTAACCTGCAAGGCAGCAGGACGATGTGGAGTCGGTGATCAAATATATGGTTCCTTCGTCTTTCGGTCCGTGAAGGACGAGGGGCCCAACACACCCTTGAAGTACAATGCCTCTCAGGGAGGGGCAATGGGTATTGCCTTTATTTAGTGGTGTCACATCCGCCATGTTGCAGTGTTGTTAAACAGACAGTTGTGGCTTTTTATATGGAGAAGGTTTGCTAGGTGAAAACCCACCATCCTGGAATCCACATCCTGGAACACTTCTGCTGAACCATTTGCTGGAACAGGAAAAACCCGAACAACCCAACTAGCACCACGAGGCGGTTGTTCGGCAAACCAGCCAAATATGATCCAGTCAAGGAGATGGATGCAACGAGAAGGCTTGTCAGTCACTCGTAGTTTGTTTGCTATTTTAATATTCATGCTGCATAGCACAGTAATGTGGTCGCAGCCCATTAGTGGGTTGTCAATAGTGACGAGCACTGACGGAATGCCCATGGTAAATATCAGATCTAATGTGTTGGCTCTTCTTGTTGGTTGATTAACTTGTTGAGTCTAACCATTCATCTGAATGTTATGGATTATTCCCAAGAGGCTCCCTGGGACTTTAAGTGTGGGTGTCGTCCAGTCAGTATGCGGTTAGTTGAAATCTTCACATACAAACTTACGTTTGTAAGGAATATTTGAGGCAGCATTGGTAGCATCAACTAGTTGTTCAGTATGGTGATTGGTATCGCTAGAAGGTTCAGTAGTAGGTCACTGGAAGGAATTGCTAACCACAACTAATCTTCTAGGTCATTGAGAGCCAGAAAGTCAACAGGCATCACTGTGATATCATTTCGAATGTAGATAGCGCATCCTCCTCCTCGTTTGCTCAAATGATCTTTTCAAAACAGGTGGTAGCCAATGACTTGAAACTGAGAGTCAGTTATGTCTGAGTTGCACCATGTTTCAGTGATGAAAAACATAGGGAATTTTAAGACAGACGAAATTTGTAAGATGCAATTTAGATAGTAAGGAACAAATGTTTATAACAGCACAATCTAGAGAAGAAAGGGCGGTGCGGGGAGGGTTAAGGGGGACTGTTTGCTAGCATTCTTCTTGGTAGTGTGCCACAATGAGACATTCGTGATCTGGAAATCTCTAGGCTGTATTGACTCCAACGAAGATGTTCTTGTACAGAGATAATCTTTTGATTCATGGGGCCTAGTGCTGGACAACCCAGTGGTAGAGGGTAATGCTGGTGGACTTTGAGTCCTAAAAAAGGATTTCGAAGGATTTCTATGACTGGCAATGGTAGCAGAGCATAAACTAGTTGTTGTGGGAGCAGCTGCAGATGCTATTGTGCGGAGTAGGCAATCTCCTAGGAATTTCCCAGTTTCGGTCACTGGCTGTAATTCCGCTTGTTTTAGTGTGCTGCCAAGTTGGGTTCAGAGACAGCTGTGAGATGTGAGGGTGTTCAGCCGAGTTTCTACCATTGATCCTACAGCCAGATTTATTGTCACTAGTTAACTCACGAATTCGTTTACTTCGGGAATGATTTAGCGAGGCATACCGATGCTCTAGAGTATGTTGGGGCAGAGACGTTTGGCGTTGGACTTGTTCATGTGGTGTTGATGGAGGGCCATTCCATAATTTATAGTGATCTCTTTGAGTGAAGGTGACGCATTTATGTTTAAATTCATTGTGGGTCGCTTCCTTGTTTCTCACAGCCTTAATTGAGCATTTCGCTCTATGGTTCTGCACTGTAGGGGATACAGATGTAGTACGCACATCATCTTTCATGAGCACGTTACGCGTAGATGCAGTAGTCGAGATAGGGTTGGTTTCGGCTGTAATCTCGGGAAGATTTAGTTCCTTGGATTGTTTCATTTCATTCCGAGATTTAGTAGGTGTAGTGCTGTTCAGTGTATGAGCCGCAAGGGTACGTGGAGCATCTCTCAGGGATACAAACCGTGTTCTGTCAAGCTCTACTTCACTGTCCAGTCGGTGACTCAGTGGATAGTGAGTTAACACAGTCGGTGGCTCTTTTAAGAGTTAGTCATCTTCCTAGTGGTGTTTAGTCTTTTCTGCCTATGAGGATTTTAGATTCGGTTCTTGCAGTAATCAGCCGTTTGAATCTCAGAAAATTAGTAGCAGTTGATTCAGCGGAGAACCTCAGTAAAACCGGACACAACTTCAACTTTGCATTTTGCCGATGTCTTATGCAAACGTAGTTAAACCGACCCCTGTTGCAGGCAGTGAGGAGGGCGGTTTTAATTTTTTCGGTACTAAATCTATCAGGGAAATTGAATATAATCACCTTTCTTGATCTGCGCACGCGTTTCTGGGTTTCAGTGGTGATAAGTGATACAAATAAACCGACCGTACATAGCCCATTCAATTTAACGTCTTTGCTTAGCTCACAGAATGATAAAACTTGTCGTACTTATTGCTACATTTGTTGTTTCTTTTTTCTTGTATTTCTTTCTTCCTCGAGGAGGTTAATGCCTTTGAGCATATCAGGCTGGATCATGGACGTATTAGCAACTTGTTTGGTCGCAGTTTACCGGGCTTTTTCTTTTCTCCAATCGAGGAGGCATTCATTTTTATTGAGTTAGCAGTCATTTGCAATAAATGCACAGCTTGTTGTGGGTCTAAAAATTGTAGAACGGCCATTGATTAGAGTAGTATGAGACGGCTAGATGCGTCCAGCACTCACAGAATAATAGGTTACCGGCTCACGTTCCACAGTCAGATGTTAGACAGGTGAGCGTTTCGCAGGTCAGGTGTTGGGTCCAGTCACCAGTCCGATGTGGACGGAACGATGGGTCAATGGTGGGTAGAGAGATTTCACATGCAGACTTGCGCGTTGTTATCGAACGGATTGCGGTGAAGCGAGAGTAGGGTGGATGTCGAAGGAAGTCCAAGGCTGGTTGCAGGTAGTGCCGCGGTAAACGTAGGGGAAGTGGTGCTTTTCTCCAATATCTGCCTTGTATAGCAACGGATTCACACGAATGTAGGCTGGTTGCAGAGCCCTCAGCGTGGTCTTGTGGATGAGACGAGAAGCAGCCTTGTATGACTCCGAAGGGATCAAGTTTAGCAGCTGCGCGCACTCACGAAAGCACCAAAATAGTAAAAGGACCAGGAATAGTGAACAGTTAGTCTTATCCCATCGATTGAGACGTTTGTATAGCACTCGTTCAGCTTAATCCAATGAGGGTAAGAGCCTGACTGTGAGACGGAAATTGTCTCCGCAAATCTACAACGGCTGACAGAGCAAGCTTTGTACGATAAGCACGTCACGTTCGTGCACGCGAGTCAAACCACCGTGATTTTTTCTTTTGGCCGCAGGTTGGGGTGTTTTAACTGATAGCGTTTTAAATGCGTTGCTTGTTTGTGAAAGCTGTTTCCCCCTAATGTTGCTTGGTGCTGATGCCGGAGTTAGGAGTGTCCTTTGGCGTTTGCATGGAGGAAAATGCGTATGATGCCCGGCATTTCGTTATGGTGCACAAGTTCAGGCCCGGAGCTGCCATGCTTGCCACTGACATTGTGGGCTACATTGCTGAAAGGCACTTTGAAGCTTGTCCGCTTATGGTAGTGAGATGAGTCAGAGGATTTGTATACACAGACGCTGCAGTGCGGTTCTAGCTTCTGGTCCCTTCTTCGGCCTAGAGACGAAGCTTGCGTTGGCCGGTTCATGTATTGGAGTGGCCATAATTACCTCCGAGTATGTGACCTTAGTGTACATTAAATGCACAATTACATCAGTAAAAATATCGCACTTCGTCAGGAGCAAACATAAACAGTTGACAAGTGGAATGACTTGACATGTTGAACAAACCCAAAAAGGAGTGTGCCGTTATTTTATCTCCCTCAATTCTTGGACCCATTTTCCTATACACGTTACTTCGATCTTAAGGAGTTTACCGCTATTCTCTGTTGTTCTACGCGCAGCGTTACACCATGATGGATTGTTGTCTGTACTTTTCTAGTCATGTGCAAATTGTGAGCTTCAGTGTAACCTCCGAGGTCAGCAACAATGCTGTTTAATATCGGCCTCACAATGATCGTCTGCACCAGTTTACTGCAGTCAGGATCTGAGTGTCACCCTTCACATTAACAACATGCAGTAAAATATTTATATGTCCTTTTCGATATTATCTTAATTTCCGACTGAAGATGGCTCGACACATGTTTATCTTATAGTGTGCCTCTCCTTGCGAAACGTTTGTACACTCCCACCCCAAATGATAAGGGACACGTACTGTGCGGCTGCACTTGAACTCGGCTCTCACTTTGACCTCTGTGACCACTCTAATTCTCCCCACACAATATTGTGTGTGCGCTCGTTCGAACTATTGGATCTAACCTGTGTTGATTATACTCTTGCTTCACTTCCTTTTTTGGCATATTCTTTGCCGACTTCTACATGTATAACTACATCAAACCGGAGTTTTTCGGAAAATAGTTTGGTCACATTCGGAAGAAGCCGAGGGCCCCCAAACCACACTTCAACCATCCCTGCAAGTTGCAGCATAACAAATTTACTGTCCTTTTGCTTCGCTCATTAAGTGAACAGTTCTAGGGATGCACATCAGCGCTCCACCCTCATCGTCGCTTAAGGCACGCCGATCAACACACCCTGCCGCTTTGTGAGGGTGTGTGTGTTCAACTGCCAGTCGATTGACCACCAAACCCGACAGTCTGCACGTTGCGACCTCCATCTGCCTCTACCGCCTGACCTTGGCGCGGTTGAACAAATCTCAATTGGTGTGCGTATTCTGACGTGTTTGTGCCTCACGCCTGGCGTAAAGAACACTCATCAGGTTGAGCGCTCAGATACGCCCCGTTGCAAGCGATAAGAGGACGACTAGTATTCCATTGGTTCAACGTCGCCTATGTTGCCCAGACAATTGCAGTAAAGTCCTTAAGATCAGTGTAACCTGTTCTAGCTGCATTAGATTGCACTGTCCGCAATGTGTAGGCAAATCCGTCCAAGAAATGAGACAGACAAACGAAGTTGCTGACACAGTTTGCTTTTGCAAAGTCAAGTCATTCCAGTTGCCAACTGTTTATCTTTGCTCATGGAAAAGTGCGATAGGATGACTGAGATAATCGCGCATTTCATAAACCCTTAGATCGATCCCACGGAGGTAAACATGGCCACGACAATACCCCACTTAGCCAAAGTAAGACTCTAAGCCGAAGAATAGAGCTAGACTCTCCAACCGCACTGCAGCGTCTGTGACTCTAAATCCACTGGGTCACCTCACTCCCATAAGTGGACAAACCACAAACATGCCTGCTTCCACTTATCCAACCATAGAGGCTTCACCTGGAGATCCAGCCATGACACCGACAGCTCAGAGCCGAAGGTAATTCGGTGCAGATAACAAGCAGGTAACGTACGCATCGATTGCCTCGACAAACATACCAGGGCGACACACGTAGATCCATCTTCTGTACCGAACACGCTTGGCGCAAAGCAGCTTTCATCGCCAACTTCAGTGGTGCCTTCTAAACAAGCCAAATTGCGGCCAAAAAGTACAAAGCCAACACTCGCTAGACAAAACCACGCTGCGTTAACTCTCGTGTGCACCAACGTTTTCGAGTCCAAACCTGGCACAATAAGATGCAAGTTGCAAGACGATCGTAACCAGTGGAGTTCCATCTGCGATGCCAATGGTATTCTGGTTGAGTCTGCTATGCTGCAACGCGTAGCTCATCACCCGACCTCAATGCACTCGGGTGAAGCTCGAATTCTTCGAGTAGCCCTAGGCTCAGCAGATGAGACAGAGGTTGCCCTGCTCTCAGCAGTTCGTCTTCGCAACTCACCGAGCGGAGTGCGCATATTACTTGATCTACCTTGGAAAGATCCCCCAAAAGATGCAGTTTAGCCACTCGGCATTCCTAATGGGGATAGCAAGAAAACACATTTTGTTCATGGTGTTCCCGAGCTTTTACGTTCTTTTGATCACAAGGCGCAAACACATGACCGAGAACAGTGGTGCTACATCCTTGAAGCACTCCCTGTTGACAATGCTACTGCCAAATCCCTGCCAAGTTCCGTCATCACCTAACTACAAGGACTGTGGTAATGAAAGTAATATTACCCTCAGAGGGAATGACGCAAATTCTGTTGGCTAGACGGTTAAAGTTTCGAGCCAGGTTGCCAACAGAGATCCGGCTAAAGGCAGGAGGAGAACGGCCAAAGGCCGTAAGCAATTCGATGGAACTTGCAAACGCTGCGAGTTCTTTATCTGCGCAGCACTGCGGAGAGACCGACACAACAGCATCCACGGCACACCACAGGACAGAACACCGTACGAGTGAAACGTCTGTTCAGGAAAGCTCAATAATTCCATGCGACTTGACTACAATTCATTAACTAAACAACGATTAATAGCCGACCACCTAACGGCCAGCTTAAAAACTAACACAACGTTGAGATCCAACGCACTGCTAACAACAAAAACCCTATCTTGTATGTGCCCAAACTCCCAAGGCTTTTTAAGTAATTTGGCTGAACTTAGGGAATTCCATGCCTCACAACCGCGGGACCTCGTCATGATTACACAGACCTGGTTAAACCTTGAGACAACCGATTCGGAGATTAATTTACCCCTGTATGTCGCTGCTTCAGGACGATAAAACCGGAAGGGATTGTGGTGTGATTCCTTATTATAATAAAAAACCCCAATGTAAAGTTATTGATCACCCTGAGATCCGAGCTGCTGATTCACTTCGGTGCCGCCTATGGTTGCGAAATAAGCACACATGTCTACTAGCCGTGATTGGCCGTCCAAAAACTACGTCAAAATGGACGCCAAAAGGTACCACTTCTTTCAGTTTGCTTTGAACTAGTTCTACACACACATTCTTATCGACGGAGACTTTAACCTTCACGACATAGAAAAGCCAGCAACCGAAGTTACGCAGTTTAAAGCCTGCTTGCAAGAGCTAAATGCTATCCACCCTCTGTACAACAACGTAACCTCTCCCACCAGCTTTCGAACTACCAACCAGTAATGGATACTGGATCTTGTGCCCACTAACAAAGAACTCATGGTTGTCGGGATTGTTACCATCATACCACTGGGTCGTAGTCAACAGGTTAATCTACCTTCGACTATATTTGCTATGCAGAATATCCTAAAATGATGGATGATAACGTGCATGCTGTCACGCACTAGAATGTGGTATGTACGCTTGTTAAGGATACCTTGGACTTTCTTAACCGAATGTCCAATAGTTGTTGTCTGGAAAACCTTTACAAGGACTTTTAGCCAACTGATAGCGCACGCATTGGAACATAAGTCCTTCCAACCCAAAAACAACCATAAGCCATTTCTGAGGTGCAGAACACGTACATGTATGTTCCGGAGGGATTTGGCATGGCTAGCTCACAAGGACTGCTCGAATGTGGAAATCCTGACCGCATACGTGATGCATCGTAACTTCTATGTGAAACTTATCTGCGAAGACAAGGTCACTCATCAGCAGGAATTAATGTAGCGATTCTGCACGAACCGCAAACATCTGTATAGGCTAGTTAACGTCCTTCGAAAGGTGAAGCGGAGGATTCCAGCACTAGCCACACCTGATGGGTGCACGCGATCAGCAATGGAAGCAGCCGATCTCCTACGGCTTCATTACTCTCAAACTTTTCAGCAGATAACGAGCTCAAACATTCTCCTCGTTGCTATTGCTCCACCGTCGAGTTTAGACAATTCCACCTTCACATCGGAAGCTGTGTTGAAGAAGTTGTTATGCTTGCGTATCCACAATTCTCCTGGAGTCGAAACATGCGATCGAAAGCTCTGCAGGCGGTAGCTAAGGATCTAGCAGCATCACTGACTGTTATCTATCAGCGATGTCTAGAAGAGTAGCATATTCCACCAGTTTGGAAACGAGGGGTCATCACTCCTATTCATAATCGAGGTAGTCGCACTGACCCTACCAACTACCGTCCAATAACACTACTTCCAGTACTATCCAAAGAGATGGACTCAATCATCGTAGATGTGCCGATGCATTATCTGGAAAGCCACAACTTAATAGTCCCTGAGCAACATGACTTTCGTCAAAAGCGTTGATGTAATACTAATCTATTACTAGCACGTAACAGCTGGACTGAGGCTTTTGATTATGGAGCAGGAGTCTCTGTCATCTACCTGAACTTCTCAAAAGCGTTTGATAGCGTAGACCATCGAATTCTACTCAAGGAGCTTCGGAACTACGGCATTGACTACCCATCCTGAGTTGGATTAGAAATTTTCTACAAGAACAACGGCTAGTGGTGAGAGTCCGAGAATCATTTTCTGATGCAATTGATGTGGCGTGTGGAGTACCACAAGGCTCGGTGCTTGGATCTCATCTATTCTTGATGTTCATTAACAATTTGGCAAGATCAAGTGCTTTTGATTTCCTATTTTTCGCTGATGATATCAAGATATGGCGAAGGATTAGAGGAACGGACGACCACGAACGGCTCCAGTGCTATCCTAACACGGTGTCGAACTGGTCACTTCAAAATGTCCTACCGTTCAATGTAGACAATTGTCGCGTTGTGCAATTACGCCATAGACATAACTACACATATTTGCTTGGGACAAACGGATTGCAGACCAGCTCCCAGGAAGGTGACCTAGATGTGCTCGTACAAAGCGACCTCAACTGTTCAAAACAGGCCGAGGTATTTACGAACAGAGGCAACCAGAACGTCGGCATGCTGCGAAGGGCATTGGGAAATTTGACCCATCAATCTTCTCAATGATGCACAATTCCTACGTGCGCTAGCATGTTGAATACGCTATCCAAACTTGACAAACTTGGATGAAGCGCGACTCAGAGGCGTTAGAAGCACCACAATGAAGAGCAACAAGGAATGTAAAGGGCCCCGTACAATCACTCTTACTACTGAAGGCTGAAGTTGCTGGAAATTTACAGCGGACGCTATTGGAGGCTACGCAGCGATCTCATATTAGCGCTTCAGATATTTACTGACCCCAACCACGTATGCCGCCACTTGCTGAAACTTAGCCACATCACGCAGCTCAGGGATAACTGGTAAAAATTGTAGGAACAATATAGCCGTCTAGAGTGTCAACGTGATTACATTTCCCTTCGGGTTTGCCAACCCTGACTCAGTTGTATCCTCCCCAACCTTGGACGTCTTCAAAAACCAATTAGATATTGCTGTTAGCTTCCAGCACATTATTACTTAAACTCCTCTATTGTGGATTAGGAAAAGCATGCTTTTGTACAGGATTTATGTATCAAATGAACCCAAGTGAGGGACCGTATTTTAGTTTTCTCCCATCTTATATCAATGACCACTGCACCCCAGTGTATATCAGAACGTTTACGCTCGATTTTTAATTTTACACTGATGTTATTTATCAAACTATTCATCGCGACAGACGTTCGATAAATGACCCACGTATATCCATTACATCGTATTCACCACAACCATCCTACAGGACGTGTTAAGCAGTTGCTTTTATCTCGCGATAACTCATTGTTCATTGTTCAAACAAACGCTCCTGCTACGCCGTGTATCCTCAACTGGTATTCCACTGTACACTTCACTAGTTTTGAATCAGGCACCCGACATAACAACGGCACCGAAGACATCGATGTTTGCGTCTGCATCCGCAAACGTAAAATGCAAGCATCAGCACTGTCTGGATGCCTACACAGCTACCATTTGCAAAACCGATTTCGAATTAATATCTCTAAACATTTGGAATAAGTCATTTATGCATTTGTCTTTTGTTATTCGTACTCAAAATGGTCCAGCTACCTCTGATAGAAGACAAACATTTCAGCAAAACTCCTATCTATTCTCAAAATTCTTATGAGGTGGATACGAGGTAACAATTGTTTGCAGCAGTGCAATAAAGAAGGCCATGGTATGTATAGCTTTTTTCAGCCGACGGAATCAATATCACTCTTAAATTCTTCCTTAAGGCAATCATGTTTTTGCACAAGTCTTCCAACTAGAATCCAACAAACGCAAACACTCTCGGGAATTGAGTGCTGCTTTTGAATGACCAATCTTAAATAAGCTGGCACATATATATACCAATATATATTACACACAAGCTGTTTTACAGTTATTGTGCCATCGGAATCATGGCTGAATAGGAAGACAGTATGAATAATCAGAAGGAGCAACAACAACAAAAGCTTCTTTATCTAGTTTACCACTCACCGTTTTTGAAAATTTTCAGTTTGTTTTTTTAAGGGGAGGAAGAAGGGACACCGCAACACACCGATGCCCAAGTCCACCATTGACATCGATCTTGAGCCATGGTTTCCAAGGTCTTCAGCCAGCAAGTATCCGCATCTCTCGGACCCCAACCAGGTAGTCGACAACAACCGGCCGAGGCCAACTGTTTCGTCAGCTCTTTCATACGGCTTCTCCATGTAGTAGGCTGTCCACCAGACCGTCTCTTCCAGCCCTGTCCAGCAACCGCAAACAACGCACGACGACGGTTACGCTGGACAAGCAGGCGCAATACGTGTCCCAACCACCGCAGTTGATGCAGTGAGGTGAGCTCCTCGAGCGACTGGCTTCCACGTCTCAAGACACGCTGTCTAACTTCCACATGGCTTACGTGGTGCTGCCACCACACACGGGCAATGGACCGCAGACAGCGATGTTCGAAGATGGATAGCCTGCGCAAGTCATCTTTACGAATGGGCCAGGTCTCGCCTCCGTACAACAGTACAGCACGAACAGTTGCACAATAGACCCGCCCTTTGATGGAGAGACGAATGTCCTGGCGACGCTGCAAGTGCCTCAGCCTAGATGAAGCGAGGCGTGCTCTCGAGATGCGCCTCGAAATCTCGTCTCCAAAAGCCCCGCCAGCACGGGTGCAATTTCCCTAGTAGACAAAGCTCTCCACAACCTCTAGTGTGGAGCGTAAGTGCAGGCAGAGGCACCTGCCACTCTTGGAAGAGAGCCTTGCATTTGGATGGCGAAAAGTACATACCATACTTTGATGCTTCAATCGCCAAGCGCTTTTTAGTGCAAGTTGGACGACATGTAAATCGTCACCTAGCAAGACGGTATCATCAGCATAATCCAAGTCAACAAATCGACTATCTGGGAGAAGCTCAACGCCAGCGTTCAACGAATTGACTAGAGCCTTCTTCAGGACATCCTCAATGGCAAAGTTGAATAGGAACGGAGAGATAGGGCATCCTTGTCGAACTCCACTGGAGACCACAAAGGGAGGCGAAAGCTTGCCATAAGCCCTAACCCTGCCCGAGGTCAGACTATAGAGGGCGCGCAGTATGGAGACGAACTTCTCGGGGACACCATTCCTCAGTAGGCAGTGCCACAGTGCCGTTCGATCGACAGAATCCAAGGCTGCACGGATATCCAGGAACACAGCAATCGTTGGCATCTGATACACATGGCGGAGCTAGAGGTTCTAGCGGAGTGTGAAGATTTGACCGATGCAGCCTCGACCAGGACGAAACCCAGCTTGTTTTTCTCGTTGCAACGATTCGCGTGTTGGGGATAGCCTGCGAAGTATGATGGACACCGGCAGCTTGCAAACGACGGGGACTAAGCTTATTCCTCTGTAGTTGGAGCAGATTGTGCTCAAGCCTTTTTTGAAGATGGGGTCGACTATCGATTCACTCCAAGATGATGGAACTTTATCTTACGACTAAATTTTCGATAACAAAGCGGCGAACCAGCGAAGCGCCACCATCTTTAAATAGAGCTGGAGGAAGACCATCAGGGCGGGGAGCTTTATAGCGCTTCATGTGCCGGAGTTCCTGCTCGAGTTCCTGGTAAGAGGGAGGATCTGTGGGGGTAGACCACTCGGTCTCAGTGCTAGCGCCAGAGGTAGCAGATGGAGCTGGGAGCCAACAAAACTACGAGCTATAGTGTTCGACCCATCGCTCCAACCGTCGTTGAAGATTGGTGATTAAGGTGCCATCCTCTTTGCATATTGTTTCACTTATACCAGATCGAACATCTTCGGTAACTCGAATGAGATGGAAGAGTTTTCTGGGATTAACAGAGAGACTAGCACCACCAAGCTTCGCGGTCCACTTGCAGACTCCGGCGCAACTCTCGAACAAAGTGTTGGCCTTCTTCACTGTGTCTGGAATCCGATGGGAACAAGCGGCGTCTGTCCATCAGCGACAAGGAGTCGGCGGAAATCCAATGCTTCGGTGGGTGACGGGTAACTCCACAAGTGTCGATACTGGCGGAAACAATAGCATCTTTGATATGTGCCAACTGCGAATCGAGGTCACCGTCAATAGTTGAGCCAAGCAAGGTTGGCATTGAGGCTTGGTACCTGGTTAAAATCGCAGGGTTTTGTAGATTTGCGACGTCCGGTCGGTAGAGAGCGCGCTTAGGTAATCCTCCGAAACGCATGCAAACCTTAGCACGAACCAATGCGTGATCGGAGTCTAGATAAGTTGACCAGTACGATCGGCAGTCCGTTACGCTTCCGCGCCATTTGTAGCTCATTGCTATGTTGTCAAGCTGGGAGCATTCTTGCGTATGTGAGGGCGGGCGCCAGGTAACAGTGTGTCTCCTCGAATGCCGCAAACTATTGCTAGAAAGATACAAGCGATGATCAGAGCAAAGAGCAAGCAATCTGTCTCCATTGTCTGATCGACTGCCACCGAGACCAAAACTACTCCCAAGGTGGTGCTCGCTTGGTGGAAGGCGACCAACCTGCGCGTTAAAGTCCCCTGCAAGAATGACTATATCAGTCCATTTGGAGGAACGCAGAAGTTCATGTAGCTGCTGGTAAAAGCTATATTTAACTGCATCCAGCCTGCAGTCTGTAGGGGCGTAGGCGGAGACGACAGACAAGGCACGCTTAACGTCTCGACGCCTGCTTACGTTACATGAACCTCGTAGTCTGACTGCACATAGCCGACTGTTGACTGGGATCCAGTCAAGCAGAGCTGATTCAGCCCTGGCACTCAGTGCAACCGCAACACCAACTTGGCCAGTGGCGGCAGCTTCTGGGTCTCCGGAAAGCCGCAAGTGGTATTTGTCGTCAGGGTTTACCGGTGAAGCCATTCTAATGACGACGCTAGAGTCTTGTAATCTGGTCTCTGAAAGGCAACAGATGTGTATCGAAAGCGTTTCAAGGGTACGTGCCAGACATGCTTGTCGTCCGATCTGCATCAAAGTTCGAACATTAAACGCTGCGAGGATGAATGAAGAACCAGGTCGAAGAAGAGCTGGAGCTTCGGTGGGGTGCGAGGCGGTTGCCATCGCAGGAGATTGAAAGCCGGGAGTTTGGCTGTTACTTCCATTAGTTGCGAGACGTGGGTCGTTTGTGACGGTGACCGTAGAAGACATAAGAGAACACATAGGTGAAGGAGGAGAGGTGAGGTGATCTGTAAGTGGAGGTTGAGCGGTTGACTTAGCATAGAAGTTAGGCATAGCAGGAGCAGTAGTAAGCAGTGTGGTCCATGATTCGTCAGTGAGAGTGATACTACCCGGTTGCCCAGGCCGAAGTAGAGGGTTGTCTTAGGGGGCCTCACCCCGCACCTTTGATCAAAGATCTAACCTACAAGGCAGCAGGGCGATGTGTGAGCGTCGCAACCCGTTGGGAGCCGGTGACCAAATAGATGGTTCATACGCCTTTCCGTCCGTGAAGGACCAGGGGGTTCAACACACCCTTGAAGTACAATGCCTCTAAAGGAGGGGCAAGGGGCAGTGACCTTATTTAGTGGTGAGTCACATCCACCACGTCGCAGTGTTGTTAGACAGACATTTGTAGCTTTTTATAGGGAAAACGATCGCCGGGCGAAAACCCCCCACGTCCTGGAACACTGCTGCCGAACCATTTGCTAGAACAGGAAATACCCGAAACGACCCAGCTGGCACCACGAGGAGGCTGTTCGGCAAGCAGGTATTCTAACAGAGGAGCACAGATTAGAGTGATATTGTCTGATATGAATTTACTCACTTATTGCATCGTGGCATTTAGGGTAATTCGTTCCCACTGGAGAGCGTTATGGACCATATTGAAAGACATATGGAGTAGGATGATGACCTTAAGGTGGAATTTGAAAACACTATGGATGCAAGTGTCTGAGAAAACATACACTAAGGTGCAGTGAAATTCATGCCCTCTAGACGCCAGCCACTGTGCAGTGGCAGGAACCTCTATGGCAGCGGAGGATGGGTCACGATAAATCCCAGCTAGAGGCAAGTTAGGACTGTCTGTCACCGTCCATCGCAATGAGGCTGGACCTTACCGTGGTGCAATGGTTTGAGTGCTTCAGTGATCCACTGAGCTATACTGGGTGGTGCATTTTTGCACATTCAGAGCCACTCAGACCAGATTGGTCAATGGTTAGAGGCCAGACAAACTCAGCCTCCTGGTCCTCCAGGTTGGGGGTTGGAATGAGGGTGGCGTCTTATTCCTTAAAACGGACTACTTGTAGCCCAATGCCAAACCCGCTGCCGTGTGGACAGGTTTTTGAACCAAAGGCTTTGGTTGAGAACCCTAATCGTTCTCCTGTCTAGGCCTAGGCAATCTGACAGTATCCTGCCCACGCAATACAATGAATCACACTTCAAACAAATTTCTGATGCCCTGGTCACCTCAGAGGAAAATCAACAGTGCCCTATCTGCTGCATCGGGCAGGGAGGATAGGCGTTTAGATGCTACTGCTCAAGCCTTCCCATCTTCTTATTCCCCTTCTTGCGCTTTTCACCCTTATCGTCCCGTTCTAGCTTCACTTTTATCCCCCTAGTTTTCAACCCCCCAATTCTCGGCCCTCCCCCACCTTACTTCAATAGTCGCTTGTCTTTTAGTTTCAACTCACATGTGAACGCGGAGCTTCATTCCTGCACTGTCAACAGGCCCATGTCCAACCAAGCGGCCCATTCCAGTTCATCGGCTTCCATTTGGAGCCATCGATCCTCCTTCAGATTGGCACGCCTCAATGTTCGCACATTGCTTCAGATCGGTCAACAGGCAGCACTTGCCCGAACATTAGAGACCCTCTCGATCGATATCTGCTGCTTATCGGAGACCCGCCTGCAAGACTCGGGCTCTGTACTCACTCTGCGATCCCCTTCAGGTGACACTAGCAACACTTTCTCACTGCGCCTATTCGTTGATGATGCAGCTTCGAGCACCGGCGAAGCCGGGGTTGGTATTGCCCTGAGCCCCCGGGCTGAAGCCACTCTGGTTGATTGGATTCCAATCAGTAGCCGTATGTGTGCGGTTCGATTGGTTGGCTCGTTCAAAGCGTCGAAGTCGCTTGAGCCTAACAGGTGTCTATTTGTTATCGCTGCCTATGCACCGACAACCTGTAACGATGACTCGGTAAAAGGCGACTTCTATCGTCAACTGAACGAGCTCCTTAGTCACAGAAGAAGCACGGACATTGTACTGCTGGCTGGGTATCTGAACGCTCAAGTTGGAAAATTATCCACAGATGAGTTGCATCTGAGCGGCCAACATGGTATAGGCTCCCGTAATGATAACGATGAGCGGTTGCTTCATTTGTGTGAGGATGTTCGCTTATTTCTTGCGAGCACTACTTTCAGACACAGCACCCGCTTGAGGGTGACTTGGCGCCCACCAGTCTCGAACCAGCCTTGGATGCAGATAGATCACATTGTGATAAGTTACCGCTGGAGAGGCTGCATCCAGAACTGTCGCTCGATTTGGAGCACAGGTGTGGACACCGACCATGCACTTGTATGTGCTGACCTGCGGATGCGTTTTGGCGGACGTCCACGACGACGTTGTGAGCGCATTGACACTAGCCAACTGGCGAAGCTAGCTGTGCTGAATGCCTACCAAAGTACGCTGTCATGCGATTTGGATATACGCTCACTGGATGCAATAGAAGCTCACTGGTCGCATAATCACCGGACCTTACTAGCAGCAGGCAAATCCTCATGTGGTATGTCTAATCGCCAGCTTGGACATTGGGTCTCTTCACAGTCTCTGGAACTTTTCGATGCTCGCCGGCACATTCCGGCTGGAAGCGAACACAATGAAACTCGCAAAGAGCTCCGGGTAAAACTCCGTGCTAGCCTGAAGAGAGACCGCGAATCCTGGTGGTCTCGTCGTGCAACAGAGATGGAAATGGCCGCTGCCCTTGGTAACCATCGAAAGTTATTCCGTCTGATACGGGAAATGGGTAGCAGGAGACCTGGTGTTAGTGAAACAATTTGTGACGAGAGTGGACAGCCTATCCACAACTTATCGAAACGCTTAGAGCGTTGGGCTGAGCACTTTGAACGGCAATTTAATCGGTCGGAATGGTTAGATTTCTCGCCAACCACTGATCGCCCAACTCCCTGGGCTGTCCCTTTGGATCCACCCTCTCGTCCAGAAGTCGA
This sequence comes from Dicrocoelium dendriticum, assembly GCA_944474145.2. NCBI lineage: Eukaryota > Metazoa > Platyhelminthes > Trematoda > Plagiorchiida > Dicrocoeliidae > Dicrocoelium > Dicrocoelium dendriticum. The sequence continues at coordinate 133,740,923 of OX104063.1, forward strand.
ACGTGAGATCGAACTTTTGAAGTTAAATAAAGCCGCGGGACCTGATGATCTTCCTCCAGCCCTCCTCAAATTCGGGGGACCTGCTCTTGTGGATGATTTACACGAGTTACTAGTCAAACTGTGGGAGCAGGAAACTGTCCCAAACGACTGGAGCTGCTCCGTCATAGTCCCCATTTTCAAAGGAGGCTCACGATCGGGATGCGGCAGCCATAGGGGAATCAGTCTGATCTCCATCGCCTCCAAATTGCTTGCCTCTGTCATTCTTCACAGACTGACTGGCACTCGTGAAAGCCTGATTCGTGAAACAGCAAGCTGGATTTCGTCGAGGTCACATCTTCGCCTTGCGTCAGTTGTTGGAGCACCGTCACACATATTTCCGGCCCACCGTAGTCGTGTTCCTCGATATCAAAGCTGCATTCGATTCGGTGAATAGACATGCACTTTGGGACTGTCTACTCAGGAAAGGTGTACTTGTGCAATTTGTGAATATTATCCGAACGTTATACGCGCGTAGCTCGGACAGAGTGAGGGCTTACAGCAAGCTGTCGTCGCCCTTTAATATCTCCAGCGGTGTGAGACAAGGATGCCCGCCGTCACCTTTCCTCTTCAACTTCGCTGTTGACGAAGTCATGGAAATCGCGTTCACAGGACACGACTTAGAAGGTGTGGAGCTACTCCCAGTAGAACGATTTCTTGATTTAGAGTATGCTGATGATATTGCCCTAATCTGTGACAGCTCACAAACGTGCCAAGCAGCACTGGACAGATTAGCACTAGCTGTCCGTCACTTCGGGCTTTGCCTCGCACCGTCGAAGTGCAAAACGTTCCTCCAAGATTGGTCTGGTCCGCCTCCTACGCTGACCCTTGGTGGGGATCAGCTAGAAGTCGTTCAAAAATTCAACTACCTGGGAAGTTGTATCAGCGCCCTTGGGATTGAAGATGAGATCACGAAACGAATAGCAAAAGCTCGAAGGGCTTTTGCTAACCTTCGCCGCTTATGGCGCCGGCGCGACATCACTCTTGCCCTGAAGGGTAGAGTGTACAATGCAGCGGTACGTTCGACCCTACTGTACGGTTGTGAAACCTGGCCGCTTAAAGCAGCGGACTTGAAGAGGCTAGTTACGTTCGACCATCGGTGCCTTCGTAATTTAGCTCACGTCTGGTGGGAACACCGCGTGAGCAACGAGCGTGTTCGACGCCTTGTTTATGGCACAGGAAATGGAACTGAACCGCTCAGCACCGTTATTTCACGCATCAGGCTCCGATGGCTCGTCCACGTGTTACGCGTGCCTGCCCACCGACTCCCTCGACGTGCGTTGTTTGCGCGCCGGGGGTGTGGATGGAAGAAGAGGAAGGGTGGCCAAACGATGACTTGGTCGAGAGGAATGAAGGCCCTCACTTCTGAGTTGGCCTCGGTTGGAACGTCTCGGCTCCCTGGTTGGGATCCGAAAGACGATGAACACGTTTGGTTGGACACACTTGCTGATATGGCAAGGAGCCGACCTCAGTGGCGTTCGTGCTGTGCGTTTCTTTGTCCCACCCCATCTCTCTTAGCCTCTCCCTCCAACCACGATCTCATTGTTTAACCTTATATACTTTTGCATAGTAATTTTTTTTGGTGCACAGCAGCCGGCTGGTAGCTTACCGGAACGATGTCCATCGGTTACCGGTAGCTCAGCCAGCTTGCACCAGTTGAAATTTTTCTCCTTTTTTCTATGTATTGCGGTACAGTAGCTGTGGTGTTCCCCACCTCTAGCTAACGTGTATGATGATGACGATGATCTGTCGCCATCCCACGAGGATAAGTAGCATACACAGCTGGTTATGTGGCGCAAACTTCGAGCAATCATGGGTTCGGTTCCCAGTAAGGGAACCAACGGAATATGCATCACTGACGAAATCAAACAAGACGAAAGGCTGTTCTATAGCCTTATCGGATTAGATGTATAATACTCTGGCTTGTGAGCCGCCGGGACAAAGAAATAAATTTGTAAAAGTTCTATCCAATAGTAACTAACAAGATCGATATGCCAATATATTAAGCACTATCTGTGATAGAGTTAACATGCATTCGGAAATATGCAGTATAGGAAGACCGGGTTGGAATAAACCAAAAAAGCACATTTTTTGCAATTTCGCACTTCCTATATTTGCGTACTGCTAGTTTGTTTTCTTTTAGGAGAAATTGGGGATCATCGTGGCACCCCGGTAAACATGTCGGCCACTGAAGTCAGTCATGAGTCATGACTTCCAGGGTCTCCAACCAGGAACACTACGTCGCTCTGGAACAACCGCCATGGAGTAGAGAACAACGGACCAAGGCCATCATCTTTTCATGTTGCTTCTTCAGGTTGTAGGCCGTCCACTACTTCACCTCATCCAGCCATCACAATCATTGCAGGATGCGGAAGCCGCTGAACTTGTACGTGCAATAAGTGTCCAAGTCTCCGCAGTTGGTGCAGTGAAACCAGCTCTTCGTGCGAGTATCGGCCTCATCCCAAGACAAGCTTTGTAACTTGCACATTACTGACATGGTACAACCTCCTCACACTGGCAATGGACCGCAAGGAACGGTGCCCAAAGACGGACAGATTAACGATACAAACAAGTCAAGCTACTGCATGGCAGTATAGCGCGAACAGTCGCACAATAAGCCAGCCCCATTGATAAAGACACTGATTTGATGGTTAAGCCAAAAGTGTATACTCTAAGTGAAAGATAGACCAGCATTTTAAGTACTCATCGAAATCTCTTCTCCAACAACCCCACCAGTAGTGATACAGCTTCCTATTTAAACATTACTTCCCACAACCTCCACCGTTGCATATTCTACGGTGAGTGCAGACAAAACAATCTGCCAATCTTGAAAGAGAGCTTTGTGCCTATATAGGGAAAAATGCATGTCATACTTCGGCGCTTCATTTTCCAAATCGCTAAGTGCAAGTTGAACGGCATGTGGCTTGTCAGCCAGCTAGACCGTATCATAAGCATACTCCACATACTTTACTATACTACATGGGAGGAGGTCAACGCCAGCGTTCAGTGTATTCTCCGAAGAATTTCGGGCACCATCGTTGATGGCGACGTCGAAAATGAATGTGGAGATGGGGTATACACTTCGAAGCCAACTGAAGATAACAATGTTAGGTCGCATGCCCCAAATCTACCCTAGGTCAGATTATGCAAAGAATGCAGCACAGTATGGAACTGCTCGGCACGCCTTTCTTCAACCGGCAGCAGAACAGTGCAGTCCATTGAGAGAACCGAAGGCAACACGGATTTCCAGGAGCACAAAAATCGTTGGCTTTTAGTATACATGGCGAAATTTGAAAAATTGGTTGAGTCATTCGCGACTGGGGCGAAGGTCCGAGTGCTCTTCCCGCTGTAATAAATCAAGCGTTCGAGTAGCATGTCAAATGTGTTGTCCACCAGTAGCCTGCAAACTATAAAAGCACATTTTATTCATAACCTCTTTACATATGAGATCGACTTGCTATTCATTTTAACGCAATGGACCTTAATGTTTCGACTGGAGATTATGGAGCAAATTGTTGATATCGCAAACCAGCGAATACATGACATCTTTCTATATGGCATTTGTAGACCATCAGGGCCGGATGCTTTATTTACACATAAAAAGGCTGATTTTCCTTCAAATTTTCTTATGAAAGACTGCATCTGTAAGGCCAGATCACTCAACATCAGCATGTGCATCAGAGGAAGCAGATGGAGGGGGCAGACAGCAAAGCTGCGTGCTAAAATGTTCAGACCATCGCCCCAACCGTAGTTGAATATTTGTGAATAAGGAGCCATTCTGTTATCAAATCGTTTCGCTTACACCAAGTCGAATACCTTTGGGGTCTCGGATAAGATGGAAAAAATTTTTTATTACCGGAATGCATCTCGAGTTCCATCTCTCTGGCACGTTCACACGACAAGTTCTCACGATCCATTTGAAAACTCACGTGCAACGTTGGAAGCAAGGATCGGCGTTCTTCACTACATTGACATCGGTCGGGACAGAGTGGCGTCCATCCATCAGCGACAAGGAGACAATAGTTATCTGGCTCTTCGGCATGTGACCAGCATCTCAACAACTGGAAATACTGGCAGAAATGAAGGCATCCTCTATGAGTGGAAGGATTTTGGTGAGTATTTTTGTTGGTCGCAATCAGCCGACAATTAAGGTATGTCGACCAGCTATCATAGCTACGGTAACCGCGAAGTCTTGACGCCGGAAGGCCAACCGCTGTCATCAGCATGGCAGGTGCGTGCATAGCAGTGGAGGATAGGTCGGGCTATATCGCATTTAGCCAACAATTTGTGATGGTCGGATACCGTCCTCCATGGCGCAGTTGCATAAGCTGCGGGCTAGTTGGCAAGAGCCACTAGCAGTCATGGGTTCGATCCTCCGCAGAGGACCGAAGGAAGCGCACCAATGATGAGCCCTAATAGGGCGAAACGGCCGTCTGGTGCTTTTCCGGATAGCTGGTCGACATATCTGAATTGTCGGCTGATTGTGACGAACAAAAGAAGACATCATCGATGTGCGCCCATTGCGATTTAGGATATTAGTTGGAAACTGAACCAAACATAGTCAACGGTGACACCTGGTATTTGATTAACACTGCAGGGTTTTGTAAATTTTCTACATCCATTCAGTAGTGCGTACACATGGGCTGTCCTTCGTAAAGTACACATACGTTGACAAGAAACAATGCACAATCGGAGTGCAGACAATTTGACCAGTATGACTGGAAGTATGATACGCTTATGCATTATCTGTAACCTTGCTATGGAGTCAAGCTAGCATCAATTTTGTCTTTGAGAAGGCGAACACTGGGTAGAAGTCTATCATTGTGTATCAGAAAATGGTGCTCTCAAGAAGGAAGCTATAATCAGGATAAAGAATCTGCAGTCTGCCTCCATTTTCTGATCGACTGATACTGATGCCAAAACTACCCCCAAAATAGTGTTTGCTTAGAGACGGACGGCCCACTGTTGCTTTTAGGTACCCGGGAAGAATGTTAATTTCAATCTCTTTAGATGGTCGCAGAAGGTCCTATGGTTAATGGTACACGCCATCTTTGGCAGCAGCCAAGCTGCAGTCTGTATGAACGGACACGACAATTAATTCACGCCTAATGTCTTCACGCTTGCTTAAGTTATATTAACCTGGTAGTCTGGCTGCTCATAGCTGACTGTTGACTGAGGTCCACTCAAGTTAAGCAGACTCAGTCCTATCTCTCAACTCAATCGCAACACCAGCCTGACCAGAAGCAGCATCTACTGGATCCCCGGATCAACGCAAGCAGTATGTGATATCAGGGGTTGTTGAAGAAGTTCTTCTGATGACTGTGCTATAATCTTGCAATCTTTTTCCGAAAGGCAGAATACGTTTACGGAGAGTGTTCCAATGGTGCGGGCCAGACATGCTTGCCTTCGGATCTTTACCAGAATGTGAACATTGAGTGCTAAGAGCCCGAATGTAGCGTCAAATCAAAAATATCTGTACTTTCGGTGAAATGTTGGAAGGTTGCGAACGCTGAGCATCGAACAGCAAGAGTTTGACTGTTACTTCCGTCAAGCGCAACAAGTATGCCGTTATTGGCTGTGACCTGGGAGGACTTAACTTCATGTGCAGTTGATGGGTTGAAAGTGTGGACTACTTGTGAGTGAAGGCTGAGCAATGAAGTCAACAGAACTAAGAGACATAGAAATAGCGATGTTGGTAATATAGGCTATCTATCGTTCTTTAGTGGGTGTGATAATAGTTTGTTGTCCAAACCGAAGTAGGGGGTAATATTAGGGGCCCCTAGGCCGAGCTTATGATCAACCTGCAAGACAGTATAACGATATGTGAGTGTAGGAACCCGTTTGGAGCAGTTGACGGAATAACATGTTTATACGCTTTTTAGCCCCGCAAAGGACCAGAGACAAGCACGTTATTATGATACACCATTATATTACATCCGCCACATCACTGTATCGTTAACTGAACATAGGCGGCATTTTATAGTGAATGCCTGTCAAGCAAAAACCCACCAACCCGTGTAACAGTGTTGCCGAACAATATACCGAAGCTGGATAATCCCGAACCAACACTTGGCACCAATAATTTGTCAAGGCATGGAGAAGACAGAGGTTGCGATTTGTCAACATTTCGATTGTTCTCTTCACTCGCAAACACAATACGAGCAGAAACACACAAACGATTATACACATGGAAAAAGTAAGCAACATCAATCAAAATGTCACAGTCAAGTCCACGGCAACCGAATTAACTTGTTCTTCATAACCATCAGAGCATTTGGTCGGGTAGTTCAGCATCTCACGTTTTTCATCAGTTTACCAGCGGTTGCCGTGACATTTACATAGACAAAAGCCTTCAGTTAGCTCAGACGGTAGCTGAACATTTGCCAAAGTCTTTGGGACAAGTGCTTACACAATAAAATGGGACGGATCTGAGAGTTAATCGGAGCCCAGCATCGTCTATCACCCAGCACCTCATGGCAACCCATTATCAGGTGAACCCAGAGACAGCGTTCAAAGTGCTACTACGTAACAAAAACCCGATAATGCTAGCAATTAGTGGGGTTTGTTAATTAAGGCTTATCCACCTGCGCTATGTGCACAGAAACTCTTGAGGCAATCAGTTCGGTTGCTATGGTATTGACTGTGACATTTTGATTGGTGTTGCTTATTTTTTCCATGTATATAATCGTTTGTGGGTTTCTGCTCGTATTGTGTTTGCGACTGAAGCGAACAATCGAAATGTTGACATATCAAGATCTCTGTCTTCTCTCTATCTTGACGAAATGGCTGAAAGGGACCCACTGTTTTACCAATAAGTCGTTAGGGGCCAGCCAGCCAATAACTTGCTCCCGTATTTGAACAATGAACAATGATTTATCACGAGCTAAAACAAGTGCTTGACGCGTCCAACTGAATGGTTGGGTTGAATATAATGAAGCCAAAATCTATATAAGCTAGGTAATTAGTGTTGACCGGGATAAATGCGCTGAGAAACCACCTTAGTATAAAATAAAAATCGAGTGTAAGCATACAGAAATACACAAGGTGCAGTGATCGTTGATGTAAAACTTGAGAAGAATAAATTATGGTCGCTCAATTATACCCCGACTCTTCGGGTTCCTGTTGCACCTAATTCCAGTAGAAAGATATGATTAATCTAATCCACAATAGCTTAGTTTAGGTAACGAAGTGTTGGGAAATAAGACCAACAACCAATCGTCTGTTGAGAATGCCCAAATTAGCGGAGGAGACAACTGGCTTTGTGTGGGAATACCAGGGCCGGCAAACTTGAAGGAAAAAAATAATTCCGTCGACACTCTAGACAGTTATATTGCTCACTCAGTTTCAAATAGTCACTCTGAGCCACATGTTGTGGCTAAACTTCAGAAAATGGCGGCATATCTGATTGAGATCACTCAATATTTGGTACACAAGTATGACCAAATCAGCCTATCCGACAAAGTTATGTGCTCCGTGGACATCCAGTCGTTATTTACTAATGTCCCCTTGCTTGAGACAGTTGATTACGTTTGCGACCTGATAGAAGAGGAGAATTTTCGTCTACCAATACCGGCTGACCTCATAAGACAGTCCCTGTTACTTTGCACGGAGAATGTCGTTTTCCGATTCCAGCACACAACATATCGCCAAATTGACGGAGTAGCTATGGGTAGTCCGTTGGGTCCGGTACTGGCTGATTTTTTCATGTTGTTGCTTGAGAGGAAACTAAGTGGACAGATTTCTCAGCTGCCGTATTATAAACGATATGTAGATGATAACCTTGTATGTGGTTCCACGAAGATGCAAATCGAACAACTAGTAGACCAATTTAATAATGTTCACGCCAACCTGAACGTGAATTATGAATTCGAATCGAATGGCTGTCTCCCGTATCTAGACATTCTCATGAGTCCAAGTGATAATGGACTGATTAAGCGATCGATATACCGGAAACCAACGTGGTCCGGCCAATACCTACACTTCACTAGCTTCTCACCGATGATACACAAGCACGCGCTAGTAAAAACATTATTCACTCGGGCCAGACGTATCTGCTCCAACGACCGCCTGTCCGAGGAGTTTGATCTGATCACTAAAACACTTATGGAGAGTGGTACCCAAAGCGATTCATAGACAAACATAGCCAAGTTAGACCGCCCAAGGAGATGGGATTGACAGCCCCTAAGAAGAAGGTGTACATGGAGCTACCATTCAAGGGTGACACCGCAGCGAGAAGGATAACCACACGCATTGTCTCGGCCATTCAGCGTACGTACTGTGATGCGGAGGCGGTAATAATCAACAGAACCCGAAAGATGCCGTTACCTTCAGTAAAGGAAGATGAAACCGTCGGCGCCAAATCACATTGTGTCTACCAATTCGTGTGTGACTGCGGTATCAGTTACATCGGCAGGACCGAGCGGGTTTTAGATTCCAGAGTGAAGGAACACTTACCAAACTGGGTTCATCGCGAAGTTACTCAATCCACCTCCGATGATACATGCTCACGTAAGCCGCCAGCGTCCTTCATAGGCAGGCACATCTTGGCGACTCGTCACCGGGTTAATCCCTTATCAGCGTTCCGGATCTTGTTACGTCATACCAATGCACGCCTTTTACGATTTGCCCAGGCCGTCGCGATAAGCCGAATTAGACCAGCTTTGTGTGTCCAAAAGCAATTAGTTGCCAACCTGCAGTTGCCGTGGTCCTAATCCTATCAACAATGACCACAACCATAAATTTGCTTGGCCTAACTGTGCCCTGCAAGACATATAAAAGGATTTCCCTGTTATGGTACTGATGAGATAGTACGAAATGCTAGCATCTGCCAATATTCGTCTTCTCATTTCGTTGCTCAAACTACTGAAGGGAACTAACCGTTTTAAATATGAGATGGCCGCGCGACATTTGGCAGCGTCCGCTGGAAACTCCAACTTCAGTCTTCGATGGCAAGGGTGACTGCGAGGGCCCTTGACGTTCTTTGTTGCTGTGGGTTTTGATGTTTCTACTACCTCTAGGTCACGCTTCAACCAAGGTTGCCAAGCTTAAATAGCATATTCAGCGTGAGTGTGCACATAAGAGTTATGCATCATAGGGGAGATTGATGGGTTAAATATCCCACATGTCGTTTGTAGCAGGTCTACTTGCTGCCTGCCTCTTTTCGCAGCGACCTCACCCTGTTTGGGACAGTTGCGGTCACTCTGTACGAGCACACCAATGTCACGTTCCTGGGACCGGGTCTGCAATCCTCATGCCCGAAGCAAATAAGGGAAGTCAAGTTAATGGCGTAATTGAACAATGCGACTTTATCTACATTGAATAGTGTAGCAATCTTAACTGGCTAGTTCCAAACCGTGATAAGATCGCGCCGGGGCCATTAATGCTCATCTGATCCTCTGGTCGCTCACCAAATCTTGATATCATCCACGAATAATAGGAAATCGGAAGCATTTGGTCTCGTTATATCGTTTAAGAATATCAAGAATAAGCGACGTCCTAGCATCGAGCCTTATGTGCACCAAAGTCACATCAATTGCATCGAAGAGGGAATCATGGACTCTCATCTCCAACTGAGGTTGGTGCAGATAATTGCTTGTCCACCTCAGGATTGGGTTTCCAATGCTTAGTTCTGAAGCTTGTGAAGGAGAATTCCATTATCTAAACGCTTAAAAGCTTTTGAGAATTAAAGGTTGATGACATCAGTTCCTGCTCCATCATCAACTAATTCTGCCCAACTATTGGGCGCAATCCAGAGGTTAGTTGAACAAGAATACTTCTGACGGAATGCATGTTGTTCTGGGATTATTAAGTTGTGGTTTTCCATATACTGCAGCAGCGCAGCTGTGCCGATTGATTCCATAACTTTGGAAAACGTAGGAAGCGTTATTGGACGGTATTTAGTTGGGTCAGTGCGGCTAACTTTCTTTCAAATAGCATTCATGACCCCTCGCTTCCATATGGGTCGAATTTGTTTCTCCTGTAGACGTCGTTGATAGACAATCTCAGTGGCTCAGCAGGATAACCGGCTATGCCTGCAGAGCCTTCGGCTGAATGTTATCGACTCCGCGAGAATTGTATATACACAGGGATAGCAACTTCTTCAACACAACTTCCGTAGTGAATGTGATGCTGGATAACCCTGACGGTGGAGTAATAGAAACGAGGAGAGCATTTGCGCTTCTAACCTGCTGGAAAGTGTGGGTGTAATGAAGCTGTAGGAGATTGATTGCTTCCATTTCTCACCGCGTGCACCCATCAGCCGGGACTAGAGCTGGGATTCCGCACTCCAATTTACGAAGGCCATGTACATGCCCGTATAGGGGTTTGTGCTTTATTCTCCAAATACAGCATGCTTGTGTTTGCCTGTGAAGGATTTTGAACCGTCTCCGTTGATGAAACGTGGCTCCCATCTACATTCCTCCCGGTCTCATTCCTTCCGGTTTACACAGGAAATGGGGTGCGTGGGTGGAGCTGTGAGTGGTGATACGCAAGTCATCCATGATCCTTGTGGCTGTCCTATGGAGGCCGCAGTGGCATCCAAAACCGGAACCGGATGCCGCCAGCAATAGTAGTTTGCGGTTCAAGTAGAATCGCTTTACCAACTACTGTTGATGCGTCACCTTCGCGTCTGAATTTCACATAATAGTTACGATGTATCAGGGATGCATTCTAAGTTCCGGAATTCTGGCAATCCCCGTTTCCTCGCCATGCCAAATTTCTAAGGGACATACATTTACGTACTCTGCTCCTCAAAATGTATTCTTTTTAATTTGACGATGGAAGGAGTTCTGTTCCGATGCGTGCGTTACCATAGTGCTAAGCTTCTTTGTGAACGCCTTCTAGGTAATGTCTGGGAAGCGTTCGCTTTACAAGGGCCGGGTGCAGTGAGAACAACGGTGGTGGTGCACAGTCTTTATTGCCAACGCTCAGTGTTCACCTGCTAGCACACACACACACGTACTTAAAGAGGACAGTGCCCGACCATCACCAGCACACATTGCCTTCCGCTCGGCGTCATAATCATGCCCTAATCTCCGTCATCCGATAGGTCAGCATTCGCCGATTTGCCCTCTTATCTTCGCTTCCGCGTGTCCTATTCTGACCAGGCTGGATTCGTTCTAATGCTCTTGATTTGCTTAATCGGAGTTGCGTCGCTCTTCTCGTGGCTTTTCTGGAGGCGCAACCAAACGCGTATCTCTCCGGAAATCCAGGCGCTTCAGCAATATGTTCAACGCTCTTCTTGGCCTAGACCTAACATCGTTGGTCGTTCGTTGCCCCTTTTCGTCTTGCTCCTTAGGCCTCGAGCTGCTTTGTTGACTTCCGTCTTCGGTGTCCTCGTTACTTTTCATCTTCCTTAGTATTTGCGGTTTGTCCGTTCTGCCAGTGCTTCTCGCCTTCCGTACCACTATATAGGGTGTATTCTTAACAAGCGTGCGTAGCACGTAGTGCGTGGTACCATCTACCTCATCATCCTCATTTTCAGGATTTACGTATAGCATACATGGTTAAACAGTAGAGTAACTTTTTCACTGCACCCTATTGGTTTGCTTGTAATTATGCCGTCTACCATGAATTCTTGGTGAATGATCACTAGATCAAGTGTCGACGGCCTGTTAGCAGTTCGAAATTTCGTGGGAAATGTCATGTGGTTGTATGGCGGGGAGTTGGAAATTACCTCTCGCAAACAAGCTTTAAAATGTCCACCATCGGTTGATGGTGTTTCCAAGTCGTGCCCCATTAAAATTCTCCAGAATTAAGAATGTGACTGTATGACTTATTCAAAGCAACCTGATTTACGTGGTTCAGTTTGAAGTCAATTTCCGAAGTAGAGTTTGGCGGGCGGTAAATTGCGGTATCGCGTGACGCCGTAATGCAGTGTTGCCACAGTTGAGCACCAGGATGCATTTCAGTATCCATAAAATCTACCGACCTATGTTGTAGGAACTTGGGAATGAGGACCACACGTTCTGCTCAAAACATATGTGGCGCATTCACACTGAATAGCGCCATGACTGTGACTGGCGTTCTCGAGTGATCTTAAGTTCATGGCTGATAATGCTTGTCTTAAGTGACACTTTCCTGTTACATATGCAGTGTGTAAGGGGTAAAAAACAAAAAGTAATGTATCAACTGTACGCCATAATGGCGCTTCTCTGCTGCACAAGCACCATAAGTCGCGCGCGCGCTGAGTAGACTTCTAGGATGCCCAACCCTACGCGGATTCGAACCGGCGACCTTGTGATTGCAGGGCAAGCGAGAAGACCACTCGGCCACCGGAGGACTGTGTAGGGGGTATTTTTGTCAAATAAGTCCTGCGGACCCCATTGCCGAAAACGCTTCGCCATGGCTTTATAAAACTTACGACTCCAAGAGAATGACTAATAATTCCGAACGTTGGAAGATGGGAAAATCGCAATGGCTTCTTCAGTTTATACTACTTCGACCACGATATTTGAGCTGGCATTTGGTTCAATGTCCACTCCATAGCTTGTCAATAGTATCTTCCTCGGTCTGTTAGACAGGTAAGCGGAACACCTCACAAGCACACACCAGTTTCTCTTTCCATTACCAAGTGGCGTTTCCCAGCAGAAGACCGAGCAACAAAACACCGCGATCTCAACTGCTTTTTAGAGTCACAAACATGATTTAGGTAGCAAAATTATGTTGCGCTCACTGGCATTACTTTCGTGTGCGGTCCGCTGTCTAGTGATTGGATTTCAGCGGCGGTATACTGATGCACTGAATAGCAGAGGAACATTTACTATGCACTCCGTCTTTATTGTCTGACACAACAAATGGCAAAACCCATAATAGCCCCATTGACTACAGACCAGGTAGACAAACCCATATGTTTCATTGTTTCTCATATGCTGACACTACGTTGTCAGGAGACTCTGTTGTTGATTTTTCGACACATTGGAACTATTTCGGGTAAATTTCAACATAAATCAGTTTGATTTCACAGTCCGCACTTTCTAGACCTTAATTGTGTGGTATCTTGTGCAGATTTCGGAGTGCCGTTTTGCATACTAACCATTTTACCTTACCTTTGCGACATTTTTCAATAATGCCGAGAACATCCCCTTGCGGTTCCTGTTCGAAAATGGTTGACAACAAAACAAACGACCTTACATGCTCTGATTGGTATAAAAGGTCTCATGTTTCGTGGGTGGGATCATTTGCCCATTTCTGTGGTCTTCTGCTTTCCATTCAACATGATTCCATTCAAAATGTTTGCGACAACTGTCAAATCTAAGGCAGCCAGAACAGCGTATGACGTCTACGATGCAGATCTCACACAAAAACATTTGGCTGTGGGCGGTTCTGGACATATCTTTACTCAAATGGGCCTAGATTCCATCGAAAATTCAACCCAGCCCTCCTTCCATTATCCTCCGTCTGGCAACTCATTAGCTCAACAGCCTAATATTTCCAGAGACACGACCCCGACTGAGGCTAATGGTTCATTGATTTTGCGCTCTGATAGCTTTAGAGCCTCGGCCAAATGTTCAATGCTTGAGAAATCATTGAAAACTCAACGAGGGAACTGGCCGCAAAACGAAGAGGGCCTTTCCGCTGCTCATCGATAACCGACCAGGTCGAGCAACGCTGGAAGCTACTGTCCTCCTGAAGGAATTGCTTCGAACGATTTAATCAAGTTTGATGCTTTTACGCGCTTGAGTCCACGTCAGGCTTGCTATTATCACCATGTTGTCTTTACAGCATAGGGTTGATAAGCTTCTCCATACGGATGAGGAGAGACAATACGAGAAAAGTCAAGTCAGTATAAGCTTTATGTACCCAACTGGTTGCATTCTCAGCAATTTACATTTTACATTCTGCTAAAGGGTTTGTATTAAAATGTTAACTTTACAAATGGGCAGAAAAATGCGAGTGTGCGCTGTCAAAGATCGATCGAGCAAGGACACCAAAAAGCTTAATTAAAACTTCGAAATTTTTATCCATTCAAAACAGAAATGGTTTAATTAGAACCTTACTTCAGAATGCGTTTCAGTTGACGTAGAAGTTTTTCTCCAAAGCCAGTAGATCGGGGATAGTGCGTGATATCTCATCGTTTGTGTTCAATAGGTGGATAGAGTAGAGGGTCTTAGTGACCTTGGAATTGTATTACACGAAATCTCTGTTAGCATAATCTTGCAAGACTGACATATATGCAGTAGTAATGTAAAAACTTATGTTCAGCGAAAATTGTAACTGCTGATTTAAAGGCCCTGCCCCAGCAAAGTCGCTGCTGACCAGGACTGACCTATGCTGGTAAATTCTGCCCACAAGGCCAAGCAGAGGTGAACACCATCCTGGCTGGGAGGAGGCGCATTCGTCTGGATATAGATCAAACTGATCGAGAGCTCCTCAAGTTCACCATCATGGAGGCGAAGCGGAGAAACAAGCAAAGAGAAAATACCCACGCATTGTGAATATTCGGATGGTCACAACATGATTGTGAATTAAGATAAATCGGTTGCTCACCCTTTGGGCACGCCCCGCGTTTGCGTGTAGCCATTCCCAACGTCTTCGGTCTTACAAACACGCGATTTGTTGTGACTCTTCGTTGCTTTCGTGCGACCAGACATAATTGGACTTGCAGAGATATGAGTGAACGATGAATTAATCACCCATGAAGTTTAGCTTATTGGCTGCTCCTGTTTCCGACCATAGGCTATGGAATCCGCACGATGGTGTCTTGCTCTATATTTGGCCTTCTCTGTATGGGATGGTTGCGAGCGTCGACCGAAGCAAAGATAGCCTATTTGAGCAGTTGTGGTGCTTGATCCACCTTAGTTGCTGAGAGCTGCATGTGGGTGCATTTTTCACCGTGCCACAGTTCGTCTTTTGGATTAAACGTCTAGTCTCCAGGACCACATGCATCGCCCCTACTTTCTACTAATTAACGATCCACATTGTCCTCTAGTACTCTGGTATGAAGTACAATTAATTCCCAAAAGCTATCTGGCGGAGGCGAAGTTCACTGAATGCTGCTTTCAATTGCGGCAGCACAGCACATTTGCCAACCGACGCGCGTAACAATGCGAACAGCTCCATCATGCTTAGTCTTAAAGTTAACGAGCTGTGAAGGCACCTTGTAACATCCGGACCCTGGAGACCCTGACAACCAAAGACCACTCAGATCTTGTTGACAACTTGGAGTGGCCGCTGCAACAATCTCACGTACAGCAGCCGGCTTAGCACAAGCTGGAGACAGATTTTGAAGGCCCAACTGAAGCCAAGAGCTAAGTAGACTGATGTCTGCTACAATCTCCATCTGCTGAAGCTTGCTGGTCAGTTATAAAGAAGAGCTTACATTGGTTGTGTAAGCAGTTGTGCTTCTAGTGTCGGAAGTTGTACCCATAAAGCCACCTTGGTTCGAAGAGGAATATGGTGAGCTGGCTCAGAGGCGGTGGCTCAGACTATAAGACTATTTTCTTCTCAATGGCTTGGTCGAACTCGACAGCCTGGATTGCGTTGTGGAAAAAGTGTATCAACGACTCACCTACCTTGACGGTGTCAAGCCTGCTGCGTCTGAAGGGCTGCACCTATTGATTCACAAATCCTTACTGACCATCACCTCGGCTACTGTAACTGACCTGTTAAAAAGGTTTATGTACGAAGGTACTTTGCCGGTTGACTAGAAATGCTTGGTGGTAATACCTATTCCGAAAGGCTGGGACCCCAGCAAAGCAGGCAATAATAATGGCATTTCTTTTGACACCTATTTTGGCCAATGTTGCAGAAAATTTTGAATAGGTGTTTGCTAAATCTCTTCCGGTCAAAAGATCTGCTGCGTGCACAGTTCGTTTTCCGGACAAGTCCATCATGCATTACCAACCTGTTCGTGACGACATATGAGTAGTTACAGTCGGTGAAGGAAGAAATGTCTGTCGACCTGCTTTACATCGATTTCAGCAAGGCGTTCAACAAGGTGAACCATGAAGTCCACCTCCACCATCTGAGAGTTTGTAGTGTTGGTGGTTCACTGTACCATTGGAGTTTCTCCTTGAACTTTCGACAACTGCAGCCTACATTTGCAAGACCTCAACCACCATTCCAGTGGGTCTATAGAAGTCCGCCTCCTCGTCAACCAATCCAGGTCGGAATTCATGAGCCTGTACAAGGATGGTGTGGCCAGACATACACCCGATCGCCAAATGCAGCATCTCACACCTTCCGTGAAGGATCTAGGCGCACTCTCAGGTTGCGAGTTGAAGTGCTTGGGAAACACAAACAGGTCACACCGAAACGGACTGTGCATGCTCTAGGCATTCAAGCACAGCTCCTGCATATACTCTGAAGAGATTATCAATCGCATCCTCTCCCTCCCAGCATAAGACCGATGACATAATACTGCGAGGCAGTCTATTACCCGACCACCCAAAGCAAGGCTATGAGATCAAACGGGTTCAACCCATCACTACTAGGCTCATGTCTAGTTTGCAGGGCTTACTGCAAAAAAACAGGTGCGAGAGACTGAGAGACTGTACACACTGTCCTATCGTCGGTTGCAAGTCGACCTCAATATGACCTACCACATTCTACGCTTAGGTTACTTGGCCACCCTGGGGCTAAACTGGCAAGTACCTGCAGCCCACATGGGCACCAGTACAAGTTTGTGTTGCCAGAGCTGAAAGGAGTTCCGCATACACCGTGTTTTCCACAGCAAGTGAAAACCGTCTAGAAACGGTTACTAGGCCAGATGGCGGAAGCAAACTTCGTGCAACTGTTCCAAATAATGTTGAATGTGCATTTCTCCGGTGTCAGATTTCAAGAAGGATTCACCACTGACGTCACACATCTGTGAGTTCTAGCTTACTGTGAGTCACGGTTTATTTCACGATTCTACATCTCAACTTGAAGAACGATCAAGGGGTAGCGAACTGAAGATTTCCTCGTTTGTCTGGGTACGATGTGTAAAACATTATAAAAATACAATTTTACCTTCTACAAAGGCAAAGTATACAGCATTCTTGTTGGAACTTTGACTAGGTGTGTTTGAGTAAACCAGACGGATGGCACTTGGTGCGCTTCCTTCTCTCCACTCTGAAGGGTGCTCTCGAGGTCCGCGTTGACAACCCCCTTTCTCTCCCTAGCTAACATCAATTTGCCGTGCATTCTAGTTAGTCGGAAGGTAACTCGCGACAATGAAAGTTTCATTCGCTGATTTGGTTGATTTTTCGGCCTCTTCCTAAGGTGGGAAGAAATTGGGTATATAGCGCTCGATCGATTGCGGTATAACGCTCTTGATAGGTTATAGATATTTTTATAAGGTTTTTGCTCACATTTTGATTGAATTGTAGAGACCATAACTTTTACTTGTTCTCTTAATACAGTAGTATATATTCAATACTCTAATGTCCTTAAGACATCGGAATAGCAAAAGTCAGGTCAAAAACGGATCATCAGTTCCAATTTGCTGGTAGCCACAACTCGAGAGAAAGCGGTTTCAGGTTGGTGCTGCACGTCTTCGCTGAAATGTTCAGCAGTCAGTAATATCGATCAGTTCAGTAGTTATCATTGATCTATGTTCGTTTAAACACAAGACACCGAGATGTCCAGTGGTCAGCCGTGTTTACAACCTGTGGTAAGTTTGAGTTAAATCCTTGGAGTTTCCGCAGCCTGCGAATGAGCCTTGGTATGAACGGGTGCATAACAACAAAACATTATCGTCCACCAGAAGATATGTAGGTCACTTAACACATGCTCATTAACGATGTGAACAGGTGGATTATAACGATCCGGAGTCTCCCTTAGACGACTTGGACTTCCGGCTAAACGCTGAGTACAATCATCATCGGGAGTGGAATAAGGATTTACGTCAGACGGTATTTCAGCGAGAATCACTACGGATATTGAACGATGATGAGCTTAGAACACTGAAGCTTGCCGGGGCAAAAGAACTTCCTCCCTATACATGCAAGGAAGAACAAGGGTAAGTGGAGTTCCAACCAAGGTGTAACAATTTTAATGATTATTAACCTAAAAGCTGGATACATTTGTGGTGAATCAACTCATAATTGAAGTAAGCAAGTAGCACCAGATCAGACGTAGCTGGGAAAAATCCACCGGTATCCAGCAGTCATCTATAGAGCTTCATCTTATAACCAATATTTTTTCTGAACTGCCGCTTTGGCTGTCATCTTCAAGGAGGATATGCATCCATTCAAAGCACTGATGGAAAATGAAGGTCAAATTCCAACACACCGTCGCTAAGCTCACAAACAGGTTTACAAGTTCAGCCAACGACTACAGCTTCAAATGTTTCAAGTTCAACTGATCTTCGTCCATTCCGTAACACTGCAAGGAAGAAGTGAGCTACAAGAGAGGTAAAAGTCACTTGCACCATCACAAGCTTAATGCTGAAAACATTTATGTTCCGCCCTCCGCGTATGAGCTTAGGGTAGCGAATCTAAAGTTTATGATAATAGGTCCAAGCAGTGGTACTCACTACCAACGTCCCGATATGACAGCTTTTCTCAAATTCAGCGGTATTCTATTCCTCGTGGATTGGAGCATATGTGATGGAGGGAGAAATGGGGACATCATACAGTTTTGAGGGTGGAAATACAATTTATCGAATGCCTATATGTGTGTTGAGATCTCGAGAGATGGAAAGAGGTTAGTTCAGTGCTGTACGGTCCAAGGCGTTCTTTCGGCGATCAATCCACGAGTTCTGATCATCCACTGTTATATTCCATTTGCCTGGGCATTGATAGAAATGCCGTAGGTGGGTGCAAGTAAACCATCTGACAACATTCGAAATCCGTTGCACGTGGCGTAATATTAATATATTTGTAAAGTGGACAGGCGATTTAATTTTCGGTTACAAACAGACAAAACATTTTATTGAAAGACTTGAAGAGGTTGTAAATGGATTGAACTGACTTTACCTAAAATTGACTTCCTACCTGTTGCGAAGAAGCCCGTTGTGCTGTAATTGTTATCTGCTGCTCTCTTGGATACACGGTGACGCCGTCCCAAAGAATATTGCGATGATTTAGGCGCTGATGCGCGCTAAAGCCGGTGTCATGCGTTGAACAACAAACAACAACGACAACAGCAGTATATCAGCCATTTGCATTGATGCTTCGCTGCCATACAATCAATATTACCTAGGAAATAAAGAATAATAAGAGGGAGAGAAGGGGACTTACCTGAAAACCTTAATGCCGTATGCAAACATTCAAGGTCAAGGCGCCTACACCTTGTGTAGACAACATGCCGTCACAAACAACTGGCTATCATGCAAAGATAAGGCGGCATCGGCGAGATGGCTTCCTTACCGATTTCACTGCCACACGTCATAATCAGCCGTTACCCCGCAAATAACTCAGCATCAAATACACTTGAACCAGGCAATCCGATAAGGAGACGGCAGTAGACGCACCAATGCTGTCGGTTGCGAGCCATGTCTTGTAAAGTCTCGAGCCAAGCACAAGGCTAGTCACATGGACTTCAGCGCGGAAGACGAAACGGACCAACGGCGCCCACTTTGATCGTCAGTGACTTCATTTCCCGCTGCCAATTCAACTTCTGTCCACCTCGAGCCTTGCGCCAACCTACATCAGGCAGACTAAACAAGGCCCTCCTCGGTAAGCATTGACCAGGCACATGTACTACGTGCCCGCAACTTATTCAGTGCTATCTGTTGTTCTATGGAGTTAGCATGATTCTCACTACTTAGTACTTGCCTGCACGCATCATCTTTGCAGACACGCTGGTGTCATCCGACACCAGCATGCTTCGCAGACAACGATGATCAAAGACTTGAAGACGCCTCTGATCTTCAGACCGAAGGGGCCAAGTCTCACTACGCTAGAGCAGAACGGCCCTCACTGTGGCCATGTATACACGGCCTTTCAGACGGAGGGAAACTACCTTCTGTCACCAAAGATGCCGCAGGTTCATGAAGGCAGCTCTGGCCTTTGCAATGCGTGTGCTGACGTCAGTTTCTATGCGCCCATCATTGCTGATGCAGCAGCTAAGATAAGTGAATTCCGCCGAACGTTTATGAAGAAGCTTTGATTTCTTACAATGTAGAAACGAGGCTGGAATTAAAGCATCATCGGTTACCCAACGTTATAGGCATTCCATACCAAACATGCTGGCTTTTTGCGGCAGATGACAGATTCCAAGTGTGTGTAAGGGAACAAAACACATGTATGGAGTAAACACAACGCATATTTCCAACCACATCTGCTCCAACCGACATGCGCCCAATGCCCCAAGTGCGCTTTTTACTTTTATTGCTCACCCGAATACATTTTAGCAGCAGCTCTACTGTCAACAGTACACCAAGTAGGTCTTTCGGGCGCGTCTTCACGTGTCCCTCTACGAAAATGATTAAGCGGACACTATGATACTGTTTAGAGACTGTGCTGCACTCTGTCATACCAAGTCAAGCAAAATTTCGTGCGGATGTCAGATATCAGTTGCGGCTTTCCCAAGGAATCATTTGACTTGGCTGTTTATTATAAAAATTATTGGGAATCAGTGGTACGAGATTAAAAATAACCGAAGCATACCAGCAATTTTGCCTGTGTTACTCGGGACGGCAAGTTCCACAACCTGCCCTGCGACATAAGTGTCAATACCGCAACCTCAGATCTAAAGAGGATTATTTGACGATTCAGCCATTCACATGATGTCAGTGCTCCCAAACTGCGACACTTTCCTGTATTTTACCCCAATTAATTTTGATTCCGCCGCCCCATACTATCAGCAGCCTTGTATTAAACGATCAGACAGTTTGGGACTAAAACGATTGCTAACTTTTCAGTAGAATGGCCAGTAGAATGGTCAGCTGGCTGACCATCACACTGAAGACAAAACGCCCAATCTTATGATGTTCTGCGGATGTTCAAATGACCAAAGGTGAATATAACAAATAATACAGGAACTATGTCTGTTGTACTACGACCGCGATATTGTGGGAGATGCGTATGGACTCCAACTGCGCGACGACGAATGTGGGATTATTATAAAGTCCGGATATGTGTTGAAACACCTAGCCACGATAAGGCTATGAATTCTATTTTGTATCTCAGCAATTCATATAAGCCCTGTTTGATGGATAAGGCATTCGCAAACATCGTTGGCCTCTCTATAATCATTGGTGCACTCACAAAGTGGACTTCGGCTTGAGAAACCTTATACCGTCAGCCCTACTGCTCCTTTATTTAGTACTCACTGAGCAGCTTAGCGTGCGCCATACGGTTTCCGGTTTTGGTAACACTACATTTATTTTGGTTCTTTCCGGTCACTATCGGGCTCAGTGTAGATAGATGCTTGCTCTGAAAGAAGATTGCGCTTCGTGGCCGACCCGCAAGAATAACGATGGATGAAGTCGCAAATGTTACGTACAATACGAATGGAATTTGATTCCTTTTAGGTTTAGCGAGATAGGCCCAATACACTCGATGTTAAACATGAAATACATGTGTGTTTTCAATAGGAAGATAATCAGCAATCACTGTTCACTTTTAGCTTTACTTATGATCTACATAATATTCTGTCCTCTCAAAAACTGACACGTCTCAGGCTAAGGTGGTTGGAGGATTTTCAAGTCAATTGAGCCTTCTGCAAACGAAATGCTACATTTCCATCATATAAACAATCGCTGTGGGTAGAGTGAAAGAATATGTGAGGGAAAAGTGCAACAGGGAGGAACAAACTAAATTCTATACGCAACTATTGCTCACACCATTGTTATGCTTAATGTTTTCTTTGAACGTAAATAGATGCGAGATACATTTGGTAAGACAACGCTAAGATGGGATAAGATGCGTGAAAGTCAAACTTTGCAATGTAAAGGGGTTAGGGAAAATTGTTTCGGAATCTCACTGTGTAATGGACTTGAAATAAAAGCGATTGTCAAAACGACTAATGGCAGTAAAATCAAAGCATCTCTAGATTAATTGCTAATAATGCGCTTCCTCGATCCCATCACTAAGGTGTATTTTCTGAGGTAGCCCATGGAAGATGATAGTACGGCAGCATAGCCAATTCGGCGAATACATAAAGTCACCTGATCACTCGTAAAACTAATAGGTATTGAAAGCGTCTTAGAACTGAGCTCGTTACGAGCTAAGCTTTGAACCTTTTGAAGCAATTCGGAAACTCATGTGCGCCCGGAAATATCTTCCACTGAGCTGGGTTCCGCGCCATGTTCTTAATGATTCCCAGCTAGCGGAGTACTTCATCCTTGGCTACCCAACCTAGAAGCACAGGATAG
This sequence comes from Dicrocoelium dendriticum, assembly GCA_944474145.2. Lineage (NCBI taxonomy): Eukaryota > Metazoa > Platyhelminthes > Trematoda > Plagiorchiida > Dicrocoeliidae > Dicrocoelium > Dicrocoelium dendriticum. Next base: position 133,763,202 of record OX104063.1, read on the forward strand.
ATGAGGGATGTACTACAAGACATTACCTTGACCTCTGATCGACGTTTCGTAAGCTGACGACCGTGCGGTTTCTTCCAATGCGGCCCTGTGAGAGCGAATAGAGAGCCGTGGTAATCGATCGCACCGCATGCGTGGGACGTGAATCAAATAACTCGGTTGGCTCAGTGATATTAGCTTGTCTGGAGGGAGGCCCTTATTACCTAAGACGTCTAACCTCTTCGTTGCAAAGTAGTGTTCTCAGCACACACGAACTGTCTTCCGCAGATAACCGTTTTGAAGGCTGAAATCCGATGTGTCATTTAAACGAACCGGTCAATAGTTCACATCCATACAACAGTACCGCGCGTACACAGACATGTAGAATCTTTTCAAGTTTTAAACTTCACGACAGCACGACATATGCGATAGCCTTTCATATTTTAGCACTACAACGTGAAGCCTCTCTTCCCATGGTGAAATTACCAGAAATGCAGCTCTGTTGCGGATGAAACTACCCACTTGTTCAAGCTGCGCACCTTCAGGAATCAGTATTGGAGCAGATGATTGCCAATCCTGAGGTAGGACTTTGCATGTCGGTGGGGCGTAGATCATGCCATTCCGGTTAGCTTCAATTGACAAGCGGTTTAAAAAGACCCGCATACTCTGTGGGTTGTCACCGAGTATGGCAATATCTTCAGCACCGCCCAAGTCAGTTGCGCGAGTTTCTGGAAGAATCTCTATGTCAGGATTGCGGCGAAATTCCATAGCGCTTATTAGGACATCCACAATCGCAAAGTTGAAAAGAAACGGGAACATGGGGTACGCTTGTCGTACACCGTCACTGACGGCGAAAGGCGAAGATAGCTTACCGTTATTACTCACTCTGCTCTGGACACTGTTGTATAAAGCTTAAAGGATAGCGGTATAATTTACAGGTACCTCTTTGCAGACTACGCCATAAGACAGGCCGACCAACAGAGTCGTAAGCAATTCGGATGTCGAAAATGGTGGCAGTGGTAGGCTAGTAGCAAAGGTGATCTTCGCAACAGTTCTTCTGCTTGGTGTTTAAAGGTTGAAGTAGACTGAACGGTGTATTTAAATTCGCTAAATTTTAATAACATGGAGAGAATGTAGTTATATAACAAGCAGAGAGTGGCAGACGATTAATTGCTGCGGAACATCACGACCGGCGAGATGAGTAGTGGACCTTTACCATTAACTTAGGTGAGGTGACTATTATCAGTAATGCAGGCAAACAACAAGTAACACACATTTCGGTAGACCACATTCCCGAACGCAGACTGAGTAACGTCTTTCTATCTAGGTTTCCGAAGCGCTGGAATAAACAGGGAATAGAAAGTGTAAGGTAATGAATTCCTTTAGCAGGTGCAGACCCTGTGGCATAAACAAGGTATGGCACTGTATCTCTTGTGAGGCGCTGTGGTTTTTAGCAAACTGATAGCTATAAGGGTTACTACGAAAAGTCGCGGAATAAGAGGTTTTTCAAATAACTTTTATAGTGTAGATGTACGCTAAGTTGGGTGTGAATTGTAGGACTAACTTTTGGGCACTGAAATCATTCTAGTCGGTCCCCAAATATCCGGGATTATGCTGTCGATGAAGCACCCGTTAAACATTTATCTTTAAATCAACGTGGGCTCGGCACACGCCTTTAAAGCTCCCTGTACAACAGTGTCCTTAAATATATCCTTGTTTGACAGTAGTGTCTTAATCATTCTGTAGGCAGTTGGACTTAAGCCAATAAAGGAGGGGAAAGATCACGTGCCTGACGAATTACAACCCAACAATGATTTTGTTCACCTCCACTAAACAAATTCAACTGCAGGTACTTTTCCACAGAGCAAACTTCAGAACACTTTCATATATCAGGGCAATTTTGGCTTACTTAAATCACTTCTGTCTACAGTAAGTTTGGTTACCCGGGCTTTCATTGCCGGAGTTGCTCCATTGACGAGCTTAAGAATCTCGCACTTAGACGTCGTTTGAACAGCTGTGGTGGAAATCTGTTTGCTCATAAGTAGATCGTTTCACGAGAACAGTGCGGATGGATGAAAAACAGTGTTTGGTTGCACCATCTCACAAGGAGCTGACAGGTCGCTGTAAATAAAAACCGAAGAATCACTTAAAGAAATCATCTACTTGAAACAAGTGATATTGTCCATAAAACCCATTTTAGTTTGATGGTTTTGGAAGGTCGTTTATTGGGACAAAACTGGCTATTGAGCATGACAGTGTGGTGCACTGCTTATAAGCAATAGGGGAGAGACCAAGCTTGCATGATTAACTCCTGCTAATCACAAATCACTACGGATGCATGGCGCATAGTGTGCACCCCACTACTTCTGCTACGGGTATAGAACGGAGAAATCCGACGGGGGACATGTGATGGGATGAAGACACGTAGCAAACCGGAGAGGCGAGAAGCACAGCGGATGAAATGTGTGAGTGGGTGTTAGATCAGGTGTACAATGTGAACCTGCGTTAGTCGTGGTGTAGTAGGTAAGAGTGGCGCTAGGTTCCAGGCAACGGCACTTAAATAGGCGCAGGCGGCTGTGCCGCTTGTATTAGCGCTATCCCGCGTAGAGGAAAGCCGCGGCTGGTCTGCGCAGGCAGTGTTTAAGTTTGCCCGATATGTGGAAACAGTAACTACCAAACGAGGTTCGTCGTGAAGATTGAGTCTCTTCTACGACGGGCACAGGGGACAATGCAAGTTGGCTATTCTATTTTTGCAGCAAAGTTAAATAAACGAACGGAAAAGCTTCGGCTCCGACGCGGGTGTGGCATGCGCAGTGAAGACGTAAGGACAACGAGCGCTTTAAATCCACTTAGCAACTTTGGCTTCCATTTCATTACGACGGGCGATTCATAAATTTGCGACATTTTCTAGGGAATGTTTGGTATGTGGACAGAATACTTGTGTATCGCATTCCGATAGTCAGGGCATGGATAGGATGAGGATCACAATCCCACATTTGTAAACCGAAAGTCGCTTGTGCCATGTAAGCATCTGTGTCAGTTTGTCGATTTGCACACTTGTCGGATTTTGCTTGCTTCTTGCCATAAATCTTCAGTGATATTCCACTAGTTGCGGAACAATAGCTGAAGTCTTACCCACCTTCAGTTAACGTTTAGTGATGATGATTATCATATTTTCCACTAGCCTAGGTTTTTGTTCTCGCTTTCCGTCCCTCCCAACTTTATGCTCCGTTGCTATTACTTCCAGCCTATTTCGAGATTATTAGCCCAGTTTGGCTTCCAAAGCAACAGTAGGAGACGTTATGTAGTGATGTTTTCAATGGGCACACTGTCCCATCCGTAGGACCAGAAGCACGCTAAACTGGGTCTATGCCTCGTGAAAACACGCATGAGCCATTTACTTTGGCCTATCAATTATCGTCAAAATTGTGTCGCATGTGAAGTGTTTTCAAGGAATGCGAGAAGTTTCATGGAGCTTAAAACATATCTCCGAGGAAAGAATGAGAATTTTGTATCATTAACTTTCTTCCCAAATATCTCAGTGACCTGGTCTTGCCAACGATTGTAGAATTAACGACTAGCGCAGTGACCTTTTATTTCATCCCAAGAGATTGATGCCCAAAGCTGTAGGCTTGAAGCGGAGAGAGATATAGTCGTAAATACAACGAGAAGGCGGATGAAAGCAAACAGTAGAACATTTAGGTTGGATAGCTAGGTAAATCCAGTGATCCATACCTGTATCCTAATACCCACCTCAGCAAAAAGTTCCAAACACTGAAATGACTCATCGTACACGCAACACATCCTTAATTACCGCGAGCAACTCTATGCTGCTGTCAGTGCGCGCAAGGTGTTCTCCTAAATTTCATTTCGTCAGTTGGGACTAAATTTGACTAATCAACATTGGCAAATGACAGGCCCAAGTAAAATAACAATATAGGTGTAAAGGGGTTATCCAGAACGAACCACGAAGCACGACAATGCTTCAAAGATAATGCAGCGCAATGAATGATACTTATGTTAGGTGATCAGCCTAAGCACCATTCACTCGATAGGTTATCGATTATCTTTCTCGGTCAAATTGTCCCCTTGGGCACGAGATTAGGGCTGAACGGCAAAGGAGTTACTCTGAAGGGCAAACAAGTTGTTACTCAACTACTTCGAGTCCGGCCTGCGATGCTCATCTGCGCAGGTGTTTACGTGAGGGGATAGCCTAGCACCTTCAGCCGATCGGGCCTCAGACGCACTAAATGTGCGCACCGTAAGTCACAGAGATGCAAGTCGGACGCTTCAGCACCTACGTGCTGACTTACGGTGCACCCATTTCGAGCCTCTGTGGCCCAATTGGCTGTAGGCGCTGGGCTATACAGACACACAAACACCTGCACAAATGAGCGTCACGCGCCCAGATTAACTCCGAACGGACTGACAACGGTGAGCTTCTGCTGCAACTGTGTGCGGAGCACCAGTTGTTTCTTAGTAGCACTGCTTTTAGACACAGTGGGCGCCGAAGTGCCACTTGGCGTCCTCCTGTAGCTGGCCAGTGATGGACCCAAACTGACCACATAGCCATAAGTTACAGGTGGCGTGGTTCCATTCTGGATTGCCGCTCGTACTGGAGTACCTGTGTCGACTCTGATCATGCCTTGGTGCGCTGTCGTTTCTCCATGAACTTTACCGGAAGGCGCACAAAGCGTCTCCTCCGATTGGAAACGGAGAAATTGTCCCAGCCCGCGGTCAGGCAAGCCTATCAAGAAGCACTGCATAGCGAACTCTCGCTGTCTTGTCCTAATGACACTGAACTTCAGTGGAATAGGATCTCGGCCGCTATGCGCGACGCAGGAGCATCTGTTTGTGGCACTATCAATCGTCACCGCACCAGTCACTGGATATCTGAGAGGTCGGTGAACATGTTGGAAGCTAGAAGACACCTCACGGCTGGCTCTGAACACAATGTGACCAGACGGGATATTAGGCGTGAATTAAAGCAGAGCCTACGTGCTGACAAGGAAGCCTGGTGGACCAGTCGGGCTCAAGAACTGGAGGAGGCAGGAGCAGTAGGCAATTACCGGAGGCTCTTCCAGCTAATCCGCACCACTGGTCCCAGAAAACCAGGCGTCAGTGAGACAATCAAAGACAGCGCGGGTGCGCTGATACACATTAAGGAGCGCCGAATGGCTCGTTGGGCTAAACATTTTGAAGGTCAGTTCAGCTGGCCCCCTGCTCGCGGACCTCTTCCTACTCAGGTGATGCAGGACGTGCCATGGACGGTTAGTTTAGAGCCTCCGTCGGAGGCCGAGGTCCGAAGCGCGATCACAGCCCTTAATCGTTTTCGTGCGGCTTGCCCGGATTCCCTCCCACCTGCACTATTTAAGGATGGACGTGAGGTCCTCTGCAGGGCACTGACCTCCCTATTCGAACGTATCTGGAACGAAGAGAGTGTGCCGGCTAATTAGAGCGAATCGATTATAGTGGCAATATATAAGAGGGGCAGTCGCACAGACTGTTCTAACCACAGGGGTATTAGCCTAACTCCAGTTGTGACAAAATTACTGGCCTCGATTATCGTTCGTCGCCTCACTACTGAACGGGAATCTCGGATTAGGGAATAGCAGGCCGGTTTTCGCCCAGGACGTGGATGTATAGACCATATATTTACTTTGCGGCAGGTGCTACAGCAGCGCCACGCATACCGCAGACCGACAATCGCTGTGTTCCTCGATTTCAAGAGTGCGTTCGATTCAGTCGATCGATAAATTCTGTTCGAGATAATTGCACAGAAAGGTGTTCCCACGAAATATGTGAACATCCTTCGTGCTCTATACTCGAACACTACAGGCTGCATCAGGGTCTACTGCGGCTTATCGGATAGCTTTCCGACCACAAGTGACGTTCGTTAGGGTTGCCTGATTTCCCCATTTTTGTGCAATTTCGACGTGGATTCTATCATGGAGTGTTCCCTTGCGGAATCTCACGATGTAGACGTTGAAGTGCTGCTTGGCGAAAGGTTAGTTGATCTAGATTATGTGGCGATATCGTCTTGCTTTCGGACGATGTTGGGGCGGCACAATCAACCCTGAATAACCTGTCCAGAGTGGTCCCATTATTTGGTACGCACTTCGCACCTTCAAAGTGCAAAGTGTTGCTGCAGGACCACCAGCCACTTGATGACCCCTTGACGCTTGCTAACGAGGAACTCGAGGTGACTGATTATTTGACTTATCTTGGCAGCTGCATCAGCAATGATGGGCGCACAGAAATTGATGTCTGCACATGCATCGCAAAAGTCAGAGCTACCTTCTTGAACCTGCGGCATCTTTGGTGACAGAAGGGAGTTTCCCTCCGTCTGAAAGGCCGTGTATACAAGGCCACAGTGAGGGCCGTTCTACTCTATGGTGGTGAGACTTGGCCCCTTCGGTCAGAAAATCTGAAACGGCATCGGGTCTTCGATCATCGTTGTCTGCGAAGCATTGCTGGTGTCGGATGACACCAGCGTGTCTGCAAAGATGATGCGTGCAGGCAAGTACTAAGTAGTGAGAATCATGCTAACTCCATAGAACAATAGATAGCACTGAAAAGTTGCGGAGGCTCGGACAGGTGCTACGTATGCCTGGTCACCACTTACCGAGGAGAGCCTTGTTTAGTCCGCCCGGGGGTAGGGTGGTGCAAGTCTCGAGGTGGACAGAAGTTGAGTTGGCAGCTGGAAATGAAGTCATTGACAACCAAACTGGGGCCGTTGGGCCGTCTCGCCTTCCGGGCTGGAGTCCACGTGACTAGCCTTGTGCTTGGCTCGAGACTTAACCTATGTTTCTTTCGAAAAATACGTCGAGTCAGGCCAACACCGTTCTCCAGAACAGCCAAATGAGGAAGTGTTCAGTCTGCTCGTCCCTCCATGCAGTCAATGTCACAAACGAACCGGTGAGTAATCAAGAAAATGGGACACCACATCCCATCAATAAGTTAGAAAATGTAGCAGTAGGAGAAGGTTTCTTCACTGGAAATCAGGCCAGAAACTTTATCTGTCTGGCACTGAGACATCCGTTAACAAGGTACACTGACGCTTTCATGCTTTTCCGAAATTATAAATATGCGCAGATTAGTTGTCCACTTGATTGATACTGTTTCTAGACGAAAATATTGTTCCCATCTTTAACCTCAAGGCAAGTTTATAAAGATGCAGTTTTCATGTTACTTGATTATTACTCTGAAAAGACCTTCACCTGTGCAACAATACCGCCTCAGGATGGAAAGTAAACCCTTTAGTATTCTGCTTAAATGTTGACAACGACACAAGCAGGCTTAGTTTGGTCGAATTGAGGGTAAGCTCCAGTTACTGCGCATTCCTGGAAAGGTGGTGGTTGTCTAGCTGAGTATGGCTGAAACAAATTCTCTCAAAAACAAAAGAAATCCTCTTACTACACAATACTAAATGTAATACTCTTCGTCATTATAAGAAGAATACAAACTGTTGACTACCTATCAGTGGAATAAACAGTATAGCATTCTACTACCTTACATGCTAGTCCATTGGTGTAAGCGACAAACCGCTGGGAAACCCTAAGCAGACTAGTTTCCACCGGAGTGAACAACAACGAATCCCGCACCGCAGAATGATGCTCGTTCGCGAAAGCGAAAGACGCTTTTCAATCCGGAGCACGGTAACACCAGAACTACATGTAATCTCAGCGGTCTAGTACCTAGACATAGAGCCAATAAAAACCATGGAAATCAGTGGATAGGAGAGTCATTGCGTTATAATCATCGTGGCATGCTAGCTGAAGGTGGGCAACACACTTCAGCTAATATGCCGCAAGAAAATGGAATATTTTGACAAAAATACAGAACAAAACATTTTTAGTTTGTTCGTCACACGCCGATTTTTCTCTTTTTGTCATTTTAATCTTTGTAGTATTAAACATGTGAATCAATACAACACTGTACACAATTCTTCCACTGACTCCGGTTGCGGGCCATGTCTTCAAGAGTCCTAAGCCATTGGCACTCCTCATCTTTGGGTCCCCATCCTGGAAGACGTACGGATCCAACAGCGGCTAGACAAGACGTCAACTATTTCATGTGCTGCCGCCAAGTGGAAGGCTGACCACCACGCGATCGCTTCCAGCCAGGTCCTTGATGAGCGAATAGAGCGCGACGCGCTAGGCGCTCAAGTGCCATGCGTAGGACATGACCGAGCCGTCTTAACTGGCGCAACAAAACCAGTTTGTTGAGGGAAATACTTGCATTCCCCAAGATGCGACGTCGAACGTCATCACTGGTAACTCGATTTTGCCACCGGACACGAGCGATTCTCCTTAAACAACCGTTATCGAACGCAGAAAGATTACGCATGTCTTCCACGCGAATCGGCCAGGACTCGCGCCTATACAACAATCCTGAGCGAACTGACGCGCTGTAAACTCGGCTCTTTAGTGATAATGAGATGTCGCGACGACGCCACAAGTGCCTCAGATTGACAAATGCTGATCGAGCTTTAGCGATACGAAGCGAAACTTCTTTGTTGATTGTGCCGTCAGCAGAAACACAGCTCCCAAGGTAGACGAAACTATCTACCTGTTCAAGTTGTGCACCTTGGAGAGGGAGCACGGGTGCAGGTGAAAGCCAATCCTTGAGCAGTACTTTACACTTCGATGGGGCGAAGCTCATACCATACTTAGATGCTTCAACCGCCAAACGATCCAGAATGAGTTGCATACCCTGAGGATCGTCACCAAGTAAGGCGATATCATCAGCATAATCTAAGTCGGTCGCGCGTTCACCCGGTAGAAGCTCTAGGCCAAAATGTTGGAAACCTTCTAGAGCATTCGACAGAACGTCTTCGATTGCGAAGTTGAAGAGGAACCAGAACTACAACTGGTACTTGAGTACCGATTCCCTCTATGTAAGACTACAAGCTAGTTCCTAAGATCGTACGTGGAATGTCAAACACTGAATAGTCTTCCAGGTATAGAAGCTATACTAACACTTGAACCTTGAAATAGTTATATAATAGTCTCGGTGTAAGGGGACCTACAACATACCAAACGCTTTTAGTTCTTTTAGCCACTGATGTCCAGCTCTTTACATTTCAACAGGCATTCGTATGTCGGCTTGCTTGACTCTGGTGCCCTTATAAATAGGGTTCTAAGGTTTATCTAACATTAACTTCAGTGCAGATACTAGGTAGAAGTAGTTGTTATCCCAGCGCACCCACAGTACTCTAGATTCGACAACATTCGACCGAAGGCTCTGCAGGCAGTGGCTAGTGATCCCGCTCAGCCCCTAAAATTGTTTTACCAGCGCTATCAAGAGAACCAAATTTTACCAATATGGAAGCCAGTGTTCATCACTCCTATTCATAAAGGAAGTGATTGCACTGACCAAATCAACAACCGTCTAATAACACTGCTTCTTTTGATTTACAAACTTATAGAATCAATTATCGTAGATGATCTAGTGTAGTATTTTGAAAACCATAGAAAAATAGCCCTAAACAGCATGACTGCTGCAAAAAGACATCCATGTACTACTAACCTGTTAATTGCTCGCAGTAGCTGGGTTGAAGCGGTTGATGATGGAGCAGGAGTCCACATCATTTACCGTGGATTCTCAAAAGCTTATAATTTCTCAGACCATCGAATTCTCCTTCATAAGCTTTAAAACTACGGCATTGGGGATCCAACCCTGCTTTGAATGGGCAAGTGTCCTCACGAACGTCGTTTGGAGGCTAGAGTCCTGGAATCTCTGTCCTAGGCAACTGAGCTGGACTGCGGTGTGTCACAAAGCTCGGTGCTAAAGCCTTGGTTTTTTATAAACCATCTAGCACGGTCAGTTGCTTCCGATTTCTTATTCTTCGCAGATGACATATATATGGCCAGTGCTCAGGGGAACGGACGAAGACGAAGGGATCCAGTGCGATCTTAACAAGTGTTTGAACTGGTCAATTCAGAAAGCCCTACCATTCAGTTGGAAAACTGTCGCGTTGTTCAGCTACGCCGTAGGCATAAGTGCATGCATTGGCTTGGGGTACACAATTTGCAGACTGTCTCCCAGGAACGTGATTTTGGCGCACCCGTACAGATGGATGTCAGCTGTTCGAAACTGTTCGAGGAAGCTGCCAAAAGAGGCAACCAGCACGTCGGCCTGTGGAGGACATCCCAAAGGTGCTTCACTCTTGTGTGCACACTCACCCTGACTACGCCATCCAAGCTTGGTAACCTTAAGTGAAGCGCCACCTGGAGGTGCTGAAGACACCACAACGCAGGATAACAAAGAGTGGCAAAGGTCAACACAATCATTCTTACCAGCAAAGGTTGAAGTTGCTGGGTGTTTTCAGCGGAAGCTGTCGACGGCTACGAGGTGATCTCATATTAGTGTGTTAAATATTGAGTGACTCACTCACGGATGCCGCCATTTGCTGTAAGCTACTACACCAAGCTAAAAGGTAACTGTCTGAAACGGAGTGAACAATGCAGCCGTCTAGAATGTCGACGGAATTTTGTTTTCGGGTTTGCCAACCATGGAACTCTTTCCCAAACTCAGTTGTCTTCTCTGCTAAATTGGATATTTACAAAAAACGAGTGGATATTACTCTAAACTCTCAGCCCCTCGTTATTTATGCTGTCATCGTCATTATTATGATTTCACATTGACTGAAGACTTGAAACGCACTATATGACTCACAGTACGAAAGATAAGTTATATGGGAAAACGAGGTACTTAACAATACAAAATACATAACGAACAAAACGTGACCTCAGGCGGAACTGGTCTCAACGACCAACCTCGACAAGTGCAACTCTCTGAACTTAACTGAAGTGACATCTGCCGAAACCAACTGCTACTGAACCAATCGCGCAAAACTAAAAACTGGTTGGTTTGTATCGCATTCCCTTATTTTTGTATTAGATTTTCCGGTAGCCCAAGCACCTAAGATCTTGACTGAGTCGTTTATTCTCATCAATTTCCCCTAGCTACTTCATATAGCTCTTTCATCAGTACAGTTCACTTTATTATGGGACCCACAAGCCCCAGCCTCACTCGACAAATCAAAAAGAGTTTCCTACATCCCTCGAAAAAGCCAAGAAAAACTGAGGCCCCGACTAAACTACGAGCCAGTCCTTATCCCATTGTTACTCTTCTTTCAGAACTTAGTGATAAGGTAACTGTTTGGAATCCCGACTTTCCGAGACGATAAAAATAGTAACCATCGTCAAACCAGTCAGAGATTACCTGGCATCGTTAGACTATCTTGATAACATATGGGAAAGACTTGATCCAACCCAAATGAAAAGGACAGGACAGTAATTCGACTCAATTGAGTCTGAGGTACATGATCAAATGCATAGACTGGAAAAGGTGATCTTTTTTAACCATCCTGATAGACTAAGTTAGAGCAAAGTTAAAACTGCAGTTCTTGGGGCCTGCAGCATGTCCGAGGTTGAACGCAAATGCCTTCGTCTGAAACGAAATCACTGAAACACTGATACCTGGTGGTTTTTAAATTTTCACCTGGGGAATCCGCCAACCGATTGTTGAGTAATCAGCTCACCAAAGCCCAGCGGACGGAATTCAAAGACTTATTGATTAATCCAGATCGTAGGCCTTTACAAAGGTCCCTTAGTGATATTTCGTCACAATCACCAGCTCAGACGGCTATTTGGGTTAAGTGTTCTCAGACCAAAGCTCAAAAATATAACTTATCTAATGTGGCAACTGGGCACTTCGAAGTGGATCTCGACAGCTCACCTCATATGATAAGGACCTCGGTCACCACTGTTCCTTACGGTAATGTAATGTCACCTAACCAAACTCCTACTAACTATTATCCCCACAATATTGAGGCCTGTGAATCAACTGAATTGAATTCACCCTTCATAAATGATGGAGTAACTCCTAAACATTGGGAAGTGTTTACTATCAAGGACCCTGTAGCATGTCGCAAGCTGAACTCAAAGCCCAAAGGACCCGTATGGACGGTCAATGCAATAATGTAGAAAACCCACAGTCGCTCACCGGTACCAATGAAAGATTTAAGACTTCGGTGCACAAACTAATAACATCTACCAACCTACATCGTACAAACACGACATAAATCGACATCCTGAGCCGACAAAATGCAAAACAAATGTCTTCTGAATACTCCACGACATACTTCACTACCAAATCATGTGCTTTCGAACAACTCATGGTCGGCCAGAAGCGGCTGTAGCGAAGCGGCGATATGGGATGGAAAGTTGCTGGGGTTGTCTCGAAGCCCAACCTAGTAGGCACCTGGAATGGCCCTTCACAAAACTCCTCATCCGCATTGCGTCGCGGGAAGGAAACACAGTCCAAATCTCTATGGGTTTGTGAGTTATCAGTTGCACGTTCTTGTGGCAGTACCTCCCCTCCGCGTCGTTCTCGCTACACTGGTGCCGTGGCCTATTATGTTGAAGCTGACCTGACCAGCGCATTTCGCACACGGAGACGTGGAGCATTAGCTCGATGAATTTGAGACCATTGCTGCATGCAATGGGGTCAAAAGTGACGCCAATTTGCCAACTGCTTTGGGCACGCTGTTGCGTGGAAAGCGAAGGTGTTGTATTTGCTCACTCGGAAAGTCAATCCCGGCTGTTCGTTCGCTGAGATGAGGGTTGCATTGTGTGCAGAATTTAGGAAGGAAGAGGATAGAAAGCGAGTACTGGAGCAAATTACTCAGTCAGATGGGAGTAACAGGAGGATTTGATGGTGTTTATCCTTCAGCTGGAAAGACATCTGAAGATGGGGCTCTGGGAGTTGGACGGTAATGCAAGAGAACGGCTAGTTAAACCGCAATTTGTGCGAAGCTTGCCGAACCACCCCCTGACAAGGTAACGTTTGTAGCGATGGTTGGAGAAAACGCTGAGTAGAGGATCCGGTGATGTTTGCCCAGAATTTTTCGGAGCGAGTGACTGTGAGAAGGGTCCAGCATTCCGAGTTGGAACACTAATTAAACCAAATGTCCAGAATAGTGGAGAAGCTGTTGTCGTGGGAGACTCCGACAGCGATTTCCCAACACCATGAACATGGAAACCGGAACGGTCGCCGCTGTTTTTGATGCAATCAGGTGGAGCTTGTGGCTAGATTTTGCCCCAACTACAATTTGTACCATTGTTTCTCTATATCCTGTCCGAGTAAGTCGTGGGTCCCGGTCGTCAGGGTGACTGTTGAATGTATATCGGTCCGGGCCATAGTGGACACAGGAGCGGGGGTGTCCATTATGAAGAGGTTCGGAGGAGTTCCAGTACTTCAGTCCTCGATCAGGATGCAGACCGTCAGGAGACTTCGTTTGACAATGACGGGCACACAGTATTTGCGAATCGGGATACGGGAAACTTTCATCAGCTATGCTATGTTCATTGTGGAGGAGACCACGGAAATAATCACCGGCAACGACATTCTCAAACTGCTTGGTGCCACAATGGATCTGAGAAACAAGGTGATAATCGTAGGCAACGAGACGATTGAGATGAACCCTTGGAGAACCGATCGAGTAGGCGCTGTCAAGGTCCTGCATGACTGCCAGCACCTTAATGTACGGAGTGTACTGAGCAAGTATGCCCACCTATTCACGGACACAGATGATGATTACGGATTCTGCAGTTGGGTGGAAGATCGAATACCATTAATCCCTGGAGGGCAGTGCAAGCCGGTCTTCAGAAGAATAACTCAGCATACACTGACGGAAATACAATAACAGGTAGTAAAGATGGAAGCGAAAGGAATCATTAGGCGAACATACAGTCCGTATTCATCACCCATGCTACTGACGAAAGAGGCCGACGGCACCTATCGATTTTGCATTGAGTTCAGAGAACTAAAAAGAGTGACAGTGAAGGATGAGTTTCCGGTGCTCCAGACGGAAGAACAGTTCTCCAGCCTTCACAGCCTCAAGCGGATTCCCTTGATAGACCTCCGATCGGGAAACTGGTTGCTGCCCATCGCAGAAGAAGATCGCCACGAGACGGCATTCAGTGTGAAGGGCCACCACTACGAGTTTCTAAGGATGCCGTTTGGATTATGCATCACCCCAGCTACATTCAAATGCCTATTGTTGATGGTCTCGGAGAACCTACAAGGCGTGGTTGCCTACGGGGATGACATTATCATCTTCTCCGAGACAGAGCACGAACAAGGTATCAGGCTTGCAGCAGTAATACAAAGACTAGACTGCGCTGGTTTGAAACTCAGTCGCAAGAAGTCGTGGATTGCTCCGAACTCGATTATACGTCTGGGCCACATTGTGGGCAATGGTCAAGTCCATCCACTTCCGGAGAAACGCGATACGATCAAGAGTTTTGCAGTGCCGAAATCCAAGCGTCAGCTCCGGTTGTTTCTGGAAGTAGTGGCTTATGACTCGATGTTTATGCTCCATGTTTCAGACAGGATCAGCCCGTTGTTAAAGCTGTTCCACAAAGACGAACCATTCATGTGGACAGCCGAAACGGATCACGTGTTTAACCACCTAAAGGCATGCATAACAGAAGTCCAAACATGCCCACGGCTACCAAATCCAGATGAGAGATTCACAGTGGCAGTTGACGCAAGCAAGGTGGCAATCGGCGCGGTATCGTCCCAACCAGCTGCGGTGATGGAAAATGTGAGTAGAGTACTGACAGTGGCAGAGTAGAAGTATTCCACGACGGAGAAATTATGTTTGGCCATCGTGAGGACCTCGGATAAATGAAGAACTTACCCCCTGGGGGCTGAATTCCTCGTCGTCACTGACCAGAAGCCGCTTTCATGGTTGATGACAGCGGAAGACCCACGGGGACGCCTTGCGCGGTGTGCATACCGACTGCAAGGTTTTAACTTCACCATAGAGCACGTAGACGAAATGCATAACATACTACCCGATATGTTGTCACATCCCTCCTTGGACGACCTCATGCCGGACAACGCTATACCGGTGCGTGCGGTCACAGTGGAGAAGAAGAACCTGCTGGGTGATCAAAGGACAGATGAATTCGTGAAGATACTGTGCTCTCACTCACAAAATTGGCACCACGCCGGAGGCTACATCAATAGAGGTGGAGGAACTCCTTAGGATCTGGGACAGACTGGGGGTTGAAAACGACAATGTGGTAGTTACGACAAACGGGACTAAGCTGCCTTTTGTTGCACCCAGTCTGCGAGTGAGAGTGATGCGAATAACTCATGACAGTGCTCATATGAGATTCAAAAATTCTTTGAATTGCTACGGATGAGAGTGTTTTGGACTACCATGAGGAAGGACGTCGTAGCATACATCCGGAAATGATCAAATTGCAAAACGAGGCGCGAGATGGATGCAACGAGCCAACCGATGCAATCGATGGAAGTCAGTGAGCCACTTCAGGGTTTTGGACTGGATATTTCTGGGCCTTTACCAGTGAGTCGATCAGGAAACAAATATGTTCTAATGATGATCGGCCAGTTCACTCGCTGGGTGGAAGCCATACCAGTCAAGGATCAGACAGGCGAGGCCGTGTCGCAGGTATTCGAATTCAATTTTCCAGCAACGTACGGAAGATCACAATGTGTTTTCACCGACCAAGGGCCCTGCTTCGAGTCGAAAGCATTTAAAGCGATTATGGACATGTCGAGCATCCACAGGCGACACGCTCCACCGTACTACCCGCAGGCCAACAGATTGAGAGAGCGGTCCAACTAAACCATGCAGAGGTGGATAAACTGCAGGAAGTTGGCAGGGGAGGAAGCATTGTCTGATTTTCTTCTTGTGTACCGGACTAGCGTGCAGCCGACCAACGAGATTTCGCCATTCGAATTATAATTTGGCCGAGATGCACGGATTGCGCTCGGTAGTGCTTAACCAAACGGAGTGAAAGGAATGTCCGGCACTGCATCACGCACGACAGAAAGCGATTGATAAAAAAGGAACCAAAGCCCGACAAGCACGCCAAAATTGGAATTACGACGCCAGGTATGCGGGTCACAAGTGGACGCGGTCCAGGATAGGTGAGCAAGTCAAGCTGCGGAACAACTATCGGCTAGCTAATGAAGTGCCAGGTGCGAACAAGTTCAGAGAACGCTTGATAGGCCCCTACACAGTACTCGATCGAAAAGGAGCAAATTTTCATATTGACAACGGAGGGAAGAAGCGCTGGGTGAACGCCGCCCTTCTGCGACCATGGTATGAGAGGGAACAACAACATCAAGTAGGGGCGGGTGTAGGGCGGCGGAAGCCAGTGACTACTCGTAAATCGGAACGACATCGAAAACGTGAATGTAGCAAATTAACAACGGGCACAATGGATGAGACGAGAAAAGACTCTGTAAGCTTTGCGGATCGAGCCGACAACGGATCACGGGCGGCACCTGGTAACGAGCCTGCGCTCAAAACAATGGAGGAGGTATTTTTGGGTTTGGTTTATTGCATTTAGATTCCAAGCCGAGAACGCAATGTATCAGACGAATACAGTGCTAGCAAAGCCCACAGGTGTGAAGGCGGGTCGAGTGATGCAGCCATGGGAGGGCAAATCGTGTGCTTTCCAACGACTTGTTGGCGACCAAAACTGGATGTAGAGAAGGGGCGATTTGGGATGGAAACTTGGTGGGGTTGCCTCGAAGCCCTACCTGGTAAGCACCTGGAATGGCCCGTCACACAATTCCTCATCCGTATTGCGTCATGAGAAGGAAACACGGTCCAAATCTGTACGGGTTTGTGAGTTGTCAGTTACATGTTCTTTTGGCAATACACACGTGCCCCTCCTCCGCGTCGCTCTTGCTACAATATCGCCATCGTCCATAGTACCTGACTACAACAACGCGTATAACAACGAACCGAAATCTCATGACCCTTCAACCAATAGTCCGTTTTCTGTACTTCTACTTACTGCCAGATCTATAAAGAACAAATTGTAAACCCTAGGCATGCTTGAACAAATCAACAGCCCACAAGCAATCCTCGTTACAGAAACGTGGTGCTCCCCCAATACATTAGATTCTTTCTTAATGATTCCTTATTGTCAGCTTTTCCGAAAAGATCGCGGCACAGGCAAAAGAGGTGGGTGTGTGATATAACAATGGAACAATGGTTTATTACGGGTAAAATAGCACTGCTTAACAAGTCCCGTAGGTTGGAAATTATTGCGAAAATCACTTGCATTATAAAGTGAAAAGCGTTGTGGTGCACTCATCATAGACTTACGTGGAATAGCGGAGTTGTTCGCGTATTAAACCTATAAATCCATAAATCCATTGCTGAGGCGTTTGGCAAGAAACTGTTTGATTGCGTTTTGTAGCCCCTGGCTAACAACTCATAAAATGAATTCTAAGTGAGACAATGCTTCATCAACACGTTTTTTTTAATATCGCCAAATTGGGAGCAGAGACGACATAATTAGAGAGGGCATTCCAAGGCTGGCACACGCGGAGGGAAAAGAAATATTTACGGCATTCAAGCCGGCTATACTAAATTGTCAGTTTCAGAGGGTGACCTCTTAGTTTAGTGTTGTGGTTCAATTCCAGCAGCGGACGGCAAATGTGATTTTGGTTCTTCAGAATCTGGTAAACCATTATGAGATCCCCCCGCAAAAGCCGATATCGACTGCTGTACATTCTTAGAGATTTCAGTCTGAGGTGATAGGGCAGATGAAAGAGGCCCCTGACGTTCACTTGCAACAGAACTTCTTGGTCATCCACAGCTAACAAATGTCTCCGAATCTATCTGGTTGTCCGTCTCAGGAACCGCTCCTCACATTCTACTAGAATATGTTTACAAGTCGCCAACTGCGTCAACCGCGAGTGTTACCATCATCACCACAGTTTGCGAATTTGCTGCTGAGGTGCCACACAGACAGAAGATAATTGCTGGTGACTTTAACCTACCAAAGATTAACTGGTCTACTCAACCATGCTCATCCACACATACAGCTTTCCTTTTCTGTCTCAGAACTGGTGGCTGCTTACAGCGGTTACTGAGCCAACAAGAGTGACCAGTATACTCTACCTGGTATTCACTTTGGGCGTCACAAATTCACAAACAGTGGGATTGAACAAACTCTTGGTTAGCGATCACAAGATGGTACGATTCATTTTCTGCGTTAAATTGGCCACCAAACGCCTTTATTCTGCAATATACAACTTATGTGTTGAACTGGAAGCAATTCCAACAATTAATCCGATCATCAGATTGGGGCGCATTCTTTCTCCCCAACAATGTGGTTACTGCGGTGGCGTATTTTTGCCATTGGCTCCATCAGGCCATTGCTGTGCTTGCTCCTCAAGACAACGGGATCACACCTGTCCAAATTGACCCAATCGTTCTTTCAGTCAGCCGGAAAAAAAGAAGACTAATTGCTGGATACAGAAAGGCAGGGAATTTTACCTTGCTTTTACAATTGCACATCGTTGACAGGGATAACCACATATAGTTGCCGAAGAGGATACATGAAGAACAAATGCCTCTACGAACGACATGTAAAACGAAAGAATTTGTCAAAATTCTGCGTCGTAAATCTAATTACCACTCCCCCTTGATCGATGGACTGGTTAATGCAGACGGACAGTTCCTTCATGATCCAGCCGACATCCGCGAAGCCTTTAGCTTATCGTTCGCTACCCCCATGAATCTGGAGACGACCCCGTTAAATGCATGCATTGGGGTGCAAACAGCCAGCGCCCTGTTTAACACTGCATTTGCTATCACTACTCTTCAACATGTAATGAATTCCATCAAACAGTCCTCCCATTTGGATTCCGATAGTATCCTATCTGCCGCCATAAAACTGGGAGGGCTTGATATGCCGTTATTATTGCTGAACATGTTTACCCTTTCGTTGGAATCAAGCTACTTTCCAGACCAGTGGAAAACATCGCTCATCGTCTCACGTCACAAGGGTGGCTCCATACAAAAAATTAACAATTACCGGCTAATCCGTCACACCCCTGTAGTAACCAGAATATTAGAGAAACGGGTTAAGAATGGTGTGATGAAATTCATCAGTTCGCTGGAGCTAATGGACTAGTCCCATCATGGTTTCTTGGAAAAGAGATTGTGCATAACCTGCCAATTACATTATCACAACCATGTTTCAGATTCTATTGACTCAGGATATGTCAGCATAGTTCTGCTCCTGAAAATGGTAAAGGTATCCGATTGGGTGCCCCACAAACGACTGCTAAAAAAGATTGCTTTCTTTGGAATTCAAGACCTACTCCTAGGCTGGATATTGTCATACCTGAGCAGTTGTTCTCAGGTAGTTACCATAGTCGACCACCAGTCTTAACCACGTCCAATCACTAGTGGTGTTATCCAAGGGAATGTACTTGGTCCGTTACTGTTCCTGCCCTACATCAATGACATCAGTGCGGTTATCAGATATGGCATGCCTTTCCTATTCTCAGTGGACATAAAGATAGTCTAAAAATTCCGACGAGCTGGAATTCAAGCTACACTACTGCTCATACAGGAAAACTTCCACTCCCTAGAGAAATGGTGTGACACTTGGATGATGAAGTTCTCGGCGAAAATATCTAGCGTAATGTATTGCGGTTGTTCGATACTCGAGGGATGAATTACACTTAATGGCGAACATCTTTGTCTACAGCTGTCTACCCAAGACCTCGGAATCAGGTATTCTTGCACATTCAACTTTTCCGAACAAGTAGAATACCAGGCCAGAAAATCAATGGCTAATATACTGTATAAGATCGACATAATCCCAGCCAGAGTAGAACTCTTCAAAAGCCTCACTCGTCCCATTTTGGAATACTGCGGTAGTATTTGTGGCAGCATGAGGAAATCTGACGGAGTATCTCTGGAAAGTATACAAAGATCATTTGCGAAACACCTGCTAGGCAAAACCTCCACTAAGAACTAGCGGGAGCGCAGCCAACAGCTCCAGCTCGATCCGCTTTGGCTACGAAGATTGAGACATAACCTGATGCTTCCGTACAACATGATTCATCAAAACGCCCACTGCAGTCTGTCCTTTCTAGAACTACGACGTAGTTCGACAAGGCAGCCACACATTAAGAAGTTTACCGTGAGTATACGCAGGTGCAGGGAAAAGCTGCCGTCCAACTTTTCCTAATCAGATATGCTGTACTGTTGAATAAGCTCTCAGTCACAATCAGATCGTGTGAGAGCACATCATCCTTTCTCTTTATGCTCACCAATTACCTAGACTTGAACAACATTGTGACCCTGTTCTCTTGGGAAAGATCACTTCATGAGTTGTACCAAGAAGGGCCAGACTATATTTGACGTGTGAAACAAAAACTTTTCCCCCTGTGTGACACACTACTAGTGCTGTTACCAGCCGCTATTCCAACTAGTGCACGTTGCGTTGTAACACACCTGTGACCCTAGAAAAAGCAAAAGCAATGAAAAGCACACGACGGTTTACCATTCATACAAGAGTATGACGTATTAGGTAAAATATGATCTGTTTCAAATATGGCCACGGTTTCTCACGCGATGAGAAATATACCTATTATCATTATTATTACCATGATGTTACATTTTGCCGTATCCACGCAGTATGAGGTCGTTGTTGGAGATGGATGATAAACAGGGAGCGGAGGGGCAAAGAGACTCACTACAAACTTTACTAAGGTCGGCTGTTAGACATGTCCACTGGTGTATCCAACCAAACGTGTACATTTTCCTTGAGATTCCAGCCTGACACTCAGGAAACAACAACCGACACGAAATTCGAATTGTCGGATTTCACTCCTGTTGAGCAATTCATCGCCTGGCTTCCCATCACCTTTGCCCAGACCCCGGTTGCGCAAACAGTGCACGTCGCAGGTTTCTGTGTGATGACATGCGTAGCAAGAGACTCAGTCGTCTGAGCCTGATGCGTGATATCACGGTACTGAGCAGTTCATTTGCTCTTCCTACACCAAATATGCGACACAGAAAATACTTATTGCTAACACGGTAATCGACCAGACATGAGCCACGCAGTGAAAAGAGTGCTAGTCGAAGGTAACTAGTCTCTTTACGTCTGTGGATCTGATAAGCCAAGTTTCGCAACTGTACATGGGGCTGAACGCACGGTTGCATAGCAAACTCTGCCCTTCAGGGCTGGAGTGATGTCGCGCCGAAGCCACAGGCGGCAAAGATTGTTAAAAGCAACTCGGGCTTTTGCTATAGTGTATATGGTCTCATCTTCTTTTGTACCAGAGCTTATACAGCTGCCAAGCATTCTGAATTTCTGGACAACTTCTAGATGATCCTCACTAAGTGTCAGCTCAGGTATGCGTCCCTGCCACTCTTGAAGAGGAACTTTCCAGCTCGAGGGGGAAAAACATGGCCTGAAACGACTGACAACCAATGATAATCTGTCCAGTTCTACTTGGCATGTTTACACGCTGTCACAGATGAAGGCAATGTTGTCGGCATAAAACAAGTCAAGAAGTCGATCATCTCGGAGCAGCCCCACATCTTCGAAGTCTTTCCCGGCGAAAGCCGTTACAAGACTTTGTTAATGGTAAATTTAAAGAGAAAGGTGACAGCGGTATCTTCCTCTTATTGCTGGTGATATTAAAAGGCGTCGACAATTTGCTATAAGTCCTCACATTGCCCGGATTATGCGTGTACAGCGCTCAGATAATGTTTACGTATTCCTCGGGCATACCTTTCCTGGGTAGACAGACCCAAAAGGCAAGTCGATCAACCCGATGGAAAGCACTTTTTATGTCGAGGAATCCGACTGCTCTAGGTCGCCAAAATACATGTCGGTGTTCCAACAATTGGCGTGAGGATGTGGTCAATACAACCTCAAGTTCGGCGAAACCCTGCTTGTTCCTCGCGAAACTATTTTCACGAGTATCAGTCAGTGCATGGAGCCCGACAGGAGCAACCAACCTAGAAGCTATTGAGATCAGTCTTATCCGTCTATGATTGCCGCAGTCCAAACGTGAATTTTCCTTGCTAATTGGGACAGTAACGAAGCGGCTTCAGCCGGCTGGGTCAGTTTCTTGATCCCACAGCTTAGCCAGTAAGTTGTGCCATTCATCTACAAGAGCTGATCACCCGAAGTTGGAGATAGCTGGCGGAAGTCCATCTGCTCCTGCGGTCTTGTTCAATTTCAGCAGTCTGATCTCACCTTCGAATTCCGTGCATGAGGGCAGACCCAACGAGACGTCCCCAGTAATAGGGAGCTTTTAGACCGATAAGGAAGATGCCACCTCTAGCTGACTAAACTGCTTTTCAAAGTATTCGGCTCAACGCACCAAGTGTTTTGTCAACCTGCAAATTAGAAGTCCGTTTTTGCCGCATATAGTCTCACAAATACCGGGTCTCCTGCTGCCCGTTTCTCTTATTAAACGGAATAAATTTCGTTGGTTACCAGGAGCAGTAGCCACTTCCATCACCGATAAATGGTGTGACCAGCAGGATAGGCGGTCTCTCTTCAGAATAGCACGCAGTTTCGCCCTGAGGTTTTAGCGAGTCTCGTTGTGTTCGCTTCTAGCCAGAATGTGTCGGCAAGCGTCTAAAAGTTCCAGAGACTGCGTAGAGATCCAATGTCTAGGTTGGCAATTCGATTTGGCCCATGAAAACATGCCTACTGCTAATAACGTCTGGCGGAATAATGATCACTGATATTTAACTCTGTTCATTAAGCGCTTGTTCAATCCGCATGCTAATGTACTTTGATACGACTTCGGAACATCTGGTTTCGGCAAATGGTTGGTAACTTGCGCTCACAGCGCCGTCACGGATTTCCGCCAGAACGTACCCGCAGGTCGGCACACACAACTTCGTGATCAGAATCCACACTCGTGCTCCAAATTGAGTGACAGTTTTGCACGCAGCCTCTCCAGTGACAACTGCTCCCAATGTAGCCAAGCTGCGCTTATGGCCGCTCCGACGCTGGTGCCCGTTATGTCATCTTCCGGCGGGTGCTGCGTCGGAAGTTAGTGCTCGCGAGAAATAGACTAGCATCTTCACACAGGGGCAGCGACCGCTCACCGTTATCATTACGGGAGCCTATACCATGTTAACCGCCCATTTGCAGCTCAAAAGTGGACAATTTGCTACCGTGGGCGGCCAGACCAGCAGCAGGCACTACGGTATCATACTAAGGAGCAGTTGTACTGGGTATCTGTTCCTTTCTGTAACGAAGGAGCTCGTTCAGTTGAGGATAGAAGTCATCTTTCGTCAAGTCAGCGCTACAGTTTATGGGGGGCGCATGTCGCAATGACAAACAGGCACCGTTTGTCCCCCCATGATTTCGAAGCCCGGTGGCTCAGAGCAATGCCACTACCGGCTTGATCGGAATTTGCAAGTGCTACACCTCCGGATGGACGCAGTGCAAAAGTGCCGCCAGTGTCGCATGATGGGGATCGTAGGATAAGCACAGAGCTCTAATCTTGCAGACAGATTTCTGATAAGTAACAGACGTCGATCGAGAGAGTCTTTAGTATTCGGGCAACTGCTGCCTGCTAGCCAATCTTTAACAAGGGGTGCATATGAGGCATGCCAATGTTAGGAAGGATCGAGGGTTCCAAATAGGAATGGACGAACTGACGTTGTCCGCTTGGTTGAACGTGGACTTCTTGACCCCACCAGAGCGGCGTACTTCGATTGTGTATGAGTTGATACTAGATTCCATGTCTATTGAAACAAGATGGGGGAGCGTCGAGAATATTGGGGTTGAAAACAGGGGATAAAAGTGCATTTGGTACGGGAAGGTAAGGATGAAAATGCGTAAGCAAGGGAATAGGGAGACGAAAAGGCCTGAGTATTAGCATTATCACCCCTATTCACCCTGCTCGACAAAGCAGACAAAGCGCTGTCAATTATCCTCCACGATGGCCAGAGAATCAAGAAATCGTTAGAATAGAAATTCTTAGTGTTGCGTGGATTGGATACTGTCAGGCTGTTCAGGCTTAGGCAGAAGAACAATTAGGGTTAACAACCAAAGCATTTTGTTTGAAAACCTGATCGCAAGGAAGCGCAGTTTCCGCACCGGGTTACTGAGAGTCCGTTTTATGGATTAAGGTTTCACCAGCACTCCAGCTTCGGACCTGAAAGGCCAGGAAACTGAGTTCGTCTGGCCTCTACCCGTTTACTAATCTGGTATGAGTAGCTCTGAAGGTGCAAAATCGCCACCCAGCATAGCTCCTTAGACTGTTGCAGGACGTAAACCATCGCACTATGCTAGAGTCCATCCTCATCGCTGTACTTCTGTGGACTAAATTAATCATGCCTTTTTACCAAATTCGTGTGTTATATGGACCCAAGAAGGAGCCATATAAGCGAGCGATCTCATTTATATTTTTATCACACATAACCTCAACAAGCAGCGCCCCCTGTTGTTCTGCATGCTTGCACTCAATTCGTATTTCACACTCTTGTTGTTTAGCAACTTATTTAACTATTTAGAGTCTTAAACATAACCTTTATTTTTGCAATTTGTACCCCAGCCATCTCACGGGACTTGTGATACATTTGCTTTTCAACCCGTGATAAATCATTGTACACTATTCTCAAAGTCAATCGTTTACTCTGTGACCACATCATCAAATACATGGATTGCAAACCTAACTGCAGTTAGACCTAATATGAGAAATGACACTGATAGCAGTGGAGCAACTCTGGACTTCGTGTGCGCAGATATCAATGTACACTGATGTCAAGATTGACGAACCCTGCGTAGGTGACCGCTTCGCGAATCGTTCCTGAAGCGTCGCAAAGTATGTGCAGTTGCGGTGGCTGTGCACAATGGTGGCCTCCGCGTACACATCTCGGGGTCTTTATTTCATCTAGTTCTCTCATCCCTGTTGACCAATTTTCCCATGCGAATTCATCTGTTCGCTCGACTGGCTGGTCTCGACCGAGTTTATCCCTACACAGTTTACGCAGTAGAAAGTTTGTGGGCACGGCGCTAGGAGCAACCAACCCAAAGGGGCCGTATAAGGAGGAGAATACAAGTAGCATTGATCGCCTCGTTCTCGGCCCAACTTTCACAT
Organism: Dicrocoelium dendriticum; assembly: GCA_944474145.2. Classification (NCBI taxonomy): domain Eukaryota; kingdom Metazoa; phylum Platyhelminthes; class Trematoda; order Plagiorchiida; family Dicrocoeliidae; genus Dicrocoelium; species Dicrocoelium dendriticum. The sequence goes on from OX104063.1 coordinate 133,788,123, forward strand.
CGAATCGGAATAGAGAGGTGTCATACATAGCCTACCGTTTTACACCTAACGTACTATGTAGCAGTTTGACTAATCTGAGGAGTCCAATCGAGTTAAAAAGTCCAGTAGACGACGCCGTTTTGAACACTTTAGCGCTGTTGGAGGCTCAGTTTCAAAGCTTAAATCATACTTATCAAACAGTTCTTGACAACAAGATGGACTGATTCAGGTATAAGATGTCAACGAAATCAAACAGTCGTCAATGTAGAAGCAATTTATGTCGGCAACTGAAACACTCCCGAAAAATCGACCCCCCAACTACTACGCTATCTGATGTGAGGCGAAACAAGCACAGAACGTAAGGAACGCAAGGCGCCCCGATAATTCTATGGAATCTTCACCTGCATGAACACCTCCCCAATGTCCGCAACTACTGCGATTCTCATTTGTCAACCGGATGAGAACTCCTTGTAACAGCGAATCGTTCGGAGAGAGGCTGTTGTATTTTGCACCACAACCAGAAACAGCCATCATCTAATAAGGTATTTTTGGGGTTTATCACAGCGTGATAAATACCAGCTGGGAGCATAACTACGCTTCAAGTGGTTTGCTGCGACGAGCACAACATGACCACTACTATTAGTTGCTGGAAAACATCCGCGTAGCTGACACAGAGAAATTGGTTAGGTCTCAGACGTTTTCGCAAACTTGGTAACTGCTGCAATACCATCTTACCATTATTTGACATTCAGACCTGCGAGTTTCACCAAGGAAGTAAGTCGTCAGCTGTACTCCGTAACGGCGCTTCCCTGCCGAGCGACCACCATCAGTCGCGCGCGGACTCAGTATACCGCGAGGACGCCCTCCCCTACGCGGGTTAACACCAGCGACCTTATGATTACAAGCCAGGTGTGCAACCTATTTGGCCACCGGCCGACTCACCAAGGAATACCACTCTCAAAATAACCACGTAAAAATGTACTGTGTTCTACGAAATGGACAGTGCAGCTTTGTCTTTCACTGTAGGTTCATGATCTCCTGATACTAACGGAGCAAAGTCACTGTTGTACAAACTATCTAGTTAATCTTCAACAGGCAGTTGGTTGATTAGGGAGTAAGGCACGTACTTGTTGACCGAGTTGCACTCTCCGACTGGCCCAAGCAACGTCCAGCCTAGCAAGGGTTTTACAGCAAGAGATTAAATCCTGAGACCTATCGTTTCCCCAAAAGACACTGTGCCTCGGGCACATTGGCCTCTAAGAGGATCCGGACATGACTGTTGTTAATTTCTTTAAAGGACACATCAATCATATGTGGTCACTGGCTCGCCAACTTCTTTACTGGGGTTGCAGCGGGTTTCAAAGGTTGATTTGCTAAACAGTAGGCATGCCCAACAGAAATCGAATTTGTGCCATCCATTGATGACATTATGAAGTCGGCACACCCAGCTTCAGTTGGAACGAACCCGGTATCGTTGTGAATTCAAAACAAGTCGGTTTTGCTCCGATGACGGCTTATTTCCAAAAGGCATTCCTGTAGGAAATTAGTAGTTGGACCATTACCTAACAAGGCGTAGGTCTCAAAGCCAACACACGTTCTACGCATACTGGCTACACTTAATAGCACACTTGCTGCTGTGCACTGGAGGTAACAGCGCAACTGTCTTGCTTGGTAGGAAAAGCAATATGCAAGGGCTCTGAGTGGAGCAGTAGATGATGTCGCGCTCTACAGACGGGCACCCTGTATCCATCGCTGTTTTGATAGTTGAGAGATCGATGATTTGGTTTTAGACCCTTGTAGCGTCCTCCTTTGGATTTTATGTGGTTCTCCTTGCTAGAAACATCTGAAGCCAGAAAACTCCGGCACTGGGCTGTTACATGTCCACTACCACAGGTCAAACATACTGGTCTCGGGGAATCACTTGAACGGCTATAGAGAAGACGGTTACGGTCTTTCTGTCTATCAAATGCTCATGGTGCTTTTGTCGCGGAAGGTTGTCGGAACGAAATTGAGGAGGAAATCTGGCCGAATCTACTTCGCTCATCTCGAGTCTCCACTACAACAAAATCCGTCAAATGTTTGAAGTCAACACTCTTCCAGCAAGAATGATGAAATGGCTACACTTGCTCTTCTGGAGTGCAGGCTGCTTGGTAGTATGCGAACTACACTCCCAAGGATGGTAATGTATTTGTAATCAGTTGTGATACTCATCCGTGTTAGTGCCATTTAGCAATTTTATATTTTCAGTAATAACACACGCACACAGAGGGTACTTAAGCCAATCATGATACCGTCAATTAGAGATCTAGCGGCTACATATCTTTGACCATAAATCGCCGAAGAACACTTCTTGCTGTGTCCCACGCCTCGGCAGGAAGCAATATCACGCGCTGGCTGATGGCTTCCTTGACGTGACCACGGCGATTATAAAACAAATGATGTAACCTATCCATTGTTGTTCACCCGGTTTTGATACATTATTTAAACTACTTAACGAATGTTTAAGTAACATCGGGATTACCACTAAAAATCCAACTTGACAGAGAGCAAGTCTGCTTGTTGACGATAATCACGAAAATTTCGGAAGATTTCAGACCGGTCACTTCAATCACCGACCTGTGGCAGTCTTCAACAAAACCAATTCATCCGTACATTTCTAACTACTGATAATCGACTAAAACCAGAAGGCGTTCATGAACCACAACCTGATCTAATTTATAAAGTAATTTAGCTACCTTTGCTTCAGTTAGCACTTGCGAAAAGCATTTCATCTTTTCTAGCTTCTTCTCGGCTAATAACTGCTTCTCCTATAACTGCTAACTTAAACGTCACTAGAACCCACATCTACTCTTACCGCTAGCATGTGAGCCTGAACGTGGAACACCATTATCCATTTTTAGGCACCTCTGATTACAGTTAATAATTAAACTCATTAGTTGGTGAAGGTCGCACCTGCCGCTATACCATTATGCTAGGGTCATGGCCGTAACAGCTACACCTGCAAAACTCATATTGCGGAATGCCTATAAAAAGCTGCACTCGAAAACTTACCAGGTAACTTTAGCAAAGTTTTTATTCGACGGAGTTTAACAACAGTCCATAAACTCAGGTTGCGAACAAGGAATTTTTGTTGTTTTATGATGCGCTGGCATGAACCTCAGAAGGGAAACTGTCAGAAATGTGATCTATCAGTAGGCCTAACTCAGATGCCTCAAGACACATGCATCGTCATCAGTACTAACAATCAAATCGCATAACTCAGATCTCAGAGTGCGAAAGACACCCCTAATGAATTGACGGTACTCGCAATAACACAGGTATTTTGTTCACATTCGTACCTTGCATAATTCCTGGACAACAAACACAGACTTCAAACACGTGCGTTGGCATTCCGTTAGCTGGTAAACTTGAGCGGACAGCTGTCTTTGGCTCAGTCTGGCTATTTTAATGACAACAACGGGCGTTAAGTTTAATTATGATTTTACCATACGGGACAACCGGCTTCGATAATTCCCCGTACTCTCAATTCTGTGTATTAGTTGCCTGAATCTAAAGTTCATGAATAATTTACAGCAAACTGAGTGGATACGTCAACTATTTGAACTATAGGCATGAGATGAATAAAAGTTGGAATCACTCAATTTTAAGCAACTTGGCCAGGAAACATCAGACGTGCTAATGGCTAGTGGATTTCTAGATCTTTAAATAGCTAAACTGAGTACTTGGACGTGTCTGTATTTGGCAGTTAGTTACAATATTTGCCACACTGAATTAGCATCTGAGCATCAGGTGTGGAACTGATCGAAAGCATACTGAATGTTGTCCGAACACATCAGTAACACTATTTGCTATCAAGTGCTCAGCGCTTGTATTCGTCTTCATATCGAAAACGCAATCCAGTTAGGTCAGCACCGGATAAAGCACGACCGTATTATCCTAGATCAACCTCAATATCTGGCTCAAAACTATGTCATTGGAATTCACATTTCCCATACGTGCAGAAGCTAAGCGGCTGAGTTACATTCAAGATGATGCGACTTAATAACAGATTACTTCATACTGCGAAACCTTAATCATGCATGCTGGAGCACACCGGTAAAATCAAACTGCGAGGGTATTCTGTGAACCTGTCGGAATGGCTCAACCTATTTGAAGCAGCCGAAAATTCTGGTCTGTTCTTTTATAATCATTGGTACACGATCCTGGAGTAAGTCATTTCTTCATCTGCAGTAAATTTATATCAAAAACCTATAAATGCCGTACTCAGTCACCTATATTCTGACGCTCAGTAACATCGTTTCGTTCCACTTCTGGGAGAAAAAGTTCGATTTCATTGGTCCTCAATTACTTGTGATGCGGAACAACACGTAAAGTATGACTGTTGCCCCAAAGAATAAGAAGTGGGGTCTGCTTACTTACTAAGAAAAAAGATATTTCCTTTTTCATTGCAACTTGCATGGAAAACCTTCAACAGGCCACCCAACATAGATTATAAGGTACATGCTTCTTAACACATAATACACCACAGTTTTTCATAGTCCACCAAATAGGGTTACGGTTCCCTTGATGGATGAGCCGACCGAGCACACGACAAGTCGCATCAGCCGGCAATGTAGCGCTTGCATCAAGGCTGAAATGCACTCTGCTTGGCTGTCTGGAAGAAAGTTCCATGCAGATGATAAAAGTGCACAGTTCCCTCAGTTAGCATAGCTATTACAAAGTTAAAGAAGAAAGGATATGCTGATTTTCGTGTTTCGCTTCAATGTGCTTGACATTGAAACTTCACAGATAAATTATTTTTTTCTAGACGCATCCACACAAATCGAATTAAAGGAATAGAAAAGCCAGCAACTAAGGCCAATGTGACCAACTTCCGCTACTGGGAAAACCCCACGAAGGATTCTGTCCACAAAACGGACAACTCCATATGTGAGTCCTTCAAGTGTGTAATGTGATGATTCATGCATTTTGAGCTTTAAGAAGATCTATGGGCCTAGCAAGTAGAATAGTAGGGATAAGAAGAGCAATGTCACGAAGGCTCATCCAACGCCAAATGTGCATCCAGTCAGGTCGTTTTTCAGCTGCGCCCAGGATACCTGTAGCAGAGAAGCGGCATTTTCGCTCGGAAGAATTCCACTGTCACTTATCCTTCTTTCTCAAGTTTGGCACCAAGTGCACATCGCGTTCTCTGGCATCCGATATGTCGGATAACCCAGCTTATTTGTTCCGCCTAATGATGGTGGTGACGACAATAGTAATGGATAAATAATGCTTCCAGGGCAGCGCCAGTAGGCAGCCTCAAGGCAGTGGAATACTGTACACTGGAAAGCTGTTGTATATGAGGACGAATAAATGATAAGGGAATAATGAGACTTCCGGTAAAATGATTACTAGGGCCAGTGCGTCAAAACTACTATAATTTTCAGCTAGATTCTTTGCGGTTTGAGGTCAGTTACAACACGAGTATAGTTGAAATTCCCCGTAGTATTTTGCATTTCTTGGGTTCGTTCTTATGAAATTGAAGTGTAGTTATCCTCTCGATGTCGGCCGGTAGCCCAAAGGATGACGGGCCAGTCCTGGAACTCCATAGTCCTCAGTTCGGATCTGCATAGGTGCGAGGATGATCTCACATTACTCCTAACGCACGCACGACTCGTGGTGGTCGCGTGGCAACGGAGCACATATGCTGATGCTTTCCTTACTTCGCTTTATACACCGTCTATTTTCCTCTTCTCCTCTGATGAACTCAAACAAAAATTCGATATTACCATGGTAAATTGCTCTCCTCAGGGATAAAGGAACCAGCTAAGGTTTTAATCCAGTAAGGCGGACCACAGATGAATAGACATCCACGGATGTCAAGACAGTACAAAGGTTTCCTTTTGTGCCTCGTACATTTCAGCCGATCGACGAAGGCGGTGAATAAATCCCAGTTGTTGTGACACTATTTGGAGCATCTTCATGAATGGGCCACAGCACCCGTTGGAAGAAACGGGTTATCTCCGGCATACTCAGCACACTATGACCTGGTGTCATCAGGCTGCATGACACATTGTACATTTCACATATTCAACCCTAATCCACCATTGTGTGGTGTACACACAGAAGCTCATACATGTAACCAAAATGTTTCATGATATACGCTTCGAATGCAGATAACCGTTTTCTCATGTAATGTAGTGATCAGCAGGAGCCTCATAGTAGATGGTTATCGTACTGAGTGTTAGTCTGGTGTCAGCCGGTGATTTTTCCCTTTGTTATTAAGCCCAAACAGAAATGGTTTCCCAGTAGCCCACATAGGTTCTGCTAAGGAGAAGATAGGAAGTGACTTCATTCGTTTACAGATACAACAGAATGGATTTCGTTGCGAAAGTAATACCACAGTGGACGCCTAATTCCCAGAGGTTTAATTTAAGCATCTATTACACTCATAAATATATGTGTTGGTCGCTAGGCCGAATGTGAAGTCACATCTTGAACCAGACAGAACACATCCCACAAACGAACAGCGCCTAGCTTGAAAGTATGAGTGCCAAAAGCTTGCTATGATTAGTTAGGAAGTAATTAAAAACGTATAGATGCCTTACCATACAACAACGTCGGTTCATAACTATATAGTTGGCTTGAATACCGCCTGTGCACAACTTTGGTAAGCGTCAAAACAATGCATTAGACCTCACACCACACAAAGGACTGGCGGCCTGCACCGGGGGCTAGGTTGTGACTTCTTCCAGGAACAGATTGGGAAAAAATTATAGTTCCTTCTAACTAATTAAAAAGTCATTTGTTAGTGAGTGCGCCAGTTAAGTTTATACACCTAATAGGACCACAAGCTAGCAAGTATGGCAGTTTCTTTCCAACTAACCTGTAATGCAGTTCAAGTTCGACGTTTCCCATCCATACAGTCGATCTCAATTTAGAATTTGTCCATCGGCTCATGTTGTTTGATAGGACGGTTTTTAACACATAGCGTCGGTTCACCCATTTGCGCAAACTTTGTATGCGCCTGAAGATATCCAGTGTTCACCGCAACCTTGTTCGAATATAGCAGTGAATCAGTGAATCCCGTCCTCTTATCTAGACGAGACCGCATGAAGCACAGTTGTTCTGTACCATGGTCTCTAAAGCTAACGGTGTGCAAAATATAACCGAGGAGTCCGAACTCACAACCCTGCCAGCTAACACTTCACTAGCATGCATTTTAAAAACAGCAAACATAATATGTTGATGGGAGTTTAATTTACAACCCCAGCATTCGGCCTATGCTATCTCGACTCTTTCCATACAGCTGGTGAACACTCACAAGAGACCAATGCAGGCTACTCCAGAAAACCAAATGGAAATCATTTCACCAGCTAGCTGTGACTCCGTTTTGGACACATAAAAGTCTGGTATCATTCGCTTGATTTCTTTACTCTCAAATAAATGAGTATATTGCTTTCTGTTACGGTTGTTTGTCCCAATGGAAACGCACGTAATGTACTGGTCTTTCAGACCATTAATCTAGGCGGACCTGACGACATTTTGTCAAGGAAACGAGGAGCCCACAACCCTACCGTAATGGAGTACGTACAGCTGAATGAGCGAGTAGCGTGTCTATTGAATACTGAGGTTTTTGTCTAGCATATACACTATGGAGGTGACATTCAACTCAGTCTCACTGTTCAAACAAGTTGTACTTTATGTTGCAGTAGAGGGATCCTGATCAGCGGAAATTGCGACTGGTAGGTAACTGTTGTTTGACTGATAATTTTATCGTATACGGGAGTAAAGCGACAGCAAAATGAGGTATAAAGTAGACAGTTACAATGCGAACTTTGTTTACTTCGGCTTGAGGTCATACTATCAAGCTTAGCTCAAGCGAAGATTTAAGTTGTGTATGGTACCTTTAAACCATGAAATTCGATAGGTAATTTAGCGGTCAAAGGAAGTCACCTGATTGTAGCTTTTAGTATATTGGCTTAAAAGGTGTTGTTACTATACTTAGCAGAGAGCACATAAACCGGAGAAACAAAACCGCAGTGATCGTCTATTGGCAAGCAGGTAAACAGAAGTTTCCGTTGTTTGAATAAGTATTCGGCATCATGCATGTAGAGTCGTTTTCTTCGGTTAACTGCATTAGTATCCGCTCACTGGAAAGAGTGATAGCTAAATAGCACCTTTGTAGATCTGAACAAACTGCCTCAAACTTATGGCTATTGGATATCCAGCCCATAACATGGTTTGCGGCATCCGGTTTCGGATTTGCCTGTCACTGTGGTCAGCCACAGGACGCCTGCGCCTACAGAGGGACCATGGATGGCTTGCGCTGCACCACCCACAGCTCCACCCACACACCCCATATCCAGTGTAAACACGAAGGAATAAGACCTGGAGGCATGTGGATGGGAGCCACGTTTCATCAACGGAGCCGGCCCACACTCCTTCACAGGCAAACACAAGCACACTGTATTTGGGAATTAAGCGCACACAAGGCGGTGGCTGGACCGTAGTCCGCCCCACACTAACTGCATGGAACCACTCTTCGAGCCTAGCACGGCCACAAGGACCGTGCACTCCGTCCCCTCCAGCAACGACCAACTGTCTCCTGCAGCCAGTATGGACGAGGTAGTGGGTAATAGACAGGTAGGCACCTTGTCAACATGCACATCCAACGCAGCCACACCTGGGATGAAAACAACAGCCAATCATTCGAAATGCCGATGTCGAATAAAGTGGGCGCATATGACGACATAAATACTCGCTAAATGAGCATATAGAAGAAATTGGTTATAAGTGCATCCGTGATAAGTACAAAATGTCCGAAAGTTATTTCAAAAAAATACCACGCGATAAAATTACGCAAGTTTACCACAATTTGCGTGAGCGACGTGTGCAAGTAAGGAGAAGATTAACAAGTACGCAGAATAAACCAAACAACATGTAGTGAATTTTATCCACATTAAAAAGACCTAGTTTAAGTGTAAGTTGCTTCTTCACCGCAGTTGGGCTAAACCAGCCCATAACATAGAGGAGTATTAAATGCACTTAGCGAAAAATGCTACATTGGCGAGGGCTTTTCGAGTCCAAACTCGAACCGCAACAAAACAGTCAGTCTGATATGAATGGTGCGCAACACAATAAACGTTCATTTCCAAGAAGTGAACATCAAGACCAGACAAAGGCAGAAAGAATAGTAGAAGAAAAGTAAATTGGACCATCAGGTTCATTTGACTGGAGTACTCGTCATGTGAATTACTTCCGACATACATTAGTCATTTAGATTGCTACATACATTAAACAAATAAATAAAAATTATTCGACAATGCCATGTCCTGATTCCACTGGAAGTCAAAGCAAAACGAACTACTAGTTCATAGTGAGTTGTGAAGATACATCTATATATTTACATATGCACATCGAGTGAGAGAGAGAATGAGTGACGGAGTCAGAGAGTGAACCAAAGCCAGTTTTATCTCTTGGATCGCATCCAAAGCACTCTTTAACGGAAAGCGCGAAGTGAGAACCAAACATGTCTGAATAAAGAAAGTCTAGCACTTCACTTCAGCTACAGTCCAATTAATCGAAGTAACCGAGGTTGTTGCAGAACTAACCTGAGGATCAATTTGACATTGTGCGGTACAATTCACATGTACTCTGAAGGAAATATACAGTATGCTCTTAGCTGTTGTGAACGTTGCTTGTAGAATTCAGTAGTGGGGATATAGCTACTATCCGTACATTTGCACTTTCAACATTCTAGTCCCTGCTCTTGTATCTCTAGCTAAAAAACGCAACCAAGAACGCAACCCATACTAGAGCGAGTATTTACGGATTGTAGTCGCTTACAATAGCCTAAGTACGCTATCTGACTTGATGTGTGCAAGGGAAAATCAAGTTGAAACTAAACGATTGCGGTGCCAACACAATGAGTATGTAAAATGCTGGTCACATAAAGCTTCGAACTTTGTCATAGATCAACCATGGACATTAACAGAGCCTCCAGAGGTAACGGGATCTAGTTCTAAAATATCAACTCACTGTCGTACGCTCCTAAAATTTGTGACAAATCAGGTCTCCTAAGCACCAGTGAATGAGTTTCACACATAAGCTGCTCAAACCGTACCCTGAATTCGAACCCAAAGTCGAAGCAGCCAGGAGTGCTACGCCTACCCTCTCAGAATGCGGAACTGTAACACATGTTAGAAGAGAGTGATAGCCGGAGACAGCATAACAGTTCCTTCAAACAGCATAATATTTGCACCAATAAAAGCAATGTGCAAGAAGTTAGAACAACCAAATGGCGTAGGTTAGCGTCAGCGTGATGAAGTCATTACGATCAATAACGGATTCCCAGCAAAATCAATGTGTGATGAACAAGATGCACAGTTGAATGCATATAGAACGGTGTTCTGTGCAGCATTCCGGTGAGGAGTTTGACACCTGTGGCACCTTCCACGTGGCATCACTAGAAGCGCGTGTTTTGTGAACAATTTACCACCCAACCGGCAGGATTTCATACCTCTCACTGGGCCGTGTGCATACTAACGGGCCATGTTTTGAACAAAATGGTGTGAACTACACGATCAAACCTGAACGCGTGGACGCAGTTGGCGAAGGCGCGAAATGCAAAGTACGACGGCAGAACCGAACAATGAACAATGATTTATCACGGGTGAAAAAGTATATGCTCAACAAATCCTGTAGGATGCATGCAGTGAAAAGAAAAATTACCAGTAACCAAGGTCATCCTCACGCACGCATGACGTGCGTGCTACTGGTTCATTTGGATTATTTCCCTCTATCCTCTCTCCATCTTCTCGCAGCGTTGTCACTGTACGCTCATTCGAACCGGATTTACCAGCTCTACACAGTGATCCATTATACGTGGAAATATCTTCTACGATTAGAGGCTGTGCGTCACTAAGCGTTTTCACTGGCATCTGTGATTAAGCGCAAGCGTTTAATTCAATCGTATTGAGCCGATTGTCTTTCTGTGTGACACCATTCGATACATAATTCTCGAGGCAAGTCGAAAATCCTAAGCTTCCTCCGATTCAGTGTTTCTCAACACAGCTCTGAAAGAATCTGTGTTCAGCGCTCTGTTCAGGTTCCAGTCACTCGCCATTCCTTGTGACCTTGTCAGCCAGTGCGGCTGCATTACCCATCACACTGACCGCGCGACCACGCCGACCGCTCATTTGACCTTGCAACCACCACGCTCGCCTGACCGATGTACGACGCTCTCAAATCTGTAAAAGTACAGAACGCTAAGCAACCCACTGGGTCAGGTAACGAGACCGAATTGAATGGCAGAAACGCGAAACCGAAGAAACTCCAAGCGAAAGGCATTTGCGGGTTAGGAGAATTACATCGGGTAGTAAAAATCGGTCTGGCTTGTTCGCTCTGTTGGTACCATACGGAATGTGCAATTGTGTCCCAACAACAGTTACGGGAGCGAAATAGCTCCCAAGATGCATTTTGGTTCTGTACTGCGTGTTCCACCATCCCCCTCGTTAAGTGCTTGCTTATCCTAGCTGAGAAATGCGACCGGTTAATCGCAGAAGCAGAGCAGAGGATAAACAATAAACTTACTTCAATGGGATCGAGTATGGACCACAGAAGCGTAGCGGCTGCTAAGCAACGGAATGCTGAAATATCCGCTTCCTCTGCACCGCAATCAGCCACGTCTCCATCTCCGTTGTCTTCTCCAACTTTGGTAGAACGCCGGGCGAAAACAGACTGTACCTACGTGAATCAAGCAGTACTCACAGCAAAGAAAATCAGGCACCATTCAAAACGTCTGGTTAAGCAAATTCCACTAGACCTGACATCTAGTATTACCAAGGATGGAGCAGCCAAACACCAACCCTTGATACCTGTAGCTCAAATATCTCTTGTCGAGACTAAGCCTCCCAGAACATCCGTTACATATGCAGAGATTGCTGCAAGGGTCCACCGAGAGGCCGCCGTTGCGTCCTCTTCCATTGTAAACATCGTTAACGCAAATGGAGAGAAAAACAGCAAACAATCACTTATCAACAAGTCAAGACAAATGAGCACCATACCTTGTAGATCGATTAAAAAGGGCTCCAACAACAGTGCCCGGACTGTTGTATGCTCAAATGTTCCTGAATCTACCGCCATCACATTGCGGGATTAGTTATCAGACGACCAAGACCAATGGAACTCATTGTGTATGCAGATGAGTATCAAATCCCAGCCCGTAAACTTGTTACGAATTACCCGTCATCCGAACTCGCCACACTATGGTGAACCCAGACTTATTCGAGTAACTCTAGAATCCTCAACCGACGTAGAGAACATTTTGCTCTCCGCAAGCGCGCTAAAACACGAATCCTGTGCGATACGTATCTACCCTGATGTCCCTTGGAGCGCGCGACAATCAAAAAGAAACATCGAAGAGGGGCACAGCAAGCAAGACCGCCTAAACACAGTCTTCATACATGGAGTGCCAGAACATCCTTCCAACCATGTTCAAGATACCGGAGAGCACGATTTAGAACAGTGGCGGTTCATTCGTGAAACACTTTCTTTGGATAATATTGTGGCACTATCGCTCACTAGGATACCTCTCTCATCGAATTATAGAGGATGCGGACCTAGAATCCTAAAACTTGTGGTTCAGTCAGAGCAACAAGCAAAGGATGTTTTGGATCGATGGCGAAGAAATCGGAAACATCTTCCTTCCGAAATTCGGTTAAAGGTCGCAAACAATTCGCACAGCTCAAGTATTAAAGCAACTGAAGCAGCAAGCATACCGACGGATGTACAGAAGTGTAACTTGACTGCTGCTTTAATTGACTCTGAAGTAGGTTTAAACGAAGGCTGGGACGCACCTTGGCCGAATCAAGTTGCAAACGAGGTATCATTGACCCATCAAAAAAACGAATAACTGCCGACCTCCCATCGGTCGGCATTCTCCCACACTTGACAGCTTCACCTCTCTGCGGGCTCCTAGAGACCGAGAAACTGGCCTGTTTGTATACAAATGCTCAGGGACTTTCTAACAAACTGGCTGAACTGAAAGATCGCCAAGCTTCCGGCTCGTATGATGTCATTGGTATCACCGAGACATGGTTGCACACGGGAATGACGGACGCTGAAGTGTCGCTACCCGGCATGTCGTTGATCCGGAACGATAGGCTCACAAAAGGAGGAGGGGTAATCCTGTACTACCGAAACGACTTACAGTGCGAAGCCGTGGAGGATTCAGATTCGCAGTTCCCCGACTCTCTTTGGTGCCGGTTGCAGTTAAAAGGTAGGGACGCTTGCCTTATTATCTTGGTGTACCGCGCCCCTAACTCAACACCCGAAACCGACTACCACCTAATGGCTGCTTTAAGGTGCAGTTTACAACAAAAGTACACTCACCTTCTTATCATGGGTGATTTCAGCGTACATTGTTTAGAAGCCCCTGCCACAACCGGCGAACAATTCAAAATCGATTTACAAGATCTAGTAACTACTGCTCCTCTTTACAACCACATCACTTTGCCCACTCGGTTCAGAACTGGTAACCGGCCATCTGTGTTGGATCTTGTGCTTACCAACGAAGAGCATATGATTGATGCGTTGGTTTTAGACTGCCCTTTGGGTCGCAGTGATCACGCAGTCATCAGTTTCAACTTCGTCTGCTATGCAGAATATCGGAATGATAACGATGAGACTGTGCGAACCATCACAAGGTACGACCGACTCGCCCAGCTAGTCAGCGCCACAACATGGTCTTTCCTCGAAGAAGAACCCCCAGAACTCGCCTGGCTCGAGTTCGTCAACATATTCAGTCAGCTGATTGCACAGGCTTCAGAGATAAAAGCTTACAATAAGTGCAAATCCGTTTCTTTCGTTAGGAGCAGGACCCGAAAATGGATGACAGTACGCAATGCAGCATGGCGAGTGTACAGAGAAGCTCCAGCACCAGAAACGTGGGACAAATACGTAGCCCAACGTAACCACTGCACTCAACTGTTAAGAGAAGACAAAGCCGCCTATCAGCAGAACATCGCAAAAACCTTCAGTGCTAACCACAAACTGCTGTACAAGCACGTTAATAGCCTACGAAAGGTGAGGCAAGGATTTCCTCCACTCAAGACGGCTGACGGCCCAACAAGAACGTCTATGGAAGCTGCAAACGCGCTGCAGATGCAATACGGCCCCATGTTTCAAAGGGTCTTGCCACCAAGCGATCTACCAAGCTTTGTCTTCTGCTCACCAGGACTAACCCACATCAATTTTACCGCAGAGGCTGTATTGCAAAAGCTGACCTCTCTACGCAAACACAGCTCGCCGGGTGTCGACGCCATTCGTCCAGAGGCATTGGGAGTAGCAGCAAACCAACTGGCAGGACATTTAGCTCAGTTTTTCCAGCACTGCTTAGACCAGAACCAAGTTCCCGCCATGTGGAAGCTTGGAATAATAAGCCCGATTCACAAAGGTGGAAGCAGATCTGATCCCTCCAACTACCGCCCAGTAACCCTTCTTCCTATACTCTCCAAGGTCATGGAATCCATAGTTGCCGATGCACTGGTGTGCTATCTGGAAAACTGCAACCTCATCACTCCTGAACAGCATGGTTTCCGTCGACAGCGGTCATGTACAACTAATTTACTAATTGCACGCAATAGTTGGACCGAGGCAGCCGACGCTGGAGAAGGTGTTGATGTGATATACCTGGATTTTTCCAAGGCTTTCGATCGTCTAGACCATCGGATACTACTATCCAAGCTGCAGCATTACGGGATCGGAGACCCTCTTTTAAGCTGGATCGCCAACTTTCTATTTCAAAGGCAATTAGTGGTCAGAGTTCGGAGCTCTTTATCGGACCCCATACAAGTCGAGTGTGGTGTGCCGCAAGGCTCGGTTCTAGGTCCACGTTTGTTTCTGGTGTTTATTAATGACCTTGCACAGGGAATCGCTTCAAACTTCCTAATGTTTGCCGACGATATCAAGATCTGGCGCAGGATCCAGGCGAACGCCGACCAACATGTGCTCCAAAGTGACTTAGATACAGCGTATCAATGGTCGATCCAAAACTTATTGCATTTCAACGTCAGTAAATGCAAGATGCTTTCCATCCGACATCAAAGCAGCTACTCATACCGACTCGGAACGGATGTACTGCAATAATCAACTCTCGAACGTGACTTGGGTGTCCTGGTTCAAGATGACTTGGGTTGCTCCAGGCAATCCGAAAAGGCCTCGAAGACCGGGAATCAACACGTTGGGCTGTTGAGGCGGGTGTTTGGACAAATAAACAGCTCCATATTTCGACAAATGCTCAGTGCGTATCTTCGCCCCCAAGTCGAATACGCAATTCAAGCCTGGCATCCATGGCTGAAACACGACCTTAATGCACTGGAGCAGCCTCAACGCCGCGCATCTATGAACGTAACTGGAATGCGCAATCGGTCCTACCAGGAGAGGCTGCGACGACTAGGATTGTTCAGTGGAAGCTATCGCAGGCTACGAGGCGACCTGATTATGACATACTTGATTCTGCGAGACCCACATCATGTGTGCCGCCCTTTACCGCAACTCAGCAGCAATACAAACCTGAGGGGCCACTCATTAAAACTCGCAGAACAATACAGTCGTCTGGAGTGCCGCAGAAATTTCCTTTCCATCCGTGTCTGTCACCCGTGGAATGCTCTCCCAGAATCGGTCGTCTCTGCACCGACACTAACAGTATTTAAAAGACGGTTGGACGATGCACTCATCCACTTACACTTTGTTACTTAACACTACGTCTCCATCCTACACCTGGAGTTTACCCTGGAATTATTTGTTGTTAACTGTGGGTGTTGTGAATCTAAGTGAATCGCAGGACTGCAGCGAAGCAAACGATAAGTCCTTATTTTCGTATTGAAAGTGCTAACTATTTTACTATCCTTTTCATCATAATTATTATGTTGATATCCCCACCAACTATCCAACGGGGCTTGTAAAGCAACGCTTCTTAACCCGTATAAATTCATTGTTCATTGTTCAGAGTGATTTAGATACGGTGTATCAATGGTCAACCCAAAACTTATTGCATTTCAACGTCAGTAAATGCAAGGTGCTTTCCATCCGACATCAAAGCAGCTACTCATACCGACTCGGAATGGATGTACTGCAACAATCAACTCTCGAACGTGACTTGGGTGTCCTGGTTCAAGATGACTTGGGTTGCTCCAGGCAATCCGAAAAGGCCTCGAAGTCCGGGAACCAACACGTCGGACTGTTGAGGCGGGCGTTTGGACAAATAAACAGCTCCATATTTCGACAAATGCTCAGTGCGTATCTTCGCCCCCATGTAGAATATGCAATTCAAGCCTGGCAACCATGGCTGAAACACGACCTTAATTCACTGGAGCAGCCACAATGCCGGGCATCTAAGAACGTAATTTTAATGCGCAATCTCTCCTACCAGGAGAGGCTGCGACGACTGGGATTGTTCAGTGGAAGCTATCGAAGACTATATATACATATATATATATATATAATACACAATCTGTGTTACGGATATTGCGCCATCGGAATCGTGGCTGAACAGGAAAACAATATGAATAATAAGAAACTAACAATAACAACTGCTTTTTTTGTCTATTTTTCCACTCAAAGTTTTTTGAAATTTTTTTCAGTTTGTTCTTTTTTTAGGGAGAGGAAGAAGGGACACCGCAACCCACCGATGCCCACGTCCGCCATTGACATCGATCTCGAGCCATAACTTCCAAGATCTTCAACCAGCAAGTATCCGCATCTCTCGGACCCCAACCAGGTAGTCGACAACAACCGACCGAGGCCAACTGTTTCGTCAGCTTTTTCATGCGGCTTCTCCATGTGGTAGGCTGTCCACCAGACCGTCTCTTCCAACCCTGTCCAGCAAATGCAAACAATGCACGACGGGGGTAACGCTGGACAGGCATGCGCAATACGTGTCCCAACCACCGCAGTTAATGCAGTGAGATGAGCTCCTCGAGCGAGTGGCTTCCACGTCCTAAGACACGCTGTCTAACTTCCAAATTGCTTGCGTGGTGCTGCCACCACACACGGGCAATGGACCACAGACAGCGGTGCTCAAAGAAGGATAGCCTGCGCAAGTCATCTTTACGAATGGGCCAGGTCTCGCATCCGTACAACAGTACAGCACGAACAGTTGCAAAATAGACCCGCCCTTTGATGGAGAGACGAATGTCGTGGCGACGCCACAAATGCCTCAGCCTAGCAAAAGCGAGGCGTGCTCTCGAGATGCGCATCGAAATCTCGTCTCCAACAGCCCCGCCAGCAGTGATGCAACTTCCCAAGTAGACAAAGCTCTCCACCACCTCTAGCGTCTCACTAGCAAGAGTGAGTTCAGGCAGAGGCACCTGCCATTCTTGAAGGGGAGCCTTGCATTTGGATCGCGAAAAGTACATACCATACTTTGATGCTTCAATCACCAAGCGGTTTAATGCAAGTTGGACGACGTGTGGATCGTCACCCAGCAATGCGATATCATCAGCATAATACAAATCAACAACTCGACTACCTGGGAGGAGCTCAACGCCAGCGTTCAACGAATCGCTCAGAGCGTTCTTCAGGACATCCTCAATGGCAAAGTTGAATAGGAAGGGAGAGATAGAACATCCTTGTAGAACTCCACTGGAGACCACAAAGGTAGGCGAAAGCATGCCATAAGCCCTAACCCTGCCCGAGGTCAGACTATAGAGGGCGCGCAGTATGGAGACGAACTTCTCGGGGACACCGTTCCTCAGAAGGCAATGCCACAGTACTGTACGATCGACAAAATCGAAGGCTGCACGGATATCCAGGAACACAGCAATCGTTGGCTTCTGATCCACATGGCGGAGCTCGAGGATCTGGCGAAGTGTGAAGATTTGATCGATGCAGCCGCGACCAGGACGAAACCCAGCTTGTTCTTCTCGTTGCAACGATTCGCGTGTTGGGGATAGCCTACGAAGAATGATGGACACCAGCAGTTTGCAAACGACGGGGACTAAGCTTATTCATCTGTAGTTGGAGCAGGATTGTACGTAGGCCCTTCTTGAAGATGGGGACGACTATCGATTAACCCCAAGATGACGGAATTTTCTATTTCGACCAAATTTTCGGGAACAAAGCGGTGAGTTCTCGGACCAGCGATGCGCCACCATCTTTAACTAGAGCTGGATGAAGACCATCAGGGCCGGGAGCTTCATAACGCTTCGTGTGCCGGAGCTCCTGATCAATTTTCTGGGAAGAAGGAGGGTCTGTTGATGGTAGACCACTCGGCCCCAGCGCGAGTGCCAGAGGTAGCAGATGAAGCTGTGGGCCAACAAAATTGCGAGTCAAAATGTTCGGCCCATTGCTCCAACCGTCGTTGAAGATTGGTGATTGAGGTGCCATCCTCTTCGCATATTGTTTCACTTATGCCGGATCTAACACCTTCGGTGACTCGAATGAGATGGAAGAGTTTTCTAGTATTACCAGAGAGACTAGCAAGCTCCATCTCCTTAGCACGTTCACACCGCCAGGCTTCGCGGTCCATTTGCAGACTCCTGCACAACTCTCGACCAAGGTATGGGCGTTCCTCACTGTGTCTGGAATCCGATAGGATCAAGCGGCGTTTGACCATCAGCGACAAGCAGTCGGCGGAAATCCAATGTTTCGGTGGGTGAAGGGTAACTCTACAAGTGTCGATACTGGCGGAAACTAACGCATTTTGATATACGCCCACTGCGAATCGAGATCACCATCAATAGTTGAGCCAAGCAAGCTTGACAGTGAGGCTTGGTACCTGGTTAAAATCGCAGCGTTTTGTAGATTCGCCACGTCCGGTCGGTAGTGGGCGCGCTTAGGTAATCCTTCGAAACGTATGCAAAGCTTAACACGGACCAATGCGTGATCGGAGTCTAGGTAAGTTGACTAGTGGGATCGGCAGTCCGTTACGTTTCCGCGCCATCTGTAGTTGATTGCTATGGGGTCAAGCTGGGAGCAATCTTGCGTTTGTGAGGGCGGGCGCCAGGTAGCAGTGTGTCTCCTCGAATGCCGCAAACTATTGCTAGAAGGATACGAGCGATGATCAGAGCAAAGAGCAAGCAATCTGTCTCCATTTTCTGATCGACTGCCACCGAGACCAAAACTGTCCCCAGTGTAGTGCTCGCTTGGTGGAAGGCGGCAAACCCGTGCGTTAAAGTCCCCAGCAAGAATGATTATATCAGTCCTTTTGGAGGAACGCAGAAGTTCATGTAGCTGCTGGTAAAAGCTATCCTTAACTGCATCCGGGCTGCAGTCTGTAGGGGCGTAGGCGGAGACGACAAACAAGGCACGCTTAACGTCTCGACGCCTGCTTACGTTGCATGAATCTCATATTCTGACTGCACATAGCCGACTGTTGACTGAGATCCAGACAAGCAGAGCTGATTCAGCCATGGCATTTAGTGTAACCCCAAAATCAGCTTGGCGAGTGGCGGCAGGTTCTGGGTCTTCGGAAAGCCGCAAGTGGTATTTGGCGTCAGGGTTTACCGGTGAAACCATTCTGATGACGGCGCTAGAGTCTTGTAATCTGGTCTCTGAAAGACGACAGATGTCTACCGATAGCGTTTCATGAGTACGGGCCAGACATGCTTGTCGTCCGATCTGCAGCAAAGTTCGAACATTAAACGCTGCGAGGATGAATGGAGAACCAGGTCGAAGAAGAGCTGGAGCTTCGGTGGAGTGAGAAACGGTTGCGATCGCAGGAGATTGAAAACCGGGAGTTTGGCTGTTACTTCCATCAGCTGCGAGACGTGGGTCGTTCGTGACGGTGACCGTAGAAGATATGAGAACACATATGTGAAGGACGGGAGGTGGGGTGGTCTGTGAGTGGACGTTGAGCGGTTGAGTTAGGACAGAAGAGAGGCATAGCAGAAGCAGTAGTGAGCGGTGTAGTCCATGATTCGTCAGCGGGCGTGATACTACCCGGTTGTCCAGGCCGAAGTAGACGGTTGTCTAAGGGGGCCCTACCCCGAGCCTTTGATCAAAGATATAACCTAAAAGGCAGCAGGGCGATGTGAGGGCATCGCAACGCGTTGGGAGCCAGTGACCAAATAGTTGCTTCATACGCCTTTCGATCCGTGAAGGACCAGGGGCACAACGCACGCTTAAAGTACAATGCCTCTCAGGGAGGGTCAAGCGGCAGTGACTTTATTTAGTGGCGAGTCACATCCGCCAAGTCGCAGTGTTGTTAAACAGACATATGTGGCTTTTTATAGGGAGAACGCTTGCCAGGCGAAAACCCACCACGTCCTGGAACACTGCCGCCGAACCATTTGCTGGAACGGGAAAAACCCGAACCACCCAGCTGGCACCACGAGGAGGTTGTTCAGCAAGCAGACTACGAGGCGACCTGATTATGGCATACTTGATTCTGCGAGACCCACATCATGTGTGTCGCCCATTACCGCAACTCAGCAGCAATACAAACCTGAGGGGCCACTCATTAAAACTCGCAGAACAATACAGTCGTCTGGAGTGCCGCAGAAATTTCCTTTCCATCCGTGTCTGTCACCCGTGGAATGCTCTCCCAGAATCGGTCGTCTCTGCACCGACACTAACAGTATTTAAAAGACGGTTGGACGATGCACTCATCTACTTACACTTTGTTACTTAACACTACGTCTCCATCCTACACCTGGAGTTTACCAAGGAATTATTTGCTGTTAACTGTGGGTGTTGTGAATCTAAGTGAATCGCAGGACTGCAGCGAAGCAAACGATAAGTCCTTATTTTCATATTTGTAGTATTAACTATTTTACTATCCTTATCGTCAGTATTGTTATGTTGATATCCCCTGCAACTATCCAACGGGACTTGTAAAGCAACGATTCTTAACCCGTATAAATTTATTGTTCATTGTTCAGGTAAATCCTCATATTAATCGTCTACAGACTTAACTGCAGTGTTCCCTAACGGTAGTATGAAATAGAAGGTGCACCACACAGTACGAGAGCGGTTATAGTTCACGCACTCCGTGAGAGATAAAAATCGGAAATGACAACACTCACTAGTGTGCCGCTTCAATTGATTGATGTGATAACTCAATCCAGTTTAGGTACATCCAAGCTATTCACAAGAACACTTATGCATGTAACCTCACTGCCACATTGCGGAGTGGAGTGTTAAGCACATAGTTTGGTTCGCGTTATTTCGTCCTCAGAACGAAACGGACTTTATCAAGTAATGCAAATTGGAAAGTGTTTGATAAGGGTGTTGGTTGAAAAGCCTTAATATAGGGGCAAGGACGATATGCGTTGGAAGAGTGTTCAACGTTCGAGACACCCGGCGCAAGTGCTTTGTCCACAATCAAGTCAACTCCAGTGGGTAGCCTGTTTGAGCTGGTGACCTCTCGGTTTGGTATTTCGACTCATCTGTAACTGGTTGCGACATGGGTGAATTTGGTTTGTCAGTACCAAGTAAAACATAATGGAAGCACTTCGCTGACGTCAATCTTCACCACTGCACAATGTCATGGACTGTAGTCTGTGATGGTAGGGGGGATGAAACAATCGGCTGACAACTTGGGTCCAACTAAACTGGATAGCTGCTAGCACCTTGACGTCACGCATGCGTCAGACGCCAGACTTTGAGCACCGATTCCACGAGGAGGCTCACCAAGGCGTTCATCATTTGCGGAAACAACGATGGCTCGTAATTTCTGAAAGCTGTCCATAAGAGTCCAAGTTACTGACTGGCTCTTTTCGATGCTGTTTCAGCCTGTCTCGAGCAGCCCGGATCATTCTGCACGGTCACTCCGTGGTCGCTTTCCTGCACAACATGTTTCATCTGCTGCTCTCCCAGTAGATATTCATGATTACACTGATGGCATATACGCACAATTTCGTATTTCGCCAAGTTAAACTGGTGTCAATTGGCGGATGATCAACTTACCAGATTGACTTTTCAAACCACACAACGGCTGGCAATGACAACGGAAACATTGTAATCCTCTTCCTGGATATACAAAAAGCCTTTGATAAAGTACCTCACAGAAGATTACTAAACGAACTGAAGGCTATAGGCATTGGAAAACCTATGTTATTTTGGCTGTCTTCATTTCTAATTGGTGGACAGCAGGCGGTGCGCATTGGCTACCATTTCTCTAAACCGAAAGCAATCACTACTGGAGTGATTCAAGGGAGGGTTCTTGGTCCTCTTCTTTTTCTAATTTATATTAACGATATATTCCAGAGAATAAGAAATGGTGTTGCATTCATCTTTTCTGATGACATTAAAGTTGTCTACTCACAACCACGAGCAAATACTCAGGAAGCCATACGTTTCATTCAGGATGACCTAACTGTCCTTGACTCCTGGTGCCAACTGTGGCAGTTGTCATTTGTCGTGGATAAGTGTAATATTTTGTCGTACAAATGCCAAGTACCAGTAGACAGTTTATTACAACAAGGCGCATATATCTCGTAATGCATGGCAGTTCGCAACGTGGGCGTGTAATACTCAGTCAGGTTTAACTTTTCTGAACACGGTGACTTTCAAGTTTCTAAGACTATGAAGACTATCAGTGAAGACTATCGGTTATATCCGCCAGCATTTTTACCTCACGGAATCTCGCATATCGCTTTACAAAACATATGTATTGCCGTGTATGGAATACTGTTTAAAGGTACAGTCTAATCTGCTGAAATCTGACCAGCACACTCTTGACAGGGTCCAGAGACGCTTCAAGAAAAAGCTATGTTGATATTCCTCAAAGATGACATACAGAGAGCGATGTGATAAACTTGGATTTGACCCAGTTTGGCTTCGGATCATTAAGCTGAACGTATGTTTTAGTTACATAATCATAAATTGTCAAATTCGCAGTCTTGAAGACGCTGTTCTTTAGGCCTGAAGAAGTTCTTGTGTCAAGGGCGAAACGTTGCCACAATAAAACCCTACCAAAACCGATTTGTATCCAAAACCTTCTGAAATCATGAAATCTAAGTCAGTTCCAAGCATATTCCGAGATATTGAATCACTATACGGACCACGTGTTCGAAAACTAGCTAGTGAATTCGTGCGTTTGGCTAGTGTTGAAGTGAATTGGGAAAATCATCGTATCTTCAACTTGATATGTCTCAAATGTGGGATTATTCCCAAAGGCCTCGTTTTCACCTGGCCTGAAGAAACTCTTGTGTCAAGGGCGAAACGTTGCCACAATAAAACCCAAAACCGATTTGTATTCAAAACCTTCTGGAATCAGATGGTGCTTCATCTGTTTTGAATCGTGTTGCAGAGGTGTCATGGTTGTACAGAAGTACATCAGCAATTACCTCTTGCAAGTCAACCTTGCATTGTTTGCTGCGCGATGCCGGGATTTCGATTAGGTGAAGGTTAAAGTCACCCACCAGAAGGATGTAACTGGGTCGTCGTGTCAGAATTCGCTTCATCGCAGAATCTAGGCGCTGCTCCATTTCCAAGGTGCACACTGGAGGGTGAAAAGCTATTGATAGTAAACACGTATCACTAAGTCTTAGGTGTATACGACACCAAAGAGCATCGACAACGCGAGCTTCTGACTCGTTGATGATATCAACATGCAGGTCGGAGCGGTAATACAGGCGCACTCTGCCTGCTCTGCTAGGTCAACCGTTTAGTTTCGAAGTTATGCCGGTTAGAGCAATCTCAGCATCAATCTCCGTGCCCAGCCACGTTTCGGTGATCATAACTATATCTCAAGGCGTCGAGACCTGAAGAATACGAAGTTCCCTTAGCTTGCTGAGGAGACCTCGTGCATTAGCATACAAGCAGGTGAGGGCATCAAAGGTTAGAAGCGTGTTAGGGAATCTTGCTTTTCGGTGTGGGTCTATGACGACCATTGTGGGGTCGGCGGCTGGTTCCGTTTTGTAAGACCGCCTACACAAGCCCTTATGTCATTTCGGGTTGTTGAGCAGAGCACTCAGTACCAACACGAGGAGGACCAACATATCCACCTTTAGCTGCCGGTGTGTTCTGTCATTCTCCCTCTTCTGGACAGTATGGTGACGGGATGGTACAGGTGAACTGATTGCTCATTGTTACGTTGTCTATTTATAGTCAGCTGTCCATCATCTTTATACATACTTGGGATACCAACATCTTACGTAATGTGTGTAACATTTTGATCACATTTGCTATCGTCATTTTGGATTAAAGTGTTAGTTTCTTCATTCGGAGACCAAATCATATATGTACTTAGGTGATAGCGATAACCTTGATATCAAATTAGCTATAACGTTTTCTAGTGAGAGCGCTTCACGAAGAAAACTCTATTCCTCCTTGTCAGCTTTGGCCTCCAGCTCAGTAACAGCAACAGAGATTCGGTTTTTGCCTAACCAAAAAATATAAACTCGCGAAATCAGAGAAGCAAGTGAGCTACAAGTGAATCCACTTTGCTAGGTGCAACTCCTGTCGGTACACTCATGCCATCGCGTGTAGCGTGTTTGTCTCATGTTTTTCACGGTACTAG
This sequence comes from Dicrocoelium dendriticum, assembly GCA_944474145.2. NCBI lineage: Eukaryota > Metazoa > Platyhelminthes > Trematoda > Plagiorchiida > Dicrocoeliidae > Dicrocoelium > Dicrocoelium dendriticum. The sequence goes on from OX104063.1 coordinate 133,812,550, forward strand.
CAATGCATACCATTTGAGTAGTAACAACACTGTTGGGGAGTAACTGTGCGCCCCTAGTTCCCATGCAACTGCTGCACACGCACTATTCCAGCTTCGATCGCTAAGTTTCGCAGATTGGCGCTAAGTACAAACAAGGAACAATGAATTTATAAGGTTTAAGAGGTGTTAGTTTACAATGAACTGTGTCACGCTGACCTTGTCAGCGTGTGCATGCTAATTGTGCAATCCTGTGCTCAGTGTTTAATTGGGCTTATCCCTTCACATTCTTGTACCACGTCTTCGGAAGTACGCTCAATCGATTCGGGTCACTGAACTCTATACAACGGCGTCCATATGTTTGAAGTAAGTCCAACGACACACTGGTACATCATCATCATCATCATTACACGTTAGCTAGAGGTGGAAAACACCTCAGCTATTGTGCCGTAATACGAAAGACAAGAAAAGAAAAAAACAAACAGTGGCACGCCCGCTAAGTCCCCAGTAACGGATGGACATCGTTCCGGAGAGCTAACAGCTGGCTGCCGTAAAACAAAGTCATATTACTCCTAAAAAGTGAGATCGTGATTAGATGGGGATGCTAAACAGGAGGGGGATGGGCAAAGGAACTCACAACACAAACGCCATTGGGGCCGGCTCCAAGCCATATCAGCAAGTGTGTCCAACCAAACGTGTTCATCGTCCTTAGGACCCCAGCCAGGCAGTCGGGGTGCACCAACCGACGCCAACTTCGAAGTGAGGGTTTTCATTTCTCTCGACTAAGTCATCACTCGGCCTCCCCTCCTCCTCTTCCAACCGCACCCACAACGCGCAAATAATCTACGTCGCGGGAGTCGGTGTGCTGGCATGCGCAACATGTGGCCCAGCCACGCTGGTACACCACAAACAAAGTCTTCGGAAGTCTATTCACTAAGGCCAACATGAGTAACTTTGCTTATTTAAGTTTCACCAGTACCTTTGGGATACCATTCGACAGATCTTCTTTAAGGCTGTCAGACAATATATAACTTAGTACTCTGCACCAGGGTATACCATAGGTACAAGCATTTTTGTCATCTCACCTTACCACCATATTTCTACGTGCATTTCACTGCACAAAGCCTGGGTGATTGTGTCTACTCGTGCGCCTAGTGATGCACCACCCAAACGCGCTGACTGGAGCAGACAACTGAGGCAGCTCAAACGGCGTGACCAGCGCAACCCAAAAGTGCATACCGATCATTGATCTCTGGGCCGGAGAAGTTTGTCAACCGGGAATCCAGTGAGCAACAAAGCTAAGGTCAACCGTAGCTCAGACAAGCGGGGAACGGAAATCCGCACGAAAATCACGTGTTCGTTCTGTGCCAATTCATATGACGCGACAAATGTGAACATTACACTTAACGGAGCTAACAGCGTATCGACGGATAGCTTGTGGTTTTGTGACATATGTTCGAATAGTCCGATAATTAAGATTGTTCAAAAACTTACGACAAGGTGTGCAACATTAGCTGTTACGTCTGCAGACCAAAAGGAATTGATCGCGGCATTGGGAGGGAAAATCACAGAACTCGAGTTGCAGTTTAGTGCATTAAGTAGCCCGCATCCCAGACTTGTTAAAAGGCAAAAGCTCTCTAGCAACAGTGCTACCCAGTCCAGCGAAAGGCAAACACCGTTAGTAAAAAGCAGCAGTGGAAACAGGCCGCTTGAACGGTACCCCAAGTCTCACGTAATGCGCCAAAGCATGCAGTTACGCAGAAATTGCACGATCACCTCCGTCAGTAGCTGGGCAACAACAATTGACCCATACAGATAGTGCAACTAACGGCGTTTCACGCAATAATTCTTGCTGTAGCCTTCGCCTCTCATCCAAGGAAGACAAGCCATACACCCCACTTGACAAACCTACGCTCACAAGGAACTGCAGAGCAAACAATTACTACGCAACCAAAAGACGATGACAGTAATATGTTCAAACGTCCCAGAACCCACTAGCGAATCGCTAAAAGGTAGACAGGCCGAGGAGCAAAACCGGTGGGCTGAAATAACCTGCGCACTCGGACTGAAAGTTCTCCCAACTAGTCTTACACGCCTTTCAGGAAATCCATCATCTTCACACTTAGGGGAACCTCGGTTACTGTGAGTAACGTTGGGCAACACGCGTGACCTGGACGATGTTCTCTTAGCGAGCCACATGCTAGTGAACTCTTCTGTCTGTGCCTGCAATTTTCCTGACAGGCCATGGGCAGAAAGACAGAAGCGTAAATCCAACCCTAGTTCGTCACGTCAAAATGAGATGCAGAAAGTGGTACTGGTACATGGTGTGCCAGAATTGAAGCAAGACGATAGCAGTGAACGACAGAAGCACGACATCGAAGAATGGCAGTACATCGCAGAACTATACGACATGGAGAATATCGTAGCTTTTGATGTCACCCGTCTAATTGCTTCTACCAACTACTAAGGTAGCGGGCCACGAATTTTGAAAGTTACATTGGCTGCGCCCGAAATGGTATCAGTGGTAATCCAAGCATGGCATGACAACAGGAAACTTGGGCCACCAGAAGTATAGTTAAGACCATTCCTTCAATTAGTACAGACCTCAGATACAGATGAGCCAGCCTCAATTGTACCTATCTCAAACCAGCCAACTGTGCAAACAACCGTTTCAAAAAACTTCAGCAGACCGGCACTATTTGTGCCGGTCACTCACAGCGAACCGAGCTCCTGATGCGTCAACGAATAAAATGCTGCTATACCAACACTCAGGGATTGTACTCTAAGCTCTCGGGGCTTCGCCATAGACATGAAACAACAACTTGGGACCTCATATTAGTTACTGAAACTTGGCTCTCAAACGACATACTTGATCCAGAGATTGAACTCAGTGAGATGTCGGTTATTCGAAATGATCGTCCATCTCGCGGTGGCGGTGTTGCTCTCTACTATCGAGATTATTTGAAATGTGAGGCACTTACCGAAAATTCCCTTGTTATTCCCGACGCACTATTTTGCCGACTGCACCTAGCAGGTCGAGATGTTGGTTCACAGAAGAAGAATGATGCTTGCCTCTTAGCAGTTATTTATAGACCTCCGAACTCATCAGTAGAGAGCGATAACATTCTGTTAAACGCCCTCCGCTATGCTGTTTCACAAAAGTACTCTCACTATCTTATGATAGGAGACTTTAATGTTCCTTCAATGGTATCAATATCCCATAATAAGCCAACATTTAAATCAAAACTCCTCGAATTCATGGATATGGCAGTTTTTTATAGTCATGTGCATCAACCAAACAGACATCGCGATTCAAACAAGCCATCACTCCTGGACCTAATCCTGACTATTGAAGAGTTGATGGTTGAGTCAGTAGCATACGATCCTCCACTGGGCCGTAGCGACCATTCAGTCCTAATATTTGGTTACGTATGTTATGCCAGTATTGTTACTAAAGAAAGAGCGACTCAACGCACTATTACGGACTATTTTAAGCTGCGCAGCTTAGTAGCAACCATTGACTGGGACCCACAGGCGCACAGCTCAGCGAATGACTCGTGGAATGAATTGAAAGACAAAAGTAACTGGGTCATACAATCAGCATCGAAGGTTGTACCATTATGATCATCGTGCCGGACCAATACGTGGATCCGGAGCAGAACACGTAAATGGATCAACAGAAGAGACGAAATCTAGAGGCAACGTTTGCTAATCCCATGTGATATCACATGACAGGATTACAAAGTCATCAGAAACTACTGCATGTCACTCATTAAAGTCGATAAGCACGAATGACAGGAGAATATGGTGCTGAAATTTATGAGTAACACCAAACTGCTATACAGAATTGTGAATGGCAAAAGATAGGTTAAGCCCGGAATACCAGCACTCAGGACGGCCAGTAGCCTAACAACTACTGTTGTGGATGCCGCGAACGCTCTACTCTTGCAGTTTGGCTCGCTAGCTACAAATGTCATGCAATCTTCGCCCTACCAACTCCCAACCAATGTCGTTGGCGTATCCAGCGTCACCTTTACTCCAGCAGCTGTTGCAAGCAAATTACAGTCTCTCCGGGTGTACAGTGCCTCTGGAATCGACAAGATCTGCCCAAAAGTACTAAAAACCCTTGCTTCCACCTTTTTCCAGGGTCTGCTTAACTCCCATACACTCCCATCTGAGTGAAAAAATGGAATTCTCACTCCAATATATAAAGGAGGTAAGCGCTCGGATCCTGCTAACTACCGACCTATTACTCTACTTCCTGTTTTCTCAAAAGTTATGGAATCGGTAATCGCAGATGAACTGACCTGGTGCTTTGAAAGTCAACAGATAATTTATAATGCTCAACGCGGTTTCCGATGCCGACGATCTTGTCTCACCAATTTGCTGATTACTCGGGACTTATGGACCACGGCGGCTGATGAAGGAGTGCCCATAGATGTGATATACCTGGATTTTTCTAAAGCATTCGATGGGGTCAATCACTTCTTTCTCCTCCAAAAGCTTGCTGCCTACGGTATCAATGGTTCCCTGCTCACCTGGTTGGAAGACTACTTACACGACAGAGCAGTTAAGGTATGAGTGGCCAACACCTGTTCTGAAAGCCTTTACGTCTCCAGTGGTGTACCACAAGGATCCGTCCTCGGCCCGCTCCTATTTTTAGTCTACATTAATGACCTTCCAGCAGACATTCTATCTCCATTGCAAATATTTGCAGACGATGCTAAAATATGGAGAGCAATTCGCTCAGCATCCGACCGTGTCTACCTCCAGGAAGATCTGACCCGGATTAATGAATGGGCAGAGAAGAACCAGCTCCCACTGAACCCTGCAAAGTGCCACCTGCTGACCGTGCACAACAGCTTCGTCAACACATACCTTTTGGGGCAACACGTCATGCGACACATGACTAGTGAACGCGACTGAGTTATATTCAGGCAAGCGAGTCTTGAAAATTCGCTCCAATGTTCGAAAGCAGCAAGTGTGGCGATATATATATATATATATACATATATATATATTATACACAATCTGTGGTACAGATATTGTGCCATCGGAATCATGGCTGAATAGGAAAACAATATGAATAATAAGAAAAGAGCAACAAGAAATGCTTTTTTTGTCAAGTTTACCACTCACAGTTTTTGAAATTTTTTTCAGTTTGTTCGTTTTTAGGGGGAGAAGGAAGGGACACCGCAACACACTGATGCACACGTCCGCCATTGACATCGATCTTGAGCCATAACTTCCAAGGTTTTCAACCAGCAAGTATCCTCGTCTCTCGGACCCCAACCAGGTAGTCGACAACAACCGGCCGAGGCCAATTGTTTCGTCAACTTTTTCATGCGGCTTCTCCATGTTGTAGGCGAACTTGAACTTGAGACTTTTGAGGCGAGCTCTCGGCACTTTTGAGCGACAGCTAGTACTATTGTTGATTAACTCCTCATTTGTCCTCATGTTGAATATGCAATTCAGGCCTGGTGTCCATGGTTATAACGAGACATCCGCCTTTTAGAACAGCCCCAAAGAAGAGCCACCAAGGCAACACGTGGACTATCTGGTATAGGTTACGAAATGCGTCTTCGTGTACTCGGTGTGTTCTCATTAGAATACCGACGGCTTCGCGGAGATCCTACTCTCACATACCGGATACTAACCGAAAGCGCGCATCCATGTACATCACTGTTGACTCTAGCCTCATACAAACAAAACCGAGGCAACCGCCTGAAACTAATGACGCAACGCTGTCACTTAGAATCTGTTCTCACTGGAATGCATTACCAAACTATGTGGTGAACGCACCAGACATAACGACATTCGAAAGACTCTTAGATTTTCATCTTAGTGATAAACGATACAAAACACTTTGCTAAAGTGCAATGATTTAACCAATGATTACGTTCCACGTTGGAACATTTTGATTTTAATTTTCTTCTGCATATCCATCCTGTGGGTCTTGTAAAGTTATGCTTTTTATCCCATCATACACCACTGAACCATTGAAGTCCCATTGGATAGTTGGTGGACATATCGAAATAACAATAGTGCTAATAATAATAATAGTAAAACGGTTAGTACTCTAAGTACGAAATAACGACGTAAAGTTTGCTCTGCCGTAGTCCTGCGATCTGCTTAGATTCACAGCACCCACAGTTAGCATCAAATAAATCCATGGTAATCTCCAGGTGTAGGATGGAGACTTAGTGCTAAGTGGCAAAGTGTAAATGGATAAGCGCGTCATCCAACCGTCTTTTAAATACTGCTTGTGTCGGTGCAGAGACATCCGATTCTGGGATGACAGAGAAATGGAAAAGAAATTTCCGCGGCCATGCAGACGGCTAGACTGTACAGCGAATTTCAATGAGTGGCCCGTCATGTTTGTATTGGTGCTGAATCGCAGTAAAGGGCGGCACACATGATGTTGGTCTCGCACAATCACATATGCCATAATCAATTTGCCTGGTAATCTGCGATAGCGTCCGCTGAAAACTCCTAATCGTTTCAGCATTTGCTCGTATGAGAGATTACACATCCTAATAACGTTGTTGGATGCCCAAATTTGAGACTGCTCCAGTGTATTAAGGTCGTGTTTCAAGCATGGATGCCAGGCTTGATTTCCGAATTCGACATGGGGGCGAACAGACACACTCAGCATTTGCCGAAATATAGAGCCGTTTATTTTTTGTCCAAATGCCCGTCGCAGAAGCCCAACGTGTTGCTTTCCAGTCTTTGAGGCCTTTTCGGATTGCCTGGAGCAACCCAAAACATCTTGAACCAGCACAACCAAGTCACGTTCGGCAGTGTCTTGTTGCAATTTATTCATTCCGAGCCGGTGTGACTAGCTGCTCTTAAGTCGGATGGAAAGCATCTTGCATTTAGATGGAAATTGGGTGTTGCCCACCCGAAAACACTGCACAGCCACGACGCGTTTCGATGTAATTTCATCTCATCAGGTGGAGACAGCAGGATTTGAACCCACGACCATTGGAATAGCAGCCAACACTACTACCCCTTTGGCTACCGGGTCACGATGGGCAATGCTTTTGAAATGTAGCAAAGTTTGGGTTGCCTATTGATATATCGTATCTAGGCCACTGTGAATCACGTGCTGGTCGGCATTCACCTGAATCCTGCGCCAACTCTTGAGATCATCGGCAAACATTAGGATGTTCGAAGTGATTCCCCGTGCGAGGTCATTAATAAACAGTAAAACCGAACGTGGACCTAGTTTTGAGCCTTGCGGCACAGCACTCTCAACTTATATATGGTCTGATAAAGAGCTCCGAACTCTGATAACTAAGTGCTTTTGAAGTAGAAAGTATGCAATCCAGCTCAGAAGAGGGTCAGCGATCCCTGATGCTCGAGTTTGGAAAGTAGTATCCTCTGGTCTAGACTAGGCATTCTCAACCATTTTTCAGCCGTGGCCTCCTTTTGAACCTTCCGATTTCTTATGGCCCCCACCCTTGATAACCCCAATGTAAGCAGTCCGCAACGCGTAACACATTTAAAGCTATAATTTCCATCGCTCATATTGATATCTTTTGCTATGACGGCCAAAAATTTAATGTGCAAATCACTTATATTTTATTATAAACTACATTGTTTAATTTCACAGCCTCGAGATAACATGCATGGTGCAGCGACCTCATACCAGTTATTTGTACTTACACAATAGTCATCAGTATCATTTTAACTTGTATTTAATTGTTGATGGTTGACTAACGTCATTCATTTTCCTTCAAGGATCTGCAGTGTCGTGTTGTGTGGCGCTTGTCATGTAACACTACGTTGTTTTCTGACCGAGGTAGGAGTGGGGCACATTGTAACATGTAAGGCGGGGCACTTTGTAACATAAACCTATTTGTTGCAAAACAATGTATAACCTAGTGCCAATATTTTCAGAATTAAAGATGGTGACATTATAAAAGAAAAACTGAAAGCGGGAACTGTACTCAGGAACAGTTTCATGCTGCTGCTCTTGAAGCTGAGCATGGGAAATTCATAGGAGAAACAGCAAGAGCTCATCATCTATGTCACTTCACATTGTCTTCATACATGAAGAAGAAGTCTTGCAAAGAGACCCCATCATGTGGTTCCATCAAACATGCCCAAATGTTCACTAGGGAACAAGAAATATATTAGCCAACTAAATTCAAAAAATCTCTGATTTACATGTTAGCTTAACATGTCAGGATGCAAGATGGCTAGCTAACCAGTGCACATTACAATTTGGCATTCAAAGGTCTGAGTCATGGAACACTAACAAATGTGCTGGACAGGATTGGCTGAAAATCATTTGTATGAGGCATACTATTTATCTGAGGATAGCAGAAAACACTAATCTTGCAAGGGCCATTGGTTTCCATCGTCCTGCAGTCGTTTTATTCTTTGAGAACTTATCACAAATTTTAACACGTGCAAACTATTCCCCTGACCAAATATATAATGTGAGTGAAACTGGAATAACAACCGTGCCTACAGCAAACTGTATTCTTGCAAGGAAAGGAACAGGATCAGTTGAGAGATGTTGCATCTGAAAAAGCCACACTGGTTACTTTGGTGTGTGTTGTCAATGCAGTGAGAAATGCAGTTCCACCGATGTTCATTTTTCCAGGAAAGAACAACAAAGAGCACTTTATTGCTGATTCGCTTGGATCTTCAGGCAAATCAAGTGGATCAGGTTGGACCAAGGAAGAGAACTTTCTTGATTATCTGAAAGATTTTATGCAAGTTGCTCGTCCATCTTTAGACAATCCAGTGCTTTTGCTTCCAGATAATCACATTTCACACTTTTATGTTCCAGCTATTGATCACTGTACAGAAAATCATATGACATTCTATACCACCTCATTCAACATGGAAATTGTAGTCACTTCATTCATTCATTCAACATACACGTTAGCTAGAGGTGGGGAACACCTCAGCTACTGTGCCGCAATACACAGAAAAAGGAGAAAAAATGCAACTGGTGCAAGTTGGCTGAGCTACCGGTAAACAAATGGGCATCATTCCGGTAAACTACCATCCGGCTACTGTGCATCAAAAATATACTGTGCGAAATTATATAAAGCTAAATAATGAGATCGTGGTTGCAGCGGGAGGCTAAGAGGGATGGGGTGGGACAAACAAACTCACAGCACGAACGCCACTGAGGTCGGCTCCTAGCCATATCAGCAAGTGTGTCCAACCAAACGTGTTCATCGTCTTTCGGACCCCAACCCGAGAGCCGAGACGTTCCAACCGAGGCCAGCTCCGAAGTGAGGGCCTTCATTCCTATCGACCAAGTCATCGTTTGGCCACCCTTCCTCTTCTTCCATCCACACTTCCGGCGCGCAAACAACACACATCGCGGGAGTCAGTGGGCAGGCACGCGTAACACGTGGACGAGCTATCGGAGCCTGATGCGTGAAATAACGGTGCTGAGCGGTTCAGTTCCTTTTCCTGTGCCATAAACAAGGCGTCGGACACGCTCGTTACTCACGCGGTGTTCCCACCAGATGTGAGCTAAATTACGAAGGCACTGGTGGTCGAACGTAACTAAACTCTTCAGGTCCGCTGCTTTAAGCGGCCAGGTTTCACAACCGTACAGTAGGGTCGAACGTACTGCTGCATTGTACACTCTACCCTTCAGGGCAAGAGTGATGTCGCGCCGCCGCCACAAGTGGCGAAGGTTAGCAAAAGCGCCCCGACCTTTGCTATTCGTCTCGTGATCTCATCCACAATCCCACGGGCGCTGATGAAACCTCCTACGTAGTTGAATTTTTGAACGACTACTAGCTTATCCCCACCAGCAGTCAGCGAAGGAGGCGGTACAGACCAAGCATGGAGAAACGCTTTGCACTTCGAGGGTGCGAGGCAAAGCCCGAAGTGACGGACAGCTAGTGCTAGTCTGTCCAGTGCCGCCTGACACGTTTGTGAGCTGTCACAGATTAGGGCAATATCATCAGCATACTCTAAGTCAAGAAGTCGTTCTCCTGGCAGCAGATCCACACCTTCTAAGTCGTGTCCTGTAAACGCGATGTCCATGACTTCGTCAACAGCGAAGTTGAAGAGGAAAGGTGACAGCGGGCATCCTTGTGTTACGCCGCTGGAGATATTAAAGGGCGACGACAGCTTGCCGTAAGCCTCACTCTGCCCGAGCTACGCGCATACAATGGTCGGATTATATTCACATATTTCTCGGGCACACCTTTCCTGATTAGACAGTCCCAAAGTGCATGTCTATCCACTGAATCGAATGCACCTGTGATATCGCGGAACATGACAATGGTGGGCCGCCAATATATGTGGCGGTGCTCCAACAACTGACGCAGGGTGAAGATGTGGTCAATGCAGCCACGACCTCGACGAAATCCAGTTTGCTCTTCGCGAATCTGGCTTTCACGAATGCGTCAGTTTGTGAAGGATGACAGAGACAAGCAATTTAGAGGCAATAGAAATCAGACTGATTCCTCCATGGCTGCCGCATTCCGATCGTGAGCTTCTGTTGAAAATTGGGACTATGACGGAGCGGCTCCAATCGGTTGGGACAGTATCCTGCTCCCACAGTTTGACTAGTAACTCGTTTAAATCATCCACAAGAGCAGGTCCCCCGAATTTGAAGAGGGCTGGAGAAAGATCACCAGGTCCCGAGGCTTTATTTAACTTCAACAGTTCGATCTCACGCTCGACTTCTGAGCGAGAGGGTGGATCCAAAGGGACAGCCCACGGAGCAGGGCGATCACTGGCCGGCGAAGAATCGAACAATTCCGACCGATTAAATTGCCCTTTAAAGTGCTCAGCCCAGAGCTCTAGGCGTTTTGATAAGTTGTGGATAGGCTGTCCACTCTCGTCACGTATAGTTTCACTAACACCAGGTCTCCTGCTGCACGTTTCCCGTATCAGACGGAATAACTTACGATGGTTACCAAGGGCAGCGGCCATTTCCATCTCTGCTGCACAATGAGACCACCAGGATTCGCGATCTCTCTTCAGGCTAGCACGAAGTTGAGTCCGGAGCTCTTTGCGAGTTTCATTGTGTTCGCTTCCATCCGGAATATGCCGGCGAGCATCTATAAGTTCCAGAGACCGTGAAGAGACCCAATGTCCATCTTGGTGATTAGCCACGCCACATGAGGATTTTCCTGTTGCTAGTAAGGTCTGATGAATATGAGACCAGTGAGCTTCAATTGCATCCGGTGAGCGCTTATTCAACTCGCATGACAGAGTACTTCGATACGCATTCAGAACAGCTGGCTTCGCCAGTTGGCTGGTGTCAATGCGCTCACAACGTCGACGTGGGTGTCCGCCAAAGCGCATCCGCATGTCAGCACATACAAGTGCACGATCAGTGTCCAGACCTGTGCTCCAAATCAAGCGACAGTTCCGGATGCAGCCTCTCCAGCGGTAACTTATCGCAATGTGATCGATTTGCGTCCATAGCTGGTTCGAGGCTGGTGGGCACCAAGTCACCCTCCGGCGGGTGCTGTGTCGGAAATTAGTGTTCGCAAGAAATAAGCGAGCATCTTCACACAAATGAAGTAACCGCTCACCGTTATCATTACGGGAGCCTACACCATGTTGGCCGCCCAGATGCAGCTCATCTGTGGAGAATATTCCAACTTGAGCGTTCAGATCCCCAGCCAGCACAACAGTGTCCGAGCTTCTTCTGTGGCGATGGAGCTGGGTCAGTTGACGATAGAAGTCGTCTTTTAATTGTAGCCACTTGGTAGAGTTGCTGTTGGTCCTTTTAAGACCTTTGCTAATAACGGAGCCCAAGCTTGGGTGAGAGAAAATACAGGCCGAGAAAAGTCCATTTATGACATTCCAGTCATTTGCTGCACCACTCTCTCTCTCCGATAAAATAATCGAATCATTCTGATGTGTTGGAATTTTTCCAATTAATAGGGAAATTTTAATATGTCAGACTTTGCTATATCTCGGGTTAATCAAAGACTATTGCCTGGGAATGAGAGATTAGCTTCTTCACCATGAGATGCAGAACAAAACAGCTCTCAATTGGCACAACCCAGGCTGTACCAGTCTAGATAGCTACTGCAGGAGCTATACCTCGTTCACTTGTTGCTTCAAGCTCTAAAAAACTGTTTCCAGATGGTGCTGGTGCATCGAACGTTGAGCACACATTTAGTCCTAAAGTGCTGTTACAATATCCACACGTAGACAGAACGACAAGTGAGAAAAGTCGCAGAAAACTACAAAGTGCTGTTCTCAATGATACCCTCGTATAAAGCGTTGTTAGGAAGGAAAAAGCAACCCAACCAAAAAAGAGATAGAGGCAAGGGGAAGTTAAATAGCAAACTTCATGAACAGACAGGAACAAAAAAGCAGGACAACTACTGGTTTATGTTTGGGTGAAGGGGAATATCTCTGTCTTGTGTGCATGGAAAGCTACAACAACAGTCATCCTAGTGAGATCTGGATCCAGTGGTCAAGTTGTGGACTCTGGGCTTCTGAGCAATATACGGACGCTGGTAGCTGAAACATTCTGTTTGTTTGTTTGTCACAAATGTAATTCCGATTAGCTTTCCTGTTAAAATGCTAACTTTGCTGATTTTGTGTAGCTTTATTTCACAACTAACCCTAACTTACAAACTGCCCCGTACGTTGTTCCGACTTACCCCAGTACCCAAGGCACAAAGTAACAGAGAGGGTCACCCTACATAAATGTTTCCACACATTTCCACACCCCACAGGAAGAAAATGTTAGAGGTTCACTGTGTCGATGCATAGTCCATCTGTGTTGTAATCAAATTAAGATTAAAGGAGGCAATAAATAACAGAAGTGGCAGAGCATGTAAAAAGTGTTGCCATCTGTCCCGGTCTACCGTGATTAAGATATTTCCATGTCCTGAGCCATCTCATCTATTCGCCTAGATACAGTCGAATTGCCGAGCGGAATGGCTTGAACTATTTCTTGTGGATTAATATTCATCAGGGCAGACAGTATTATTGATAATGGAGGCAAGCTAATATTTTTCTAAATTATATGAACAATTTTTGGCAATCAAGTTGCGGAATTTACCAGACGCCGCAACTCCATTCGCCATTTTTGCCCTGTCAGAGACCAGTTTCTTCTGCTGAAAAATCCACACACCCACCGCTTTTGTCCAAAGGATTTTGTCCAAATGATTTTGCAGTTTATTTCATCGCATGCTTTCGATTGGGGTTTTGGGAAACTAAACATAAAAATCGTGTGGCGTTTTGAGGAGATGCAAAAGTTCAAATGTAGGTATTCCACGGAGTACTGCCAATACTTCTTTTCGAGGAGCTCATTTCAGAAATATGTCATTGTAAGTTTTAGTAGGTCATATATATACTGCTTTCATTATATATTTCTTACGCAATTATACCAGGAGTTTTACGTAACATTATTCGACGAGACGGAACGCGCAGATTGTATGCGTGATTGGTGATACTAAACTTATTCTTGCTTAACCGTGAGCTTATAAGACAGTTGGGAAGCATACTAATATCATCTGTTGGTGGCTGCGATGTTAAGATCTAAAAGAGTCTAAACAATGCTAGAGACAACCCAATGGTAGTATGACTTTGAAAATACAGTGGATAGTTAAAATGGCTGAGGGCAAATCCTTGACGAAAGCCAGTGAACTAAAAAATAGAACTTAAGCATGACAATGTTCACTGGACGTATATGCATTACAGAAAACTTGAAACCTAAAGGGGCAAGTGATAAATGGAGGGCGGAAGTGATGAACAAGGAGAGAAATTCCGGCTAGTTCAAGAAACCGGCACGAGAGTGTCCACTACGTAACTGATAAGGTACATCGGCTGTTGTTAATTATCACACCCATTGCGTGCTGGCAAGGCATTAGTTTATATCTGAGTATTAAGAAAAGTATTCTTATGCACACGTTGTTATATATACTCACCAAAGAAACCGGATATGCCCACGTATGAGGTAATTTGACACACTGCTCGCTAATTCGAAAACTTCAGCTGAACTGAATGTTAAGAAGGCATTATAACATATTCCAGCTTTTTCGACTCTTCGTCGGAACGAAGGAACTTTCTCCACCGTTAGTACCCCAAGCTACTGGAATTCGGAACGTTGCGGGCTAACGTGACCTAGCCGCCAGACATAGAGGCCAGCTGAGACTGAAGATTAAATAACGCGTAATCTAGTGCTACCGCACTGCGACCAAAACGAGAAAGACTAACGGGCACATTATTTGTCACATAGTGGTAGTTTCCTGTAAAAAATGAAGTTAGTGCTAGAAGGGCTTTTTGCGGTAACTACCGTAGTGTTCTGACGCGAGTCCGCTAGGTTCACTGCAACAAGCACAGTAGATGCATCGGCTTCCTGAGTAATGCTCAGCTGGTTCACTGTAGATAGACATCAAAGTCCTGAGGACGAATCCGTCGTTAGTAGAGTAGTCTGAGTCGCACTTTGGTGATTGTATTGTTGAGGTAAGTACGGTAAAATCCGTGCGCAAGTTTGGTGCAGCTATGCCAGCTCGGTAACGGAAAGTCTGCCAGGTCTGGATTCACGCCTTCGTAAACAGCCACTTGCGTGCGCGTAATTCAATTCACTGACTGGTACTTATCAGGGGACATTAATGCGCGGAGAAAAAACACCAAAAACTTCTATTAATGATTGTTGTTATTTGTGCTATCACAATCCACTTTTGCAGAATGGCCGCCTATGGCCTCCCTTAAAAAGATTTTCTCATCCAATGGCCCCAAGATTTCTCTGTGGTCCCCAGGGCGACCATATGGCTCCCGTTGAGAATGGCTGGTCTAGACGATTGAAAGCTTTGGAAAAAACCAGGTACATCACATCAACGCTTTCTCTAAAGTTAGCTGACTCGGTCCAACTGCTGCGTGCTATTCGTAAATTCGTTGCGCATGGCCACTGTCGACAGAAACCGCTGTGCTCCGGCGTGCTGATTTTGCAAATCTCCAGATAGCATACCAGTGCATCGACAACTATGGATTCCATGACATTGGAGAGTATAGGAAGAAGGGATACTGGGCAGTAGTTAGAGGAATCACTTCTGCTTCCACCTTGGTGAATCGGGTTAATTATTCCAAGCTTCCACATGGAGGGACTTGGTTCTGGTCTAAACAGCGCTGGAAAAACTGAGCTAAATGTCCTGCCAGTTGACTCGCTGCTGCTTCTAGTGCCTCTGGACGAATGGTGTCGATACCGGGCGAGCTGTGTTTGCGTAGAGACGTCAGCTGTTGCAATACAGCCTCCGCGGTAAAAGTGATGTGGGTCAGTGCTTCCAATGAGACGACAAAGGTTGGAAAATCGCTTGGGGGCATATTGTATCCGCAGCCCGTTTGCTGCTTACACAGCGGTTGTTGGGTCATCGACCGTCCTGAATGGAGGAAATCTTTGTCACAACATTTGTAGGCTATTGACGTGCTTGCACAACAGTTTGTGGTTAGTACTGAGGGTTACTGTGATGTTCTGCTGATATGTAGCTTTATCTTCTCTTAACAGTTGAATGCATTGGTTATGTTGGGCTACGTAGTTGTCCCAACTTTCTGGTGTTGGAGCTTCTCTGTACACTCACAATGTTGTGTTGCTTACTGTCATCCATTTTTGAGTTCTGCTCCTAACGAAAGAATCTGAATTACGCTTATTGAAAACTATTATCTCTGAAGCCTCTGCAAGCAGCTGACTGAATATGTTGACGAACGCGAGCCAGGCAACTCCTGGGGTGCTTCGGCAAGGAACGACCAAATTGTAGTCCTGACGAGCTAGGCTAATCGATCGCAGATTTTGATAGTTCACACCGTCTTATCGTTCTCATTCCGATGTTCAGAATAGCAGACGAAGTTGAAACTGATGACTGCGTGATCACTGTGGCCCAACGGGCAGTTTAAAGTCAACAAATTAATCATGAATTCTAGGTTGGTAAGCACAAGATCCAGCACAGATGGCCCGTTACCTGTTCTAATCTAAGTGGTCATTGATGTGATTGTGAAGAGGAACAGTGGTTACGAGATCTTGTAGATCGGCGTTGAATTTTTCTCCGAAACTTCGTGGGAGTTTCTAAACAATACGTGTTGAAATCACCCATGATAAGTATATGAGTGTACTTTAGTTGTAAACTGCATCTTAAAGCTGCCGAAAGGTGGGAGTCGGTTTCGGGTGTAGAGTTACGGGCGCGGTGCACCAAGACAATAAGACAAACGTCCCTGCCTTTCAACTGCAAGCGGTACCAAAAAGAGTTGGGGAACTGCGAGCCTGAATCCACTACGGCTTCACAGTATATGGCGCTTTGGTAAACTAAAATTACCTCTCCTCCTTTTGTGAGTCGTTCGTTCCGGAGCAGCGACATGCCTGGTAGCGAAACTTCGGTGTCCGTCATTCCCGTGTGCAACCACGTCTCAGTGATATCAGTGACATCATATGACCCGGAAGTTCGGCGAACTTTCAGTTCGACCAGTTTATTAAAAAGACCCTAGACATTCGTATAAGAGCAGGCCAGTTTCTCTCTCTCTCTAGAAGCACATAGAGGGATAAAAGGGTCAAGTGTGGGAGAATGACGACCGATGTGAGGTTGGCAGTTACTCCTCTTTTTAATGGAATATTGAAACCTTGTCTGAAATTTGGTGAGGCCAAGGTGCTTCCCAATCTTTGTTTTGACGCAAGTTAGAGTCGAGTAGGGCAGCAGTCAAATAGAGCTCTTGTATCATCGCCGGTAAGTTGGCTGCTTCATGTGCTTTGATATTTGAACTTTGCAACGCTTCTGCGGCCTTGAACCGAAGTTCAGAAGGCAGAATTTTCCGAGTTCTTCGCCATCGATCCAAAACATTCGTTGCCTTTTCCATGAATAAAGCATAAGTTTTAGGATTTTTGGGCCGCATCCTCTATAATTTGGTGAGAGAAGGACCCTAGTGAGCTTTAGTGCCACAATATTATTCAGAGGAAGTGCATCACGAAGGAACCGCAGCTTTTCTAAATCGTGCTTTCCGGCATCAAACATCGTTAGAAGATTGATCTGGCACGCCATGTATGAAGATGGTGCTTAGGCGATCTTGCTTGCTGTGTCCCTCTTCGGTGTTTCTTTTTGATTGTCGAGCGCTTAGACGGACATCAGGATAGATGCGTATCCCCTAGCATCCGTGTCTTATAGCGCCTGCGAAGTGTAAAAGGTTTTCTACATTGGTGGAGACTTCTGGTGTTACTCGTATATGTCTGTGTTCTCCAAAGTGTGAAGCTATCGGATGACGAGTAATCCATACTAAGTTTATGAGTTTGGTTTTGACACTTATCGCACGCACGATGAGTTCCAATGGTCTTGGTTGTCCGATAACTTGCCATCCAATGTGTTGGCGGTAGATTCTGGGACATTTGAGCGCACAGCAGTCAGGGCACTATTGTTGGATTCCATATTCCTTGGTCTTTAAGGTAAGGTAACCGTTTGTCCTGACCTGCTGACAAGTGTTGATTGTCTACTGTATGTCTCTCTATTCGCGTTAACGATGTTTACAACAGAAGAGGCCGCAACGGCGGCCTCCCGATGGACCTTTTCAGCAATCTCTGCATATGTAACTGATGTTCCGGGCAGCTTTGTCTCGACAAGACATTTGAGCAACTGGTATGGAGGGTTGGTGTTCCGCTGCTTCGTCCTTTTTAATGCCAAATGTCAAGTATAGTAGAATTTGCGGTTAACTGGTCGTACTTCTGGACTAGGATAAACAAACACTTAACGAGTCGAATGGTCGAGCTTGCGGTATGGAACGAAAACGCATCTCGTGAGCTACGTCGTTGTCGTACCTGTTGTCGGGATAGATTTGCAGATTACGGGTGATACCATCCCAAACAGTGCGAGCAAGCCAGACAGATTGTAACTACTCGATGACATTCTCCTAACTTGCAGATGCCTTTGGCTTGAAGCGTTTTCGGATCTACATTTCTGCCATCCATCGTAGTCTCGTTACCTGACCCAGTGGGCTGGTTAGCGTTCTGCACTTCTCTATGTTTAAGAGCGGCGCACATCGGTCAGGCGAGCTTTGGCATTACAGAGGTCTTATGAGCGTTCGGCGTGGTCGCGCGGTTTATGTGATGGGTACTGCAGACGCGATAGCTGGCAAGGTCACGAAGTACGGTATGATTGGAACCTGTGACTGAATCTGAAAGCAACGCTTAACACAGAATAAAAGAGCACAAATTGTTCCACAATTATATTGAGAAGCACCGGATTGGAATAAGCTTAGGCTTTTTGGACTACCTGGAGTGTTCTATATCGAAGGGTGTCACACAGAAAGGCAATCGGCTCAGTGTGACTGAGTTGTCCGCTTGCTCTTAATCACAGATAACAGTTAGAACGGTTAGTGCTAATACGGACTTTAACCGTACATACTTCGATTTATGATAGATATTGCGTAGGGCTGCTCAATCCGGTTCGAATGAGAATACAGTGACCACATTGCGAGAAGATGGAGAGAGGATAGAGAGGAATAATCCAAATGACCCAGGAGTACGCGCGTCACGTAGAAGAAGCGCCCAGCGAACACCGTTCTTGTCTACGGGTCTTGCGCTTTTAGTTATGTTCCACGTCATATAGTTCTTGTAAGAACCCGGGGTGCAAGCGGTATTACCTATTGCCTCAAACATAGCTTATGTTAGATGCATTCTTTCCGAAATCTAGACATCCACACATCGTCGCAATCCCTGTTGCAGGTTGCGTTGCGCGGGTTTCTTTCTGTGTCCAGCAGTTGTGTGGTGTGCATTGCTTGTGCGTCCATTCCTCGCAGGCGTAAAATTGCGATTCTAACGTGTTCCTCTCCTTTCGGGCGGCCATTACGGTCTGCTGGTTGCTGGTTGCTATTTGGCATCCCAGTATTTCCATACTACTTATAACTGACACAGTAATGTCTGCCTTTAGTCCACCACATTCTGAGCAGGGATGCATTCAACTGTAGTTTATTTTCGCATCGCTTTTGCTCACCCGATCCTGCGGTATTGTCGCCGCTTAGACCTCAGTGTCGACTGTATGCTGCTACCAGATTACATCTATCCAATGCGTCTGTCCATTTCACTGGCCCGTTGGTTTGACCGTTTGCTGTGTGTTCAAAGCGACACAACCGCTTGCGATATTCGTCTCATCCTACTCACGGCTGCGGTGCACACGGTTAATTTGCAGACTAAGTAATGGGTATTCTTGCCCCGTTGTGAGTTGACACACCGGATACTCACCACAGCGGCGCATGTCATCTGCTGGGTCACAGGTACAGTTTCGTTGCTTGATCTCGAGGCGTATGTTGCTGTTACACGTGATGTGTGTACCATCCAGTCTGTATGGTAATGAGTGCTGTTATTCGATTCTTCTTGAAGTTACTTATTGATTGCCTTTGAGTGACTTCCATCGCTCAATGTTCCCAGTACTCTTTTCTCTTCTACTCTCCATCTAGAGCGACTTCGCTCTTCAGAATTCAGCACCCAACAGACTGCACCAGCTTTCATCAATCACACTAGCGTTCAAACTAGTGCTCGGACACACCGAGCATCCGATGCCACGCGAAAGTTTCACCTAATCTGGAATATATCTTTGGTTCCATGTCTAACTCGAGTGTGTGTCAGCTGGGCGTCTAGCTTACACATTGGGAGTTGTTCACCAATTATTTGGAGCCAGTCTACTAG
This sequence comes from Dicrocoelium dendriticum, assembly GCA_944474145.2. NCBI lineage: Eukaryota > Metazoa > Platyhelminthes > Trematoda > Plagiorchiida > Dicrocoeliidae > Dicrocoelium > Dicrocoelium dendriticum. The sequence continues at coordinate 133,832,144 of OX104063.1, forward strand.
CCAGAAGCAAAACGCTGATATGTGACTGATGAACAGGCCGATTACTGATAACGATTAACTCAGTCCCTCACTAAATGGGCCTTCCAATTTGGGTGTTAACGAAAACACAAGCGTTGCAGTAGCCACTAGATCTTGGTAGTTTCCACGAATTTTATTGGATGATAGAATAGGGTTCCATTTGATCGTAAATCCGTCTGTCATAAAATGAAACATCTATACATTAGGTCTAGAACGCATCGGTACAAGCGGTTTATTCGGCAAAGAAAGTAGGTGAAATCGATGGCAAATTTCACCCTCCAAGTCACTCCGACATATAGTAGCCGTTCAGTCCCAGTGCTAATAACGCTTTTGGTCCACTGAGGTTTCTCCCACGGCTCAGTTAGATAGACACGGGAAGACTTACTAGAACCATGCCAGACGTCCACCTGTCATCAGAACCGTGGGTAATGACGTTATTTCTGGTGTATCCACTGAATGAAACAAGGAGCATCTGTTCTATTTACCTAGCTGGTTCATTAGATGGGTCCATTCTTTTCATAAAGTCTTTTCGTAACCCTCTTCCTCCAGTATGCTGAACACCGCACGTTCTACCTGCCCTCATTATCTTTGCTGTCTCTACAGCTGTTATCTGGTGACGACAGGTGACAGGGTACCATGTTTCCGGAGCACTTATTGCCTCTGGTGACGTTTCAACTTTACTCTAATACTGATATTATATTGTAGGAACACGGAAGGAAACATTCACAGGTGGAACGTAATGTCAGTGAAAAAGGAGGATGTAAACCAACGAGGACACCGGGTACGAAAGTCGCCAAAGCAGCTCGAGGCCTACGGGACAAGCCGGGAATATACGACGAACGACAAACGATGTCAGGCCCAGGCCGAGAAGAGCGGGGGTAGTGGTGGACAGCCGTAATTTCCGGAGAGGTCTGCGTTTGATAGTGCCTCCAAGAATAACCAGGGAGAGAGCAACGCAGCCTCGAATAAGCCAGTCAAGGGCATTAGAACGAATCCAGCCCTGTCAGAATAGCAAATGCGGAAGCGAAACGAGGGCAAATCGGCGAGCAGCGGCTTCACCCCTCGGCTGAAGTCGGGGCATAAATGTGACACCGAGCGAAAGGACAAGCTGTGGTGCGTGGTGTTCGGGGAATATCCTCAATACATGCGCGTGTGTGCTAGCCTGTGAACCCGTTTTGCGTTGGCACTAAAAATTTTGCGCCCCTACCGCACATTCTCACTACAACATGGCACTTATCCAAGCTACGCGGTGAGCACATCACAGTTCTTTTGCCAATGCATGCCCATTAATGTGGTAACCGACACTTTCATTCCAAGTATCCTTTCAGCTAGTGCCCTGGCACTATGGTTATAATATAATTATTGAATCATCATTCTTTTTCGCGTGTTTCGTGGTTACTCAAGGGGAAGTGAAAAGAAGATACGTGTCCATGTCAACGGTTATGACCCGTTAACTGCAGCTGGACCGCCGGTATTGTAGACTCTAGTAGTTCGTTTAAACGAATGCGATAGCGGTTGCCTCGTTAGTGTATGAAATACTACTTAGCTGTGTAGACCTGAAACGCAGTGTTAGTTATCTGAAGGTCAAAGATAAATTCCTGCAGTATTCGGTGTCGAGTAAATTGGCATCTGAGTTTGCTAGTGCTACCTTAGTAGTGATATTGAGTGGGTCTGTTTTGAAATAATGACTGAACAAGTATTTTCGGCAGTTGTCACAGGACGACTCTACCGTCACCTTCTAGTGCACTGATTGTGCAGTACTAAACAGCGTTAATTGTTCCCTGGTGTGCTACCTCTCTTGAGCACTGCAAACCAGAAAATCACATGAGCTCGGATTTAACTTGTGCACCTCGACCAGAACACCTCGCTTCATTAATGTTTCGGCTACAGCCCAGATAAGTTTGACGACCGCGTTCAAACATATATCGCTGGAGTGCTGGTTGGACCACGATGTGATTTAACTTGAATTACAAGTCGTCAGAGAGACTGACTTCTACCGGAAGGTCAAGGTGTGGTGTTTATTCTGTTGGATACTGATCATTTTTCTCTGACAACAGGTTTAAAAACGTGTCTCTCAGTGCCATACATTTCGCATCTCTCTCTGTTTGATACCTTATTCCTCCCATGCAACCTTCGGTTGCAGCTGGATATTCATCTAGGATTACGGCTTCGATATCGTCCTCATGTTCTTTAACTGCCGATGATTGATCTCTTGGCATTACATGCACGGTAAACTCTGCGTGTCCGTCATGTACATAGTATCCACCTTCGATGACAAATTTCCCGAGGATAGGGGTCGCTCTTATTCAGTGGTAACATCGGGCTCACAGTTATGATGTTAATCGGCACGTTAAGAACACGAGCATTCCCTTCAACAAGCTAGTAGTTCTTCGCTGGTTGAGAAGGCTGGCGCACTTTCTAAGCATGGTGCTCGAGCATTCCGTCACCACGACGTCTTCGGCCGCGCAGGAGTTGGCTGTATGTGACTGCGTGGTGATCAGCATATATATATATACATATATATATACATATATATATATATATATATATATATATATATATGGTTGCCGGCATCCGGTTTCGGATTTGCCTGTCACTGTGGCAAGCCACAGGACGCCTGCGCCTACAGAGGGACCATGGATGGATTGCGCTGCACCACCTACAGCTCCAACCACATACCCCATATCCAGTGCAAACCCGAAGGAATAAGACCGGGAGGCATGCGGATGGGAACCACGTTTCATCAACCGAGCCGGCCCACACTCCTTCACAGGCAAACACAAGCACGCTGTATCTGGGGAATCAAGTGCACACAAGGCGGTGGCTGGACCGTAGTCCGCTCCACACTGAGTGCATGGAACCACTCTTTGATCCTAACACGGCCACAAGGACAGTGCACCCCGTCCCCTCCAGCAACGACCAACTGTCTCCTGGAGCCATTATGGACGGGGTAGCGGGTAATAGACAGGTAGGCACCTTGTCAACATACACATCAAGCGCAGCCACACCGGGGATATCAAACAACAGCCAAACACTTGAGAGAGAGAAAGAAAATACTCGATTGATGCATAAGGAAACAGTGACATAAATCTTAAATTAATGAGCATATGAAATAAGTCATTTACAAACGAATCCTAGATAAGTTCACGAGGGGAGAAAGTATACTATACGGAAATGCCACGAACACAAAAATGTTATGGAAATCGAATACAATTGGCTTAAGCGAGGTGTGCAAGTTAATGGAATAGAGTACAGTTTATATGAGAATATATATATATATACATATATATATATATATATATGTATGTATATGGTCAGCTGAATCCGGTTCCGGACTTGCCAGTTACTGTGGCCGTTCACACGACTCCTGTGCCTACAGAGGACCTATGAGTGGCTTGCACTGCACCACCCACAGCTCCATCCACACACGCATACACACACTCCATATCCAGTGTAAACCGGAAAGAATAGGATCGGGAGGCATGTGCATGGGAGCCAGATTTCATCAACGGTGCCGGCCCACTCTTTCGCGAGCAAACACAAGCACGGTTAATTTGGGAATCAAGCGCACACAAGGTGGTGGTTCCACATAGGTTGCATGGAACCACTCTTTGAACCTAGCACCGTCAAGACCAACTGTCTCCTGAAGCCAGTAGAGGCAAGGCAGTGGGTAGACAGGTAGGCACCTTGTCAACGTTCACATCAGGAGCATTCGAAACAGGGAACTCAATCAACGTCTAACCTCTGAAATGCAAGAATGCACAACACGCAGGCAAACGTGCCACATCTGCCGCCTTATTGGCTTGGATTAGTAAACCGAGTGGTAGCGGACACGTCGCGGTTTCCCTCCGTGTGCAATAGTGCCTTCTCCTGCACTAGGGCTACCGCCCACTTGATCAGCTTAAGGTATTCGCACCGATCAACTCTGGCTTTGATTCCCAACACTTGAAATCAACATTCGTTCGTGATAAACTCACCTTGTTCATGTCCTGGTAAGGTAATTTCGGTTTGACCGTGTACCGCTTCCTTGCACTGCGGTCATTCTGGCTCACCAATTGGCGTTCTTTCGGGTCCACGCAAGTTGGCATAAAGATATTCGGTCCATCCAGCCGTCATGATGCACATAACACTGAGTTTGAGTCTCGTAACTCCGCACGATTCTCGTCCATTGTGAGCACCTCAGGCAAAACACTGCGTCGGGCCAAGAATTTGTCGTGACTAGGCAAGCGAAGGAGGCCACGTTAGCATGTACGACAGAGATAATACAAGCGCCCCGTCGATGAAACCACACATTTAGCATACTCATATTCTCTTAGATGTTGAACCTAACGTGGTGACGCTGGTGGCTTACCAAACCCGCTTGACTGAGACACTCACGACCGCATAGATTACAGCACAATGCACTCTAGGTCGATGGGCTATCCCCCATGGACCCCTGTCGCTTTCTCAGTCGACGTTTCTTTTCCACATGCAGCAGTGATTTCTCTTGCACCTGAACAACCGCCCTCTTGATATGCTCTTGGCATCGGCGTCGGTCCACTGCCATCAACTCCCAACACCTGAAATCAACATTGATTCGTGATAAACTCACCTTGATCATGTCCAGGTAAGGTAAGTTCACTTTTCTCACTCGCCGCTTCCGTGCACGCAATCCACCATGAAGCAGCTGTCTGGGTACCCCTTTCGAATCCATGCGGCGAATATGCCCGAGGCACCTCAAGTGCCTCAGCAGAAGTACGCAGTCCACTGCATATATGCCACTGCGTCGGAGCAGCTCCGTGTTTGCAACTCCATCACACCAGCCAGTGCGCATGATACGTCGCAGACATTGTTGATGGAAACGCTCCAGCTAACGGATATCCTTCCGGTACATGGTCCACGTTTTGCTGCCCTATAGAAGAACGGATAGCAGCATAGATTTGTATACAAGCAGCTTCATCCTTACAGTAATCTAGTGGTTGATCCACATACGACATTCCAGCTTGTCAAATGCAGCAGCCGCCTACGATGCGCGGCTGCGCAGCTCGCTCCTCATTGGCAGGTAGGTTGTTATTACGCTCCGAAGGTAACAAAATCTAGGAATGGTTTCCAACACGTAGTGGGCAACCTGGATTTATGGTAGGTCCACGGACTGCATTCCGGGTAAAGGCTGGAAAAGACGAACAGTCTTGCTTGTATTGATAGTTAGCAAAAATTTAGCCACTGTCAAAACGAGAGCTGAAGTCATATGTTGCAATTCATCTGCGCTGTGTGCAAACAACGCATGGTCATAAACAAACAGCAAAACACGGATAGTTGTCTCACCCAGGTTCTCCTCCAGAAACAACGGATGTTCAGCAACCTAACAGCAAGACGGTGCTCCACATGAACACCGGAAGCCCACATGTATCAAAAGGACAATACATCATCACATGAAGGTAACTAATAAACAGAGCAGGAACTAAGATACAGTCTTGCTTCACACCAGAGACAACAAGAAAGTCATCCGATGTTTTTCCACACAGCTGCACCTTCCCCCGCATGCCCCTGTGCAGACATGCAATTAAATTTACAAGCCTGTTCGAACAACCAAACCTACCCAACGGCAGCTACAATAACTCGTGGTTGACCGCGTATATATATATATATATATATATATATATATATATATATATATATATATATATATATATATATATATATATATCATGATCTTTTGTGAAAATATTGTGCCATCGAAATCCTTGCAGAATAGAAAAACAGATTCGGAATAAGAATAGTGGAAAATTCTAATTTTCCAGTTTCATCGAAGTTTGTTTTGTGATGGGACTGAAAGGGAATCACCGTAACATGCAGGCACACTTCCGCCTCCGAGGTCGGCGTTGAACTGTGGCTTGTAGGCTCACTAACCAGCAACACTCCCTATCATTATGACCTCAACCAGGGAATGGAGAATCACAGACCAAGACCAGCTGTTACGTGAGCATTCTCCTACCACTTCTCCAAGCCGTAGGCTGTCCGCCGCACTGGCATCTCCAGCCATGCCCAGAAACTGTGAACAACACCCGGTGTGGAAGACGATGAACAAGCATGTGTTATGTGTCCACACCACTCGAGTTCCGGGAGTGAGTGGCTGCCTCCAATCAAAACACGCGGCCTAAGTACCACATTGGCTACATGGTGCAGCCACCACACACGAGCAATGGACCGCAAGCGGTGGTGCTGGAAGACAGATAGCGCAGGTCAAAGGCACTAACAGGCCAAGTCAAGCATCCGTACAACAGTATAGCGTTGGCTGTTTCATAATAAACCCACCCTTTGATGGGAAGACGGATGTCGTGGCGACGACACAGGTGCCTGGATCTTGAGCAAAGCGAGACAAGCTCTATACGCGTCGAAATCCAATTTCCAACAGCATCAGCAGCAGTGATGGAGCTTCCCAGATAGACAAAACTAATCACAACCTCCGGTGTTTCACCAACAAGTGACAGTAGGTACACGCATATCAGTCTTGAAAAGGTGTTTTGCATTTGGATGGGGAAAGTGTATGCTATACTTCGACGCTCCAATTGCCAAGCGGCTAAGTCAAATTGGACTGCTTGTGCACCGTCACCCAGCAAGACGATATCATCAACGTAGTGGGAGGTGCTCAACGCCAGCGCTTAACTAGCCTTCTAGAACATTTTGGTGAGTGTCCTCAATTGCAAAATTAAATGGAGTATGGGGGAGCTGGGGCATCTCTGTCGAACTCCACTGGTGACAGCAAAGCCTGCCATAAGCCTTAACCCTACCCGTGGTCAGACTGTATGTAGCACACAACAAGGAATCGAGCTTCCCGGGACGCCATTCCTCAACAGATCATGCTACAACGCAGTCCTGATGACAGAATCGAAGACAGCATGGATATCCAGGAAAACAACATTTGTTGGCCTTTGGTACACGTAGCTGTGCTCGAAGATCTCAATGAACCATGAACAACGATTTTATACTGGTTAAGAAGCGTTGTTTTACAAGTCCCGTTTGGTAGTTAGTGGTAGTGTGGAAGTTTGATCGTTGTAGATCGGAACACAACCTGTTCTTCCAGCTGTAGTGATTTTCACACTGGGGAGAGTCTGTTGGGTATGGTGAACACCAGAAGCTTGCAAAAGATGAGAAGCAAACTTATACCTTGTAGTTACGACATATTATGAGCAAGCCCTTTTTGGAAATGGGGACGATTATCAACTCACCTCAAGCCGATAGAACCTGCCTTTTTAACCACACTTTGAGAGCAAAGCGGAGAGTACTCTTACTAACAAATAGACACGATCTTCAAATACCGCAGGAGACAAAACATCATGGTCGGATGCTTTATGACGCTTTAGGTAGCGGAGTTCCTACCAGATTTTCTGCTGAGAAGGAGGATCTGTGGGGATAGACAACTCAGGATCAGTGCGCGCTCCAGGAAGCAGCTGGAGTTGGCGACCAGCAAAACTGCTAGCTAAAATATTCAGCCCATCGTTCTAACCTTCGTTGAAGAGTAGTCATCAGGGAGCCGCCTAATTCGCAAATTGTTTTACTTACACCAGATCGGAAATCTGCGGCGACTCGGATAAGATGAAAGTAATTTTTGATGTTACCAGGGACTAGAAAGTTCTATCTTTCTAGCACGTTTATACCACCACGTACTACGGTTCTTTTGCCAACTTCTGCCCAATTCTCCATCCGTGGATCGGCGTCCTTCACTAGAGCTGGTATCGACAGAGATCCAGCGGGGTCTGCCCATCAGCAACAAGGAGACAGCGGTGACTCAGTTTTTCAGCGGGCGACGGGCAACTTCACAACTGTCAATGATGGCAGTAACTAAGGCAGATTTGATGCGCCCCCACTAATTTAGGTCAAGGTCAGAAGTTGAGGCCAGCAGTGTTGAGAGAGACGCCGGTTACTTGGCTAAGGTCGTAGTGTCTTGTAGATCTTTGACGTAGTGCGTACGCCAGGACGATCCTCCAAAACGTATGCAAACTTAGGCCTGAACCAATGCGAAATCGGAGTCCAGACAATTTGCTCAGTACGATGGACAGTCTGTTATGCTTCCGCGCCATCTGTAGGTTATTCTTATAATGTCAACCTGTGACCACTCTTGCATTTGAGAAGGAGAGCGCCAGGTAGCAGTCTATCTGACTGTAAAAAATTGGTGCTCGAAAATTACAAGCAATGATCTAAACAAAGCAACAGTAGTCTGTCTCCATTGTCTGATCGACTCTTACCAAGGCCAGAACTACCCCCAAGATGATGCTCGCTTAGTGTAGGTGCCCCACTTAAGCGGTAAAATTTCCTGCAAGAATGACAATATCGGACGTTTTGGAAGAATTCAAAAGGTCATATAGTTATTGGTAAAAGCAGTCCCAGACTGCATCCGGGTTGCAGTGCGCAAGAGCCTAGGCGCAAAGGACAAATAAAACATGCTTACGTAACATGCATGAACCTCCTAGTCTGACTGCACATAACCGACTGTTGACTAAGATTTACACAAGCATATTGGTAGCAACCCACTCACAGTGCAATCTCGACACCAGTCTGGCCAGAATCGGCAACCTCTGGGTCCCCAGAAATGGTCAAATGGTATTTGACGTCAGAGTTTACGGGAGAGCTCATTCGAATGACAGTACTGGAGTCTTGCAATCTGGTTCCCCTAAGGTAGCAAATGTCTATCGAGAGCGTGTCAGCGTTAAAGGCTAGTCAAGCTTGCCTGCCTATCTGCACCGGAGTGCGAACATTGAACTCTGTGAGGCCGAATACAGAACATGGTCGAAGAAAGGATGGGGCTTCGGTGGAGTGTGCGAAGGTTGTGATCGCCAAGCAGAGAAGACCAAGAGTTTGACCCTTATTTCCACCAAGCGCAACCAGTTAGCTGCCGTTGGTGGTGACTGAGGTTGGCATAAGTGCAGATGAAGAACAGGACGTGAGACCATATGTGAGTGGAGATTGAGCAATGAAGACAGTAAAGCCAGTAACGTAGCAAGAGCGAAAGCAGTAGGGGAATCTATCCATGATTTGGCAGCGGACGCGAGACCATGCGATTGCCCAGGCCAAAGTAGAGGGTTCTTTTAGGGCCCTACCGCGAGCCTTTGATCAAGGATCCAACCTACCAGGCAGCAGAGCGATATGAGGAGGTCGCAACCCGTTGGAAGCTATTGACTGAACAAGTGCTTCATAAGCCTTTAGCTGTTGCAATGTACCAGGGGGACCAACCCTAAATTACAATGCCACTCCGAGACAGGCAAGTGGCAGCGACTATTTGGTGGCGAGTCACATTCGTCACGTCACAGTCTTGTTAAACGAAAACGTGGCTTTTTAGAGGGAAAACGGTTGCCAGGCGAAAAGCCACCATGTACTGGAACACTGCCGCCGACCCATTTGTGGAAACGGGATAATTTTAAACCACGCAGCTGGCACCACGAAGAGGTTGTTCGGCAAGCCAGCCGTCCGGTTTCCGCAACCTAAAGCCGCCACCACTATGCAATGGATGCGATTCAATTCGGTTTATCATATAGTTCTGTTCAACTTAAGTCAAGGCAATATAGCCTTTGGTTACCCGAGTGGGAGCATTTTCAGCATTTTACATTAACTACCACGAATGGACTAAGACGGCTATGTTAAAAATGTAAATTGTTTAGATGGAAAAGTGCAGGGGGTGCATAGTATCATTCGATCAAAAGGTCCCTATATGGTTAATGATCAATAGTATATTGCGGATAAAAAAGCCGTGGCATGACATGTCCAGGCGGCTGATCGGTTAGGGGTGAGCAAAATAAATAGTAGTAGTGGTACTAGTAGTAATCTCAACAATCTAGTAACTAGACATAGAGCCAATAAAACCCATGGAGAGCAGTGGATAGGAGAGTCATTGGGTTATAATCATCGTGGCATGCTAGTTGAAGGTGGGCAACCCACTTCAGCTAATATGCCGCGAGAAGAATGGAAAATTTTGACAAAAAATAGAACAAAACATTTTTAGTTTGTTTTTCACACGCCCATTTTGCTCTTTTTTGTCATTTTCAATGTTGGTAGTATTAAACATGTGAATCAATACAACACTGTACACAATTCTTCCACTGCTTCCGGTTGCGGGCCATGTCTTCAAGAGTCCTAAGCCATTGGCACTCCTCATCTTTGGGTCCCCATCCTGGAAGACGTACGGATCCAAGCAAAATAAATGCAAACATGGAAATAGGAAATAGTGAAAAGCCGCAACTTGCGAACCTGCCGATTACAGCTTTGCCGTCTGAGCAGTTCACACTTGGTTTTTGTATTATCCAAAGTTATCGTCTGTGGTTCCCGGGTAAAACTGGTGGGTTGATTAGTTGTTGTTTTCCTGCTGTTTGTATGGGTCGTTTGAATTACGTGATATGGTGTATTATGGCCTGTGCACTGTTCACACGTACTTTGAACGTGGATAACGTGGTACTGAAATAATGGCTTCTGTGAGGATATTCACGTGTGGGAACCACACAGCAAGAATAAGTTTCTTCGACACTGCAACCGACTGTACTGTTCTGCCAATTTGAGATGATGACCTCTCAGTCGGTTGTCGTGACCCAGATTCAACAAGTGATAGCTGGGGTGATTAGTGTTGTTAAAATATTTGGTATGCCAGTATTACGTCACCAAGCTAATTCTGATAATGTCCGCTGGAAATGCAAAGCACTGAGGCGCTGTTCGTATAACAAGTGGCTCAGCCCCTTGACATTTTTAGTCGTCCGACGTTGTGGAATCACCAAGGCCGTGAGATCCTGCTTTAGCCATACGTGCCATACCTGAATTGTATATTCAGCATGAGGGCGTATTTAAGCGGGAAGTATTTGGCGGAATATCGACTGTTCGACTTACCCGAAAGCTATCCCTAAAAGCCCCACGATTTGGATCCCATTCTTCGATGCTTTTTGGACTGCCCCAGCAGCCGAGATCTTTCTGGATCAAAACACCGAGATTCTCTTAGAGGAAACAACGTTACAGCTCCGGGTTCCCCAGCTTATATGTGTGAAGCAATTCGATGTTTTAATTGGAACACTCGACATTTAGCCATATTACGGAAGAGGCGATTTTGGACCGACCGTCCATAACTCTTGTCAAGGTCGTTTTAAAGCTGGGTGCGCTCTTTGAAGCTCTGTTAACTCGCCAAACTTTTCTGTCACCGGCATAGATTAAAGATTGTGACTCAATTTGACTCACTAGATTATTTATGAAGACCGAGAATAGACGGGGTCTCAGTACCGAACCCTTAGGCACTCTTCATTCGCCGTGAACTGGGTCTGATACGATTAACGTACTCTCACCTCAAGACGCCTGTGAGAAAGGAAATTGCAAATACATCTGAGGAGAGAGTCCCCGTTGCCACATCCTTGGAGTTTATCAAGAAGGATATGATGGTTCAACCGGTCGAATGCCTTAGAGAATTCAAGGTAAACCACATCAACACCTGCAGCAGCGTCCACAGTTTTGGTCCAGCTGTCACGTGCTAACAATAGGTTGGTTGTACACGATTGGTTCTGGCAAAAGCCGTTTTGCTGCTAACCACTGTAATCAAAGCCGTCCAGATAAGACATGAGTGCGTCGGCAATAATAGCTTCAATAACTTTCTAAAGAACTGTCAGAAGAAGCACTGGTCGGTAATTAGCTGGGTCGGAACGACTACCTCCTTTGTAAATGGGAGTTAGTATTCCGTGTTTTCACATTCCATTAACGTGCCGCTTACCAAGGCAGTGCTGGAACAGCCGTGCCAAAGGTTCAGCCTAAATATTAGCCGTCTAAACAAGCGTTTTTGGGCGGATGTCGTCTGTTCCTGGACAGGCTTGCAGGCGCATGGATAGCGGTTTTCGCATCAAGATGTCTGCCGTACAATTTATACGTAGGAGTCATGGTGTGGGCACCATAGATTCCAACGATTAAGAAGACAACGAGATGCAAGGAAACGTTAGCGCACATTGTTTTTGCAGAACATTGGACGCTTCTTTAGCAGTCCGAGTGAGACCATCTGCTGTCTGAAAAGGGGGAACTATTTCTCGCCCTGCGGAGGCTGCCCACGCGCTTGTACAGAAGCTTAACATTTGTAGTTCATCGTTCGGCTAAAGGAAGTTGATAAGCTACTTTGTCCTCACGCACTAATTGGGTACAGTGGTTACGGTGGACAACGCATGCCTTCCAGGTACTCGGACTCGGATCAATTTTGTGGGTATACCACGCCGCGCTGCACATCACCATGCGTCTGCTTGTCTTACTCCTTATAAAGGACGCCATGTGTCACGAAATGATAGTCCTGGTTTCCAAAGCCACATTAACCAAGGTGTTAAACTTACTGACAAAACGTTCTCAGGAAGTTTCGGATGCATTCTCGGTTAGGAAACTCCAGTCGTTCGCTTCAATGAGTCGTAACTAATTATGGATCGCATCGTTCGAGTTTGGTCCTCGGGATATTCAGCCTAGCAAGTGTACATGAAATGCAAAGTCGCATGATCACTGGGGCCTAGCGGAGTATCGATTTTCCCTCACTATCATCCTTTCGTTATTAGTGAATATTCAGTCCAAATGGATGACCTGTTATTTCCCTGAATCTGGTGGGCTAAAGGACATGACCATAAAGTGGAAAATCCGAGACAAGTTTTTGCAGGTTTGTTCTGAATTGCTTTCCTGGTATGGACTGGGATTCTAGAGCATGTATGCAAAAATCACCGGCGACTAGAACGTGAGTGTACTTTCTGTTTTGCACCGGCCTCAATGCATCCACCAAGTTGCAGTCCATCTCAGGTCTAGACGATGGTGGACAGTAAACAACAGCTAATAGGCCAAGATCGTTACCTCTCAGCCGAAAGCTGCACCAAATGAAGTCAGGTATATCGGTTTCCGAATCGTTTATGGATTTTCACTGCAGGTTTTTCCGAAAGTAGAGGGCTATCCCACCACATTTGCTGGCTGGATCATACAGGACAACGGACATACACCTTAGCGCGATTTCGGCATCCGTTATCTCACAGTGCAACTATGTTTCCGTGATAGCGATGAAGTGCTAACCTGCTGACGCGTGTCGAGGTCTTAATTCAGCTAATTTCCTGAGTAGACCTTGGGCAATTGTGCGCGTGCATTGGAGCTTCTCGGAGACCGAAATTGTGTTGGATGGGATGGATGCAGCAAGTGCGTTTAAGTTGACCAAACTAAGGGTCGGCGGCTAATCCTTTTTGGATGGGTTGCAGATTCTCGAGACTCTCGAGATGCTTCGGGTGCCGGGGTTTTCTCTTGTTTGTCTACATCCCTCCGGAGGTTATGACTATTGTAGAAACCGTCACAGAGTCGGGTCCTACAGTTGGTGTTTTCATTTGGAGTTGCGTCTCCACAGAGTTGCTATTAGTAGGTATCGTGGTCCTTGCTGCTTTCAGACGAATTTCTATTGGCAACCTGCTCCAGAATTTGGTCCGGTTCTCTGGAAGAGTTTGTGTCTTTGGTTCTGATTTCAACACCAGTTTCAACAATCTGAGGCTGCACCCTTTATATTCCAAAGATCCACGTAGATGAGGTGGGCACGATATTTTCAAGCGGAAGGGCCTCACGGATGTTGTGCAATTTCTCCCGGTCATGTACCTGAGGATCTTCGGAAAAGGAACCTGAAAGCTCATCAACACCGTGAGCAATCTCAGTGTGCTTAGCTTGACTTTGTCTGTTCCTCTCTTGGTTAGTGGGATCAGCTGCATGTTCTTAATACGGGATTTCAGGTAGTATGCGCACTCCACTAGAGACGTTGCGGAGTCAATTAGCAGACAGCAGAACGACCTCCGTCTCATCCACCGAGTTCATTGCTACCCGAAGTAACCGGGGTTCACTGTAGTGCAAAGAGTTTGGGTGACAGGAGATGCGTTTTAATTTCGTGTGGGTCAGCATGGACACCGATCACCGTACAGATGGAACGCCATTGATTTCGATCGTCCATCAGCCTACCCTTAATTGCATTGGAGTTGGAGTCGGGGGCACTAGCGCACACAAGGTCTAAGACACCATGGTTGCGCTTGGTGCCTACTGGTTTTGGAGCCTTAGTTTCGAGTGCTTTTGGTGCATTTGTGAGCCGTACTGTTGGTGGCCATCCTTGCTGCGACACTTTAGTTTTCTCTAGTCCGGCCACCAAGGTTACCGATGTTTGCTTAGCTGCAAACGATGCCTATGTGACCTGGTTCCTCACTATGGCTGGTTGACTACAGCTTAGCGTCTCCTGTATGGCATACGAAACTACTAGGTTTAACACACTGTTCAGAAGCAGTAGCAAGCACGTTGCAGACAATGTTTTTACTTAAAGGTGCGAGAGCTAAGGGAGTTAGAACTGATGGAAACCGAGTCGTTAAGGTAAGATTTGGACGCCTGGATCTCTTATTCGGCCTTAATCATGAATTCGGAGTGTTATTTCCACATAAAAATGGAGGTCCGTTTCCTCTCACAAACGTAACCCTGCCGTACACCAGTTACTCAACTGTTTCTGTTAGTCGTTCACACTTCTTCAGCAGCACAGTAAGATAGCTAACAACTGCGATATTACCGCTTACTTAACAAAACCAAACCACATTTGTCGTGTTTGTGTACCGTCTCCTTTTCACCTGTCCCGTCCCAAGGCACTTAATGTGACAGGTTTCAAGCAACTGCTGCACACCAGCCCACCTTGCACCAAATTAACACAGTTCACTCTTGCTCTTGACGTGAGACATGTTCGCAAAGCGCGCATTTTAAGGTCACGAGTTTGTCGGATTAGCAGTTAGTGCAGTATCCTGCGTCAACGGTAAGCGTGAGTCAGCGTGGCGCGCTCGCTGTCACCAGCGTTCCCTTGGAAAAACACGTTGCAGTGTTGGTCGCTTGGCCTATCCATGTTAGGCCCGACTGGTGTGGGACCCAGTAACTGACTCTAAAAGTAATGCTGAAAACAGATTGAGAGATCACAATTCCTTCACAGATGCAATGACAAACACCGGATTGGAATGGGCTTAGAATTTGCGGACTGCCTCAAAATTCCTGCATCGATTGGTGTTACACGGAGGGGAAATGGGCACAAAGTGAATGTTATCCGCTTGTGTTCATCACCGATGACAGTCAAATCCGTCAGTGATGTTTAGGACATTAATCGTAAAAGATAACACCACGTATGCTAGATCACTGTGTAGAGCTGGTAAATCCGATTCGAATGGGCATACATTGACTACGCTGCGAGAAGACAGGGAGAAGATAGTGGGGATTATTCCAAATGACCCGAGAGCACGCGCGTCAAGCGTGTGAAAGCAACAATGGCCGGTGATGAACTGCATCATTGGTATTTCCTTCTTGTTGAAGGTACAGTGTCAGAGTTCAGTATACCAGTCGGAATGACATTTCGTAAAGTAACGAAAAATCTTTGTGATAAGTGGCGTACCATGCACAGTAACTTAGTGCAATTTTCAAATAATCAACGCAGTGTGGCACTAATTAACGTAAAGTAGTGTGACCGACCAAAGATGACAACATTTTGTGATAACATTCGAATCTGTGGAAGTTAAGTTAAAAACCATGTTCCGATAGAAAGACAACGGCCAATTCAAAGGCTTACGATCGTCAGCATGTAGTGTTACTGGTAAATGCATAGAGAATGACGGCTGTGTACTGTCAAATACAGACTTAATGAATCGAGACAATGTATGCGAATATTCACCAAACACCCCACTACAATTAACTCTCCTAAACTGCTCACAACATGGTGCGTATAAGCAGCAGTGATGTTCAGATATGTCCTGGTATTGCTCTAGAACAAATTAGACATAAACGGTATATGTAATAACTAGTGCACGGATAGATGGATTGATGTTGTGCAGTGAAGACGCGTGAGCTTTCTGACCTCTATGCAGCGACGAGTGTCTACTCTGAAGCTAGTTCCATCAAGGTTAGGGAGACAAAGTTGTCCAAACTCACGTGGTGATGCTGGGTTGGGAGTTGAGTAGGCTTAAGTGGGCTATCGTGTATGTGAAGGCATGCTTTGAACACGGCAGTAGTGGGAGAGGGGCGGGGAACTTGAAAATGCCACACCCGATTATTGATCTTAAAGCTAGTCTGACAAGTGACTGAGCCCACAACGTGTGCAGCCTAAGCGTCAGGAGGACCTACTACCGCTCGGGTTTGATAAGGATTTGCGGCTGCATATGTTCAGTGTATCAAGCTACCAAGACAGTCACAGATGCATGCTTGCGAATGATCTGGGTGTATGGTGCAAAATGTTCTGCTCTGCTTGTTATTAACTCGACAGTAATGGCCGGTGCAAGTTGCAAGTGAATTTCGGGTTGGAATAGCAGCCTTGGGTAAGGGAAAGGTTTCTTGAGCGGCGCTCTGCTGAGAGGGCTAGTGCCGAAATACGACTGCGGTAACGTTGGCACAAGGCCAGTAGGCACGGCTTTGTGCCAACGTTACCGCAGTCGTATTTCGGCACTAGCCCTCTCAGCAGAGCGCCGCTCAAGAAACCTTTCCCTTACCCAAGGCTGCTATTCCAACCCGAAATTCACTTGCAACTTGCACCGGCCATTACTGTCGAGTTAATAACAAGCAGAGCAGAACATTTTGCACCATACACCCAGATCATTCGCAAGCATGCATCTGTGACTGTCTTGGTAGCCTGATACACTGAACATATGCAGCCGCAAATCCTTATCAAACCCGAGCGGTAGTAGGTCCTCCTGACGCTTAGGCTGCACACGTTGTGGGCTCAGTCACTTGTCAGACTAGCTTTAAGATCAATAATCGGGTGTGGCATTTTCAAGTTCCCCGCCCCTCTCCCACTACTGCCGTGTTCAAAGCATGCCTTCACGTACACGATAGCCCACTTAAGCCTACTCAACTCTCAACCCAGCATCACCACGTGAGTTTGGACAACTTTGTCTCCCTAACCTTGATGGAACTAGCTTCAGAGTAGACACTCGTCGCTGCATATAGGTCAGAAAGCTAACGCATCTTCACTGCACAACATCAATTCATCTATCCGTGCACTAGTTATTACATATAGCGTCATTGGCTTATTTGTTCTGGATCAATTCCTGAATAGAGCGCTCGTAGTGGGTCGCTAAGACATTGTGTGCAATTCAAGTGCCTTATCGACCCAGTTTAATTGGCTTACGGGTTGAATTCAGATCCGTAAAGGGCATATTAACTGCACTACGGATGAGTGTGCTTTGAAAAGGCAAATAATCTCACCCTCATAAGTAAGTATGACTACGATCGTGACTCAATTGGCCAGCTCAAGCTCCACCGCAATGCTGAAAAATAGAGTCAAACGCTCCAATTTCCCTGCAGCGTCTGTATTTCCTAATTCTTTGGCTCACCTCACTTTCCTAACGGCCCGAGAAACGCGCGTGTCACCCTTCACTCATCTTTGCGGTGAAGCTTGTATAAATTCGTTGACGGTATTCACTATACCATTAAAAAAGCCGTGCGCCGTGCGCATCGGATGCCTCCATGCAAACCTCGGACAGAATACCCTTGACTCCGGTATACTCAACAATCAACATTAGGGCATTGCAGCCTCCGAATTCCATCAAATGGTTAGGAACGGTATCAAACATTATCATCAGACCGACAGTTAAAAGGAAGATTCATTACACCTTAACTGTGGTGTGCACGGCTGTTCAGGAATCTCCGTTTAACAACTGGAATGGGAAAATGAATGATGACATTAACCAGTGCAAAACCATTGCGGTTCAGTTGGCCTTCCGGTTGCGCCTGACGCTCAGAATGGTTAAACGTTACCCAACTTCAGTACATTACGCCAAACCTTTACTTGGCTATGGTGTAGACTTGCACTTCTCGTAGTTTTTGGTTGACGATCGTATATGTGTGGACGTGCCCCACTTCATCGAGATTAAACTTTGATATATCTGTTTATTTATTAGTTACAGCGCCGCATTTTCTCCTACCTCACTGCGTTTACAATATTCCGCCCTTATGAACGAGTATCATCCCTGAAAATTGTTCCTTCGAGAACACATACGGTGCATTCATGTTTAGCCGGAATTGTGAATTAAGCTTCAATGCAATTCAATTCAAGAACTTGCTTTATGCACACACAAAATTGAATATTCAGCTGTTACTCGCAGGCTTTCAGCATAGTAAAAGAAAATAAAGCAGTAAATACACAAGTAGAGGAATAAGTGACATAAACAGCAGTTTGATGTTGAGGTAAAGTTGTTTTTAAGCTCCAGGACTACTGACGTCTGGTCTCCAAAAACCGTACAAGATATGGAATAACGGATGAGTGGTAAGCCATGGTGAGGGCAAAAATGGACCTATACTAATGTCTGGATGCGGATGTTGACACACACATAAGCAATGCGCCGTGAAGAGGGTGAGTTGTATCAGTAAGTATTCTTGAAGCAAGCCTTATGCATGATCTGGTGTAAGTGACACAAGAATCTTAACAATGCTCACATTGGGAATTCAACTACACCGAGATAATCGCTTCAGTGACCTACCTAGGATTTCCAAATCCTCCCTTAGAAAATCAGAAAACATCACAGTGGAGCAACAGGTGCAAAGTATTAAGACACATGCTGTGATACATCTTAAAATTAAGTAGCAGAGGACAGAGGAGGATGGTAAACGAAAGGCGTAGAACGAAGCCTCGTCACCTTTGTAACAAGATCATTAACGTAGAGTGACAAAGAGAGATCACTGCTGTGTTACGCCTAGCTACTTCACAGACACACTGGAGTGCAAATTCTCGCCATCTATGTGAAGTTCGGGGTGTTCCATGTGAAGTTCCTGATAATCATGACTTTTATGTAGCGGGAAAATGACGTTATTACATTTTGATGCATTCACCGATCAAAACTGAGCTCTGGACCATAAACAAAGTTGTCTAGATAGGTTTTTAACTAAGTTGTTGAGGCTGCGATCGGTGCTTGCATACTCAAGAGTACGTCGTCTGCATATTTCAGCAATACCGCATCGGCAGAGGCAAGTAAATAGGCGATGCAGCTGGTAAAGAGGTATGGAGATATTATGACCACTTGAAGAATTCCAGTGTCTGTGATGAGAGTCGAGGAAGTTTTATCTGCAAATCGAGTTCACTGGGCACGTCTAGCGAATTAGTCTTTCAAAAGGTGAATAGCAGAGAGCCAAATTCCGGAATAGTGCAGGTCACTCAAAAGAGGCTCACGGTTTACACTGCCGAAAGCATTACTGTAAGCGAGAAAACACATGCGTAAGGATTTGTCCTTGTTGTCTAGTGACGACAGCAATGAATGTACAAGATAGGCTACGGCGTCTTGAGTAGACCGCAAACTACGGTAAACAAAATGTAGCCTGTCATCTGGATGAGTCTGAATCAGCAACTTTTCAAGAATAATCTTCTGGAATATCTTCAATTTTACCGAGGTGCATGCAATTTGTTGATATTTATCTGAGCCTTTCTTTGCACCGGCGTAATTCTGGTACTTTTTCAGCAGTCAGCAATGTTGGACTCTTTGATGCACAACTTGTATAGGTCAGCAAGAGGCTTGGCCAAGGAATCTGCACACACTTTGAGGAGAACGGGTGATAGTCGTCCGGAACATTAGATTTGTTGGAGTTTAGCTATAATAGTTTATTGCGCACTATATTTGTCAATGGCAGGTAAAGAAGTTGTGAGCCGATCCAATTGTGGGGATTAAGGTTGAGAGGTAGAGCTAGCATTGAAGCAACAAAAGTTTCGGTTCAGTTTTTCCAGCTCTATATCTGGATTTCACACTCGGTTAGAGACTCCACTAAGTTGTTTCAGCGTACGCCAGACATCCCGGCAGCTACCATAGACCGGTATGGTATGGACGTATAGATGATTTAGACGGCGTAACTCAGTTATGATAGAAATAGATAAAGATTTCACCGCATCGCGGTCTCTAGTCTTGAACCCTTTCTTTTTGAGTCTGCGCAAGCGTCTTAGGTATGGAGATAAAACTCGATACGCACGGATACATATGCTTTCCAGCGGACAGCAGGTATCAATGTAGAAGTTGATGTAGCTCGTTACTTGGTCGTAGTCTTTAGATACATCGTCGTCAAAAAACTATACTAAAATCTGTGGGCGAAATTATTTCCTGGAGTTGATACAATTTCTCAGGCGAACATAGTCTTTCTTAAGCCTGCCATCTTTACAACGAGTATTATCCCTTTGCGGTACTTTGCTGTACACCGTAGGAGATAATTTGATAGTTGAGTGGTCAGAACTACCAATCGGTGCCTGATTGTACACAAAAACAGCTTCACATTGTTAACAGATATAAGGTCTATAGTTGCTTCAAGTCTGGTGGGGAGTTTACAACGTTTTGCAGTCCAACGTCTGTGAGAAAAGTGGTGTCAGATCTGTTAAAATCGCCAGCAAAGATGGAGAGAAGGATCAGTGTGATCTATGGCACTTATGGAGGAACCGGTAAAGGAGAATACCTAGTCAGTCAGCTTTACCTCACATATAAAATGCCCTGATGCGCCTCAGCGTCGGATGACCGTAGATCGCGAAGTTCGCCGAAATGTATGTGCACCTAGATTCCGATCGCGAATCAAACAGGCAGCGATGCGCACAATCAAAACAATTCAGTAACAACCAAGGAAGAACCACGGAAGACGAGCTCGAAACCAGTCGTGCTATGTGCAGCTAATTAAAACAATGTGGTACAACAACTGCAGCGAAATAGGTAAGCGTGAACATAAAAAGCAGCAGATTATTCACAATCGTTACACACTTAAAGTGCACTGATCGTAAAATTCCTCAGCCACAGAGGCGAGAAAACTGGGGGCAATGTAGCTAGTTGCAAGAAAAATGGATTGATGGCCACTTAACTACCTTGGTTTACATTTCCAAACCAAGCAGTTAATACTTGGGGAGGAAAAACGAAACCAAATTTTCGTTAACCTGTACCACACAGGATTGATGACAGGTGTGATGACTCCTCCGCCGCGGCTGTTGTATGTAGTTGACCGGTCGACACGATGGCAAAAGGTTCTCTCGATCGCTACAACCACATCGTCAGCATCTTCATGGGGCCACGTCACAGTTACGGTAAGCTTCGAGTACTCACAACAGCGCATTCTGCGTTCAATCTCACCCATTTTGCTCATAAATGATCGGACATTTGAGTGTATTATAAAGGGTATACTCGCATTTCGCAATGTTTCCTTCCGTAGAGCAATCCTCCATCCAGCGACAGGCTTTATAGTATTATTGTGCTTCTTACAGATCCACTTCAGTTTATTTTTACAGCTTGCTGGTGAAAACCACGATGTGCAGTGGAGTAGAAACACATGGATTTTAAAATATCGCGAGTATAGGTCATTATGCCATTGAAGGCTGGATGGATTTGGCAGGAAAAACAAAGGCAAAGTTGTCGAAAGCATGGGTGTGTACTTTTGCGGATGGAGTAAAAGAGCATGGCCAAGTTTAAAGGTCCCACCAGACCAGGCTGTATTGAAGAACAACAGCTTTTAAGCGATATGCAGGTGCACAAAGATGTGTTAATCCAATCGTCAAACCAATAGTCAGTCTCACTCTATAGACCACTTCAACAAGATTCCAACAAGCGCTCATTCAACCAACCGCAAAATTGTGCGAAGCAGCCAGAGGGTACTTTACTTTTTCCGGCATCTATCTCCAACAGTCACATTGCAAGTCCAGCCTAAGGCGATCCATAGGCCCAACAACAATACTCTGGGTGATCTGCTTCGCTAGCACGCTGACACATTTGACCGGCTCGCCAGGCTAACTTCTACGGAGTACACCTCGCAGTCGCACCTGAGCGACTTGGACGAAGTGACCTTGCCCTCAGCGGCAGTAACGCCAGAAGGCCTGCTGAGCAACAAAAGTGAGCTAAGGTATTCGATCATAACATTCGCGCAGCGAGCGCAACGCCTAGCATGCCACAGGCCAAGGATTTATGTGGCTCTTGGGTCAAGTTTGTCAAACTGGGTATTACAGGTTCCAACTGTGGTGGGATATTCCATGCGAAATGCATCAGACCGAAACCTAACGGAAACCAATTACACGGCAGCAAATCAGATTCTCTCTGGTACTTGGCGGAACGCACGTCTAGCTTGCTGATAAAATGGGTTCTCTTTGTATCTCAGGATAAGGATCAATTACTAGCCAACATTGAGGAAATGGTGACCAGCAGAGCGAGTTGTACAACTACCCCCAAAATGGCATGCCTCTCAAAGAACCAAATGCGATGGGGACTATACTGAACGAGCGCACCAGCAATGTGGTTGACACGACTGTACAAATTAGCTACCACGTAATGAAAGAACTCGTCAAGGTATTCATTCGGAAGTTCTCGAAAAACGATCCGCTTGACTGCGCTTGGACATAATGGTTATAGGCTTGATATGGCCAACAGATCACCAGAAACCAAACTATTTCCTTTCGCGTAAGTTCCGGCAATTGTCAGAAAATAAGATCGAATATGCATGGCCCTAATTGCTGCAGCATAGCATACACAGAAGACTTACACCGACCCAGAGGTTGGGGAAGTTCCTGACACAAAGCAACAATTGTACCTCACTTCTCCGTGAGGACAATGTTGTCTAGCAAAAGTGCCTTGATAAAGTGTTTCAGACAAACAATGACCGACTGTAGAGATAGGTCAAAATCCATCGTAAATTAAAACTTTGCACCCCTCCACTTTTCATAGCAGATGACAGGGCACAAGTCTTTGACGAAGTAGCTAATGCCCTACGGTTACAATACGCCACGATTTTCAAAAGCGCACCATGTCCCTGCTAAGTACCATCCTTCACTTTGCCGACTCTGGGATTTGCTCATGCAAACCTCAAGCCCAGCAATCGGGCTATCGAAATCGTTTTTATTACGCGTTCCTAGCTCGCCAGCAGCCGACAATATTTGCCCGAAAGCACTAGAGGTGGCGGTCACCAAGCTAGCCGAGCCATTGTCGCGGTCCTTCTGAAATTGTGTAGATGAAAAAGTCTACACTAGTAGAAGCAAGACAACATCGCCCCGATTTTCAAAGGCGCCAGCCGTTCAGCCTATGCAAACTATCGGTCAATGGCTCTCCTCTCATTGCTCTTACGGGTGATGGAAGCGCTTATCGCTGATGTTTTATTAGACTACATGGAGTAACATGGCATCCGTCAACGTC
The DNA here is from genome assembly GCA_944474145.2 of Dicrocoelium dendriticum. Classification (NCBI taxonomy): domain Eukaryota; kingdom Metazoa; phylum Platyhelminthes; class Trematoda; order Plagiorchiida; family Dicrocoeliidae; genus Dicrocoelium; species Dicrocoelium dendriticum. Next base: position 133,855,282 of record OX104063.1, read on the forward strand.
GGTCATGCACCGCCAACCTGTTGAAATGACGTAGTTGGCCTGGAACAGCCGACGATGGGACCAGGATCAGCTCCTTCCATTTAAACTTTGGCCAAAGCGTTCTACTCTCTGTATCATCACATAGTGCTTCACAGGCTAGAGTTATGGAATCGGAGATCCTGTTTTTGGTTGCGTTAACAACTTACTTCACCAACAGAAGCTGCAGGGCGTGTTAAAGTATTACCCTCCAACCAGAAGGAGATATAATGTGGTGTTTCACTGGGTTTATTGCTTCGATCGTGCTATTTCTTGTCAAGTATCGGCGATGTTACAATGGCTATCGATTCAAGTTTCCTGCTTCTCGCCAATGATGTCAAGATAAGGCGAGTGCGTAATAGTGTATCGAGTACGACGCGGCAATAAAACACAATCTTTATTGGCGCCATCACCAGCTATGTCACCACTCACAGAGACGTACCTTGATGAGTCATGTTTCCTTCCCCAGTTGCACAATCTCTCTTGGCTTCCGCTCGCGACAACTCCGTGCACTCTTTGAGGTACGGGAAGAAGTATTCTACTTTCATTTCACCCCCGTAGCTCTGCTTCTACGCGTCCCATTCTGACCGATCCGAAGTCGTTCGATAGCTCGTGATTTGCTTGAACGTGGATGTATTGCTCTGCTTATGGTTGTTCCGGGAGGATGCAATAACGGCGGTTTTGTCCGATTTATTACATTCTAGACAAATACTCACCCCGTTTGCCTGGCTCAGGCTCCCTACCGGGCACAGCTCATGACCCGTCATCGTCTCCTTCCGTCAGGCCAGTGTTGCTCCTTCTGCGCCCCGCATTGCGCCTGTTTCCCTTTCCGTCCGCTCCCATTTTAGTGGTCTTTCTGTCCTCCGGGCAACCACTGTCTTCCGCCTTCCTCAATGGCAATAAATATGAAATTTTCCTACAACGTGACCAGGATGACGCTGAGATACAGGCAACGAGGAATTTACTACATTTTAATGTGCCTACGTGCAAGAGGAACCACTTGTGTCCTCAGCCGGCGAATGCGTGCATAACTGGAGCACACAAGTTGAAAGAGCCCTTTCACAATCGTGACCTAGGGATATTGGTCAAAGACAATCCCGATTGTTCGAAATGCGCCTAAAGTACGCCGAGAACCAGCGACAGTTATCAACAATGAAAATGCTACTGGCTTAGAATGTCCTAATCTGTAGTAGTTTGGTGTGCTGTAGACGAATCTGCACAAATTAAGCGATGCCATCATGTGCACATTAGACAGCGGTTATTGCATAATTTTTCGTGTATAGTTCACACCCTTCTCATAGGAGGTTGTTCCGAATCGACACTCGTGCCTTTTCGTAGGTCATTGCTCATCAATTTGTAACACCTCGTTGATCTTACATCCATTCGACTCGGATTTATTAGCTCAACAAGGTGCAGACTTGTCTTGCGGATTATTCTTTTCATTTCAACATCCGATTCACGTCTGTGTCCACGAAGAAGTTTGTTTATGAGTCTCTACAAAGCAATGCTGCAGTTACAAGCAATTTGTTAAATTTTTGCAGTTTTTCGAAAGAGATCTGTTGTATCGATCAACTTAGCCAAATGCCGTTCTTCTCGAATGCCACTTGCAGTAGCTTCTCGCACGCCCTAGAACCTTGCTGCTCACCCAGCCTTCCATTGGAATTGATCGATAATGCAAAGCCAAAAGCCAGTTCTTGTGGCCTTGTCAACCAGCGATTCGGCTTAACTCATCACACCGACCAGCGCAGCCAAATCGCCGTCAAAACATCAACCAGCCCACTGTGTCAGTTAACGACAGACTTAGCACTACCACGGCATGGTCTGACGCATTCAATGTGCAGGCCATCAGTCAGCTTGTGTGCATTTTTTGGCGTGTTTGTGTGTTACGTGCACGCCTAGCCCCCAGAAAATTCATTGAACGTGTGTGAGCGCCAGCACGACAGCGACTTCTCGGATAGGCCGCGCCACAAACTACAAAGTGCAGCCAGTCTGCCAAAAATGGTGTTACACTGCGTGTGCTCTTCAGATAATTGCAGTAAAGTGCTTAAGATCAGGGTAATCTATTCGTTCCATCCGAAATCTAAAGGAAAATCCGTCCAAGAAGTGAGGCAGATAAATAAAGTTGCTGACGCCGTATGGTATTTGACCGGTAGTTGACCGCCGCAGGAATATCCCAGCACCAAACTTGTAGTGTGCATTTTAGTTGGAGGATAAAAGCACGTAGATCTTGATCACACTTGCGCATAAGTGTGTGAAGTTTTATCCTTTCTGCAGCTTCAAAATTTGCTGGCTGAACACGTTTAAACAGTAACCTTTTCAACACCTAGTATTGTAATGAAATCGGTGGGTTCGGAAAAGCCAAATGCTTCTCCAGAATAAAAGCTTCTAGTCCAATAGTAGAAAGAAAATGAGCAGATTTCTCATCCTTCAAACCTATTCTTGTGATGCACCAGATCTCAAAACGTTCCATGTAATCCTCGATATTGCGACAGCTCGAATGAATATTTAGATTACCTAGATTGCACAAATCCATGGTAAAATGTTTGTCCACGACGCCAATTGTGGTATTGTAAGAAATAATAGAAATCGACCTAGTTCGGACTAGTGGGAATCGAAATAGGCTTGGCTCAGACCCAGAGCTAGTGTCAACGCTGAAGCAATAATGCACAGCGAGCGTATGTGAAAATCGTATTAACCAATTCGGAAATGCGCGCACTGATAAGGTACATTGAAACAAGTACAATAAAATAACATCCAAGAACAATCACTGCAGCCGAACAGTTTCATGCCCAGTTACATTGGCCCTCATTGCCCACTTATGATACCCGCCATGGGTTGTCACACTTGCTCCACCTAGCGATGCGGGTTTTTTGCGATTTGACACCTGATACGATTCAACGCTCAGACGGATGTCCCACAGAGTTGTTCAAATATGGAGGCGCAGTTATCATTAGCCAGCTAACCTCATTGTGCCCCAAAATCTCGCATGAAGAAAAGGTGCCTTCTTCTTGGGCAGATTCAGTTATTATCCCGATTTTTATGCAGGGTGCTCGCACTTCGTGTACGAATCACCGCGGAATTAGTCTCATTTCGGTTGCCACCAAGTTATTGGCATCTATTCTAGTCCGAAGACAATCTCCCATTCACGAATCGCAGTACCGGGAAGAACAAGCTGGCTTCCGACCTGGTCGAGGGTGTGTGGATCTGATATTTACACTCCGTGAACTCTTGGAACAACACCACCGTCAGAGGCCTACCATTGTTGCATTCCTAGACATCCATACCGCTTTCGACTCAATTGATCGACCTGCGCTATGGCGTTGTTTAGTAAGCAACGGTGTCCCAGAAAAGTACACTGCCATTCTACGTGCACTATATTTTCACATCTCTGACGGAGTGAGGGTATAAGGCAGGCTTTCGTCGTTCTTCGCTGTTAATGGCGGTGTACGACAAGGTTACCCTATGTCCCCGTTCTTCTTTAATTTTGCGATTGAAGTCATACTGTCAGGAGCTTTAAACAGTTGCCAAAATTTTTACTATACAACTATTACCGTGTAAGCACGCAACCGACTTAGATTGTGCCGATGATATCGCCTTACTTGGCGAGGACTCACAGAGCATGCAAACCATTCTAGACAGTTTGGCGATTGAGGTATCTAAATACGGAATGTGCTTTACCCCGTTCCAGTGTAAAGTACTGCTTCAGGATTAGCACTCAACCGTTCTGGTTCTTACCATTGAATCAACACAGCCTAAACATGTGGATAGCTTTGTTTACCTAGGCAACTGTATGTCTGCTGGTGGCATAATTCGAAGGGAAATTTCTCTTATTATCGCCAAAGTTCGGTTGGCGTTTGTCAACCTGAAGCCCTTGTGGCGTAGTCGTGATATCCTTCTCTTCTTAAAAGGTCGTGTTTACAATGCAATCGTTCAGGCGGTGTTGCTGTATGGAAAAGAGTCATGGTCAGTTCGCGTAGACGACATGCGCCGGCTCTCGGCCTTTGACAACGGGTGATTGAGGAGGATTGCTCTTGTGTGGTCGCAGCAACACGTGCGACAATGGAATCAGACATTCTGTCTTAGGGAATGCGAGTATTGCTTCAGCAAGCTGGTTTTGCTGTGCCTGTTAACATGGCTCGGTCAGGTCCTACATATGTCTGCTGAGCGTTTGCCTTATCGCGCACAGTTTATTCGTGCAAGAATCAACTGGAAGGTACCACGCAGTGGTCCACCATCCACAGCAAATGAAATGGTTAACTTTACGTCTTGCCACCACTGGTTCCACACGTCTGTCTGGTTGGGGACCAATGGGCGAGGAGTGCCGATGGCTGGAAACAATTCAGGAGATGACCCGTAATTTAAATCAATAAAGAAACAGTGTATATAATTGCTTAGATATGGCTACTTATTGCTTACCGATTAACAACGACAAAAACCAAAAAAGGAGCTTTGCGAAATCACAAAAATGCTCCGTTTTTTGCGGCACTATAGATGAAGTGTGTTGCTCACTTCCAGTAACGTGTCATGATGATAATACGTTGTTCACTTCTATGGTTATGTTTGGCTCTATGTCTATTCCATAGACTATTGCCCGTACACCAACAGCAACTCCTATTACTACTATTATTACTACTACTATACTACTGCTACCACTACTACTACTACTACTACTACTACTACTACTACTACTACAACTACTACTACTACTACTACTACTACTACTAACCAGAATGTTGGGATTGCAGAGGACATTCGGGAGTTTGGATTCATTCATATTCTCTCTGATGCTTAATGCCTACGTGCGTCCCCACGTCGAATATACCATCCAAACTTGGCATCCTTGATTTAAAGCGTGATCTTACAGCACTCGAAACTCGCAAACGGCGAGCAGCTGTTTGCCAAAGGATGACGCAACTTCCCGTAGTAGCAACGATTGAAAATACTCGGAGTGTGTAGTGGACACTAACGCCGACTATGTGGGGACCTTATATTTGTCTACCAGATACTGAGCGACCCCACTCACGCATACTGTCACCCTTTAAAACTCAGCCCGAACACCAACCTCCGAGGCAATCGCCGGCAACTGAGTTAACAATATAGTGGTCTAGATTGTGGACGAAGGTATTTAACCCTTTGGGCCTGCTAACCCTGGAACGTACTTCCAAATGCATTTGCCTTTGCCCCATCGTAGCTGTTGTCAAAAATAAACGATTGGATATAGAATTAAACGCTCTACACTTTGTTAAATGAAAGGATATTCTGGATCTAATTAAGCTCATGATCCCCACAGTGTCGCAAGTAAATCTGTGTAGAGGAGTGAGCGATTACCGTATAACCGTTTATTTCGTTAAACGTTAATTACATCCTGCATCGGCCGTCGTGCAACTCATCAAGGATCGCCTTATCTGTTGCATGCAAGAGGGCGGATAAGCAAAAAGCTGCTCTGGCGCCTTTCTTCTTTCTTTTCCACCTGTTTCTTTTACTCCCCTCCCAAGCCCTAATACTAAGCTTTCTTCTGTAGTTCCCAGCTTAATTAACAGCAGCCGTAATGCCAGTGAACTGAAACCATCTGCATCTGCCTTTCCGCAACATATATTGGATGCCTATCAGCAACAGTCCCTTATAAGGCCACGCTGTCTCATTTCCCAGGTGGCGTTCAACATGCACACATTAAGGCAAATAGATCAATTGGTTGAACTCACATGCACCTTAGAAGCGCTGGGTTTTGATGTGCGTTGCGTATCCGAAACTAGGATCAATGACTCTCATGGATTGTTGAAGTAACTACACCCGAATTGCTCTGTCGCTATTGGTTGTACGCATCCGGAGACTCTGATGCGGCAGCCTCTGCTCAAGCTGCAGTAGGTATCGTATTCAACTGCAAGGCTAAGTCATTGTTGGTTGATTGGATTCCGTTGAACAGCCGTTTGTGTGCAGACTGTTTGACTACATCACCCAAGGTTGTTTCACGAACCAGTAAAAGATGCTGTTTGTTTGTGTTTTCCGCTTATGTTCCGACCGACTGCAGTTCTGATGCCACTAAGGACACATTCTACTACGACCTATGCACGCTACTACGCAGTGCTACCAGGTCCGAGATCGTAATAGTTGCGGGTAATAGGAATGCACAAGTAGGTCGCCTGCGCTCTTCAGAAGCTCAGCTAGGTGGTAAATATGGGGCAACTCCGACCATACGGACAACCGCGAGCGCATTTTACAAATGTCTGAGGAGTGCAAGATGTCTCTAAGTACTACTGATTTCAGACACGCTGTGCGTCGAAGTACCACTTGGCGTTCTTCTGCAGCTGTCCAACGATGAACCCAAATAGATCACATTGACATAAGTTACAGGTGGCGTGCTTCTATCCTGGATTGTCGCTGTTTATGGAGTACTTACGTCGACTCTGATCATGCCTCGGTATGCTGTCGTTTTTCCATGAACTTTGCCGGGAGGCACACTAATTGTCTCCCTCCGATTGGCCTTCGATCAGGCAAACCTACCAAGCTGCACTGCGTACCGTACTTTCGCTGTCTTGTCTTAATAACACCTAGCTTGAGTGGAAGTTAATCACGGTCGCCATGCGCGAAGCAGGAGCATCTACTTGTGGTATTATCAGTCGTCACTAGACCAGTCACTGGATCTCTGAGAGGTCGCTGAATGTGTTGAAATCCATAAGAAACTTGCTGGCTCTGAACACACTGTGAACAGACGGACTATTGGGCGCGAACTAAAGCGGAGCCTGCGTGCTGACAAGGAAGCCTGGTGTACCAATCGGGCTCAAGAAATGGAAGAGGTAGGAGCAGTAGGTAATTACCACAAGCTCTTCTAGATGATCCGCAACACCGGTCACGAGAAACCAGGCATCACTGAGACAATCAGAGACAGCGCGGGTGCACTGATACCCAATAAGGAGCGCCGTGTGGCTCGATGGGTGGAACACTGTCAAGATCAGTTCAGCTGGCCCTCTACTCCCAGACCTCTTCCTACTCAGGTGATGCAGTTGGAACCATGGACGGTTAGTGTAAAGACTCCGTCGGAGTCCGAGGTCCGAAATGTGATCACAGTCCTCAATGGTTTTCGTGCCGCTGGCCCGGATTCCCTCCTATCTGCACTAGTTAAGGATGGAGGTAAGGTCATCTGCAAAGCATTGACCTCCCTATTCGAACCTATCTGGAAGCAAAAGATTGTCCCGGGTAATTGGAGCGTATCGATTATAGTGGCAATATATACGAAGAGCAGTCGCACAGACTGTTCTAACCACAGGCGTATTAGCCAAACGCTAATTGTGAAAAAAGTAATGACATCGATTATCGTTCGTTACTGCGGAACGAGAATCCCGTATTATAGAACAGCTGGCAGCTTTCTTCCAAGGACGGGGCTGTATAGACCACATATTCAATTTGCGGAAGGCGCTAGAGCAGTGCCATGCATACCGCAGGCCGACAATAACTGTTTTCCTCTATTTCGATGGTGCGTTCGATTCCATCGATTGATGCGTTCTCTTCGAAACGCTTGTGCGTAAAGGCGTTCACATGAAATATGTGAATATTTTGCCTGCTCTCTACTCGAAAACGACAGGCCTTGTCTGAGTCAACGGTGATTTGTCGGATAGGTTTTCGACAACAATACTCGTCAGGGTTGTCTAATTTCCTCATTATTTTTAATTTTTCATGGACTCCATCATGCAGTGATCCTTTGAGGATTCTCACAATGCATGCGCTGTGTTGCTGCCTGGTGATATAGATTATGCGGACAATATCGCCATGCTGTTAACGATATTAGGGCGGCTCAATCAACTCTGTATAACCTGTGTAGAGTGCTTCCATTATTTCGCATGCCCTTCGTACCTTCAAAGTGCAAAGTGTTGCTGCAGGACCACCAGTCACTTGTTGGTCCTTTGATCCGAGATAGCGAGGAACTAGAGCTGGTTGATCAATTCACTTACATTGGTAGCCTTATCAGAAACAAATGGCGCATATAAGCTGAAGTCAGTTCACGTACTGCAAAAGCCGAAACTGCCTTTTTGAACCTGTGACAGCTTTGGCAACAGAAAGGAGTTTCCATCCATTTGAAAAACCGTCTTCTAAACATCAAAGTGAGAGCCGTCCTACACTATGGGTATGAGATTTGGTCCCTTCGCTCTGAAGATCTAAGGCGCCTCAAGTCTTTGATCATTGCTGTCCACGTGGTACTGCTGGTGACAGGTGGCATCATTGTATCCGCAACGATGAGAAACGCAGGCGAGTAGTAGGAAGTGAAAACAAAGCTAGTTCCTTAGAATAACAGGTAGCACTGAGTAAATTTGCGTTATTTGGACACGTACTACGTATGCTCGGTCACTGCTTACCTAGTGTGGGCTTGATTATTCTGCCAGGTGTATAATAGCGCAAGGCTTGAGGTAGAAAAAAAGTTGACTTGGCGACGGAAAATGAAATCACTGACGACCAAACTGGGTGCCTCAACACAGCCAAATTGTTAGAGATCGGTCAACAGGCAGTACTTACGCGAAAATTAGAGGGCCTCACGATCGATACCTGCAGCTTATCGAAACCCGCCTACAAAACCCTAGAACTGTTCTCACTCTGCGACCCTGGCAGTGTTTCTCATTGTGTATATCCGGTGGCGATACGGCTTCCAGCACCGGTCATGACGCTGAAGATTTTGCCCTGGCACCCATGGCAACAGGTGCTCTGATTGACTGGATCCCAACCAGTAGCCGGATATGTGCGGTCCAACTGACTGGTTCATTAAAAGATTCGAAGTCGTGTGAAGGTAATAGGTGTCCGTATACCATCGTTGTCTACGCCCCTACAAACTCTAGCGATGATTCAGTAAAAGACGAATTCTATCGTCAACTAAACGAGTTCCATTGCCACAGATGAAGGACGAACACTCTAGTGCGGGCTGGGGGTCTGACCGCTCAACTTGGAAAATTATCGACTGATGAACTGCATCTGAGCTGCCAACATGGTGTAGGCTCCCGTAATGATAACGGTGAGCGGTTACTTCATTCGTGTGAACATGCTCGCTTATTTCTTATGAGCACTAACTGTCGACACAGCATCCGCCGGAACGTGACATCGCGCCCACCAGCAACCAACCAGTCTTGCACGCAAATCGATCACATTGCGCTCAGTTACTGCTGGAGAGGTTGTGTTCAGAACTCTCGCTCGATTATGAGCACATGTGTGGACACCGACCATGCACTTGTATGTGTTGATATGCGAGTGGGTTATATCTGACACCCAAGATCATGCTGTGAGCACATTGAGACCATGCAACTGGTGACGCCAGCTGTTCTGAATGCATATCGAAGTACGCTGACATGCGGGTTGAGCAAGCGCTAAGAGGATACAATTGAAGGTCACTGGTCTCATGTTCACCAGACCTTACTAGCAGCAGGAAAATCCTCATGTCGTAAGTCTAATCCCCAACATGGACATTGGGTCTCTTCACAGTCTCTGGAACTTATAGATGCTCGACGGCACATTCTGACTGGAAGCGAACACAATAAGACTCGCAGAAAACTCCGGGCAAAACTCTGTCCTAGTCTGAATAGAGACTGCGAATCCTACTGGTCTCATCGTGCATCAGAGGTGGAAGTGGCCGCTACTCTTGGTAACCGTCGAAGTTATTCCGTCTGATACGGGAAACGGGCATCAAGAAGACTTACTGTTAGTGAAACAATTAATGACAAAAGTGGATGGCGTATCCACAACTTGTCAACAAGTTTGGAGCGTTTGGCTGAGCACTTTGGAAGACAATTTGATCGGCTGGAATTGCCAGATTTCGCACTGGCCACTGATCGCCCTACTCCCTGGGCTGACCCTTTGTATCTGCCCTCTCACTCAGAAGTCGAACGTGCGATCAGACTGTTGAAGTTGAATAAGGCCGCGGAATTAGATGATCTTCACCCATCACTCTACAAATGCTGGGGTCCTGCGTGTTTATGTTTTCTGCGCAGTACTAGTGAAACTGTCTGGGAAGGAAATTGTTCTAACCGACTGCAGCTGCTCCGTTATTCTCCCAATCTTTAAAGGAAGCTCGCTTTCGGAATGTTACAACCATCGATGAACCAGTTTGATCTCCATCGCCTCCAAATTGCTTGCCTCTGTAATCCTTCACCGACTGACTGGCGCTCGTGTAATCCAGATTCGGGAGCAGCAAGTCGGGTTTCGTCTAGGTCGTGGCTGCGTCGACCACATCTTTGTTTTGCGTCAATTACTGAAGCACCGTCACACATATTGGCGGCAAACCATTGTCGTTTTCCTCGAGATAAAGAATGCCTTCGATTCCGTGAATCGATGTGCCCATTGAGACTGTCTGTTAAGGAAAGGTATGCGTGGTACATACATACACATCATCAAAGCGTTGTACACGTGTATTTCGGGCAGAGTGAGGGCTTACGGCAGGCCGTCGCCGCCCTTCAATATCTCCAACCATGTGAGACAAGGAGGTCCACTGTCACTTTTTCAACTATTGACGAAATCTTGGAAATCGCATTTACAGGACACGATTTAGAAGTAGTGGAGTTGCTCCCAGGGGAACGACGTCTTAACTTGTAGTGTGCAGACGATCTTGCTCTCATCTGTGACATTTCCCAAATGTGCCAAGCTGCATTGGACAAATTGACATTTGCTGTCAGCCGCTTCGGGCTTTGTTTTGCACCCGCGAAGTGCCAACCGTTCCTCCAAGTTTGGTCTGTACCGCCTCCTGCGCTGACCCTTGGTGAATATCTGCCAGAATTCGTACAAAATGTGAACTACCCGGGTAGTTGTATTAGCCATGTTGATAGTAAAGACAAGGCCACAAAACGTATGGAAGATGTTCGAGGCGCTTTTGCTAACCATCGCCACCTATGGCGTCAGCGCGACCTTTCACCCTGAATGGTAGAATGCACAATGCAGTCGTACGTTCGACCTTACTGCACAATTGTGAAACCTGCTCCCTTAGATCAGCCGACATAAAGAGGCTAGTTACGTTCGACCACCGGTGCCTTCGCAGGTTTGCTCGCATCTGGTGGGAAAACTGCGTGAGCCATGAGCGCATTTGACGTCTTGTTTATGGCGCAGGGAGAAGAAGCGAACTGCTCAGCTTCGTTATTTCACGCACCAGGGTTCGATGGCTGGGCCAGGTGCTGCTTATGCCAGCCCACCGGCACCCGCAACGTGTGTTGTTTGCTCACCGGGTGTGCGAATGGAAGAAGAGGAGTGGTGGTCAGCGATGACTTGGTCTAGAGGCATGAAGGCCCTCACTACGAAGTTGGCCTCGGTTGGAGCGTCTGGGCCCCTGGTTGGGGACCGAAGGACGATGAATACCTTTGGCTGGATACACTTGATGACATGGTTAGGAGTCAACCTCACTTGTCCTTGTGTTGTGAGTTTCTTTGTCCCTCTCCCTCACGCTTAGCCACCCTCTCAAACCACCATCTCAGCTATTAGGGATAATATGACTACTTTGCGGCACAATAGCCGGCTGTTTGATCTCCGGAACCATGTTCATCCGTTACTGTTGACTCAGCCGGTGTGCTTCTGTTCACATATTCTTTTCATTTCTTTTGTATGGGGGGACAATATCTGAGGCGTTTTCCACCTGCAGATAACGGGTACAATGAGGATGACGATGATGAAACTGGGTAACGTTGGTGCGTCTCGTCTTTCCGGCTGGACTCCACGTGACTTGCTTTGTGCTTGGTTGGAGACATCACAGGTCATGCCACGCAGTCGGCATCAGTGGCGCGTATGCTACAGTCTCCTAGTCGGACTGCCTGTTAACGTGTATTTGGAGCTGAGTTAGCTGCGGGGTAATGGCTGATTATGACGCATGGCAGTGAAAGCCGCAAGGAAGCTGTCTCGCCGATGCTGTCTTTGCACCATAGTGCGCTGTCCGTGCTAGTATGCTGTTAGCAAGTTGGAGGCGCCTTGACACTGAATGTTTTCTTATGAGATTAAGGTTTTCCGATAAGTGCCCCTTCTCTCTATTATGATTCCTTCGTTCCGTAGGTCACTATGGTCGCATGGTAGCGAAGCATCAGTTCAACTGGCTAATGTACTGCTGTAGATGATGATAATGGTGATGATGATGATGAGGAGGATGATGATGAGGATGATGATGACCATGATAAAAGATGAACTCGTTTTCGAAAGTACAACTCGTTATCTTTCCCACGCTCTCATGCACACTTTCCCTGCAGCCAAAATACACATTCTCTTTACCGGTAGCTCGATATTGAAAACTAGCCCAATAGGCAAATGGTCGGTCCACGCCAAATCCACGTGCGTTTACTCGCTCATCAGTTCCTATGGAGCAGGTTGCATTGACCGTACGACGAGGCGGGTGTCTGACAGGATGAGACAACCTCATCCGGACTGCCCTGCGACTGGGTGCCGAAAGGTAACCAGCTCCTTCCTAACCATGCATCTAGGCAACACATGCCATTCTCTCAATCTGGCTGAGTCGTTTAGGGTCATCTAGCAACCACCTGATGAGCGATCAAAGTGCGTTCCACAGCGATCAGATTACACGGTCCGGAATGGTGTGTAGATTACAATCACTCACAAGATATTTGATTTGACCCCGATAACCTGCTCTTTCCGAAGCAAGGAAATGTGCCAGACCACAGCTGTGCCTTAGTGGACAATGATTGCCAGTGGTCAGGGCTTGTAAACTGTGTTTCACCGGTCCTTATGCTGTGTCTAATATTTTGGTCTTTTTTCTCCATGTAATTGCACAAGGCGGAGGAAGAAGTATTGAAAAGGTTTGTTCGCTGGATAACACTGAGTTTTCGATCCGATGGTTATTTGCAATGAGTATTAACCATTACAAGGCTTTATTACGTTTTGCCTTGTACCCAACTTCTTTACGTCAATACTCTGTCGCTACACCGATGCGTATTTTACTTAGTCCACTTGTTTTATTTTTAACTTATAATACCAACCTACAGGAAGTGTTAAGCCTGCGTCATTTTACCCGTGATAAACCATTGTTCCATTGTACTAAAAGGTTGCTGAATCCAGCAGTATATTATATAAAGCCCAGTGGGTAACATGGAGTATTTAACATATTTTTAACTTTTGGAGTTTTGTGAGTAGTGTAATGTTCTTAGAAGGTAGCAGTCACGATTAAACTGCACACAATAATCTGCCTCGACGGGGAATGGAACCCCGGTCCCAAGAATTACCGGTCCGCTGCTCTACCACTGAGCCACCGATGGTTGACGATCAGGTGCGCAATTTAATACTTGACTTCTGCTTGGTGCGCAACGTATTGCCAATGAGCTCACAGTATCTGTCCTGGTGTTGCAGATTGGTTCACTCACCTGTCGCTGCCCAATGGACCGTAGTATCTGTCCTTCTGATGTCCAGAGGGAGATGGAAGATTACTTGTGTAATGTTCGCATATATATATATATATATATATATATATGGATTCGACGCGGATATCGAAGCAGCTATTATATGCTCAGCTGAGTATTGGGAAGCGGCGCGTGGGGAAACCAAAGTTACGTCACCAGGACGTAATCAAAGTGAGCCTCACACGTTCTAATCTTGATTGCAGATCATGGGAATCGAAGGCGGTTGTTCGGCGTGCATGGCGCGATCTGATCACGAAGGCAGTTGCCGAGGTGCAGGAGAAAGCCCTCATGCATGCAGAGAAGAAGCGGCAAGTGCGGAAGCGGCAAGCACCGATGGGTTGCACGCCATCGATATCAAGCGCATGGTGCTGTAGAACATACGGTCGCGGGTGCTTTAGTCAGACAGGCTTAGTGAGCCATAAGCGAGGCCACTCGGGACCACTACCGAAGAGACGACGGGTCCTGCAGAGAACGTCAGCAGAACCGGCGCAGCGTTTGTAGGTACGCTGCATTCGATTTAATAACAGTGTGCTTGCATGCTAAGTCTTTTTATTTCAGGTGGTGGGTTTTCAATTTTGCCATAATGCTTTTCTTTCTCATATAAACGTCTACCTGTAATATATTCCATTAACTTGCACACTTCGCTTAAGCTAATTGTATTTGATTTCCATAACATTTTTGTGTTCATGGCATTTCCGTAAAGTATACTTTCTGACCTCGTGAACTTATCTAGGATTCGTTTGTAAACAACTTATTTCATATACTCATTAACTTAAGGTTTTTGTCACCGTTCCCTTATGTATTAATCGAGTTATTTTCTTTGTATTTCTCTCTCTTTCTCAAGTGATTGGCTGTTGCTTGATATCCCCGGTGTGGCTGCGCTTGATGTGCATGTTGACAAGGTGCCTAGCTGTCTATTACCCACTATCTCGTCCATACTGGCTCCAGGAGACAGTTGGCCGTTGCTGGAGGGGACAGGGTGCACGGTCCTTGTGGCCGTGCTAGGCTCGAAGAGTGGTTCCATGCACTCAGTGTGGAGCGGAGTACGGTCCAGCCACCGCCTTGTGTGCGCCTGATTCCCAGGTACAGTGTGCTTGTGTTTGCCTGTGAAGGAGTGTGGGCCGGCTCCGTTGATGAAACGTGGCTCCAATCCGCATGTCTCCCGGTCTTATTCCTTCGGGTTTACACTGGATATGTGGTGTGTGGATAGAACTTTGGGTGGTGCAGCGCAAGCCACCCATGGTCCCTCTGTAGGCGCAGGCGTCCTGTGTCTGACCACAGTGACAGGCAAATCCGAAACCGGATGCCTCCAACCACATATATGTATATGTATATGTCAGTGAGGAGCACGTTGGGCTCCGCCGTTCTATTTCCAGACGACTGAAAGCGAGTTCTCGTCGCTACCGTGAATCCTGGTAGTCTAAACAGGCCAAGGAAATAGAAATTGCTGCCTCGGCTGGTAACAACCGCAGGTTGATTTATCTCATCGGATTCACCGGACCCAAATTTTAGGCTATCAGTCAGACCATCTGTGAGTCAGTCGGTACAAAGATCACCAACTTCCGCAGACGTCTGGATCGCTGGGTAGAGCACTTTGCTCTCATGTTTACTTGCTCAACACAACCTCCAGGTACGCGTCCACTGCCATAATGTGATCCTTGTTAAGCCTGCACAAATCCTCCCATTGAAGCAGAAATACGGATACAAATCCAGCTTCTGAAGTGCCACAAAGGTCCTGGCTTTGATAGTCTTCCTTTGGCCTTATTCGAAGACGGGGGAACATAGTTGTCACCGAAATTCCATCACTGTTCACAAAATTATGGTGCGATAAGAAGGTTCCTAACTCACGGGGAAAGTCTGTTGTGATTCTGTGAGATCACATCCCATATGAAGTTTTATTTCGTCGCACTTGTGAGCTCGCATTCCACATGAACTTTTATTCCGTCGCACTATCTTCGGAACGGAAGGTTTTATCATCATGTGCACGTGTAATTAAATCCGAGGTCAACATAACAAAACTACTACAGTCTTATCGAGATTGCCTTGGATACCACATTCTCACATCATGTAAGTAAGTCTCGCTTGACCTACATCACAAACGAGGTCAACATAGCAAAACTGTTTCAGTCTTATCGAGATTGTCTTGGACATCACATTCTCACATTGTGTAATTAAATTCCTCTTGACCTACATTCACACATCGTGCCACTTACGGCCCACATGTTTAAACGCCCGAACGAAGCATTATACGAGCAGTATAGTACACCGACGACAACAACAACAACTCCCGACCGACTACAGTGTTACTCCCGTACAACGAACGCCACACGACCGTTCAGACTAGTGCTTCGACAACTGTCACGAAAAGCGCTACGCCGACGACGACAAGACAATCGTCACACGACCGGACTGGCCACGACCTGTAATTCCCCACGAACAGGATTTGGACTCTGAGATAAGTCACCACTTTCTCCTTACTTTATTTTTGAGTGGCACTACTAAATTCTGTTGCGTACATTGCATTCTAAAGCCTGGCCTCTCCTTTTTATATCTTTACTGTACTGATACACAAAGAACACGCCTCAGTACTTATACTTCATTTTTGTTAGTGCACACCTTCTGGTATTTTCAATCCGCCAACTAGTCGAGTTGTAACCTGTCAAGCACTAACTATTCTGATCCACAAGAAGGGCTCTCGTAGTGAACGCCCCAACTACTGACGAATCTCACTTAGTTCTATGGTGTCCAAGCTTTTTCTGTCTATTCTGCTGCGTAGGCTCTGTTACCCTCGAGAGTTGGTGTCGTGCGAAACAGGCTGGCTTGCCTTCTGGCCGTGGATGCGTTGACCAAATTTTCACGTTGCGTCAAATTCTCGAACATCGTCATGTCCACCGAAGACCAACAATTTTGGTGTTTTTGGATATCCGAGCCGCTTTTGACTCAGTAAATAGGTCGTCACAACCGAACTGTCTGCTACGGAACGGCATTCCTGACAAGTTTGTCATACTCTTGTAGGAGCTGTTTAGATACACGTTTGGCAAAGTTAGAGCTTATGGCAGGCTCTCTTCTTCGTTTCCTGTTACCAGTGGAGTGCGCGAAGGTTGTCCTCTCTCGCCGTTCCTACCCAAATTTGCCATTGTAGATGTCCTACATCGCGTACTGGAAGGAGCCTAGAGCTGCGGTGTTGCGTTTCTACCCGGGAGCAGAGTCGTGGACATGGACTATGCTGATGACATCGCTTTGCTGGGGTACGACTCTCAGGCTGTTCAAAACATTCTGAATGGGTTATCGGTAGAAGCATCTAAGTATGGCCTTTATTTTGCTCCATCCAAGTGCAAACTTTAGTCCAGGATAGGCAAGCGCCTGTGCCTGCAGTCACCGTTTCCTCTGTCGACCTGTAGCTCGTTAACATCTTTACTTACCTCGTGAGTTGCATCACGGCTGGTGTCGGTATTGACGATGAAGCTTCACAACGAATTGCCAAAGCCCGCCTTGCATGTACTAACCTGAGACACTAGTGGCGTCGTCTCGATGTCAGTCTCAACCTCAAACGCCGAGTGTATAATGCCACAGTTCGTGCTGTCCTACTCTATGGCTGCGAGACCTGACCTGTTCGATCCGAAGATTTGAGGCGACCATCTATTTTCGATAACTACTACTTCTGTTCGATTGCTCGCATATGATGGCAGCACCATATGCGCAACGCAAGTTAAAAGCAGAGTCATGGGAGCGGATAGTCCTTGTCTCCACAGCATAATCATCCTGCACCGCTTGCGTTGGCTGGGTCACGTACTGCGCATGCCGGCCCACCGCCTTCCATGTCGCACATTAGTTGCACTTCCTGGACAAGAATTGACAAAGCGCTGCGGTGGACAACCGATGACCTGAAAAAGGAGCTTGAAGGTTCTAACATCGTGTCTAGCGTCAGTTGGACCCATGCGCCTCCCAGGTTGGGGACCATGTGAAGCGGATTCCCATTGGTTGGAACTATTGGAGGATACGGCCCGCAATAAGAGCCAATAACGTCAATGCTGTTCTATCATTTCTCCAACCTGTAAAATATAATATTGAACAAAACATGAAAACAGAGCTCAAAACGGCGTGTGTGAATCTAAAAAACATTTTTTCTAACCTTTCGCTCTCATTTCTTGTTGAAAATGATATTCTCCTTTCTTTATCACCATGGTTCGGATGGCACATCTGTCTGTGCATTTACCTTTGATTTGATTTGTTCTGCGTACTTGATAATCTTCTTCCAACCTACACACGCCGCTCATGCAAATTGTGGTAAACTTGCGTAATTTTATCGCATGGTATTATTTTAAATAACTCGGACATTTTGCACTTATCACGGATTCACTTATAACCAATTTCTCCTAAATGCTAATTTAGCGAGTATTTATGTCGTCATATGCACCCACTTTATTCGATATCGGCATTTCGAACGATTGGCTGTTGTTTGTCATCCCGGGTGTGGCTGCTTTTGATGTGCATGTTGACAAGGTGCCTGCCTGTCTATTACTCACTACCTCGTTCATCTGGCTCCAGAGGACAGTTGGTCGTTGCTAGAGGGAACGGGGTGCACGTTCCTTGTGGCCGTGCTAGGCTCGAAGAGTGGTTCCACGCAGTTAGTGTGGAGCGGAGTACGGTCCAGCCACCGCCCTGTGTGCACTTGATTCCCAGGTACAGCGTGCTTGTGTTTGCTGTGAAGGAGTGTGTGCCGGCTCCGTTGATGAAACGTGGCTCCCATCCGCAGTGAAAAGCTTCACCAAGAGGACGTCAGTTTACAACAGGGAAGGGAAAGGGGGAACTTTTTGGTGCAACTGCCGTTTGTAGTGATGTGGACCATACAATATACATGACAGCGCTATGTGAGAACGAACTATGCTCTATTCTTATGTTGCTTGGCTTTCTATCAATAAGTTGTTTGTCGCTGAACGACCGAGTTCTACTATATGGTGTCAGAAAAGACGAAACGCACCTGCTACACTCAGATGCTGATTGGAACACCATCACCTGTTCAACGGCTACCCCGCTGAGCAGAGATAAACGGAAGTTAGCAAATAATTGCTGTCTTTGGAAGAATAATGAATACTGTATTATAGAGCAAGTAGAAATGAATTCTGTACACCTCTTTCGAAATATGGTGAAAAACGTTATAAAAATTGTCAGCCGTGAATATGGTTATCGTTCTCATGTAACATTTAAAATATCTGACTCACGGTATTACAGGACTCACATGACTTATCATCGTAATTGTGCAATCGTTCTCTGAATCGAATAGTGACAGAATATAGATCTAACAAGGTTTGTAACTGATGCACAGACCTTGCATCCATCACCTATTCGGGTAAACTGTTCCAAATGTCTACCACTCTCCGTTCGAAGTGCAGTGGATGGGGAACACATTTCACATCCGGCACGACAAGTTTGTATCTGTGTCCGCGTGTGCTGCATGGCCCTCGTAAGTGAAGCATTGGCCTTAGCATTGGGAAGTCACCGAGATGTAGAATGCGGTAGGTTATAATGAAGTCGACTCGCACCCGACGGTAGGACAAAGTGTAGAGTCCTAGTTTCTCGCACCGGTCTTCATACCCAAAGCCACATAAACTCGGGATCAACCTGGTAGCAACGCGTTGGACCCGTTCGATCTTTTATGCTTCGCCTTGGGTAATCGGAAAGTAGGCGGGCGAACCGTACTCTAGCATTCGTCTAATGATAGAAGGGAAGAGGCGAGTGGCAACCTCTTCAGACCATGTGCCGAAGCTACGTCTGAGCGCCCAAAGCATGCGCAGTCCGTTACGATACAGCCTGTTCGTGTTGTCCACGGACTTCAAATCGTAGCGCGAGAGTACACCTAGGTCCTTCACGGAGGGTGTGGGATATAGCGGTTGGCCGTCAAGGGTGTAGATTCGGTTGTCAGAACCCTACCCCAGGCTCATAAATAGACTTGGCTGGGTTGACCGGAAGATGAACTGCTGCAGCCTATGTGGATAGGCGGTTGAGGTCATGCTGAAGTAGGCCACGGTCGTCGGGAGCGTCAATTTCTCTCCAAATCTTCATGTCGTTCGCAAACAAGGCACACAGCGACCGGAGAAGCTGAGGTAGATCGTTCATGTGGATCAGGAACAGAGTGGGCTCCAGCAGTGCCTTGAGGCACGCCACTTGTAGAGGGATACCAGTCAGTTAGATGGTCGTCCACCTGTACCCTCCACTTTCGTCCAGGAATAAAGTCGCGGATACACCGGTGCAGTGAGCCAGCGACACCACACATCCTGAGTTTGTGAAGAACCTCATGGCTGACCTTGTCGAACGCTTTACTGAAATCGATGAATAGTACGTCGACAGACTTCCCTCACTTATTACCTTCAAGCACCCATGCCTCGTCAGAAGCAAGTATGTAATATATGAGCGGCCTTGAGAATAAACTATTTATTTATTTATTTAAAACCGTGCTGTGCGGGCGTCAGGACCTCATTTGACTATAGCAACTGCAGCAATCCCTTCTTCACGACTTTTTCAGCAACCTTTGCCAAAATAGGTGTCAGACAAATTGGTCCGTAGTTTTCTACTTTGCTAGCGTCGCCGCCTTTCGGAATAGGCTTCACCACCGAACAATTCCAGTCGATCGGCAACGAACCTTTGGACAGTGACCAGTTTAAAAGGTCAGTCACGACAGGAGAGATGATGGTCGAAAGTGACTTGAGAACCAGTGAGTGAAGCCCATCAGGTCCGACAGGTTTGGTGCCGTCAAGGTTGGTGTGTAGTTGAAATACCTCTTCGACGTTGCAGTCCAGACTGTCGAGTTCGGAAAAAGCGGTACACGTCGAGCTCGGAACATGAATGGATTTTTGCATATCGGTGCTTCCGGATGAATAAACGATGGCGTATCGCCTGGCTATTTTTCGACACGCAACGGAGGATGACGGCGCGTAGTGCGCTAAACTCTGCTCTATGACGAAGACGATAATCCTGATTACTTGCAGACAGTCATTTAAGAGCTCCGTTAACTTTACTAAGGCCAAACCAGTAGGACCTGTAAGTGCGACCTACTTTGGTTCAAATCAGGCGCCCAAATGAATCCGTTGACAAGTTAATAAATAAGTTACGGATTAAAGCCCGGGCGTACACTTTCTGTAAGTGCAGGGCCGACAGTCTCATACGGGACCGAAATGCCCCAGGAACCAATGATGAAAGTACAACGGGGCGGTTTATCGCTCAAGCAGTGCATCGACATCTACACTAGTGAGTCATCGACAACATATGATTGCCAGCAAATAAGGTTTGCAACTGATGCAGAATTCATCATGTGTAGCATTATCAACGATTCATACAGTACATCAGTCTAAGGCAAAAATAGTTTTTAATGATTCATCTATGAGCTGATACAAATTGAGTTCAATACAAGCAACATGCCTTTGTATTTTAACAATGTGTGATTTGTACCGGCCCGTGGATGAATCACTGAAAACAAATATTGGTCTCAGACTGACGTCCTCTATGATGCAGAAATGTGTGCAATTTTTGAGGGCAAAATCACGAACGTCATCACCCTGAGAAAGGTTTGCAAATTTTGTGCCGTGTGATGCTCGAGGAGAAGTGAATATTGTCCGGCGTGGTGACGGAAATGTGATGCGGAAAAAGGAACCATTTTGGTTCTTGTTGTCAATCCGCCAACCTGTGCACGATCGTTCGGGACAAGTCACCCGGGGATTCGGAACATTCAATTTGCAACGTGTCTAGGAAGGGATAACTAAAGTGAGAGTATGTATTTCTTTTGATCGAAGGCAGAGTCGTACGATTGCAGTCGTGCACCGGTGCTACTAACAACATTTCACCCAGAAAGCATTGTCCCGATGTGTATATTCGACCAGACCGAGGTTGTTACGCATGTGGACTGGGTCCAGATTTCATCCAAAAGGTTTAACAACAGTCGAATTAGTGAATACATTAGGCGTAGCCTCATATCGACCGGAGTTTGTGGTCGTGGAAGAGGAGCCCGGGTCAATACTCCGCACTGAATCAGTTCACTCTGTTAGGTCTCGAACGGCCTGTTCCGAGGAAAATTGCGCTGCCTGAAAATCAAGTCGAGTTGGCGCAGAAGCTGAACGTTCAATCTGAGCTCTAAGCTGCTGGCATACGGTCTTAAGTGGACGAGGTCACGACAGCAATCACAGAGGTCGTTTCGATGAGTCAACCAGAGTAACTTTTGATTCCTGGTTCAATAAATATGAAGATATTTTCCGTGTTGAGTTGGTGGCGCAAGATGATGCATAGAAGGTTCGGTTGTTACTGCGTAAACTCGGTGCAGATGAGCATGAACGCTATACCAATTTTGTGCTGCCAAAAATTCCAAGGAGTTTCCGCTTCGATGAGACTGTGCAAATTCTGACGTCCATTTTCGGTGAGCAAGCATCTTTGTTCAGTATCCGTTATAATTGTTTAACGTTGCTCAAAAGTGATAGCCATGGTTCCATAACACATGCTGGAGTTGTGAACCGAGAGAGTGGACGCTTTAAACTCGGTACGATGACACCTGGTCAGTTCAAAAGTCTCATATATGTTTGCAGTCTTAAGTCTCGTGCCGATGCTGATGTGCGCACACGCATCCTACACAAGTTAGAGCAGGAACCCCATTTCATCTTACAGGATATTGCTGCTGAATTCCGGAGACTGAAAAACTTGAAGCATGATACCAAAATGATTGCAAATGCTGACCCTACGATTGAACCACAGATTTACCGCACGTCTGTTCGAGGTAAAAACGTGAGCCATAGAGTACCCAACCAGAAACCCCCGACCTCATGCTAGAACTGTGGTGGATGGCATTTTGTGCGATTCTGTACGTGCAAGAAGCATCTCTGTCAGAAGTGCAAACGTCTGGGTCACAAAGAACCACACTGTCGCAAAACGTACGACTCCAGGCCTGTGTTTACCCCAAATTGTACACGAACTCTAAATCCCAAAAGAGGTTGTTTCAGAGAGCAAATACAAGTAGTTCTCGCGACCTGTCGCATAGAATTTGCGGGCAAACGAAAGTACCTCACCGTTAAAATTAACAATGTTCCTATATCCTTGCAAATAAATACGGTATCGGACATTACCATTATTTCTCGATCATCATGGATGAGAGTTGGCAAACCTCCACTGAGGCGCACCAATCTGACTACCCAAAAAGGATCCGGCGAACCACTGAGGTTAGATGGTGAGTTCACATGTGACATTAAATTCAAAGATCTGAGCCTTCGTGGAACCATCTACTTAGTTTCTTGTGTCAACATTAATCTTCTTAGCATTGATAGATTGATTTTGCTCAATGTACCACTGAATAATTTGTGTTCTGAAACGAACATAATGGTGCATCATAAAGCCATTCCACCTATTCCAAGTCGAACTATTGCTGAACAGTTTCAGGCGAAGTATGCTTGTGTTTTTCAATCGGAATTTGGACATCGTAGCAAGATGCAGGCAACGCTTACTCTGTTACCTGGTGCTACACCAGTGTTTCAACCCAGGCGCCCGATCCCGTATGCATCACAAGTACTAGTTGAACATGAGATTGACCGATTGCAGCAAATTGGTGTGATTCAGCCAATAAATTTTTGCTTAAGAAGTCGAACGGTTCTACTCGCTTGTGTGCAGATTTTTCAAATGGTCTGAATGATGCATTGCAACCATATCAGTATCCACTTCCACTTCCTGGCGACCTGTTCGTGAAGCTGAATGGTGGTAAATAGTTTGCGACCTTGGATCTGGCGGATGCCTATTTACGACTAGAAGTTGAACCTGAAAGCGGAAAGCTTCTCCCGATCAACACTCATCGTGGTATGTACACATACAATCGTCTGTCATTTAGAGTTAAAACCGCACCCGCAATTTTCCAGAAAGTCATGGATGCAATGTTGACTGGGGCAAGTGGAGCTGCAGCCTATCTTGATGACATCATCACAATGGGCACAACACATGATGAATTATTTCAACGACTGGATGACGTGATGATGCGAATCAAAAATTATGGATTCCGTTTACGCGCAGACAAATGCAAATTCTGCTTGAAATCCATTAAGTTCCTGGGATTCGTGATTAATGAACGAGGCCGACATCCCGACCCCGAGAACATTGAGGTAATAGATCGACTGCCTACACCAACGGATGTTACAACTCTGAGATGGTTCCTCGAAATGGTGAGTCACTATAGCGAGTTTCTGCCAGCTATGCATCGCCTACGCCAACCCTTGAATCATCTGCTGATGAAAGATGTCGAATGGAAATGGTCCAGGCAGTGTCAACAGGCATTCTAGAAATTGAAATCTCTGCTGAAACCAGACCTATTGCTTACTCATTACAGTCCGAATCTGGATATCATCCTGGCTAAAGGCGCTTCGAGCTATGGAATCGGTGCAGTCATTTCATACCGCTTGCCAGACGGTTCAGAAAAGGCTGTGGCGCATGCGGCACGAGCCCTGACCACCTCTAAAAAGAACTACAGCCAAATCGAAAAAGAAGCTCTCGCTATTGTCTTTGCAGCTCAGAAAGTCCACAAAATGATTTACGGTTGGCGTTCCACATTAGTGACGGATCATAAACCCTTACTCGCTATCTTTGGATCCAAAAAGTGTATTCCGGCGTACACGGCCAGTCGACTTCAGAGATGGGCCACCTTGCTCTTGGGATACGATTTCAACTTGAGGTATTCGTCAACTGACTCTATTGGGCAAGCGGACGCTCTGTCCAGATTAATTGATATTAGTCGACGTGAGCCTGATGCCGTTATTGCTTCAATCGCAACCGACACGGATACCAGCCACATGATACGCGAGGCCGTGAATACCTTAGCGATAAACGCAAGAATGGTTCAGAAAGCCATGAAGCAAGACGCACTGCTACAGGAAGTATTGACTTATACAAGACAAGACTGGCCAAAGCAATGCCCAGACGAATCCCTTGTACAGTTTTTCACGCGACGCAACGCTTTGTCCGAAGTCGATGCCTGTCAGTTTTTCGCGGACCGCCTTGTCATTCCAGAAGCACTCAGGCAAAGCGTGCTGAGGCCGTTGCATAAGGGTCACCCAGGAATCGCCCGCATGAAAGCATTTGCGCGCAGTTACGTGTTTTGGCCCATGATGGATAGTCAAATAGAAGACATTGAACAATCCTGTTCTAAATGCTGCAGTGTTTCCAAGTTATCAGTGCGGACAACATTGCAAACTTGGCCGAATCACCCTGGTCGCGGATACGTGTAGACTTTGTAGGACCAGTTGAGGGGACTTACTTTCTCATAATTGTTGACGCATACAGTAAGTGGCCTTAAGCTATTGTGATGCGAAACGTCCGCAAACAGCAATATCCTTGCGCTGAAGCGTTTTCAGTCAGTACGGTCTGCAGGAGACAATCGTATCGGATAACAGATCACAGTTCACATCCTAACAATTCGCGGAGTTTTGCGCACACAATGGAGTCCAACACATGAGGACTGCACCGTATCATCCCAATCAAATGGGCAAACAGAAAGGTATGTCGAACCCTAAAACGTGCATTGTTAAAACAGAAGGGCGAGGGAACGCTGGATGAAAGATTGGAAAGATTCTTGTTGAATTATCTAGTAACTCCGAATCCAAATGCACCAGATGGGAAGTCACCCGCTGAAGCCCCCATGGGCCGAAGACTGAGATCCAGCTTAGAACTGATGGCTCCAAAAAGCCCATCGATACGTCGTACGAATTCGGATATGGAAGCCCAGTACAACAGACGGTAAGGAGCATGGCGCAGAAATTTCGGAGTTGGAAACGCAGTGTTTGCTGCCTCTCATCGAGAGCATCGAATAAGCTGGATACCAGGTCAAGTCGTGGGACGATGTGGCAAAGTAATGTACCATGTTCGCGTTGGTAGGCAAGTATGGGTTCGTCATGCCAACCAACTGCGACTGCGGTTTGCAAGGATCCCTCCGCCTCTCGAACGGCCTGCTCCGAGGCAAATTGCATTGTCTGAGAATTAAGTTGAGTTGGCGCCACTGATTCAGACCAAATCTTGTAACCAGCATGTGTTGTGTCGCCGCTGATGTCTTCGCCCCACGACCGCAAGAAGAAGTCCAAAAACGAGGCAGAAAGAGACTTGTATACATGAAATCACAGTTGCTTATATAGTTTTGAAGGCAAAATGAAGGGAAGCTACTAAATTACACTTGAGCCAACCAGCAGAAGGAAAAACGTCAAATGCAACAGGCGAATAAGCAACCCTGTACGCAAGAGCGAATCGCATATGTCCTTAAAAATGGCATCATGGGACCCCAAGCGTAAAGTGAACATCCATTTACAGTGACGGGCAACGGCCAATCAGAGTAACGAAATGAAGCGTTTAAACAAATGTCAGGAAACAAACGAGAATAAGAAATGCAGACACAAAAATAAAAAACCAGTAAAATAATCGTGTGACAACTAAATATTCTTTTAACATAACCAAGTAGAACAGTGATGAGAAAACCAATGGAATGTGTTCTTGCAAATGGCACTGCTGAAAAGGACATGACGATGCTCGTCCATTAAGAATGACGGGGGTGTACCAAATGGGCTAACCCAGTAGAGCGTTTAAACAACAGTCAAGAAGGAGAAAATAGGAAGAGTAAAGAATAGATATCAAGCTCGTTCACTAAAAATGTATGTCTAATAGCTGGTCTCCTAATAGCATGGAAAAACAGAATTTCACACAGGCCAAAGTCAAGTGCGCACAGAAACGAAACAAATTGACTTGTTCGGGAAGGTAAGTGCGCAATTCCCCACAAGTAACCGTGTGCCTTGTAACAGACTGTTACAAGCAGACTAGTGTTTTTCTGTGTTGGAGAACATTTGTTACTATCACTTGTTTCACACCACTCACACGTCCCGTGATCCTTTCAAGTCTATAAATTCAAACCAGCACACAGCCATGATGTGAACTGTATCGGTTTGTTTTCATACCTACGTCGGCCTGCTCTGCGTTTCGCAAATATATTTCTCGTCAGGTGGGTTGTCTTTTGACTCGCGTGGCGCAATCTAAGAAGCTGTTAAGTCGAACCTCTGAGGACACAACACACTTTTGTTTTATCAATTTTAACCGTCGTCGCTTCATGAATGCTTGTTAAGGAGAAACCGATATGAACCGTATCCGTCTGCATTTAGTCCCGACTTAGGGAGGGTAGAAAGTTTCGTTCATTAGTCGCTGGACCCATCAGTCGCGCTGCCGGCTAGAGTAGCTCCATTTGGGTTGCTTCATACGTTTTCCGCTGACTTCAGTAAATTGACAGAGACGGGTGTGATCGCTAAGTTCGAGGAACCAACAAACTGTGTCCGTCAGGTTGCAATCGTTCCAATGAAAACTAGTAAAATGGCTGTGAGTAACGACCCAAAGCTGTTTGACGAAACACTGCGTAGAGAATATTGTGTACTCCTACACTGAAAGGCTTTCTACTCCGTCTAACTAATGCCCAACATTTCACCAAGATGGACCTACAGTCAGCACATTGCCACATGGTTTCCTAACGACTTTCGGTAAACCTTTTGGGCGTAATTGGTGGCTGCGTTAGCCAGTTGGTCTGATCGTATCAAGCGAGCGATTTCAGACGACTGATGCAGGCAGTATACGACATCGAAGATATAAGTTGAGTAGCGTACGACGTAGTAAGGTTCAACAGAGGAGCAAAATGTCAATGTCCACCGTTTCGTGTAATGTAGCTTTTAAAAAACCTAAAACTAAGCATGAGAAACGGAAGTATCGAAAAGGCAAAGTAATCTTTCATCAACATGAAAGAATAAAAATGAATTGGAGAAAGAGTAACGCGATACAATAAATGCCACGTTCGAAAGATGTGGAGCCAGTCAGTCGCTTGGATGGCGTGATCAATTATCGGACACTGTAAAGAGCACATCTACCGGCGAACGAACACGAGCAAGAAAATCTGAAAGCAGTGACAGAAGAACACCTAAAGAAGCAAACGATACGTGTATAGCTTTCAGAATCGTGATCTTGAGTTTGTGGCGGTAGGTGAAGCAGCGGTTCCCAAAAGAACTGAAACCTTTTTTCAACTTCCGTTATGAACTGGCAGTCTACAATGGCCTATGCAGGGGAAATTGTACACCAATTCTAATTTTGCTCCTCATTGGGGTGTTGGAACACGCTCATCGCGCCCACCTAGGAGTTATCACGTCAGCAGAGCAAGAAAACTGTTCAGATCAGGGAAGACGAATCAAATTGCCGTTCCCATGATGCTCGCCAGACCCAAAATTCAATAACGACGCAACAAGACGTAGCAGATGGATCGTGGCAGAAAGTGGTGGATATACTTTGGAAGAAAAGGGAAGAACGTCTAAGCACAGTTGACTATTAGAGTGCTTATTAAGAAATTGATCAACTCAGCAGCGCGACTAACACGGAAGTTGTGATAAACAACCTCAGGTGTTAGTTTGCACGGCAAGAGATGTCGAAAATCTGGTCTCCCGCAATGGGTCGAAGTCTGTCAGTGCTGCTTTCCCCGCGGTCGAAACCATGTGGGAGTTCACGCACCGACAAACTAGCCGGCCTCACAGTCGGTCAAATGAAAAGGTCAGGAGAGGACACATACCTGATGCATTTGAAGAATCGCAATACCCCATTATCGTATTTTAGTCCAAGATCAATGCATTGAATATATTGCAGAAGGCCAAGAACTCTGACTCCGCACCAGTAACACTTATGCACCCCATTTCGTCTTCACAAGAACAGCTGCTAAGATGTCTGCAGCAAGGAATGGTTAATTCAAAACGGTAATACGACGGAAGCAAAATTACCCAGTGACCACAAACGACAGAACAATGGTATAATAGGGATAAAAATGTCAAAGCTTGACAAGTTCCGTAGGATGGTTTGTGGGAATAAGGTTGGTTCAAAAAAGTTGCACAAAAGTGAAAAAAGCGCGTCAGTGGACTCACCATATTATCCACATTAACACAAAGTATATCCGTCTGTCTCGATTTCGTGGGGTTGATGAGCACAATGTTCGCCTGCGCCATGTCATCACTCAATGAATAGAAATCAGCTCAAGTAATGTAGGTGGTGTAAAGCATCGTCGAGTGATTTTTTAAAAATGGGTAGCGTGGGCGCGGAAATGACAAAAGTCGAAAGAGCGTTCCACGGTTGACAAACTCGAAGGGCAAAATAATTCCGGCAGCATTCTAGCCGACTGTATTGGGCTGCCAGTTTCAAGTTATGACCCATCAATCCCGTGTTGCGGCTAAGCTTCAAGTGGCGGCAGACGTGACCGGGGCTTTTCAAGATCTGAAAAGCCAGGATGAGGTCACCCTTAGACGGCGTTACCTATCGCTTAACACTCCCAGGGCTCTCAGTCGCCTTTGGTATTGCCGGTGGGACAAGCCCTTCATAAATTTCGCTGCCCTTCTCTGGGCGGTCTCCAGCACAGCCAGATCGCGCTTTAACCAGGGTTTCCAAGTCTGGATCGCGTACTCTACATGGGGCCTCACATATGCATGGAGCATTTGGGGGAAGATGGAGGGATCGAACCCCTCGAACGCCTTTCGTAACAGCCCAACATGTTGGTTCG
This sequence comes from Dicrocoelium dendriticum, assembly GCA_944474145.2. Taxonomy (NCBI): domain Eukaryota; kingdom Metazoa; phylum Platyhelminthes; class Trematoda; order Plagiorchiida; family Dicrocoeliidae; genus Dicrocoelium; species Dicrocoelium dendriticum. The sequence continues at coordinate 133,884,220 of OX104063.1, forward strand.
CAACTTTGGACGTCCTCAAGGACTGCGTCAAACAGCCGAGATCGTCTCGCATCACCATCCCAAGGTCTTGTTCTTGTGAGACGGTTTTCAGCATGTCGCCTCCAAGCTTATATGTGTAGGTGGGCTTGTGGCGCACATGCGCGGTTGTGCATTTGTCCGTGTTATACGGAAGTAGATTTGACCACAAATCTTGCTGCGTGGTTCGTGATTCGGAAAATTCCTTGGTTGTCCTGTTGCGGGAATGTTGCGAAAAACGCAATGTGGAGATAAAAGGCGATCCACGCAAGCTAGATCCGATAATTGGATCAATGAGTGTGCAAAAACCGCGGAGCCGCACGACTTGATCGAGCCGATTCATCATTCCATTATGGTGAGAGTAATGAACATTATGCGCTACATTGCACTGCTGCCTTATGTGACCGAAAGACTCCCTGTGCCAGCAGTTACACTTGCCACTCGTTTGGCACTTTGGCTAGCTCGGAACTACGAAAACAGAACAAAGCCCCAGCTACACAGCCGCAGGAATATACACTCGGGTTGCTTATGCCAAATATTGCTTACACTGTCGTGAAGCTCCTGGTGGAACGAGCGGAATCTTAAGAACCCATAAACCACTGAGGCTAAGTACTAATAAATCCTGTTTTTGAGCAGTTTACTTCCTTACTCACCATTACGGGTAGGTTAGCGCTAGGAAGATAAACCGCAGATGATTCAGTGTGGACCAAATCACTGAAAAACTTACCTGCCGATCTCCCAAGCAAATGAGCTTGCTTTTTAAGCGAAGGGGACCTCATCATCCAAGGATAGAACGCCAAGCCCTCACTTATCTTTCCTAGAATGGAAATAGGCTGTGGTTATGCCGTTAGGGAGGCGAGGCAAGCGTCATATTGTCCAACGAATCTTTTGATCTGTGCTGCTTAGGCTGTTTCGGTGGGCATTGTCAACGAGTACCGTGAAAGCTAGTTTTGGTATTGCATGATCAGTCAGCAGTTCCATCCACTGATGTTGTTGTAAAGGTGCAGCCTTCATTTCAGTCGAAATGTAACCAAGTCTCGAGGCGCTTTTTACCTTGTGTCTGCCGTTCCAAGTAACATCAAATCAAGATATCTAATCCAGTCCAACACGGTCAGAGATTGGATCATGTTATCAGGGAACTTGTATAACCTAGGGGGAAGAACAAGGTGCTTGAAAGCCTCATTTATTGTCGTAACACGGCACTTGCCTGTATTCATCTTTATGCAGATCAAATTTACTCATACTTGCAGATATTTCAATTTATTCTGCATGTCGTAATTGTCATTAGCAAGCATTACCAAGTCGTCAGTGTAGAGCAGTTCTCTTACATTCTTGTCTGTGAATCAGAGTATTTCCCCGGTAGGGGGAAATATGGACATCGTTCATTACCATTGTAATAAGCACAGGTGACAAATGCTCATCCTGTCGCAAACCACAACAACACCTCATCATTGTTCCAGCTAACAATACATAAGAGATCGTGTACAACCGAGTGAGCTAACGACATGCCAGTTGGGGGCCCAAAGCTAGTGCCACATGTATAATCGTGTAGTGCGAAACCACGTGGAATGCCTTTGCGGAATTCAGAAAAGCCATCATACACAACACTTGTTTCCGCGTCAGCTGCTCTGTCCATTACGGCTGATAGTCCGGTGTATCACTACTGGCAAACTAGTAGGCTTCACTCCCTGTACCATCCAAAACGCATATCGCAACATCCTTCCTCCGCGTCCGACAAGGACTCTGTATCTCAGAAAAAGATTTTATACGAATCTCTTTTCTGCCGGTTAGTAAGGGTCCGGTAAGACGCGGCTTCCTAGGTTTCCAGTTGACAGCAACCCAGACTTTCTTGTAGGTTATAAAAGCGTGTCTAGCATCGTTAGTCTAATATAGCCCCTGATCCAGTGTGAAGCAAGCCAAGAATCGTGGCTCGGGGTCTACATGACACCTTAAACAGTAGATAAGATGGCGCAGTAGCTCTGTCCTCCACAAATCTTTCTCAGGTGTATCTCGTAAATCTCCCGCTACGTGGTCCGGGTAAGGCGTTGGAGATGGCGAACATGAGAAAGCTACCAACCCCATTGTGTCTCAGATAAACGCAAGCGATGGAACCAGCGAACTTCCTGCATTCTCGGGCTAAAATAGAAAACCGTATCCTAGTGCTCCTACACAGACGCTCCTGAAGAGCCCTTGTAACCCAAAAGATGGGATGAGTCCAACGCACATAAGCCAGTGTTGATGACTACCCTTCGTGCAGAAGGTCAGCCACGTTGGTGCAGTTGCTTTTTGGTCGCATTAGCACTGCGACCGGGTAGGATATAGCGAAGTTTTAGATATGCCTCGGATTTCTACCTAGACTGAGTAAACCATGTGCCAGTCTTCTCTAGTGCAGTTAGATTCCTTATATCAGCCCACCACCTTTTGCTTTTTGGAAACAGGGCATGTAACTCAGCAAAAAGCTGAGCTGGGTGCCTCCAGCGCGTGTGTTTGCCAGGACCCATCGAAGAAGCGAATCCCGCTCGTTGGACGTATATATGTGGGGAAAGCTACTTTACTGTCCACCGACCCTACTCTTGACTCAACAGCATCAGGAGAAATGTGGTTAATCTCACAGCTGAAAGCTCCCGGATTACGCAAGTTGATTTGGAGCTTGGTAACCGCATGCAAAACTCAAGTACCGGATTCCGGCCTACAAAGAAGTGTTTGGCTTCTCAGCTCAGAGATGGACTCATTAAACTCAAGGGGCTAAGAACAGCGGCTAGAAAAAGAGCAAGACCATCATCTACACGGCGGTCGCTACAAAACAGCGTCCAGTACAGCACCATTGTCAGTCACCTAAATAAGAGAAGTGTGCCAAACAGGCAAGTCAGGGCCATTCCTGCCAATCACTAACATTACCGACGATGTCGTCCCACTAATGGCCTTCACACTCCAGTCCAGTTCAATAATTCAGTGGTGTATGATGGAATACAATGCAAAACTTTACAAGAACCACAGGATGGAAAATGCACAAGAAAATTAAAACAAAAGGTTCCAAAGTGGAACGGGAATCATCCGTTGTAAAGGCACCGCCCTTTACCACACTGATGTGCATCCTTTAGCACTAAGATGTAAGTCTAACAGTCTCTTGAATGTCGCGAAGTCTGGTGCGTTCACCACATAGGTTAGTAGTGCATTCCAGTGAGAACAGATTCTAAGCCAGTAAAAATACTTCCTACAATCCAAAAGGGTGTGTTGCGCCACTAGTTTCCGTTAATGGTCGCGACATTGTTTGTAAGGGGATAGAGTCAGCAGTGATGCACACTGGTGTTCGCTTTCAGTCAGTATCTAGTAGGTGAGGCCGAGATTTCCGCGAACTGTCGGTATTCTGAGGAAAAGACACCAAGCAATCGAAGGTACAGAAAGTAACTTAGACCGGATACTTCACGTGTTGCCTTGGTAGACCTTCTATGGGGTTGCTCCAAGAGTCGAATAACTCGCTGTTACCATGGGCGCCAGGCCTGAATCGCATATTCAAGGTGGGGTCGAAGATATGCGTTGATCAACAGTGGTAGTAGCGGGCGCTCAAAGATGACGAGAGTACGCCTCAAAAGCCTCAGGTTCAAATTCGCCACATTCGCTGCTTTCGATCATTGGAGTCAATTGTCAAGACTTTCTTGGACGATGAGACCTGTCTCGTTCAGTAGTCAGTTGTTACAAAACGTGCTGTCCCAGAAGATAAGTGTTGCTGCAGCTGCTGCGCACCGTCAGTAGGTGACTCTTTGAACAGTTCAGTGGGCGCTGGTTCGCTTCTGTCCACTAGTTAATCAGGTCCAGGTCGTTCTGGAGATAATTACGGTCGGATGCTGAGCGAATTGCTCTCCATATTTTAGCATTATCTGCAAATACCTGCATCAGGGATAAAATGTTCTCTGGGAGATAACTTATGTAGACTAAAAACAGTGGCGGGCCGAGGACGGATTCTTACGGTACACCAATGGAGAAGCACAGCCTTTCAGAGTGAGTGTCGGCTACTTTTACCTTCATTGCTCTGTCGTGTAAGTTGTCTTCCAACTAGGTGAGCAAGGAACCGTTTATACCGTAGGCAGCATGTTTTTGAAGGAGAAAGAAATGCTTGACCTTGTCGAATGCCTTAGAAAAATCTAAGTAAAACAGATCTATGGGGATTCCATCATCAGTTGCTGTGGTCTATGGATCCCAAACAATGAGCAGGTCGGTGAGGCAAGATCGTCTGCGCCTGAAACCGTGTTGAATATTGGAGATTATTTTCAGACTTGCAAAATATCGCGTCAGGACATCTGCGATTAACGATTCCATCAGTTTGATACAACAAACAGAAGCGCAACATGTCAGTAGTTACAGGATTCGATCGTCTACCTCTTTTGTATATGGGAGTGATAATTCCAAGTTCCACTCAGACTGGAGTGTATAGGAGTCAAGCAGACCCTGAAAAACGCTGTAAGTGGTACTGATATGGTGGGAATAAGGCTTTTGAGTACTGTGGGTCAGTGCATGTCGATTCCATGGGCACTGTACTCCCGGAGAGACCGTAATTTGCCTGCAACAGCTGTTGGAGTAAAGGTGACAATGGATAAGCCGACGGCCTTTGTTGGGATTTGATAGGGAGAAGATTCCATGGTATTTATAGCCAGTGAGCCAGACTTCAGGAGCAAAAAGTTGGCGTTATCCACATTATGTCTGGTCAGGTCAGGTTCCCATAACAGTATAGGCTTCCGCCTAACAAGCCTCCTAATTCTTGCACCGGCAAACAAGCAAGGGCCCCAGGTACTTTGACTTCAAACTGCAGTTCTTGCTTCTGCAAAGATAACGAAGCAAAAAGAAACGGTCTTCTAGTTAATCATTCACAAGTTCTCCGCAACGAGCACCAATAATTTTATAATGTTTCTGGAAAAAGTTTTAACCAACATCTGTCTAGACCTCTCTTGAAGCCGCCAACCGTTGTACAGTTCATCCACGAAGGGGGAAGCTTGTTCCAGCCGCTAACAACGCAGTTCGCAAAATATTTCCCCATGATATCTAATCGAGACCACCGATGCTTGAGCTTAAGATAATGACCTCTCAAGTGATCTGAGGTAGCTGGCTCAAAAAGGTCGGTAGGCCTGATGTCACTGAAGCTCTACATGATCCGAATATCTCTATTAAATCTTTTCTCAAGTTACGCTTTTCCATGGAAAACAATCCCATGCTCTTTAGAGGTTCATCATACGGCTGTTCACGTTGGCCCACGATCATTCTCTTCTTCAGCTTCTGTACCTTCTCTATACAAATAACCTCCTTCCGGAGATACGGCGCCCACTCTTGGACACAGTATTCTAAATGGGGTCTTACCATCGCTTTACGTATTACATAAAGTCCTCCTAAGGTGGAAGAGTTCCTACCGCGCCTTGTTGGCAGCGTGCTGACATTGTGCCGAGGGTTTGAAGTTGTTCGTAACAATGACACCGAGGTCCCGTGCTTTATCAACAGGCTGCACTGTCAGCGGTCCAGTAGAACTCTGTCGTTAAGCCAATGGCCGTCTTAAGTGATGGTATTCCAGGTTTAACCTTTCGTATCGTTCACATGCCTGTATAGCAGTTTGTTATTACTCGAAAACTTCAGTACCATGTTCGCCTGCTATTCGTTCTTGTCTGCCCTAATAACTGACGTGCAGTAGTTTCTGATTGTTTTGAAATGCTACCATGACATAGCACATGGGCTTAGTGTATGTTGCTTCCAAAGCACATCTCTTCTGTTGATCCATTTACATGTTCTGCTTCGGATTCAGCTGTTGGTCTGGCATGATACTTGGAATGGTACTATTTTTGTGGCTACTTGTATGACCCAGTTAACTTTACCTTTCAATCCATTCCATGTTTCGTTTGTCGAAATGTGAGTCCGCAGGCCATAGCCAACGGTTGTCCCTAGGTTTTGAAGCTTGGAACACTCAGTAATAGTTCGCTGGGTTTCGTGTTCTTTAGCGACCATACTGGCGTAACACATAATCAGATGTTAGGACGGAATGGTCACCCCTGCTTAAAGGAGTGTCGTGTGCAACTGACTTAACCATCAACTCTACATTTTTCAGGATTAGGTCCAGTAATAATGACTTGTTGGAACCACGGTGTCTGGTTGATCGATGCGCATGGTTATTCAAAAGTGCCATATACATGATTTCAAGGAGTTTTGCTTTGAATGATGGCCCATTAGGGGATACGGAGACTACTGAAGGTACGTTGAAATCGCACGTTAAAAGGTAATGAGAGTACTTTCGGAGACCGCATAGTAGAGTGCGTTTAACAGACTATCATCACTGCCTGCGTTGTTCGGTGGTCCGTAGGCAACTGCTAAAAGGTAGGAATCCCTCGTCATTTTTCTGGGATCCACTATTTCTGCCTGTCTACAGTCGGTAAAATAACGCGTCAGGATTAACAAGGGAATGTTCGGTAAGAGCCTCACATTTCAGATAACCTCGATAGTATAGAGCAACACCGCTACCGCAAGATGGACGATCATTTAGAATGACTGAAATCCCACTGAGTTCAATCTTTCGATCTACTATTTCGTTCGATGGCCAAATTTAAATACTTGCTATGATGTCCCGATTTGATGTTTCATGTCGATGGCGCACTTCTGGCAGCCTAGAGTAGAGGTCCTGAGCTTTGTTGTAGCAGCATTGTATTAGTTGACGAATTAAAAGCTCCGTTTGTTGTGAGTGAGCGGCACAAATAATGCCAGTCTGCTGACCTTTATTCGAAACGTGTGTTTACTGTTGACTGGTCTGAGATTAGAACAACCGAGATTGACTCATCTGTAACTAGGATTTGTACGGCTTGAAGGAATGGTCTTACACGTACCTCTGGAGATCCAAGTTTCCTGTTACCATATCACGCTTGGATTGCCATAGTTGCCATCTCGGACGTAGCCAAGGTAAATCAAAATTCCTGGTCCGCTGCCGTGGTATTTTCGGGAGGCAGCTAGACGGGTGACATTAAAAGCGACGAGCAATTATGTGTTGTGGAGTTCTGTGATGTACCTCCACTCCTCGATGTCGTGTTTTTGTCGCCCACGGTTATCGTCATGCTTTAATTCTGGTACACCATGAACCAGTACCATAGTCTTCGTTTCATTTTGTCGTGGCACGTTCGGGTCAGATTTCCGACTCTGCCTTTCTGCCCATGGCTTGTCCGGAAGAATGCGGGTACTGATAGAGGAATGCACTAGAATGTGGCCTGCTAGGAGTACATCTTCCAGGTCTCGTGTTTTGCCAACTGTTACTGGCAGTAACCGAGGTTCCCCTACTTGAGAAGATGATAGATTGCGCGAGATGCGATTAAGATTAGTTGGGAGAACTTTCACTTCGAGTACCATGGTTATCTCATCCCAGCTGTTTTTCTCCTCAGTTTGTCTTCCTTTTAACGATTCACTGGTGGGTTCTAGAACGTTTGTACCTATCACTGTCAAGGCCTTTTGTTTTCGTAGTAATTGTTTGTTTCGCAGTTTCTTGTGAGCGGAGGTTTGTCGTGTGGCTGGTCTTCCGTGGACTACAGGCCAACGCTACAGCAAGACCGTTTAGGTGCAACGCCGTTATGTGCAATATCTGTAGTAGTCAAGTGTTGTCGTCTAGCCACTGAAGGAGGTGATCGTGCAACGTGTGCTTGACTCCGCATGCTTTGCAGCATTAAGTGAGACTTGAAAGACGGTTCAACTGGCTTGTTTTCACTGCTATTTGTCACTAAAGTCCTTTGCTTTTCGCTAGACTGTGTAGCATTGTTGCTAGAGAGCATTTTCCTTTTAACAGGTTTGGGATTCGGACTACGTAATACATTAATCTACAACTCTAGTTCTAAGATATTCCCTCCTAATACCGTGATCAGTTCCTTTTTGCTCTGTTGAAATAACAGCCAACATCCCTCATCTTATCGTAAGCGTCTGAACAATCTTACTTATCGGACTATCTGAACATAAGTCACAGAACCACCGTCTATCTGTCCATACGCTGTTAGCTGCGTTAGGTGCAATGGTTACAGTTGTTGCGTCGTAGTAACTGGCATAGAAGGAACGTGTGATTTTCAGAAGGCTCTTAATTCCCAGCTCGTCTGACCTACGATTGATCTTGGGTTTGTTGCTCACTGGATTCCCGGTCGACAAACTTCTCCGGTCCATGAATCAATGGTCGGTATGCAGGTTTAGATTGCCTTCAGCGGTCATTTACTAAGCATTTATTGGGAAAAAATTCTATCATAAACTCTCGGGAGCGACGCCAGCAACTCCATCCCTATCCGCTTTGGCTACGAAGACTAAAGCATAACTAGAGACTGATGCACAATCTGATTCATGGCAATATCCATTGTAATCGATTCATCCTTAACATTGCAGCTCAGTTACACGCGAGATCTAGGTAACAAAGACCTTACCCTGATTATACCACGAGGCCAGACAAATTGGCGGTCTAACTTTCGTCTCACCATGTATGCTTTATTGTGGTATCGGTTGCCATTCATCATGAGGTCGTGTGAGACTACAATGTTTTCACAGTGTTAGGAAGCTACCTCTACCTGAACACCGTTATGTCCATTTTCCGTGGGAACGTCATTTGAACATCCATTCATTGAAAGCCCAAGTAATGTCTAATGGGTGTAATACCACCAATTCACGCAATGTAATTAGTCCTCAGTGTCTACTGCGAATTTGCCTCCTACCATCGCATAAGACAAACATATGGGGCAAATGCCTTGCCAGAAATGCAGACAAAGATGAGAATATAGCATACTAGTGCTCTCGCAAGAGCATGACAGCACCTGTGCGTGTATGTTCTGTGTCGAATATTGCCACAGCTTTTCACTTGAAGAGAACTATGCCCATTATTAATAGTATTATCATTATTTTTATTATTATATTCATATGGTATATTGTTTCTACCCGAGGCAACACTAATCTGGAGCATAAATGTGCCACTGGTGCTGGGCACATTGGACCGAGCACAAATTGTGCGCTCGATACGTTACGGCTGCTAGGAGAGCGTTGGAAATTTAACAAAGGGACACCGGCTACCGGCCATGCCAATGGTAACTTTTTCCGACAAAAGATCTGTTTAAAGGGTGCTGACGGAGAATTGCAAACATCTCATCCTCAGCCTCACAGTCAGGAGTATTGTTGGTGACCCCTAGCAGTGACACTCTCATCCCTATCTGTCATCCGTTAACAGTAATGTGTCAACCTACTCGGGAGCATACCTGTCCCCATAGACGCACATATCTAGCCCTTTGCATACATCAAGGGAGTCCCATTGGCTAATGTCCCATGACCATTGAGAGTGTCACTGATAGTGTGTGCATGTAACCCCTCATAGGGAAAATGAACTGATGCCCGCGTGAACTTGAATGTACAACACTAATTTGTTTTTACGACACGCTAACTTATTAGAACTATGCGTGAAGTTGCCTGGAAAAAGCTATAGTGTCACAGCAACACGGATTCCGCCGAACTTGCTGCTAGCCCGAGCAAGCTGGAACGAGTCAGCCGGTGCCAGAGTGAGAATCGACGTTGTCTACCTGGACTTCTCGTAAGCATTCGCTCGTTTAGACCACCGCACTCTCCTTCACAAGATTCGAAGCTATGGATTCGGAGACCCTATACTCGGTTGGATCGGCAACTTCCTCGCTCAACGTCAGCTGAATGTGAGAGTCCGCAGCTCCATTTTCGACCGAATTGACGTCCAGTGTGGCATGCCTCAAGCATCGGTACCCGGGTCACGTTTATTCCTCATTATCCTTAAAGATCTTGCCAGTGTACTACAGTAGAATTTCTTATCATTTGCAGATGATGTCAAAAGTTGGCATGATATCAGGACATCGGACGATCACATGGCATTGCAGAGCGATCTCCATCGGGCTTATGCGTGGCCATTCGATAACCCGCTCCAGGTCAACGTGACCAAGTGCAAAGTCGTAAGCATAGGCCATCAAGTTCCCTATGAATATCGACTTCCCAAGAAAACGACCTCGGGGTGATCGTGCAATACGATCTATTTGCTCAAGTCAGGCTGAAAGGCATCAAAAGAGCCAGTCAACATTTACCACTCTTACGGAGGGCATTCGGGAATTGTGAGCTATCAATGTTTCCGCAAATGCTAAAAGACTAGGTAAGACTTTATGTGGAATATGCGATTCAGGCCCGGCGTCCCTGGCGCAAGGGCGACGTCGATGCACTTAAAGCTTCACAAGGTAGAGCGGTCAAACTCGTTAGAGCATTGTTTCATCTCTCTTACCAGCGTAGACTGCCGTCACTGAGATTGTACAGTGGTGAATAACGACGTCAGAGAGGAGACCTAATCATGGTTTACTTAATACTGACGAACCCAACTCACCTATGTCGCAATGTGTTTCAGCTGAGCCAAAATACCAACCTGAGAGGCCATCAGCTCAAACTCGCTACGTACTACAGTCGACTTGATTGTCGACAAAACGCTTGCTCCCTCCTTGTGTCCCGTACCTGGAATACACTTCGAAGACTCACGTTATCCTTATCCCTACATTAACGCTATTCATAAAACGACTTGATGAAACACTTTTCAACTTGCATTACTTTATATAGTTCATTCCATTTGGAGGAAGAAATAAAGCAAACCTAACCATGTGCTTAGCCGTCCTCTCTGCAACGTGGCAGTGAGGGCGCATGTAGAAGTGTCCATGCGATTAGGCTGGATGTAGCTAAACTGGATTAATCTATCACATCTGTCAAATTAACAAACAAACGAGTGAGCGTTGTCGTTTCCTTTTTATTTCTCAAGCACTGACTGAACTATAATAGCTCTCTATACGGGTGGGCAACACCCAATTTCCATCTAGCTCTCTATACTATTTTTGTGTGCACATCCCATTCCCACTTAAAGCTATCTTTATGCAGTATTGAATTTAAATTGGTAGACACTTAAAACAATGTTTTACTTTTCTATGATCCTTTAAATTTTAATTTTTACTTTAATTCTCCTACGGGACTTGTCAAGCACATGCTATTTTACCCGTGATAAATCATTGTTCATTTTTCGTGAGTACGCTGATGACGTGTATTCAGAATGTTGCATTTCGCCAAGTTAAACTGGAGCCGGTTTTCGGATGTCCATGTGTAGACCTGTCGAAGTCAATTAGTAGTGCCGCGTGATCGTCCACTGTCTGGATGTCTTGCCAGATCTTGACTTCGTCTGCAAATAGTAAGAATGCTGAGTGGAGCACCCCATCAAGATCGTTGCTGAACACTAGGAACTAACGTGGCCCCAGTACTGATCCTTGGGTCACCTCAGTCTGGACTTCCATAGTGTAGGAGACGGATCTGCGGACTCTCACACTCAACTGAGGTTGAATGAGGCAGTCGCTTATGCAATCTAACACATTGTCACCGATTCCATAGCTGTAACTACGCAGGTTACGCTGAAAATCCGGAGGAACACAGAACCAACACGTACTATCACACGCTACAGCATTCTGAACGACCTGGTTGCTATGACCGATTGGGAATTCTTGAAAGGTGGCTCCCCTGACGGCGCATGTATTCAGTTTGTTGACACTTCAACAATCTGATCGCAACTGCTTCAGAAGCTAAGAGGGTCCCTTCCACCAATCCATCATCATTCATCAGAAGTGGAACTCGAAAATTCATGTCACTAAGGAGTGCAGCTTGGCACACTTACAGAGCCCATCGTGATCCCGAAAAACGCAGCTACTACATGGCTCACTGCAACTATGCTAATATGCTTGTTTGTAAGAACAAAGTGGCTAACCAACAACATTTGGCTTGTAAAGTTGCCGACAACCAAAACTGCTATATAAGCATTTTTGAATCATTCGGAAAGTGAAGCACCGTATCTTGCCACACAACACAACAGTCAGAGTGGCACAGAGAGCTGAAGACGCATCCTTTTTCTATGCATGCCATATGCTCTGACATTCCAAATAGACGTCACCCATAGTTACATGTCCACATCCATAGCCTCAAATGCAGCATTTACTAACCTCAATTTACTGCCACATCTGTGTTGAAGAGACTGTTCTCAGTGCATACTTACAATTCTCCCGGAATCGTAGCAGCAGCAACGCTGGCCGAGCCATTATCGTATTATTTCCTAACGTGCTTAGATGAGCAAACTGTCCCTACCATGTGGAAAGAGCATAATAGCGTCAATTCTCAAAAGTGTGTCACTCGGAACCAGAAAACTAACGCCCAGTAGTTCTTCGCCCTGTACTCTCAAAGGTGATGGATGTAATCATCGCTGAGCCTTTAATCAATCATCTAAAATACCACAACATCATAGCACCTGAGCAGCACGGTTTACGCCAACAGCGTTCATGCACAACCAATTTACTGATTGCACGAATTAGTTGGAGTAAAGCGGCCGATAAAGGTAGTGGGACCGACGTCATTTACCACGACATCCCACAACCTCCGATCGACTGGACCACCTCATTCTGCATCATAGGCTCGAAAGCTGTGGAGCTTAGGATCTTACCCTTGAATGGATTAGGAATTTCTTGCAGAATCGGTAATTGCAGGTTAAAGTTCGAAGTGCACTGTCCGGTCCGACTTACGTTGAATGTGAAGTTCAACAAAGATAGGTCCTGTGGCGACATTTATTTCTCGTGTTCATTGACCAGTGTGGGCATTTGAATGCCTCTGATTTCTTGCTGTTCCCTGACGCTGTTAAGATGTGTTGGACAATTGCCGACGAAGGAGGTCAAGTTGCACTTTAACGAGGTCTGCACAGGGAGTATGATTGGTCACTTCGAAATCTGCCCCAGTATAACTCGTCCCCATTCGTCGCCCGGCCGAACATTATATAAAAGCTCGAAGACCACATCCTGCAAGCAGTCACCCAACAGCGCGACCTTCGGGTATTAATCCAGGTCGATTTGACCTGCTCAGAAGAATCTGTGGGGGCGTCAAAGACTGGAAACGAACATGTTGGCATGCTGCGGCTACATTCGGGCGGTTTGATTCATCTATTTGTTCGCAGTTTCTTAACACATCCGTGACTCATGTAGCATACCCAATCCAGGCCTGGCAGCACTGACAAAAGTAAGATCTCGCCGTACTCGAAACTCTGCAGCAAAGAGCCCCAAAGCATATCAAAGAATTGTTCCGTCTTCCATATCAATTTAGGCTGAGGACCAAGACTGTACTTCATCACCATCATCATACACGTTGGCTAGAGGTGGGGAACACCTCAGCTACTGTGCCGCAACACACAGAAAAAGGAGAAAAAAGCAACTATTGCAAGCCGGCTGAGCTACCGGTAACGGATGGGCATCGTTCCGGTAAGCTACCGGCCGGCTACTGTGCATCAAAAAAAATTATTATGCAAAATTATATAAGGCTAACTAATGAGATCGTGGTTGGAGGTGGAGGCTAAGTGGGATGGGGTAGGACAAAGAAACTCACAGCACGAACGCCACTGAGGTCGGCTCCTAGCATTATCAACAAAAGTGTCCAACCAAATGTGTCCATCATCTTTCGGACCCCAACCAGGGAGTAAAGAAGCACCAACCGAGGCTAGCTTCGAAGTGAGGGACTTCATTCCCCTGGACCAAGTCATCGTTTGGCCACCCCTCCTCTTCTTCCACCCACACCTCCGGCGACAAAAGACGCACGTCGAGGGAGTCGGTGGGCTGGCATGCGTAAAACATGGCCGAACCATCGAAGCCTGGTGCGGAACATAACGGTGCTGAGCGGTTCAGATCCTTTTCCTGGGCCGTAAACAAGGCGTCGAACACGTTCGTTACTCACGCGGTGTTCCCACCAGATGTGAGCTAAATTGCGAAGGCACCGATAGTCGAACGTAACTAGCCTCTTGAGGTCAGCCGATCTTAGGGGCCAGGTTTCGCAACCGTACAGTAAGGTCGAACGTACCGCTGCATTGTACACTCTACCCTTCAGGGCGAGAGTGATGTCGCGCCGGCGCCATAAGTGTCGAAGGTTAGCAAAAACGCCTCGAGCTTTGGCTATACAGTTCGTGAGCTCATCCACAATCCCACGGGCGCTGATACAACTTCCCAGGTAGTTGAATGTTTGTACGACTTCTAGCTGATCCACACCAAGTGTCAGCGAAGGAGGCGCTCCAGACCAATCTTGGAGAAACGCTTTGCACTTCGAGGGTGCGAAGCAAAGCCCGAAGTGACGGACAGCTATTGCTAATATGTCCAGTGCCGTTTGACACGTTTGTAAGCTGTCACAGATTAGAGCAATATCATCAGCATACTCCAAGTCAAGAAGTCGTTCTCCTGAGAGCAGATCCACACCTTCTAATTCGTGTCCTGTAAACGCGATTTCCATGACTTCGTCAACAGCGAAGTTGAAGAGGAAAGGTGACAGCGGGCATCCTTGTCTCACGCCGCTGGAGATATTGAAGGGTGGCGACAGCTTGCCGTAAGCACTCACTCTGCCCGAGCTACGCGCATTTAATGCTTGGATAATATTGACATATTTCTCGGGCACACCTTTCCTGAGTAGACAGTCTCAAAGTGCAAGTCTATCCACAGAATCGAATGCACCTTTGATGTCGAGGAACACGACAACGGTGGGCCGCCAATATATGTGGCGGTGCTCCAACAACTGACGCAAGGTGAAGATGTGGTCAATGCAGCCACGACCTCGACGAAATCCAGCTTGCTCTTCACTAATCTGACTTTCACGAGTGCCAGTCAGTCTGTGAAGGATGACAGAGGCAAGCAATTTGGAGGCGATGGAGATCAGACTGATTCCTCTATGGCTGCCGCATTCCGATCGTGAGCCTCCTTTGAAAATTGGGACTATGACGGAGAGGCTCCAATCGGTTGGGACAGTTTCCCGCTCCCACAGTTAGACTAGTAACTCGTGTAAATCATCCAAAAGAGCAGGTCCCCCGAATTTGAAGAGGGCTGGATGAAGATCTTCAGGTTCCGCAGCTTTGTTTAACTTCAACAGTCCGATCTCGTGTTGGACTTCTGAGCGAGAGGGTGGATCCAAAGGGACAGCCCAGGGAGTAGGGCGATCAGTGGCCGGCGAGAAATCTAACCATTCCGACCGATTAAATTGCCAATTAAAGTGCTCTGCCCAATGTTCCAAGCGTTTTGATAAGATGTGGATAGACTGTCCACTGTCGTCACAAATCGTTTCATTAACATCAGGTCTCCTGCTGCCCGTTTCCCGTATCAGACGGAATAACTTCGACGGTTACCATGGGCAGCGGCCATTTCATCTCTGATGCACGATGAAACCACCAGAATTCGCGGTCTCTCTTCAGGCTAGCACGGAGTTTTACACGGAGCTCTTTGTGAGTTCCATTGTGTTCGCTTCCAGCCGGAATATGCCGTCGAGCATCTATAAGCTCCAGAGACTGTGAAGAGACCCAATGTCTTTGTTGGTGATTAAACATACCACATGAGGATTTGCCTGCTGGTAGTAAAGTCTGGTGAATATGAGACCAGTGAGCTTCAACTGCATCCAGTGAGCGTTTATCCAACTCGCATGACAGGGTATTCTGATAGGCATTCAGAACAGCTGGCTTCGCCAGTTGCCTGGTATCAATGCGCTCACAACGTCGTCTTGGGCGTCCGCCAAAGCGCATCCGCAGGTCAGCACCTACAAGTGCATGGTCGGTGTCCACACCTGTGCTCCAAATCGAGCGACAGTTCTGGACGCAGCCTCTCCATAGGTAACTTATCGCAATGTGATCGATTTACGTCCAAAGCTGGTGGGCGCCAAGTCACCCTCCGGCGGGTGCTGTGTCTGAAATTAGTGCTCGTAAGAAATAAGCGAGCATCCTCACACAAATGAAGTAACCGCTCGCCATTATCATTACGGGAGCCTATACCATATTGGCCGCTCAGACGTAGCTCATCAGCTCATCAGCCAGCACTACAGTGTCCGAGCTTCTTCTGTGGCTAAGGAGCTCGTTCAGCTGACAATAGAAGTCGTCTTTTACCGAGTCATCGCTACAGTTTGTCGGTGCATAGGTAGCGATAACGAATAGACACCTGTTAGTCCCACGCGACTTCCAAGTTTTGAACGAGCCAGCCAATCGGATTGTACACATACGGCTACTGATCGGAATCCAATCAACCAGAGTAGCTTCAGCCCGGGGAGTCAGGGCAATACCAACACCGACTTGGCCGGTGCTCGAAGCTGCATCGTCACCGGATAGGTGCAATAAGAACATACTGCTAGTGTCACCTGAAGGGGATTGCAGGGTGAGTACAGAGCTCGAGTCTTGCAGGCGGGTCTCCGATAAGAAGCAGATATCGATCGAGAGGGTCTCTAATGTTCGGGCAAGTGCTGCCTGTTGACCGACCTGAAGCAATGTGCGAACATTGAGGCATGCCAATTGGAAGGAGGATCAAGGGCTCCAAATGGAAGCCGATGAACTGGGCTTGACCGTTTGCTTGGACATGGGTCTGTTGACAGGACAAAAATGACGCTCCGCGTTCACATGTGAGTTGAAACTAAAAGACAAGCGACTATTGAAGCAAGGTGGGGAGGGCCGAGAATTGGGGGTTGAAAACTGGGGGGATAAAAGTGTGGCTGGAACGGGACGATAAAGGTGAGACAGCGTAAGCTGGGGAATAAGAAGACAGGAAGGCTGGAACAGTAGCATCCAAACTCCTATCCACCCTGCCCGATGCAACAGATAGGGTACCGTTGATTATCCTCTACGGTGGCCAGAGCATCAGAAATTTGTCTGAGGTGAGATTCATTGTATTGTATAATTGTATAATTGTACTGTATCAGTGCTTACGTTGCGACCTAGAAATGGCCAACCAGATTATGAAGAACCCCAACGACGTCAGCCGTCATCTACAGCATCACAGTCACAACACGGATCTGAGGGGCCATCAGCTCAATTTGACCACGCAAAGCAGTCGGGTTCGAATTTGGGCAAAGGTTTTACTCTCTACATGCTTGCCACCTCTGGAATATCTTTCCAAATTGTGTTGTTTCCGCCCTCATCATCATCATCATTATGCATGTTAGCTAGAGGTTGAAAACACCTCAGTTATTGTGCAGCAATACATAAAATACAAGTAACAAGTGCATGTCAGCTGAGGTACCAGTAACGGATGGGCAACGCTCCGGAAAGACACCAGCCGGCTACTTTGCAAAAAGTATTATTATATAAAACCGTACTATGTTTAAAATTGAGCGCGGTTGGAAGGAGAGGCTAAGAGGTATGAGGAGGTACAAAGAAACTCACAACACAAACACAAGTGAGGCCGGCTCCTAGCCATGACAGCAAGTGTATCCAGTTAAATAAATTTAACCAATTTCGGACCCCAACCAGAAAGCCGTTAGGATCCAATCGAGTCCAGCTTCGACCAAGTCATAGTTTGCCTAGACCCACCTTCTTCCATCCGCCACCTTGGCGCAAAAGCAATGCATGCCGCGGGAGCCGGCGTGCTGGCATGCGCAACATGAGACCTAGCCATCAGAGCATGGTGGGTGAAATAACTGTGCTAAGCGCTTCATTTGCTTTTTCTGTGCTGTAAACAAGGCGTCGAACATGCTCGTCTCTCACAGTTTTCCCACCAGATGTGAGCATAACTGCAAAGACACTGATGGTCGAACGTAACTAGCCCCTTTATGTCGGCTGATCTAAGGGAGCAGGTTTCACAACCGTACAGTAAGGTCGAACCTACGACTGCATTGTATCTGCTACTCTTCAGGGAGAGAGTAAGGTCGCGCCGCGCCATAGGTGGCGGTGGTTAGCAAAAGCGCCTGGAGCATTTCCTACACGGTTCGTAATCTCTTCTTCGATCCCAAAGGTGCTGCCACAACTTTCCAGATAGTTGAACTTTTGAGAGAATTGTGCCTGATCCCCACCAAGGGTCTGCGCAGGAGGCGGTCCAGACCAATCTTGGAGAGAAACTTTGCACTTCGAGGGTGCAAAACAAAGCCCGAAGCGGCTGACAGCAAATGTCAATCTGTCCAGTGCAGCTTGACACGTTTGGGAAATGTCACAGATGAGAGCAATATCGTCTGCATACTACAAGTCAAGAGTTATTTCTTCTGGGAGCATCTCCACTATTCTAACTCATGTCGTGTGAACGCGATTTCCATGACTTGGTCAATAGCAAAGTTGAAGATGAAAGGTGACAGCATGCATACTTGTCTCACACCACTAGAGTTATTGAAGGGCAGCGACGGCCTGCCGTAAACCCTCACTATGCCTGAAATACGCGCGTACAGCGTAAGAATAATAGTTACATATTTCTCGGGCACACCCTTCCTTAACAGCATCTCAAATAACACTTCGATCCACCAAATGAAGGGCACCCATTATGTCAAGGAAAAGCACAACGATTTGCCGCCAAAATGTGTGACCGTGCTCCAGCAATTGACGCAAAACAAACCTGTGGTCGATACAGCCACGACCTAGACGAAAATCGGCTTGCTGCTCCCGAATCTGGATTACTCGAGCGCCAGTCAGTCGGTGAAGGATTACAGAGGCAAGCAATTTGGAGGTGATGGAGATCCAACTGGTTCGTCAATGGTTGTAACATTCCGAACGCGAGCTTCCTTTAAAGATCGGGATAATAACGGAGCGGCTGCAGTCGGTTAGGACAATTTCTTTCCCAGACAGTTTCACTAGTACTTCGCAGAAATCATAAACACGCGCAGGACCCCAGCATTTGTAGAGGGATGGGTGAAGATCATCTAATTCCGCGGCTTTATTCAACTTCAACAGTCTGATCTCACGTTCGACTTTTGAGTGAGAGGGCAGATACAAAGGGTCAGCCCAGAGAGTACGGCGATCAGTGGAAAGTGCGAAATCTGGCAATTCCAGCCGATCAGATTGTCTTTCAAAGTGCTCAGCCCAACGCTCCAAACTTTTGACAAGTTGTGGATACGCCGTCCACTTTCGTCCTGAATTGCTTCACTAACAGTAGGTCTTCCTGATGCCCGTTTACCGTATCAGACGGAATAACTTCGACGGTTGCCAAGAGTAGCGGCCACTTCCACCTCTGATGCACGATGAGATCAGTAGGATTCACAGCCTCTATTCATATTAGGACAGAGTTTCGCCCGGAGTTTTCTGCGAGTCTTATTGTGTTCGCTTCCAGCCAGAATGTGCCGTCGAGCTTCGATACTTTTCTGAGGTTGCATAGAGACCCAATGTCCATGTTGAGGAATAGACTTACCACATGAGGATTTGCTTGCTGCTAGTTAGGTCTGGTGAACATGAGACCAGTGACCTACAATTGTGTCCTCTTAGCGCTTGCTCAACCCGCATGTCAGCGTACTTCGATACGCATTCAGAACAGGTGGCTTCACCAGTTGCATGGTCTCAATGTGCTCACAGCATGATCGTGGGAGTCAGGTATAACCCACCCGCATATCAGCACATATAAGTGCATGGTCGGTGTCCACACATGTGCTCATAATCGAGCGACAGTTCTGAATGCAACCTCTCCAGCAGTAACTGAGCGCAATGGGATCGATTCGCGTCCACGGCTGGTTGGTTGCTGGTGGGCGCGATGTCACCTTCCAACGGGTGCTGTGTCGGAAGTTAGTGCTCACAAGAAATAAGCGAGCATGTTCACACAAATGAAGT
Source organism: Dicrocoelium dendriticum (assembly GCA_944474145.2). Classification (NCBI taxonomy): domain Eukaryota; kingdom Metazoa; phylum Platyhelminthes; class Trematoda; order Plagiorchiida; family Dicrocoeliidae; genus Dicrocoelium; species Dicrocoelium dendriticum. The sequence continues at coordinate 133,903,811 of OX104063.1, forward strand.
AACTGCTCCCCGTTATCATTACGGGAGCCTACACCATGTTGGCAGCTCAGATGCAGTTCATCAGTGGATATTCCGCAGCCTGAGCGTTCAGACCCCAAGCCAACACCACAGTGTCTGTGCTGCTTCTGTGGTAATGGAACTCCTTTAGTTGACGATAGTATTCGTCCTTAACTGAATCATCACTAGGGTTCGTGTGCGCGCAGGCAGCGATAACAAATAGACACCTATTATTCCCACGCGACTTCGAATCATTGAATGAACCAGTCATTCGGACCGCACATATCCGGCTACTGGTTTGGATCCAGTCAACCAGCGCACATTCAGCCTGGGGAGTCAGGGCAAAAGCAACACTGACTTGGCCTGGTGCTCAAAGCTGCATCGTCACTGGATAGGCGCAGTGAGAACATACTGCTAGTGTCACCTGAAGGGGATTGCAGGGTGAGCACAGAGCTCGTGTCTTGCAGGGGAGTCTCCGATAAGCAACAGCTATCGATGGAGAGATTCTTTAATGTACGGGCAAATGCTACCTGTTGACGTAGCTGCAACAATGTGCGCCCATTGAGTCGTGCGAATCTGAGGGAAGGTCGACGGCTCCAAATTGACCGCTTATTTGGACCTGGGCTTGTCGACAAGATAAGGGTGATGGTCCGCGTTCACATGTGAGTTGAAACCAGAAGCTAAATGCTTACAAAGTAAGGTGGTGCGGAGCCGCAATGGGGGTTGAAAACGGGGAAGATAAAAGTGAATTTGGAACTGGACGATAAAGGCGAAAATGCGTAAGAGTGGGAATAAGAAGACGGATAGACTTGAATAGCAGGATCCAAATCCCTATCCACCCTGCTCGACGCAGCATATAGGGCGCCATTTAGATCCTCTTCGATGTCTAGAACATCAAGAAATTACCATATCAATTCCTAATGTTGCATGAATTGGATATTGTCCGGTTGCCCAGGCCTAGACAGAAGAACGATTAGGTTTCGCAACTAAAGCTTTTGGCGCAGAAACCTTACCGCAAGTAAGCGGACTTGGCAGTGAACTACAAGAAAACCGTTTTAAGGAATCCGGAGCACCTTTCTTTCGACCCCCTACCTGGAGGACCAGGAGACTGATTTTGACTGGCCTTTAACCATTGACTAATCAGGTATGAATGGCTCTGAAAGTGCCAAACAGCACCACCCAGCATAGCTCAATAGATCTCTGAGGCACGCAAACCAAAGCACCCCGGTAAGGTCCAGCCTCATTCCGTCACCACTTTATCTGTGTTTGAAAAAGGCCTTGACGTTGTTCTTAGCCATTACATTACGATATATAGCCTGTGTACATCGGCAGAGCATATAATTTGAGGAAAGTTGCACAACCTGCACCAACCTACCCAATGGTGCTTGGCTCTTTTCAGCATGTCTTTGTGTGATCACTGTGTTGAGTCTACAAAAAGAGTTGCATTTTATCAATTTGTTTTCTTCTCACCATGCCGTGGTTTCCATTTTGCCTTTCCTATGGGACTTATTAAGCATCCGCCATTTTACCCGTAATATCCCATTGTTTCATTTCTCAATACATACAGACCAGGTACACACTGTCTAAGTAGTCGAGATACATCCACTACTACTCTATGATCAGGAGTCTGTATCCAGGGCGCCTGACGGAAGAGTCCCCCTTATTACAAGAGGTTGGCGGAGCATTGTCAACATTCCGATGGCTCGGTTCATTCTGTTGCGATTAATCCAATAAGTGAAATAGTTTCGTCGGGGTCGTGGCTGCATTGACCACATCTTCACCTTGCGTCAGTTGTTGGAGCACCGCCACACATATTGGCGGCCCACCGTTGTCGTGTTCCTCGACATCAAAGGTGAATTCGATTCTGTGGATAGACTTGCACTTTGGGACTGTCTACTCAGGAAAGGTGTGCCCGAGAAATATGTCAATATTATCCAAGCATTAAATGCGCGTAGCTCGGGCAGAGTGAGTGCTTACGGCAAGCTGTCGCCACCCTTCAATATCTCCAGCGGCGTGAGACAAGGATGCCCGCTGTCACCTTTCCTATTCAACTTCGCTATTGACGAAGTCATGGAGTTTGCATTTACAGGACATGACTTGGAAGGTGTGTAGCTACTCCCAGGAGAACGACTTCTTGACTTGGAGCATGCAGACGACATTGCCCTCATCTATGACAGCTCCCAGAAGTGCCAAGCTGCGCTGGACAGATTAGCACTGGCAGTCAGCCGCTTCGGGCTTTGCTTTGCATCATCGAAGTGCAAAGCATTCCTCCAAGATTGGCAGGGACCGCTTACTGCGCTGACCCTTGGTGGGGATCAGCTAGAAGTCGTACAAACATTCAACTACCTGGGAAGTTGTATCAGCGCCTTCGGGATCGAATACGAGATCACGAACGGTATAGCGAAAGTTTGAAATGCTTTTGCTAACCTTCGCCACCTATGGCGGCGGCGCGACATCACTCTCGCCCTGAAGGGTAGAGTGTACAATGCAGCGGTACGTTCGACCTTACTGTACGGTTGCGAAACCTGGCCCCTAAGATCTGCTGACCTCAAGAGCCTAGTTACGTTCGACTATCGGTGCCTTCGCAATTTAGCTCACATCTGGTGGGAACACCGCGTGAGTAACGAACGTGTTCGACGCCTTGTTTACGGCCCAGGAAAAGGATCTGAACCGCTCAGCACCGTTATGTTCCGCACCAGGCTTCGATGGTTCGGCCACGTGTTACCCATGCCAGCCCACCGACTCCCTCGACGTGCTTTGTTTGCTCACCGGGGATGTGGGTGGAAGAAGAGGAGGGGTGGCCAAACGATGACTTGGTCCAGGGGAATGAAGTCCCTCACTACGGAGCTAGCCTCGGTTGGAGCGTCACGGCTCCCTGGTTGGGGTCCAAAAGACGGTGAACACGTATGGCTGGATACACTTGCTGGCATGTCAAGGAGCCGACCTCAGTTGCGTTTGTGCTGTGAGTTTCTTTGTCCCTCCCCAACCATTTTAGCTTCCCCCTCCATCTACGATCTCATTCCCTAGGGTAAAACATAACAAAAAATTTTCCTTTTGCCTAGTAGCCGGCCGGTAGCTTACCGGAACGATGCCCATCCGTTACTGGTAGCTCAGCTGGCACGCAACTGTTGTATCTATTTTCCTTTGTGTATTGTATTATATGTATATATGTATGTATTTCCTTCATGTATTGCGGCACAATAGCGGAGGTGTTTTCCCACTTCTAACTGACGTGCATAATGATAATGATGCTGAATAGTACCGCATCATTAAGAGAACAGTATTATCTGCCACACTTGATGTACCCCGCAACAAGGTGGCTGTTAATTTAGTTGGTTCAGGAGTGGTTACTGGCATAAGCAGGGATTTTATGGAGACTGTACAGTATGGGTTGGTCGTTCCAACATGATGCGCCCATCTTCTGCCGGCACTTCTTTCCGGTGGTCCTAGTCTTATGGGCCACAGAAAAGGATCCGGCAACCGATAATTACGCAATAGCTTTATGTGGATAGTAGCAGCGGCAGCTGACGCTCCTGTGTTGGCGATTTCGAGTTTTACTGCTCCGGTACAGGGATATTTGTTATATATGACAGCGCTAGATTCACCCTTGGGCATCAACTAAGTATATTACTTGATGGGCCCACCTAGTTAATGTTCCAAGAGTTGGC
>OX104063.1:133907970-133927473 GCA_944474145.2 Dicrocoelium dendriticum
AAGGTCAACGAAAAGTTTGTTTCGCTTTTTCTCCCCAAGTATTAACTGGTTGGTTTGGAAATGTAAATCAAGATGGTTAAGTGGCTATCAATCGACTTTGCTTGCAAGTATCTACATTGCTTCCAGTTGTCTCGCCTCTGAGGCTGAGGAATTTTACGAGCAGTTCACTTTAAATGTGTAACGATTGTAAATAATTTGCTTATTTTTATCTTCACGCTTACCTATTTCGCTGCAGTTGTTGTACCACTTTAATTTAATTAGCTACATATAGCACGATTGGTTTCGAGCTCGTCTTCCGTGATTCTTTCGTGGTTGTCACTGGATTGTTGTGATTGTGCGCATTGCTGCCTGCTCGATTCGCAACCGGAATCTAAGTGCACCTACACTCCGGCATACTTCGCGATCTAGGATCATCCGACGCTGAGGCGCATCAAAGCATTTTATATGTGAGGTAAAGCTGACTGACTAGGTATACTTCTTTACCGGTTCATCCATAAGTGTCACAGATCACACTGATTCTTCTCTTTCCATCTTTGCTGGCGATTTTAACAGATCTGACACCACTTTTCTCCCAGACCTTGGACTGCAAAACGTTGTAAACTCCCCACCAGACTTGAAGCAACTATAGACCTTATATTTGTTAACAGTGCGAAGCTGTTTTGTGTGCAATCAGGCACCGATTGGTAGTTATGACCACTCAGCTATCAAGTTATCTCCTACGGTGTACAGCAAAGTACCTCAAAGGGATAATACTCGTTGTAAAGATGGCAGGCTTAAAAGAAGACAATGTTCACCTGAGAACCTGCATCAACTCTAGGAAATAATTTCTTCCACAGATTTTAGCGTAGTTTTTGACAATGATGTATCTAAACACTGCGACCAAGTAACGAGCTACATCAACTTCTGCTTTGATACCTGCTGTCCGCTGGAAAGCATATTCATCCATGCGGATCGAGTTTTATCTCCATACCTAAGACGCTTACGTAGACTCAAAGAGAAAGGGTTCAAGACTAGTGACCGCGCTGCGGTGAAATCTTTATCTATTTCTATCAAAACTGAGTTACGCCGTCTAAACCATCTATACGTCCATACCATACTGGGCTATGGTAGCTGCCGGGATGTCTGGCGTATGTTGAAACAACTTAGCGATGTCTCTAACCGAGTGTCAAATCCAGATATAGAGCTAGAAAAACTGAACCGAGACTTATGTTGCTTCAATGCTAGCTCTACCTCTCACCCTTATTCCCTACAATCGGATCGGCCCACAACTTCCTTACCTGCCATTGACATATATAGTGCGCAATAAACTATTATAGCTAAACTCCAACAAATCAAGTGGTCCGGACGGACTATCACCCATTGTCCTCAACGTGTGTGCAGATTCTTTGGCCAAGCCTCTTGCTGACCTATACATGTTAATTATTAAAGAGTCTAACATTGCTGACTGCTGGAAAAGTACCAGAATTACACCGGTGCCAAAGAAAGGTTCAGATAGATACCGACAAATTGCATGCACTTCGGTAAACTTGAAGATATTCCAGAAGATTATTCTCGCAATGTTGCTGAATCAGACTTATCCAGATGACACGCTACAGTTTGTTTATCGTAGTTTGCGGTCTACTTAGGACTCGTTAGCCTATCTTGTACATTCCGTGCTGTCGTCACTAGACAACGAGGTCAAATCCTTAAGTGTGTTTTCTCGCTTACAGTAATGCTTTCGGCAGTGTAAACCGTGAGCCTCTTTTGAGTGACCTGTACTATTCCGGAATTTAGCTCTCTACTGTCCACCTTTTGAGAGACTACTTCGCTAGACGTGCCCAATGAACTCGACTTGGAGATAAAACGTCCTCGACTCTCACCACAGACACTGGAATTCTTTAAGAGGCCATAATATCTCCATATCTCTTTACCACCTGCATCGCCTATTTACTTGCTTCTGCCGATGCGATATTGCTGAAACATGCAGACGACGTACTCTTGAGTATGCACGCATCGATCGCAGCCTCAACAACTAAGTTAAAAACCTATCTAGACAACCTTGTATTGTGGTCCAGAGCTCACTTTTGATCGCTGAATGCATCAAAATGTAATAACGTCATTTGCTCCCTAAATAAAGGTCATGGTTATCAGGAACTTCACATGGAACACCCCGAACTTCACATAGATGGCGAGAGTTTGCACTCCAGTGTGTCAGTGAAGTAGCTAGGCGTAACACAACCGTGATCTCTCTTTGTCACTCTACGTTAATGATCTTGTTACAAAGGTGAGGAGGCTTCGTTCTACGCATTTCTTTTATCATCCTCCTCTGTCCCCCGCAACTTAATTTCGAGATTTATCACAGCATGTCTTAATACTTCGCACCTATTGCACCACTGTGATGTTTCCTGATTTTCTAAGGGAGGATTTGAAAATCCTAGGTAGGTCATTGACGCGATTATCTCGATGTAGTTGATTTCCCAATGTAAGCATTGTTGAGATTCTTGTGTCACTTACACCAGTTCATGCATAAGGCTTACTTTGAGAATACTTACTGATACAATTCATCCTCTTCATGGCGTACTGCTTATGTGTGTATCAACATCCGCATCCATATAAAAGTATAGGTCCATTTTTGCCCGCACAAGGGCTTACCACTCATCCGTTATTCCATATCTTATGTGTTTTTGAGAGACCAGACGTCAGTAGTCCTGGAGCTTAAAAACAACTTTACCTCATCCTCATACTGCTGTTTATGTCACTTATTCCCCTACTTTTGTATTTGCTGCTTTGTTTCTTGTAATATGCTGAAAACCTGCGAGTAACAGCTGAATATTCACTCTTATGCGTGCATAAAGCAAGTTCTTGAATTGAATAGCATTGAAGCTTAATTCACAATTCCGGCCAAACATGAATGCACCGTATGTATTCTCGAAGGAACAATTTTCAGCGATGATACTCGTTCATAAGGGCGGAATATTGTAAACGCAGTGAGGTGGGAGAAAATGCGGCGTTGTAACTAATAAATAAACAATGGAACAATGGAACAATGGTTTATTATGGATAAAAAGCATCGCTTAACAAGTCCCGTGGGATGGAAATTATTGCGAAAATCAATTGTATAATAAAGTGAAAAGCGTTGTGCTGGACTCACTATAGACAGATATATCAAGGTTTAATCTCGATGAAGTGGGGCCCGTCCACACATATACGATCGTCAACCGAAAACTACGAGAAGTTTAGGTCTACACGATATCCAAGTAGGGGTTTAGCCTAATGAACTGAAGTTGGGTAACGTTTAACCATTCTGAGCGTCGTAGGCGCAACCGGAAGGCAAACTGGACCGCAATGGTTTTGCACTGGTTAATGTCGTCCTTCATTTTCCCATCCCAGTTGCTAAACGGAAATTCCTGAACAGCTGTGCGCACCACAGTTAAGGTGTAATGAATCCTTCATTTAACTGTCGGCCTGATGATAATGTTTGATCCGTTCCTAACCATTTGCTGGAATTCGGAGGCTGCAATGCCCTAATGCTGATTGGTGGGTATACCGGAGTCAAGGGTATTCTGTCTGAGGTTTGCATGGAGGCATCCGATGCGCATGTCACCCATTTTTTGATGGTATACTGAATACCGTCAACGAATTTATGTAAGCTTCACCGTTAAAATGAGTGGAGGGTGACACGCGCGTTTCTCGGGCCGTTAGGAAAGTGAGGTGAGCCAAAAAAAATGGAAATACAGACGCTGCAGGGAAATTGGAGCGTTTGACTCTATTCTTCAACATTGCGGTGGAGCTTGAGTTGGTCAGTTGAGTCACAATCGTAGTCATACTTACTTATGAGAGCAAGATTATTTGCCTTTACAAAGCACATGCATCCATAGTGCAATTAATATGTCCATTACGGATCCGAATTCAATCCGTAAGCCAAATGTACTGGGTCGTTAACGCACTTGAATTGCATCCTATGTCTTATCGACCCACTACGAGCGCTCTGTTCCGGAATTGAGCTAGAGCAATAAGCCAATAACGGTAGATGTAATAACTAGTGCACGGATAGATGGATTGATGTTGTGCAGTGAAGACGCGTGAGCTTTCTGACCTCTATTCAACGACGAGTGTCCACTCTGAAGCTAGTTCCACCCAGGTTAGGGACACAAAGTTGTCCAAACTCACGTGGTGATGCTGGGTTGAGAGTTGAGTAGGCTTAAGTGGGCTATCGTGTACTTGAAGGCATGCTTTGAACACGGCAGTAGTGGGAGAGGGGCGGGGAACTTGAAAATACCACACCCGAATATTGATCTTAAAGCTAGTTTAACAAGTGACTGAGCCCACAACGTGTGCAGCCTAGGCGTCAGGAGGACCTACCACCGCTCGGGTTTGATAAGGATTTGCGGCTGCATATGTTCAGTGTTTCGGGCTACCAAGACAGTAACAGATGCATGCTTGCGAATGATCTGGGTGTATGGTGCCAAAATGTTCTGATCTGCTTACGATTAACTCGACCGTAGTGGCCGGTGCAACTTGCAAGTGAATTTCGGGTTGGAATAGCAGCCTTGAGTAAGGGAAAGGTTTCTTGAGCGGCGCTCTGCTGAGAGGGCTAGTGCCGAAATATGACTGCGGCAACTTTGGCACAAGGCCAATAGGCCCGGCTTTGTGACACTATGCGTCACCTAGTGTTGGGGTGCATGCAGCGCACCGATCCAATCGTTACTGAACCTAATGAGTAACTGCAACGTGCTGCCGTTATTTTGCATAGGCTGCTCTGTTCGCTGGTACGAATACAGTAGGCCGGAACTGATACAGGTATTTTAATAACGATAAAAGGACGACACGGCCGTCTTCATTGACACTGCTGAGCAGGAGGCACACTTACCTTGTATGCTAAACATGCGTTATCCAGCGACTAGATTCATGACCAAAAACGAATCCATAGATACCTTTGATTTCTTACATGTTAACTGAAGGAGAGACCCAGGTGGTACACTCGTTCGGTCTGTATACAGAGAAACTAAGTTAAAGGAGTAACAAGCAACTTTAATAGCTCCTGTCCTATGAATTACAAACAGGAACTAATCCGAGGCACTTCTGCACGGGCTCGTCAACTTTTCTTTACGGATACACTTGATAATAAAATGAGCCACATCCCATGCATACTACAGGAAAGTAGATATTCAGAGCAATTAATAGCGCGCGAACCCCCAGCCAAAAGTGAAATCGTCGGCTGAAGTTCCTACGCTAATGATATCCATTACGCTGTAGTTTAAAAGAGACCAAGTTGACAGTGGATGCATATATCATCTCCGCCAGTCCATTAAGAAATGCCAACGCATGGCGAAGCTAGTTGTATTACACCAACTTAGGTTGCTGTGCGAATCCGACCAAGATAGACCGGACTCACCAGTTTCTGTACCCCACATCTACCTTTTTAACTACACTTGCGGTATCAAGTACGTTGACAGAATTGAGAGAAGGCTGCATACAAGAATTGTTGCGCAAGCTCTGTAAAACATAATTGTAATCAGTTCCAGAAAATTCAGCAGTTTGATTGCGCGTCACGTCTAGATTGCCTTGTGTGCCAAAATCCAGGTGGATAGTTTAAAGCAACTGACATAAAAGAGATCCGCTACGTTTCAACTTGCCGGGGCCAGAAACAAAGTTTATCCAAAATGAGAGGTTTCGTGACAAGTTTCGCCCTACTCCAGTGAGTCTAGCGATAGTTATTTCGTGAATCCGGAATTCCGTGATCTCAGCAGACTTCGACAGTTTAGAATTTCCAAGATGTTATAAACAGAAGAGCTTTTGAATTTTATCATAACATTTCACATTCATTGTCTAAGTACGCATTCTAGCCATTACAAACACTAAATGTAAAAAACTAAGCAGAATAAAACGAAGTGTGTTGATTTGCAATATACCGTTAAAATTTCATTTTTATGGCTATTTTAAACTCATCCTGCTGGACACTGGTCAGAGATGCTACAGAACAAATGTACAAGGGACAGGGAAAGAAAGCTAGGAAGTTGTCTATGCGTCCACTTTTATAGGTAACAAAGTTATTAAATGAAGAATAGTTTTCTGCATTTTGTGATACAAACAGTTATTACGGGGTTAAATAAACTAAATATTATTAAACAACCACTAGTTATGTGAACCTTTTAGTGTAAACTTTCTCGCACCACCTTAATTGATGTAACCCGTTTTGAAGATTGGACTGGTGAGGGAATTAAGATGTGCACTTCTAGCAGAGATTGCATAGAATATACTTGACACATTTGTACACTAATGTCGGACCCGTGCTATCTGTCTCTGCACCTGTCCATAAGGTCTTAAAGTAGAGTACCGAATTTGGAAATTGCTAGCACCAAGACATAAACTGACGTCCTCTTTTTCGTGTCAAACACATGTTGAATGGTATAAGCAGTCATCAGAAAAGCTGCATGGATGCTAGCTGAAAACTTCAGCGAGAACACGTCCAACTATATCTCAAGAGAATAGAGCGTGCACTGAAATCTGTTTCACCAATGCTGATGACAAGCTTGAACCGCTTCTTGATTAGGAACTGTTTTTATTCCTGTGATACGATGCTGCTAAAATACTTACTAATCCTTTTACAAATTCTAAATATTAACCAACTCTTCAGCTGACTGATACCGGATATTTGCGGTTTGCGCAGGGAATCTCATAGTAAAGGGAGACAACTCACCTCTGCTTGCAAGTAAATTCATTGAACATGACGGGTGCGTCTTAGTAAACAGCAGCTATTAATATGGCATCAGCGTCTGGCATCATCGCCTCCAACGGAATAAATGAAGCAGCTACTCCGCAGCTATTCTGGAGCTTTGCGATCCACCGGAGTTACTTGATTTAGAAGAGCCCTCACTAGAATGTTCCGGCGTACAGTACTTTTCCAGGCGGCTGCAACAGATCCAGTAGGATGCAGCATTTGTGAAAAATACAACGCACATGGTCATCCTATGGCCAAATTTCATTTAACTTTTAAGAACTGTTCAGTGATTATATTAGTATGTGAACCTTGGTGTTAATATGATATCGCAAACAGGTCTCATTTTATACATACAGCTTCCGCGATAGTAAGTAGCCGCGCACGCAGCCAATGGTTTTGTTAGAAAGGTGCTTTGTACATGATCTCAAAAACAGTCCTTTTATCGATTTGATGACCAATGCTAAGCAGATGATTTGTGATCGAACTAAAGTTGGTCAAATAAAGTTTGTTCATGAGCCCACTTGACTGATGTTCCTTCATTCGTTTGCATAAATGCCTGGTCGTGCGTCCAACATACCTAGACCCACAGGGTGAGGTAAATCGGTAAATTACCATAGATTGGAGATGGCCGGGCACTTTGTCTGTGAATCTAAGAACAAATAGCGACATGCTTGTGAAGACAACTTTTGACTTCGCGGCGGTTACTTTTAAATGAATATACATAGACCAACACGGGATAAACCTTAGGATACCAACTGTCCAACGGAAACAACTCTTGCTTAGACGTACCGACAACATACAACTCCAACTTCACAACGAATTGTACAGACAAGTGGATGGGGTGGCGATGGGATCTCCTTTAGGACCACTGTTGGCTGATTTGTACATGAGAATGCTAGAAGATGGTCCACCAAAGGCGGTCATTTCAGAACTCAAATTCTACCGTCGATACGAAGAGGATATTTTCTGTATAGTTGACCGAACGACCACACACAATATATGGGGCAATATTTCAACCAAGCACATTCCAGTGCTGTATTCACGATCGAAGATGAAAATGACAACCAACTGAGTTTCCTGGATCCAAACATTACAATAAGGCAAGATGGATCTGGCCAGATAGGACTATACAGAAAACCGTACTGGACAGGTCAATACATACACTTCCAAAGTTTTGTAGCACACCACCAAAAAAGAACGCTGGTTCGCTGGAACATGTGTCAAGCTGAAGTCGGACGCGCCTTAAACGAAGCGCTGTCCTCGTCTTCTGGATGATCTTAGATGCTAATATCTAGTCACTGACACAATCTGGTTTGAAACAATGAAATGGGTAGGAGAGCTGGTGTTGACGATCTATGTTTCGCACCCAATTGGTGGTCGGACCTCGACTGGATGCGTGAGCCCGGGTACCCAGCGCCAGTTTCTTTTCAGCCCATAAAAATTAAAGCACTGGACTGCTGCGTATCAGCTTATCTTCAGTCATAGAGCGCCAACGACTGGTCTTGAAACGTTATATTCATACTGCATTCTATACAGGTATTTCAATTTCAACTTCAAGTTACAGAAGTTAAATTTAATTCCTAACGTAGAACATTTTGACCTGAAACAGCTAACCAAACTTTTGTTTCCATGGGCTAGTGTCTTGAGATCGATTAACACGACCTTCCGATTGGGAATCAGGCATTACGCCTTTCTTTGACCACCGTTCGGCTGCACATGCACACAAGAATGAAATCTGCACGCATTGTCGTGTTCGTTATGACACGATAATCTTTTAGTCACCTTGTCAAAACAACCTTATCTGGGATCAGCTGCAAATTTATCATTGAAAATACGTTAGAAGTGAAGATATATGCCAGAGATTTTCGACTTTCTTACGATATTTCAACATATGACATTTGAGGGTAGGTATGCTAGCACTAGAAGGTAAGTAAAAATAACGATTAAAGATAGAATACCAGATAGGATTAGACCAGTGGCGTCAGGGCAGAATACGTGCAGAGCTTTTTTTCATAATATAAGTAATACTAATCAAGGCACGATGCGTCATATAAAAGGATTCGTCCTCAATCCATGAGCGGTTTCGTCATCACTCGACCTCTTCAGGCAACGATTGTCTAGTAAGAATGTAACCCTAAACATAGTGATCGAAATTTTACCTGCCGACTTTTACCGGCTGACACATCATTTTATCCAAAACACCCATCCCACGATTCTTTGCTAAAAACAGAGAAAATTTCTTGTATGTACATCATTGGAGTTCCATCTGTACGGCAATCGGTGTCCATGCTGATCTCACGATATTAAAGAGCATAACGCATTGTCCAAACGCATCGCACTACGGTTAACCCCCGTTACTTCGGGTAAAATTAAACTCGGTATATGAGACAAAGGCCCTTCTGCTGTCTGCTAATCGACTCCGCAAAGCCTCAAGTAGAGTGCACATGCTATCTGAAATCCGGTGGAAAGAAGTTGCAGCGGATTCCACTAAACGAGAAAGGAGCAGAAATATTAAAGATAAAAATGGGATTGCTTACGGTGTTCTCCAGTTTACTGATTCCTCTACCGACGATTTGCAGGTACAAGACCGGGAGCAATGACGTTACATGCGTGAGGCTCTTCCTCTTGAAATGTCGTGACCATCTCGTCGACATGAATCCCCATATCACCGAACTAAAAGGGGTGCGGTCCCAAGCTGTTAAAACTGGTCTTTTAATCAGAACTAACGGCACAAACTATTCCAGAGAACCGGACTGAATTCTGGAGCAGGTTGCCAACAGAAATTCTTCTGAAAGCAGCAGGGAAAGAGAACACCCACTAATGGCAACTCTGTGGAGGAGCAACTCTCAATGAAAACACCAACTGTAAAACCCGACTCGGTGACGGTTTCAACAGTAGTCATAACATCCACAGAAACACAGCCAAGCAAGAGAAAACACCGGAATCCGGGGCATCTGATACGTGCAGATGTACCAAATTCTTCTCAAGAGTCTCCAACCCACCCAAAACTGGTTGGCCGCCGACCTTACATCGGCCGGCGTACACTCACTCGCTTCGTCCATTCTACCCAACACACTTTTGGTCTCCGAGAAACTCTCATGCACGTACACAAATATCAAAGGTCTACTCAGCAAAGTAGCTAAATTAAGACTTCGACACGCGTCAGCAGCTTGGCGCTTCATCGCTATCACGGAAGCATGGTTGCACTGTGAGACAACGGATGCCGAAATCGCGCTAACAGGTATGTACGTTGTCTGGAATGATCGAGCCAGCAAAGATAGCTTGCTACTTTCGTAACAACCTGCAGTGCAAACCCATACACGATTCGAAAAACAATGTACCGGTCTCCATTTGGTGCAGATTTCGGCTGAGAGGGAACGATCTTGGTCTATTAGCTGTTGTTTACCGTCCACCATCGTCTACTCCTGAGCTGGACTGCAACTTGTTGGCTGCATTGAGGCCGGTGCTAAACAGAAAGTGCAGTCACGTTCCAGTCGCCGGTGATTTCACCTTACATGCTCCTAAATCCCAAGCCACATCAGGTGAGCAATGCAAAACAGACCTGCAAGATCTTGGCTCAGATTTTCCGTTTCATAGCCACGTCACCTCGCTCACCAGATTCAGGGGAAATAACAGGCCATCCATATTGAACAGAATATTCACTAATGAAGAACTGATGATCGAGAGATTGATAATCGATACTCCACTAGGCAGCAGGGATCATGCGACTTTGCATTTCATGTACACTTGCTATGCTGAATATCCCGATGACGGAACTCAAACAACGCGAACCGTAACCAGTTGCGACACCTTAACCCGACTCGTTGAAGTGACCGATTGAAGTTTCCTAACCGAGAATGAATCCCATATTGTCTGCAAAGGTTTCGTCAGTAAGTTTAACATCCTGGTTAGTGGAGCATCGGAAACCAAGACTATCAGTTCGAAAAACATGGCGTCGTTTATACGGAGTAGGACACACAAATGCATGGTGATGCGCAACGTGGCGTGGTATACCCACAAAACCGATCTGAGTCCGAGTACCTGGAAGGCATACGTTGTCCAACGTAACCACTGTACCCAATTAGTGAGCAAGGACAAAGTAGCTTATCAAAATGCTTTAGCCGAGCGATTAACTTCAAATTCTGTGCTTCTGTACAAGCACGTGAACAGCCTGCGTAAGGTGAAAAATGATTTTCTCTCTTGAAACGGTGGATGGTCTGACTCGGACTGTTAAAGAAGCGACGAATATACTGCAGCAACAATATACACCAACGTCTCATTGCACCCCGTGGTTTCCTGAATCTTTGGAATCAATGGAGCCCACACCTGAACTCGCTCATATAAGTTTTACTGTAGACATCGTGATGAGAAAGTTGATATCAACACACCTGCACGTCCGTACAGGAATTGAAGAAATCCGCCCAAAGACTCTTGCTATGGCGGCCAAATACTTCCCGTGTCTATACGCCCTCGTTAGATACGCAATTCAAGCATTGCACCGATGGCTAAAGAAGGACATCACGGCTTCGGAGCTTCTATAACGTCGGGCGACCACTTGTCATACGAACAGCGCCTCAGTGTGCTTCGCACTTCCAGTGGACGTGATAGCCGTTTGCGTGGTGACCTAACCATGGTTTACCAAATAGTAAACAACTCTAATAAACCCTTGCCATCACCAGTTGAAGCTGAGTCACAACAGCTAACTGAAAGGTCATCATCTCAAATTGGCAGAGCAATACAGTCTGTTGGATTGTCGAAGAAACTTCTTCTGGCCGTGTGTTTGCCACACGTGGAATAACCTCTCAGAAGCAGTTATTGCAGGCCTCGTGTGACCCGTGTTCAAAGCACGTGTAGACAGTGCACTGGCCAAACTACACCATATCGCGTAATCCAAACGACCCAAACAAACAGCAGAAAAACAAAAACAAACCAACCCACCTCTAATTTTCGCCCGGAAACCACAGACGATGACTTGGATAGTACATAAAACGGATGGGAAAGCCGTAAGCAGCAAGTTCGCAATTTGCATTTGTTCACTATTACATGTTGTCATCGTTGCCTTTATTTTGCTTATCCCTAACCGATCATCCGGCGAGACATGTCAAGCTTAGTCGTTTTTATCCACAAAATACCTCTGACCATTAGCCATTGACAAGGTCTCCTGAATAAGCTTGCTGAACTGCTAGGTTAAGCGTCACATGCCTGGGACCGCATACTCGTCACGGAGACCTGGTTGCAGTCAGAAATTGCCGACGCTGACGTCGCGATACATGGTATGTCCCTTCTCCGGAACCATCGGCGTAGCAAGGGCGGGGTTACTGTTATACTACAGCAACGAGCTGCAGTTTAATCCGGTGGTCGATTCGGAAATGCTGACCATATGCTCACTCTGGTGCAGTCTGCAACTGAGACACAACGACATTTGTCTTGTGGCAGTTGTTGATCTTCCGTCAACGTCCACCCCAGAGATGCACTCCTGCCTGACATTATCCTTGGGAAGGGTCCTACGTGGATGATACAGTCATGTTCTCATATCAGGTGAGTTCAATCTTCATGAGTTGGAAGTTCCAGCTCCCCTAACGTGCAGTTAAAGGCGAGCTGCAAGGGTATATTGCAAGCATTCCGCTCTACTGCCAAGTCAGCTCACACACCCGCTTCAGAGCTGGTACTAAACCATCTGTGTTTGATGTAGTGCTCACGAACGAAAAGCTCATGTTTGAGAAGCCAAAGCTGGAAAGCCAGCTGGGGCGAAGCGTGCACGTAACCATAATTTACGCGTGCGTGTGTTATGCGGAGTATCCACAAGAACATATTACCTTGTTTCGAACAACACGCTCTACGACATACTGGCAGAACTTGTGGGAGATGCCACCTGGGAGTTTCCGGACGATAGTTCCATTGACAGTGCTTTGTTGCATTTTACTGGCAAGTTCAGTGAGCTGATTAAATCTGCATCAGTCAACAAGCTCCTTCGTTCTGCAAGGGCACAGTAATTCATTTGGGGTAGAACCGAAAACACATGACTGTAAGAGACGTTGCGTGACATGTGTATAGAGAGAACCCTAGCCCTGAGAGCTAGAATATCCTGTGCATCGTAATCACTCTACCACAATTGTGCGCGAGGACAAATTAATACACCAGCAGAGTCTAGCGGAAACGTTTTGTGCTGACAGAATCTTCTGTACAGGCATGTGAACAGCCTCCGGAATGGGAAAGGTGGTGTTCCCTATTAATATCAGCAGATGGATGTGCCAAAACCGCCGAGGATGCAGTCAACGTTCTACGGCTACAGTATGCCCCAAATTTCCGACGTGCTACCAGCATTTGTAATTTATCCCATGCTCGCAGATTTCAGTATTGATACACCTCACCTTTAGTTCGGTAACAACATTTCCTGAATGCGCAGCAGGTGGCATCTACGAGGATAGCTGAATCATTAACGATATATTTCCGAAAATGCATGGATGAACTGCAGGTCCCTAGCTTGTAGAAGCAGGGCATCACTAGCCCGATTTTCAAAAGTGCTAACCGTTCAGAGCCAACCGACTATCTCCCAGTGACTCTCCTCCCGGTGCTCTCTACGGTGATGGAATCGATCATAGCTGATGTTGTAATGGGATATTTCGAAAGATCTGATATCCTGGCATCGGAGCAACACGGATTCCGTCAGCATCAGTCGTCTACTCCCAATCTACTGATTGCTTATGACAGTTGGACCGAGATAGCCGAGCGGTATTGTTGTCATCTACCTAGACTTTTCCAAAACGTCTGACCGCATAGATCACCGCATCCTTCTCCAAAAGCTGTAGGCATCTGGGTTTTAAACTCTGTCATTAGATGGATCGTATACTTCCTCTTTCAATGGCACCTTTAGGTTCGAGTTCCAGGTTAATTTTCTGACTCAATTAATGTGCAATGCGGTGTTCCAAGAGGGGCGGTGTTGAGGCTGCGGTTAGTCTTATTCTTCAATAACGACCTGGCGAGTGTCATCAAACCAAATTTCCTGATTTTTGCTGATGACATCAAGATATGCAGGGCAATCGACCTACAGAAACCTCACGATATGTTACAACGAGATTTGACTGCCCTTTTGAGTCGTTAAATTAAATCTACTTCCATTTAATAAGGACGAGTGCAAAACCCTGCATGTCCGCCACAGGCCCACGTACGCATGCAACCTTGGAGACCATATGCAGAACATCGCCACACAAGAGCGAGACCTTTGGGCGGTAATCCAGGACGATCTCGACAGCTCGGCGCAGTCCATGAAGGCGTCCAAAATCGCGAACGTGCATGTTGGTCTGTTACGAGGGCATTCGGTAGGTTCGATCCGTCCATCTTTTCCCAAATGCTCAATGCGCACGTGAAGCCCCATATAGAGTACGAGATCCAAGCTCGGCAACTCTGGTTAAAACGCGACTTGGTTGCACTGGAAACAAGACATCGACGGACAAGGAAAAATGTGGAGGGTTTGTTCCACCTGCAATAACATAGGCGACAGAAGGCCTTGGGTGTGTGTGCATGGGAAGATATCGCCGTCTGTGGGATGACTTCATCCTGCGGTTGCAGATTTCGAAAAACCCCGGTCACGCTTGCCCCCACCTCCTGAAGTTTAGCTGCAACACCGAATTGTGGGGTAATACATTGAAACTTGTCACCCAATACAGTTGGATTGAGTGCCGTCAGAAGTATTGTTCCCATCGAGTTGGTCAACTGTGGAACGCTGTTTCGACTTTTGCCGTTTCAGCGCCCAAGCTACCCATTTTTAAAAGACGGCTCGACGATGCTTTACATCCTTTTGGTTACTCGTTCTGATTTCTATTCAATGAGTGACGACAATACGCAGACAAACATTGTGCTCACTAACTCCCACTAAGTTGTGGTAGACGGATATACCTATGTGGTAACGTGGATAGTATGGTGAGTCTACAGATGTTTTTCTCACTTGTATGTCACTTCATTGAATTAAGCTTCTTCCTACAAATATTCTCACGGGACTTTTCAAGCCTTAGCTTACCATTGTTCTATATTATCTTCATTCCATTGTTAGGCGAGGGGCTCAATGGTGTAGTAATCAGTCACTACATCCAGAGTTCCACAACCACCTCCGTTCATCTCTGTCTGAAGAGTGTTTTACAGGACGAAACCGTTACTGCCGGGAAGTGTTTGGATCGAGCAACACCGAAATTCTCCTCTTCTGATGCGGTCACGCTAAAGTTAATGACGGAATTTCCGTTCATAGTGAACCCAACTGAGCTCGTGGGTTGCAATTCAAACCCACTCCAGATTTCAACAATGAACTGGCCCATCCGGCTCATAATACCGAACAATAAACATTCACTGAATTCATATCACTAAAATAATTCAAGCAATTCCTTTCAATGATGTACAAAATATTACAGACAAAATACAAAATTGGTTCTAGTTATTTACAACCCGTAATAATTGTTCAAATCACCAAATGCATGGCAATAGTTTTCGTTCAATAAGTTTGTACCTGTAAAAACGGTGCTCACAGATTTCTTCTAAGATTTCTTTTCCTGTCCCTTGTACACTTGGTTTGTAGATTCTCTGGCCAGTGTACAGCAGTAGTCAACTATCATGATATTGGACCATTTCGGTGGTATCGTTGCTCCATTTAGAGATATCTTGATGAAAAGGTTTGCAATGTTCATTAATAACCATTCCGCAGTTGTCAGGGGAGAAATACAGATGGATATGAAGGAATTGGATCTTCAGCGACACATTGTGGCCACTAAATCTCATTAATTCCACTTATTTTGAGGGTGAACTGCATCATCTATATTTCAGAAATAGCGTTCAATAGTTCATTTAGCTGCCTCTTTTTTTCACTGACAGATTCAAATCATCTGTGATCAACTTGGCTCCATTTATCCACAACTTCATTGTGACTCAACCGGAGTCTTATCACCACCGCAGAGACAATGCAAGGTCACAGAGCTGTAATATCAGAGACCGACAATTTCAACGGTACGACCACCTTTAGTACCCAGTCAACACCACTGCACACTCAAACCTGCAAACGACCTCTATATTCTGGTCCGAAAGTTCTACCCAATGTAAAACAAAGCCGCACTTTTGGAGAACTTTCGTCTATTCGAGGAATACAAAATATATTTCGTGCCGAAACAACGTTTATACGTGTTTTATGGATTTTGTTTGTTATCTCAATGACTTGTCTGCTGCTCGTATCCACATTTTTCCTCATTATTGATTACTTAAGCTACAAGACTGCATGGCATACGCGGCAACTTCTAGATCACAAAACAACTTTCCCCTCCATCACACTGTGTGCTCACAATCCTTTCTCATTAGAAGCCAATAGCCTCTGGCATCGTGGTGAAGTCCCCAGCCCTAGGGAAATAAAGGCTCGTTATGCTCATTTGGCATTGCGTATGCTGCAACAGGGTAACTGGACCCAGGCAGTGAACTTTGCCTTTTCAGATACAATTGAAATGTACTATACCAATCTAGATGCTCAGATGACTTATAAAGTTGGGCACGATCACGAAATGATCCCTTATTGTATGGTGTATTATGAAAGCTCACTAGTTGTTGCAGAAAAGTGTGACCTAGAATCAGAAACCTCCTTGAGACGCACTCGCTTCTCCCATCCAAAATACTTCAACTGTTGGACCATAGAAAGGCAGCCGAGACAAACGACGGACGACGTGATCCGCCTAATATTGCTCGTACGCTTGGTTCCATCCAAGGAGATTGTGGAGGCTAATTCCTCCTTCATAATGGACACCTTCACACGTGGTGAGGGTATCAAAGTGATAGTTCATGAACCGGGCACTTACCCAGAAATTGAAAAACATGGGTTAAACATTCAACCAAATCGTATGAACGAAATCACCTACACTACGTTACAGTGGAATCGCTTAGCGACGCCTGTTGCCCCATGTACCAATCAACAAACCCAAATTGTAGACTTGGGTATGAATTACACTTATGAGCACACGCCATGTCTGAACATTGTGTTACAGGAAGAATTGATTAAGAAATGCGGTTGCGTACATACTGAATGGCCCAGACCTGTTGGGGACCAACAAATTGTGAAGCAAATCCCTTACTGTACAACGTTGGATAGGAATGGCAGTGATATCCATGTGGCCATTCGCGCAACAGAACGTCTGCATTGCATTGGGACTGTTTTGGACCGTATACGCGAGATCAAGGAGGAGGCGGAAAGGTCAGGACGTTGTATACATCGATGTAATTATTTCACCTATCACACGGAACTCAGTGTGACCAAATGGGACCCAAGTCCATCTAAACTCAGCAGTTATGCATACAACTATCGCCGCGTTGATCAATTTATGCAGAATCCGGAAAATGGAACCACCTTTTCAGCTTTAATTGACCATTTGAACGAGACAGTTCACGAAGCAGAACACGGAGAATTTAATATCGTAAAAGACCGAGAGCTGCAATTTGGTACATATGAAGGCTTCGGCGATGGAACTTTCTCCTACATAAGTTTAATTCGTCAGGGTTTCGAAACGGAGGTAAAAGAGGAACGCTTAATTTTGGATATATATATATTGCTTTCACGGATTGGGGGACTTTGCTCTCTGTGTATTGGATTAACAATGGCTTTTTTCATCGAGATCATAGAATTTGCATATTTTCTATGTATTGCATTAAAACGTAAACTTAAAAAGTTGAGGCGCAAGCCGAAAACTCACTCAGCGGAGTGCAAGATTTCCAACAAAATAGCAAGAAAGAACCGTGAGGCGGAGCATGTGGAATACTATCTACCAACAAGAGAGAATCATCAAGTCTCGCCTTCAACAACTTCGATCATTCAACCCAGCTGTGGCCCGATTAAGCAATACTATGATTCGAATGATTACCTCCAAATCGAATCTAATCGGCCAATCATTAGTTAAAATTACAAAATTATGTGGGCCAAGGAGTTCTGTTGCATTTTTATCCATTAAATACTTTAAAAAAGAGGGATGTTCTGGACGATACACAGGAGGTTTGTCACAGTCACCCATGAGTCTGAATCATTCATCTGTGTTCTGATCATCGACATGCTTCTCCTTCCTTCATACTCTCCTTCTGTCCGTCCTAATAAAACAGAATATCGGATGTGTGGGGAAAACTATGGCAAGTGGTTCAACACTTGTCGGCTACCGGTGCGTCGAATTATTTTTCTGATTCGCACAATTGTTAAATGTTTTACAAGATATATTTTATGGGTAAGTGCTTGGTAGCAAACTGTTCTATCGTTTTTACGCCCATCAGTTTTAATGTTTGTTCATCATCTGCACCGTTCGAATACGACAAATCACGGTGAATGGTAAATCAGTAAGAAAATTCCGTTCAGTTTCATCTAACCAAAGAGAATATACAAATTTTTATACCTGACTACACAGGCAAAAGACGTAAAGAGTGGTAATGGGGCTCGCCCGGGGCAGGCAATACAGATGACCAACCAAGTAGGATAGGTAAGACACAAGCCAGAAATGTGCCGGCAACAGGTAGAAAAATTCCACATAATATCTTGTAAGATTAAGAGGGATTATTTCCTAAAAATTTAATGTAGTTGCTTGACGTTAAAGTTGTGAGAAACGTAAAGGGCCGAATGCTGACATATGAATTGTGTATCTTCTAGTCAGTGACGTAAATGAATACTCGCAAGTTTTCCAAATCAGGAACAAGTGCAACTAAGCACAGAGTGTAAGAATATAAGAAAAATGAATTTCTCTCAGACATCTGGGTGAGCTTAAGCTTATTCAGACTTATTTTGAACAGGAAACAACTTTTTATTCCAGCTCATCGTGATATCATCAAGGTGCGAGGGAAGAGCGGGGGTAATCATGCCGCAGTAAGCATTCGAACGCCAAGCTGAATTCAGTCGGGCGACCCCAGGCCAATATGTGACTGCAGATGGTAAATATCGGCGACCTGTGGAGCTAGACTTGATTGCTGCCCAGTATCTGCTTGATCCCGCTTTGGGACAAGTTCCATAGTTTTTGCTTCGTCGCGCCTGTTAGCTATTTGAAATAGGCGTGAGCTAATCTTTAGGCACTGAGGAGAGTGGATTAAATGCACCACTCTACTATTACTCATCTCTGCATTGTGATCCCTAGAAATTCGCTCGGAAAAGACGTGTATTACTGTAGAAAGGCGATTTTTTTAACTGTTGAAGTACTCTTGCTGCAGCACAACATAAGCCTATATTGCACGACATACCATGAATTTAGCTAGTTGTTGCAGAGTATTGGTTCATGGACAAAGAACATTGAATTTGATACGGGTTAAGAAGTGCTGCCTTACAAGCCAGTTTGTGTGCTCTGGTTGCATGTCGAAACATTCAGGAAAAGCAGTTGGTATTTTCATTATCAAGGAAAGCAATTATCCTCTTTATTGCAGCATTCCTGCTTTCCGAATAGTTTTAAATCCCCAATAAGTAGCAACTCGTAACTCCAAGACATTCTCCAAGATTTGGAAGGGGAGAAATAGGGCTGCGCAACAAAATGCAAGTGGCTAAATGCATGACCTCACTGAATTATTGTTATGGTTTGTGTAGGCGTAGAAATGACTGGATTGATCAGGGTGTTCCATCAGTGACACACAAGAATATAAAGGAAGTTTCCGCGGTACTCCCGGAGACTTAACTGTGCTGGCAGTTTTGAGGAGTGACCTCTCAAGAGTGCATTACCTCTGTTGCAGTACAAGACAGTACAACTGATTTAGCTCGGGCGGAAACAAGTGGGCCGTAACCGGTAATACCATCCACCTGAATAATCCCACTCACAGTCTGTGTG
>OX104063.1:133927972-133965410 GCA_944474145.2 Dicrocoelium dendriticum
TACAGGGAGAGTTAATCGACATATTTGCCCTTTTGGTTTTAGTCCTCACATACTGGTCTTGTTAACCGTCGCTGTTTCCTATTGATAAATTCACTATGCCGGGTTCGAGATACAGACCTGCTATCTCTATACCATCAGCATCTGAAAGGAATATTTAGTGTCCAAACCTGTTTTAGACTAGCATGATCAGAATCAGCCAAAGGCGAAGCGCACGCAACATTTAGGGCAGACATCTGACGAATAACCTAAATGAATACCCACAAGGGAACTTAAATTGGTACGCCTACTGCTGCCGCTTGCAGATTGAATCTTGCAAGCACAGAAAATCTTTTTAACGAGTACAAATCATAAAATCAAAACACTTTGGTTCGGATGCAATATCCCTACTTTGTTACTGAATTAGGCCCCTGCATCGTTGATTGATGGTTGTTAGCACATATTCAGGCATCTGGAACTGCTACAGTTGTCATATTTGCACCTAGTAAGGTGTGACGCAAGCCAATTGATTTACTTTTTTAGCAGATCTTATATGTTTTAAATGTATAGTATACTAGCGCTGGTGCCCCATCTTGAGACTGATGTTGTATTCATGATGCTTATTCACCGCAGTTGGGCTAAACCAACTTACACTTAAACTAGGTCTTTTAAGCTGGGTAAATTTCATTCCAGTTTATTTGGTTTTGTTCTGCCTACCTGAATAATCTACTATTAACTGGCTACTTGGCTTAGGCTAATTGTGCATATCTTCGTTAATTTTATTGCATTTGTATCATTTTTGAGTAACTTCTGGACCTTTAGTACTTATAGCGGTTTCCTTGATAACCAACTTGCTTCACATGCTAATTAACGGTTATGTCGGCATAGCCGTATGCTTTACCAGATATATTTCTTTTGATAATGTCATTTCAAGTGATTGGCTGTTGTTTGACATCCCCGGTGTGGCTGCGCTTGATGTGCATGCCACCAACGTGCCTACCTGTCAATTACCCACTAGCTCGTCCATACTGGCTCCAGGAGACCGTTGGTCGTTGCTGGAGCGGACGGGGTGCACATTACTTGTGACTGTGCTAGGATTAAAGCGTGGTTCTATGCCCTCAGTGTGGAGCGGACTACAATCCAGCCACCGCGTTGTGTGCGCTTGATTCCCAAATATAACGTGCTTGTGTTTGCCTGTGAAGGAGTGTGGGTCGGCTCCGTTGGTGATACGTGGCCCCCATCCACATGCCTCTCGATCTCATTCCTTCTGGTTTACACTAAATTTATGGATTGTGTGGATAGATCTGTGGGGGTGCAGTACAAGCCACCCATGGTACCGTCGTGTGCGCAGGCGTTCTGTGGCTGGTCGCAGTGACGAGCGAATTCGAAACCGGATGCCGCCAACCATACAATCGCTGTGACATTGTCAGCGCGTGCGTGCTAATCGGAAGTACGCTCAATCGATTCGGTTCACCGAACTCTATCCAACGGGACCTATATTTCTGAACTTAGTCCAACGATACGTGGGTACATCACAAACGAATGCTTCGGAAGGCTATACACTAACGTCAACTTGAGTACGTTTGCTAATTTGAGTTCTATCAGTACTTTTGTGATACCATTCGACATAGCTTCTTTAAGGCTGTCAGACAATACATAACTTAGTAATTTGGACTACTGTATACCATAACTATAAGCATCTTTTCGCATCTTATGTTACCACAATATTTTACTTGCATTTTACTGCACAAAGTCTGTGTGATTTTGGCTATTCGTGCGCCTAGTGACGCACGACTTTCGAACCCGATGACCAGAGCAAACAACAGGCCACCCAAACGGCGCGACCAGGGCAATCTAAAAGTGTATACGGACCGTTAACCCATGAGCCGGAGAAGTTTGTCGACCGGGAATCCAGTGAGCAACAAACGCAAGGTCAATCATAGGTCAGACAAGCGGGGAACAGCGATTCGCACAAAAATCATGCTTTCGTTCTGTGCCATCTGCTACGACGTAACAAATGTGCACATTAAACCGAACGGAGGTAAGAGCGTATGGACAGATAGGTTGTGGTTCTGTAACTTTTGTTCAGATAGTCCGATAATTAAGATTGTTCAAAAGCTTACGATAAGGTGTGGGATGTTCACTGTTACGTCGACAGAGCAAAAGGGACTGATCGCGGTATTGGGAGGGAAAATCTTAGAACTCGAGTTGCAGATTTATGTATTACGTAACCCGAATCCCGTAGCTCTTAACAGGCAAAAGCTCTTCAGTAACAGCGCTACACAGTCCAGCGAAAGGCGAACACCATTAGTGACAAATAGGAGTGGAAAGAAGCCGGTTGAACGGTCTTGCAAATCACAAGTAATACTGCAAACTATGCGGAGTTAGGCACGAATGGTAAGATCACCTCCTTCAGTAGCTAGACAATCACACTTGATTCCTACAGATATTAAAAATAACGGCGTTGCACGTAAACGATCTTGATGTAGCCTAGGCCTGTCGTCTACGGAAGACGAGCCAGACACTTCCACTCGACAAACCTATGCTCACAAGGAACTGCAAAACAAACAATTATTACACAACCAAAAGGCGATGACATTGAAATGTACAAACGCCCCAGCACACACCATCGAATTGCTGAAAGGTAGACAAGCCGAGGAGCAAAACCGCTGAGCTGAAATAGCCTGTGCACGTGGAATGAAAGTTCTTTTAACTGGTCTAATAAAGCCTTTCATGAAATCCAACATCTCCAAACGTAGAGGAGCCTCGGTTATTGTGGGTAATATTTGACAATACACGCGACATGGAAGATGTTCTCTTGGCAAGCCACCTTCGAGTGAACTCTTCTGTCAGTGCCTGCATTTTCTTGCCAGGTCATGGGTAGAAGGACGGAAGCAGACATCCAACCTTATTTTGTCACGTCAAAATAAGATGAAGTGGTACTGGTTCATTGTGCGCCAGAATTGAAGCATGAAGATAACCGTGAACGGCAAAAGCACGACATGGAAGAATGGAGGTGCATAACAGAGGTCTATGCCCTGCACACTGTCCTCGCTTTCGACGTCACCCGTCTAGTTGCCTACACAAAGTATCAAGGCAGCGGGCCGAAAATTTTGTAAGTTACCTTGGCTTCGCCCGAAAAGGTATCAGTAGTCATCCAAGCGTGGTATGACAACAGGAAACTTTGGACACCAAAAGTAAGGTTAAGACCATTTCTTCAATTAGTGCAGACCTAAGATACAGATGAGCCAGTGTCGGTTGTACCTATCTCGGATCAGCCAACCGTGCAAACTGCCGTTTTAAGAATTTCAGCAGGGAACTGAGCTCTTAATACGTCGACAAATAAAATGCGCAACACCAACACTCAGGGATTGTATTCTAAGCTCTCGGAACTGCGCCATCGACATGAACCAACAAGTTGGAACCTCATAGTAGTTACTGAAACTTAGCTTTCAAAAAACGCACTTGATCCAGAGATGGAGCTCAATGAGATATCAGTCACACCAAATGTTCGTCCATCTCGCGGTAGCTGTGTTTCCCTTTACTATCGAGATCATTCGAAATGTGGGGCTGAACGAGATGTTGGACCACAGAAAAGGCGCGTGATGTACGCCCCTTCACATTTATCTATAGGCCTCCGAACTCGTCAACAGACAGCGATAACATTCCGTCAAACGCTGTCTGCTATACTGCTTCATAAAGGTACTCTCACTATCTTATAATGGGCGGCTTCAATGTACCCACAATAGCGTCAGTGTCTCCTAATAGACCATCATTTAAATTGACGCTTTTTGAATTCATGGACATGGTAGTTTCGCACAACTGCGTGCATCGATAAACCAGACATCGCGGTTCCAAAAGCCATCACTCGTGCGCTTACTCCTGACTAATGAAGAGTTGATGGTTGAGTCAGTCGCATACGATCCTCCACTGAGCCGTAGCTACCATTCACTCCTAACGTTTGGTTACTTGTATTATGCCAGTATTGTTGCTAAAGAAACAGTGACTCAAAGAACTATTACGGACTATTTTAAGCTGCATAACTTGGTAGCAACCATTGACTGCGACTTACAGACTTACAGTTCAGTGAATGACGCATGGAATGAAATGAAAGATAATATAAACTTTGTCATACAATCAATATCGAATGTTGTACCATTACGACCAGCACTACGTGGAACCGAAGCAGAACACGTAAATGGATCAACAGAAGACATGAGATCTGGAGGCGACATTCGCTAGGCCCATGTGATACCACATGGCAGAATCACAAAGTCATCAGAAACTACTGCACGTCGCTTATTAGAGTCGATAATTACAAATGGCAGGAGACAATGTTGCTGAAATTTGCCATCAAGACCGAATTACTATACATATGTGTGAATGTCAAAAGAAAGGTTAAACCCGATATACAACCCATCGAGACAGCCAGTGGCCTGACAACTGTGCTGTGGATGCTAAGAACGTTCTACTCCTGTAGTTTGGTTCGGTAGCTACTAATACCATATAACCTTTTCTCTATCAATTCCCAACAAATTTCGTTGGCTTATCGACCTTATGTTTACTCCAGCAGTTGTTCAGAAAGAGATATCTAGTCAACGAATGGATGATTTATCGCAGCAATAAGTATATTTAAGCTCCCGTGAGTTGAAAAGCGTGCCTAGTGTGATTCGAGGCGGTGATCACAATGCTTGTGTAAACGTGTACTGCACAAGAGCACACATTAAATGCAGTGTCGTGTGTTGTTCATATATATATATATATATTCGTATATATGGAAGACGCACGAGACGTATAGGTAGGCTTTTCAGGGTGCTTGCTCTCTTAAGTAGAAGGAAGTTAAAGTATAGTCAATATAGTGCCATGGCTGAATTTTCTGCAAGCCCACTAAATACCACCAGCTGCTCACCGAGGTTGCATTCCTTATATGTAGATGCCGTTGGCTCACAATTAAAACCGCGGTGTACCTTGTTAGGGCAAGTTGTCGTGTGAAACTATCTCAGTGACGACTAACCCATGAATTATTGCTTTTTGGGTTCTACTAAATCAACAGTCTGCTCCTGAAGTAAAGTATGCATTTTGTGAATACGGATGACAAAATAGGCACTTTTGGCCAGCATATTTTAGTTTCTGTTGGTGCATTTTCCATTTGTTTGTGATGGTATTATGTTTTCTTCCACCACTTTCACCTGTTTAGCATTACGTCGCTTTGGTGCGTGCTCTTGGTTCATTTGGAATAAACCTCCCTAACTTCTCTCTATCTTCTAGCAGCGTAGTCACTGCACGCTCATTCCAACCGGATTTACCAGCAACACACAGTGATCTATCATACGTGACATTAGCTTATACCACTAACGTTTTAACCATCACTAACCGATTTGATTGTCTTCCGCAATTAAACACAAGTGGATAACTCATTCACCTTGTGTCCATTGCTCTTCTGTGTACTACCATTCTGTTCAGAATTCTCGAGGCAGTCCGAAAAGTCTAAGCTAACTCCAAGCCGGCGTTTCACAACGCAGCTGGGAAGGAATCTGTGATCTCGCGATCTGTTTTCACCGCTGTGTAGGTACATTTACTGGGTCCCAAAACAACCGGACCTAACATCGATTGATCACCTGACCAATACTTCAATGTGTGCGTACAAGGGAACATCGGTAACAGCCAGCGCGCCAAGCTGACTCAAGCTTAACTTGACGCGGGAAGCTAAAGTGACAAACGCGTGACCTTAAAATAACACGCCTACTGTGAATATGGCATGTATGAGGAGCAAATGCGAATCATGTGCTAAAGTGGTAAATAATGGTTTGGGGTGTACCGTGTGTTTGTACTCCTATTACATACCTGTCTTGGGACGAGGTCGACAAAAACAAAACGGTACACTAACACGGCAGAGTCATTTTTGTTCTGCCAAATATACAATGCTATCCAAGTTTTTAGCCTTCTAGCTGTGCTACTGAAGAGGTGTGAAAGACTAACAGAAGCGGTCGAACAACGTTTGTGCGCCAGGGTTACACACTTGGGAGGGAACGGACCTGCAGTTTAACATGAAAATAACACACCGAATTCCCTAGTCAGGCCGAAGAAGAGAGACAGGCGTCCCAACGTAATCCCCACCACTTAGCCTTAAGCAGTACCAACTCCATTCTCTCCCCCTTCTATAAGTAAAACATTGCCTGCAGCGCACCTGCCTCAACTTCTGTACAGTTTGTTGCACCTGGCAGTTTGTTCGCTACACAGGAGACCGTAAGCTACGGTCAACCAGCCATAATGAACAACCCGGCCACGTACGCATCGGTTGCTGCCAAGCACACACCAGAAAGAGCACCGGTAACCTTTGTGCCCGGACTAAAGAAAACTAAAGTGGCGCAGCGCGGATGGCCCCCATCAGTGCCGTTCACAAATTCACCAAAAACACCGGATACTAAGGCTCACAATCCAGAACCAGTAGCCCCCAGGCGCAACCATATTGCCTTTAACCTTGTGTGCACAAAGGTCCCCCAATCTAAATTCAATACAATTAAGGGTAGGTTGACGGACGATCGAAATCAATGCGGTTCCATCTGTACTTCGATCGGTCTCCACGCTTATCTCACGACATTAAAAGGAATCCCGCGTCACCCAACTGAGTTGCACTACGTTGAACCGCGGTTACTTCGGGTAAGACTAAACTTGTCAGAGGAGACAGAGGTCGTTCTGCTGTCTGCGAATCGTCTCCGCAACGACTCAAATGGGATGCGCATACTACCTTAAAAACCGTGGAAATAACGTTCAGTGGATCTCGTTAATAGACAGAGGTAAGAAAAAGTCAAAAAAGAAAACAGTGATTGTCCAAGGTGTTTCTGCGTCTTCCGACGATGCTCAGTTTCATGACCGCAAGCAATGGCACTACATCCGGGAGGCTCTTTCTCTCATAAATGTTGTGGCCACCTCGTTGACAATAATTCTCATATCACCAAACTATAATGGATGCGGTCTCAGGCTGTTAAAACTTGTGTTTCAATCCGAATTAACGGCACAAACCATACTAAGGACCTGGACTATATGCCGTAGCAGAGTGCAAACAGAAATTCCTCTGAAAGCATCGGGAACACCAGCATCTTCTAATGACAAGCTAGTGGAGGCACAACACTTAATGAAAACATCAACTGCAGAAACTTACTCGGAGACGGTTTCAACAGTAGCCATAATAGCCAAGGGACACAGCCAAGTAAGAGCAAACACCGTAATCCGGGACATTTAATAACTGACTATATACCAAATTCGTCTCATGTGTCAGCAGCCCATTCAAAAAAGGCTTAGTCGCCGACCATTTATTGGTCGGCGAGAACTCACTTGCTTCATCCATCCAATCGAACACACTGTTGGTCTCCGAGAAGCTCTCATGCATGTACACAAATGCCCAAGGTCTACTCAGCAAATTAGCTGAGTTGAGACTTTGACACACGTCAGCAGCTTGGGACCTCATCGCTGTCACCGAAACGTAGTTGCGCTGTGAGATAACGGATGCCGAAATCGCACTAACAGGTAGGTCGGTTGTCCGAAAGGATGGAGCCAGTAAAGGTGGTGGAGTAGCCCTCTACTTACGTAACAACCTGCAATGCAAACACATGCATGATTTGGGACCGACGTACCTGACTCCATTTGGTATAGTATCCGGCTGAGAGGGAACTATCGTGGCCTATTTGTTGTTGTTCACCGCCCACTATCGTCTACACCTGAGCTGGACTGTAACTTGGTGGCTGGGTTGAGTTAAATGGTAAACAGGAAGTACAGTCACATTCTAGACACCGGCGGCTTCAACTTACCCGCTCTAGAATCCCAGTTCATACCAGGAAAGCTATTCAAAGCAGACGTGAAAGGTCTGGTTTCAGACTTCCCGCTTTATGGCCACGTCACTACGCCCATCAGATTCAGGGAAAATGAAAGGCCATCCATATTGGACCGAATATTCACTAATGAAGAACTGATGGTCGAAATAGTGATAACCGATACTCCTCTTGGCCGGAGCGATCATGCGACCTTAGTGTTTCCCTACATGTGCTACGCAGATTATCCTAAAGAGCTTACCGAAGAATATCATTTCGTAACCAACTATGACGACCTGTCTGACCACATCGATGTAACAAGCTGGTCGTTCTTGGCCGAATCGACCCCTGAGGTGGCCTGCGAAGAATTTGTCAACCTATTCAACAAGCTCGTGGCAAGCACATCCGAAACCAAACTCTACCGGCCTAAAAGAATGAAGCATTTAGTAAGTAGCAGGACACGTAAATACATGGCATTAAAGGACTTAGCATTGCATACCTACACAACCTCCTCGAAAGACGCTACCTGAGATGTCTATACAATGCAAAGGAACCACTGTGTCAAAACTCGTCTGGGTGGGTAAACTGAAGAATCAACAAGGTCTAGTGGGAAAGTTTTGCTTCAATCCCAAACTGCTATACAGAAACGTAAACAATTTGCGTCGTGTTAAGCGCGGTATTCTTGTTTTGCACACAGCATGCGGGTTAGCCCAAGAGCACAAGAGGCGGCCAACGTACTTGGACAACAATTTAGTCGTGCATTTTAAAGCGTGCAATCATCATACATTCTGCCTAAACAGATACTGCTGCCATCAGAGCTTAATCACATATCGTTTACCTCCGCAGCTGTACGGAAGTGGCCGATGTCTCTGCGCGAGTTCAGCTCCCCGGGTGCGGACGGCATTTGCCCGAAGGAGTTGAAAGTTGCTGACATGAGTTTTGAGGCGCTACTAACAATTTTCTATCAACGATATCTAAACGAGTTGCACGTCCCCACTATGTGGAAGCAGGGAATCATCAAGCCAATGTACAAAAGTGGCAGCCGTGCTATACCAACAACTTATCGCCCGATAATACTACTTCCTGTGATCTCCAGGGTTATGGAGTCTATTTTAGCTAAAGCTTTGATAGGGTACCTGGAGAACAACAAAATTCTCGTTCCGGAGCAGCACTGATTTTGCCAAAATCGGTCCTGCGCCGCTAATCTGTTGATTGCTGGCTCAAGTTAGACGGAATCTGTGGACGCTAGCGTATGAGTCGACACGGACTACCTGGATTTCTGAAAGGCATTTGACAGCCTGCACCATCGCATTCTACTCCACAAACTCCAGAAATATGGAATTGGCGATCCTGTTCTGGGCTGGATAGGAGACTTTCTCGTACAACTTCACGTGAATGTGTGGGTTCGAAGCAACCTAGCGGAATCCATCGAAGTTCAGTGCGGCATACCTCAGGGCTCGGTAATTGGACCCTGCCTGTTCCTGGTTTTCATAAATGATTTCACAAGCGTGCTATCTTCTAACCGTTAGCTTTTTGTTGATAGTCTAAATGAATGGAGTGAAATAGCTGCAGTTGAGGATCACACATTGTTACCAGGTGACTTGGACAAAGCGTACACACGGTCCATCGAGAATATGATGTATTTCAACGTCAATAAATGCAAAGTTGTCAGCATACGGTGCAAGAGTACACACAAGTACCACCTAGGACGGGAAATTCTACAGCGGGCTTCTCACGAATGCGATCTCGGCGTGCTAGTACAAGATGACCTCGGTTGTCTGAGGCAGAGTGAAAAGACATCTAAGAATGCAAACAAGTATCTCGGCCTTCTTTGCAGGGTCTTCGGGAAGTTTGGCCCTTCAGTCTTTCCAAAAATGCTTAGTGCGTACGTGAGGCTGCAAGAGGAATAAGCCATACAAGCGTAGCAACCCAGACTCAAGCACCATCTCACCGCGCTCGATACTGCACAACGTAGGGCAACGAAGAGCGCCAGAGATTTGACCAGCCTCCCCTTCCCACGAACGCTGAAAATCCTCAAAATATACAGTGGACGTTATCGGCGTCTAAGGGACGATCTCATTATGATGTACCAGATCCTGAGAAACGCCAACCACCCGTGCTATTCCTTTCTGATCCTCAGTCAAAACACCACGCTGGCACTAATGCACAACAGACAGTGGACGGTGCCACAACCCTATTGGAGAATGAGTCGCTCCAAACCCCTTGCACACAATTAGCTAAACGCTACTATTGTAGAAACTGGATTTCTGTACCCCGTGTATCCGAGATAGCTGCACACCAGAAAGCGTTGTTCTTGCTATTTTTTATTATTTTTTTCGCTTATTGCATGATCAATAACTACTCCCCTTTTTGCTTTGTGTGCGTACATTCTAATTTCAAACTCCCTTTATAAGGCATTGCAGTTAAATATGTAATCTCCCGAACGGACTATTCTATTATCTCTTGATCTATCTTTGCTCACTCTAACACCCTACGGGGCATGTTAAGCACCTGCTTTTTTACCCGTTATAAATCACTGTTCATTGCTCAGCCCTGCTCCTCATTCACTAAATATCGGGTTGTAATCTTCACCCATTCTAGAGTGCTTCGCAATTATTTTCGCCTTGCAAATTCCCACCATTATATTTGCACGTATACTTTGCTTTCTACGTATGCCTGACATTCTATGATAAATTGCTTTTACAGGTTGTTTCTTGTTTGTAATCTATGGGTTGATAAATAAGTTAGAAACGAAGCGCTTAGTTATTGATGGTCTTAGCGACAGGTTCACTATTATTTGTCAGCATGCAGTCGGTTTTTTTGATTTGAGATTCTAGTGTATATTACCAGTTTCATGTTCCTTTTTTAGCGTTGAATAGAATTCCCAGACCCTTCTCATTAATTTTTCATGTGATGTCGAAGAAAGTATACCTGGCAACGTGTTTACTTTAATTCGTGCTCATGTTACAAATAGAGAGAAGACGTAATCGCTATTACGAAGTAACCAGGCTTTAATGATCTCAATGTGGGTCATTTACAAAGTTAAGTTTTGCAAAACTGACTACCTGAACCCATTATGTTCGCTTGAGACTAAAGTGGAAGCACGAGATATACTGTCGCCGACCTGTAACTCAATCAGTAAGAACTCCCGTAAAATGCTGTTTTTGCAGTATTGTTTTAGTCTGTCTTGTTAAAAACGAAAAAAAACTTTAGGAAAGTACGATTGCCTGCTGGCACTACTGATGATGCCCAACTGGTTGCAATTTCAGTCTAGTTCTTTACTGGGTATGTGGGTGACTAGCTGTTTCGGAACCGGTTGCAACCAACTTTCAATTAACAACCGTCATTGTCTAAACTTCGATGATACAGCTTCGTTTATCCGAATAGCCTAGACTTCAACAATTGCACTTTTGCTGTTCCTTGGAAGTGGACGAAGAAAGTTTTATCACCAATTTCAATTAAGTTAAGCCGATTTGAAAAACGATCCTAAGGATGCTAGGTGGGACTTTCAGAGTACCGTTTTCGAGACTAAGTTAAGCAATGGCGTGATCTGTTCTGGTCACCATAGTCCACAGAACAAGTATGATACATAATTTTTCAATTAGCTGGATTGATCTATTTGTCCATGTAAAAACAGCTGAAAAACATTCACTTCGGTACAACTGGCTTCAACACTAAAACGCCATTCAATGCGCTTTCGGAAGTGCACCGTTGACAAGCCTGAATTTGTAAACGAATTAAGACAGCTGGAATTCAAAGATCCTAAGTTACGTTCCTATTCATAAACATTTGAATTTTTCCCTTCTGGCCCTACTAACGTTTCGTTGTCTCAGATGGTGGGAATTTCCCGTCATACTCATGAAAAGTCAGTGTAGCAAACAAACTCGTTTTCGATGATTTCTCATAAGGCTAAGCACAACACATTTATATAGGTAACATAGAACAGGTTAAAGTACGTATTAGGATTGAAGTAGGAGGTAGACGCGACAGCCGTGCTTCAAATGGTGCACATGATTGACTGTGCGACAATTGGTCAGGGAAAAGCCAATGTTTCCATAAATTGTTTTATACACATAAAATGGGAGGGGGTGGTGAGGACGGATGGCGATCGACTCCGCCATTGCAAGTATGTCGCATTTGATCACTTTGCCTACTGCAACTTATAGTGCAATTAGTGCGAATTAGTATTTAAATAAAGGAAGCCCTCATTTCATTGTTTACAAGCCTCATTGCAACAATGGCCGCGATACTCTGTTTCATCTAGAGGAGTAAGACTTTTCCGCTATCCCAAGTACAATAATTCAAATAATTGAACTTATTGTATCACTTCGCTTGCCACACTGACTTTACCCAGCAAAATCGATATCTGTAAGTGTTTTTCTTTCGACTTGATCACATATGCTGTGGATAAGATGAGGAGAGACATACGTTGCATATTTTTATGTAGCAGGTGGAGCGTCGCAATTTACTCGAAACGTATGGTAGCGCCATGAAATACCTGAATAGTTACTTCCATCATGCCGCATCAGCTACCGGAGCACGATAATAAAAAACGGGATATGATCACGAGTAGTCGGAAAGCACCCTCAGCTACTATTGCCAACAATACTACTTGACCCCCTTTCTGGATGAGCAATTCACGTATTTCATATTACAGTTTTTGTGTTTTCAGTCAATAAGAAGGTTCTATCAGGACGTCTTTCTCCGGATTAATAGAAAGTAGAGTTTATGATAGTGAAACAAAAAGTACGGCCTTTGTTTAGACGTAAAATGACACAAACATCTACACATACATCGCTTGAGATCGGACCATAACTGTCTAATGATGACAACAAATCATCTGTTTAAATTAATGCAATATTATAAACACTTTGCTTCACTCTTTAAGAAATATACTAAAGAAAACAAGACAAATACTCGCTGGGAATTACCAATAGGGGTTTTATTTCCTCGTGTTGAGGGAAGCAAACTGAATAGTTCTGTCTCTCCACACCTATGCTCTTAATAGTAGGTTTCACTGCAGCGGCTTTTAGTGTGGTTAGCTAGTTAAACGCCTGTTTTCAAAAATCATAGGTTATTTCAGAAAGTCTGCCGTAATTTTGCTGCCTACTTTATCCCTCGTCACCCATTACTTTACAATGGACAAGTAGTCTGTATTAAGCCGTCTGGATAGTCTGCTAGTTTCGGCTTTCGAAAACTTATACTTTAAAAATAAATGAATTAACTTTTGGGTAAGTCACCATTGCCGTTGACACTGATAGGTGCAAGAGGGTGGAATTGAATAAAATTACATAAAAGCGGATTAATCAGCTGCTGGTTAATTGGAAATAGAACAATATTTGTGGAATAGCTTTTGCTGCTCCGTGGTGTGAGCTGAATGGCAATTTGAGTAAAACGGTATGGGGATAATATTCGATGTCCGTGCATACTACTAATAAACCAAGGTAAATCCACTGGATATAAAAGTAAATAACTTATGTTCTGCTCATGTACGTATACGTATATTTTTGCAAAGCTTACCATAACTTTGGCTAATTTTCAGTAACTGTGCGGTTTACGTTCAGTATCATTTAGTAGGAACGAAAAACGTCTACTAAGAATGACTGACATAGCAGTGTGGCCAAAATTTACAGCACTTGCTGAATCCTCCCGGAAGTAAATTGCCTCCACCATAGGCGAAGCTAATCGATTTTTCAGTGGAACAGTGAAGAAATCACGGTTCAATAGGTTTATTTCATAAATGGCTTCGCAAATACCTGTTGGCACGAGAGAATGGAAAAAAGCAACCTAATTTTGCACAGAAAGAGAATCAGCTGGCTTGCTGGCGCTGAATATTTGGTCCAATAATACAGACTAACTTTTCAAGATTAATATCTGTGGTTCAGCCCCAAGAGAAAGTCGCAGTTCTTGCTGTTGTTCAATAAGTGTGCCTCTACCGCACATTCGTGTTTGCTCCCCTGCTTCGCCCGGATTTACCCACTCAATTAGTATCTCATACACGTAGGCCTAGATTTATTCAAGCAAACTTGACTAGCGGTAGTTAGCGCACTCCCTCTTTTGGCTCTAACTTGGGCTGATCAAGTTTTACCTATATATATGGCAGTTTATGTACCATTTCGCTAAAGCATGCATTCAATTTTCCAACTCCTAAGCTGTATATAAACATTCATATTGACAAACGAAAGACAAATTTGAGACTTACACAAATCATCAACCAAATATATCGACCTCTGAGTATAGAAACTACCTGGCCTTTTGGACACCTGATTTTCGCGCAGTTTGCTTACAGTATATTAAATAACGTCTTATGTGATCGAGTGAAACTTTATATGTGCACCACGTCATCGAAACATGATCAAAATTTCAAAAAAATTTGTAACGGAATATGATCCTTTTTCAGTTCATCATGGGATATCGTAAATAATCTATGACTCCTGATAACTTGGGACTTGACAAGTTTAAGATGGCATTTTTAATGGGTAATAATTTTTGGACTCTAACATTAATAAACGTATATCAAAAATAGTTTTAACTATTGCACTGTGTTTACTCCCATACTTGCCCGATAAACCTTTCTAAACAGTGACTACTTGCCATTCACAGTATATGGAGCGTAGGACTCTGTTCTCCCAAAGGACCACAACCTGATACCGGGGTCTACGTGTGTCACAAGGTGTTCTCAAATAACGTGGTAGCTTCAGCGTTGTGGAAGTCATCTAAATGTAGCATACGATAGGTCAGATGAGTTCGACCAACAACACACGATAGGACGGATTGTAAGTTCAGCCTTACACGCCTGTCTTTTGATGATAAGCCTTACAAACTAAAACTGAGTCTGGTAGCGACGTGTTGGACCCGTACAATCAATCTTCTTCGCCTCGCATTGAGTATTCGAGCAGTTTGCGGGTGTTTCGTAATCCAGCATTGATCTTACAATGGGTAATAAGGGACGCGTAGCAACCTTCTCGGTTCAAATGCAGAAGCTGCGGTTGATGGCCAAAAGCATGCGTACTAAACTGTGTTACCCACGAACTTCAGCTCGCAACGTGCGAATACGTTTAGGTCCTTCACAGACGGTGTGAGATGTAGCAGTTGACCACCTAGGACAAAGATTCCGCGACCAACACCTTTCCCCATACTAATGTATACCGACTTGCGTAAGTTGATCGCAGGGCCGTGTTCTTTAGAGCTCATAACATAAGTGCTTTAGCTCCTGTTAAAGTAGGCTGCAGATGCTGGAAGTGACAATCCTTTCCCACATCATTAGGTCGTCTACAAATAGAACGCGCAATGCAAGAAGAAGCGGAGGAATATTCTTTGTATAGGTTAGAAAAAATGTAAGCCAGTTGGAGAAGAAAACCAGTCAGTCAGACGGCTGGTGACCGGTAATCTCTTCTTTCGGCCACCTAGAAACTTGCGAATCCACTGGTGCAGTGACCTGATAACACCGCACACACTCAGCTTTTGACGGAAAATCTCACTGTTTACTTTGTCGGACGCTTTTATGAGAGTGGTGTTGATCACATCGACAAATTTTTCCTGGTTCACTGTCTAAAAGTAGCCATGTCTCCTCACCAGAAGCTTGGTACAGCATGAGCAAATTGACTTGAAATCGTGATGTACGGTCGTCAGCAAATCTTTTAACTGTTATAAATGTAACAAACTCTTCTTCATAATATTCTCGGCAACCTTGCTCAAACATTTA
Organism: Dicrocoelium dendriticum; assembly: GCA_944474145.2. Classification (NCBI taxonomy): domain Eukaryota; kingdom Metazoa; phylum Platyhelminthes; class Trematoda; order Plagiorchiida; family Dicrocoeliidae; genus Dicrocoelium; species Dicrocoelium dendriticum. Next base: position 133,943,462 of record OX104063.1, read on the forward strand.
TCAAACAAGTTGGCCCGTAGTTGTCTACTTTGCTGGTATCGTCGTCTTTCGGAATCGGCCTTATAATCGGGAGCTTCGAATCATTTGATAACAAAACTCCGGACAGCAACCTTTATACAGATCACTTACGGAAAGCGAGATAAGGGTAAATAATAATATGAGGATCAGTGGGTGGAGCCCGTTTGGCCCGGCGGGCTGGTGCAGTCTAAATAGGCGAGTAGTTGACCCTTTTTCACACCATAATCCAGACTGTCCATTTCAGTAGGGATGGTGCACGCCGATCTCAGGTCGTTTGCAAACACTGAAGAGAAGCGGTGCCAATGAGAAAACCTGCTTAGTGTTCGAGGTCAGGGACTGTTCATCCGCATCCTCTATCAGTGGTAGATTACCAGCGAGCTTCAAGTGCCGCTTCACGTAAACAAATAGTTTATTCGGGACAGGTTTTGCTTTGGGTGAAAATCCCTCTTTGAAATATCAGCGCTTAAACGTTTTGCACTGCATTTTATGTGCCAAGTAGTCATAGACGGAGCCAGAAATAAGGAGTTTGTCTCATGATCCGATCCAACGTCCAGCCAGTTTAAGATCTTCCTTGTTTATCTAATTTGGTATGATTGGTTCTCCTTTCCGACACGTTAGAGGCACATACCAGTTAGACCATGAGTATGGTCTATCCCTTATTACTGACCAACATGCCGTAATAAATGAACTTTGCAGCGGAGACCAATCCACTTAGTTGGCGAGTTGAATCCAACCGTAGAAATCCTTTTCCTTTAATTGTAAGCTTACAGCAGTGCTTGCGATGGATAGAGTGACAGCTCCATGTTGTCAATAAGAACGGACTGGTCGCTTGATGCCAAGAACTTCAGGCATGTTGGCTGTGCCCACGGAGGCCGCGGAGTTTATTTACTGTACTGGATGTTACTTCTACTTTAGGAATAGTGTGTTATAAGTGTTTTCTCCTTGTGAATTGTGCAGCAATACTTTGCTTTTGGTGTGTTTTTCCATCTGCGCCAAGTTGGTGGATATTCTGCGGCTGCTGTCAGTGACCTCACTGATCGGGCCAACTGCAGTCTGTGTCTGTCATCTTGGCTAAGTTCTACAGCAACATTACCTGCGTCAGCCAGATCATTATTTCGACCGACAGCGTTTGGATTCATCCTACCAGTGCAAACGCTGTGACAAACGAATTCCGCAGATCTGACACACAATGGCATGTACTGCTTACTCATGGAAAGCTAAGCCCAAAGCTTTCAAAATGAACGTTAGTTGGGTCGCAGACAGCTGTGTAAAACTCGTGCGATTTGGAATAGAATGTAAAAACCACCGAAAGTACTTCCATTCTCGATGTGCTCGCCTTAGTCCCAGCTAGATAAAAGCACTTAGTAGTACGGCCGATTCTCTCTGGTTCTGCACTGAGTGTACGTCTCTTCCACTCATCAGCTGTATAACTGCGTTGGCGCAGAAGTACGATAGGCTGACAGAGATTGTAGACAAGGCAGCAGCCGTGAAAGCCGTCCCACATGAACCAGACAAATCAGTGCCTCTAACTCGATGCCCAACGTTAAGCTCTAAATCAGTACAGTGTAATAGTAACGATCCAGAGTTAGTCATCTCAACACTAGGGCTGCCCATAAAGATGCCTTCACCAAACATTGTTCAACAGGATCACGTGTCACGCCGAACGCTAGTAAAGGCCCGACAACATACGCGTCCGTTGTTGCTACCCATGTGAAAGAAGCACCTCTCATCGTAACCCAGCCCGCTGCCAAACGAGTTACTAACATCAATACCACCACGGGACTCAAGACCCCCATCATTTGTACAAACGAAGAAAACATCCAATGATCTCCACAAAAAGGAGAACATGAAACACTGTCATAATTCTCTGACTGCTATCTGCTCTAATGTGACTGGATCCTTGACGAACTTTCTAAAATATAAGATACTAGACGACAAAACACAGTGGGACTGCCTGTGTCAAATAATAGGGCTACAAACAAAACCAGTCGGTATGATGCGTCTCATACGTCACCCAAACTCCGTACATTACGGTGAACCGCGGTTACTCTAGGTAACGCTTTACTCAGGTAATGGTGCAAAGGCAGTTCTCTTGTCAGCCACTCGTCTCCGTACCACCACATGGACTGTTCGAATTTTTCAGATGTTCCTTGGAGCTAACGCCACAAGCGCAAACATAATCCGGATGACTTCCGTAAACAACAAGACTCAAAATATGCCCTTGTTCACGGTGTCCCTAAACTTCAGACATCAAGCGAGCTAGAGGCCAAAGGGCTTGACTGAGAAGGATGGCGTTTCATTCGTGGAGCGCTCTCACTCGAAAATGTTATGATTAATTCGACAACATGGTTACCGCTATCACCTAACTACAAAGAATGTGGTCCCCGAATGATGAAAGTATCATTAAACTCCGAACTGATGGCAGAAAATGTGATCAAAATGTTGCACAAACATTGTAAAATGCAACCACCCGAAACAGGTATAAAGGCAGTAGACACCGGGCCACATATAGACAATGTAACAATGAGCAAGCAAGTTACCGATACAATTCTGTCACCGCGTAGCTCAGAACGGAGACAATGGCAAAACACAACGGCAGCGGAAAACGGACAGGATGGTCACCCTCTTTTTGGTGTTGAGAGCTCTATACAACAACCAGAACTGGTCCTACCACGTGCGTCATCAGTCTTACAAAAAATGGAGTTACAGCTGACCCCACTAGGGTCGGAATAGACCCTCATCGGAAAACAGCAATCACAAACACGCTTCTGACCACTGATGCCCTCATCTGTTTGTATACCAATGCACAAGGTTTTCTCAGCAGGCTAACCGAACTTCCTATTTGTCAGGTCTCTACGCCTTGGGACCTAGTTATGATCACCGGAACATGGCTCAACGCGGAGATCACGGATGCTGAGATTGCACTACCCGGCATGACTTTCATGTGAAACCATCGATCCAGCAGAGGAGAGGGGGTGCTCCTTTATTAGCGATCAGACCTGCATGTTAATACAATTGGGGACCCAGAAACGCAAGTCGTAGATACTATTTGGTGTCGTACGCACCTAAGACGTGGTGATGTGTGTGTTTACTAGCAATTGTTTACAGCCCTCCAATGTCCAGCTTGAAAATGTATAAATGCTTATCTTCCGCGATGAAACCAGTCCTAGCAAGAACATACAGTCACGTCCTTCTAGTGGGGACTTCAACCTGTACGCGATCGAAGTTCCAGCATCGCACAGTGAACAATTCAAGGCTGATTTTCAAGTGATCTCTGATGTACCTATGTACAACGATGTCACCTCTACCACGAGATTCCTAATGGGTGACACGCACTCTGTTTGGGACTTTGTGCTCTCCAACAGCACCATAAACATACATGCAGCACTTTGCCATAGCGATCACGCGATGTTGCTCTTTCTTTGCATCGGTTACTCGGAGCAGATCAGTGAGAACAACGTGGAAACCTATGTCGTTATACATAAGGATATCCTGTTCAACCTCTTTTAGTAAACCGACTGGTCCTTTCTGACTCGGAAGCCACCAGATGTCATCTGGGTTATGTTCGTCACCTAATTCACTGAGCTAGTGGAAATACGTCAGAAAACAAGGTCCTTCGAACGAAGCAAGTGAATTCATTTCTGAGGAGCCGTACTAGAAAATGTATGGGCTTAAGGGATTCAGCCTGTCCAAGTAACCTGACGTGAGGCGTTTACATAACTCAAGGAAACCACTGAATCAAGTTGTTCCGCGATGACAAACTCCAGCATAAACAGAACTTAGCGGTGAAATGCAGTACAAATCCCAAGTTGCTGTATAAACACGTCCACAAGCTCCACAGAGTGCAGCTCGGGATCCCAGTTATACGTGTAATAGAACCGCACAAGATGCAGCCAACCTGCTTCGCCAACTCTTCATCCATACTTTCCGGAGTAAATCATTCTTTCATCCGCTTTTGACACAGCTTCCATCGCCCCCAGGGTTGAACCACGTATCGTTCACGGCAACCAATATGATGAGAACGCTAGTGTCATTGCGCGCACAGCTCACATGGCGTGGACGACATCAAACCGAAGGCATTGAAGACAACGGCCATGAAGCTTGCAGAAGCATTAGCTCGGTTCTGTCAACGAACCAATGTTGCGCACCCAGAGGCGATATGTTCAAGCCTTACAACTGCCGTGGCCCGATCAAGTAGTGATTTTTACTCAGTTGGTCCGTGGGAAGACTCCGACATTGACCTGATTATTGACGTTAGTTGACTTATAAACTGAATATACCTTGTTTTAACGAATCAGTAGTCTGTCTAAGCGATGTAATTGGTATATAATTGCACTAGACTGATGAAGAATTATCAAAAATATTGCTATCCTTGACTTCGTTTCAACGGTGTCCCGAAGAAATGCAGATTCCTACAATATAGAAATATGGAGTAACCACTTTTATTTAGAATGTGGTAATCGTTTGGAACCCTCGAACTATTGTCCAATCACTCTTTTCCCAGTTTTACCCAAAGTAATGGAACGTATAATTGCAGAGGCGTTCGTGGGATATCTTGAGAGCAACAACATCCGGGTGTCACAGCAACACAAATTCCGCCGAAAGCCATCCTGCACCATAAACTTGCTGCTAGTCCGAGCAAGTTGGACAGAGTCAGCCGATGCCAGAGTGGGATTCGAGGTTGTCTACCGGGACTTCTCGAAAGTGTTCGATCGTTTGGACCACCGCACTCCTCTTTACAAGATTCGAAACTATGGAATCGTTGACTATATACTCGGTTGGATCGGCAACTTCCTCGCTCAACGTCAGCTGAATGTGAGTGTTTGCAGGTCCATTTCCGACCCGATTGACTTCCAGTGTGACGTGCGCCGAGAATCGATACTGGGGCCACGATTATTCCTAACATTCAGTAACGATCTTGCCAGGTTACTGCAGTATAATTTCTTACTATTTGCAAATGATATCAAAATTGACATGATATCAGGACATCGGATGATCACATGGCATTGCACAGCGATTTCTATAGGACTTATGCGTGGTTATCCGATAACTGGCTTCCCTTAAACGTGACCAAGTGCAAAGTCATAAGCATACGCCATCAGCTTATCTATGAATATCGACTTGGGGACCAGGAGTTGCAACGTGCTTCCCAAGAAAACGACCTCGGGATGATCGTGAAGTTCGATCTAGATTGCTCGAGACGGGCTAAAAAGGCAGCAAAATGTGCCAGTCAATATCTTGGGCTCTTACAGAAGGTTTTTGGAAATTTTGAGCCATCTTTCCGCAAATGCTGAACGCCTACGTGAGGCCCCACGTTGAATATGCGATCCAGTTCTGACCTCCAATGGCGCAAGCGTAACCTCGAAGCACTTGAAGCCACACAACGTAGAGCGACCATCCTCGTTAGAGGATTGTTTCATCTCTCCTACCAACGCAGACGGCAGTCCCTGAGATTGTACAGTTGTGCATATCGACGTCAGCGAGCAGACATAATCAAAGTTTACGTAATACTGACGAACCCAACTTACCCATGTCGCAATCTGCTGCAGCTGAGCCGAAATACGAACCTGAGTGGCCATCAGCTTAAACTGGCTACGCACTATAGTCGACATGAGTGCCGATGAAACGTTTTCTGCCTCCGTGCGTCCCATACCTGGAATGCCCTTCCAACTCAAGCTATCCTTGCTCTTACATTAAAGCTATTCAAAAAACGTCTTGATGGAACGCTTTCCAAATTGCACTACTTGATATACTCCGTTCCACTTGGAGGAAGAAATAATGCAAACCTAACCATGTACTTAATGGTCCTGTCCGCAAGGTGGCGGTGTGGCTACATGCATGAGTGTCCATGTGAGTAGCCTGGATGTAGCAAAACTGGATTAACCTATCACATCTGTCAAATGAAGCAACACACGAGTGAGCGTTGTCGTTTCATTTTTTCTTTCTCACGCATTTACTGAACCAGGACAGCACTTTATACCCTTTTGGGTGTGCACATCACATTCCCACTTCAAACTAAGGTTATGCAGTAGTGCATTTAAATCCGTAGACGCTTAAAATAACAATTTACTTACCCGATGCTTATTTTAATTTTACTTTTTACTCCAACTATCCTATGGGACATGTCAAGCACATGCTTATTTACCCGCGATAAATCATTGTTCATTGTTCAGGATGGGACTGTCATACCCATACTGCCAACAGCCTGCTAAAAAGTTCTACAAGCGATCGTTTTGAGCGCGGTAAAATATTTTCGGTTGGCAGATGTGTTGGGCGGCCTTATTTTCAAGTACCATTTCAGCCAACTTTGCTCCGGACTCACGAGATCTGGTGATAGGCTAAACTTTAGGCCATCGTGTTCGAGAACATATAAAATCTCCTTTTAGTAGCAAATGTAGTCGACCGATGTGATTCCGGAGCTGTGGCCTCCAGTAATAATGACGGCTAAGGGGACAGCGAAAAAAGTGCTCCCACGATCAGCTCTTCACGCCTGAGGTGGGTCGAGCACCCTAACTGCTTACATAGGCCATTGCCACTTCGGTAGCTACTCACAGAGAAGGCGGGATGTAGAGCAAGAGGCCGCCGCGAGAATTATTTAAGGCATCCCAGCGAGAAGCTAAATGACAACTACTCTGAACTTCCTAAGTGTGTGCCCACAGTTCAACAACGTATCAGCTAGTCTCGCTGCGTCTGCTCGCCTGAATGCAACGAATCAGCATAGCTTATCACGCACGTTCATGTGTTGGTAAAGGCTACCTACAGACCGCGGTAAGAACTACCGGATGTACCTGAAGAATGAGTCATTACTCTTTCCGAATCCGCATTGGTGATGCAACCACCCGAAAATTCTCATTACATATGTTTGTTTCTCCTTTACCAGTTCGCCAGTTCGATGATAGCGGGCTTATGGCGCTTTCGGTCAGAGGGATCTATACTCAGACGAATATGTATGCTCTCGCCTCTTAGTCAACTTAGGCACGGCATCATTAACTTGGGGCTGGCCTGGTGGGTAAAGTTTACTCAGAAAGGTCGATTCTTCATAGCAGTGTTTTTACAGAGGCGGATGACTTGCCTCAATTTCACTCCATCCTGTTGAATTAAGCAGCTTAGCAAGCATGTATGATCAAAATGATTTCATGATCATAGCGTGCTTGGGAACTTAAATCGGTGTGCAAACTCACTTGAAAAGTTATATTTTTTCGCTATTTGGCATTTGCAGTGACTCTTGCAGGAGGAGAGGGGCTTGAATCTTTGGTTGACCTGGTTTTTTCGATAAGCGGCGGGAAACTCCTCTTTTTGTCTCGACTTTTCCTGCCTTTGATACTTCTGTGGCACCTTAACCATTAGATGTTCATCTGAACCTTCCAAACTGATAAGGTACAAGGTCAGTGCCCCACTTGGAAGCATCAACAACGCTCAGGATGGTTGAACTGACGCCTAGAAAACCGATCCGAAGTCTCTAATTTGGATTCAACAAAAGTCAAAGCCCGGAGCTGGTGTGCAACCACCGGATGAATCAAAACCAGAGTCGATGTTGAACTACGGCGCTATCTTACAACAATAGAATATCATATTGACAACATACTTCAATGATGCCTTTAACATAACAGGCACACACAAATACCCGTCAAGTCAATAGACAAAGATTTGCTCGCTCAATCCCAATGCAAAAAATGAATCAACACACACAGCGGGGCGTACTGATCTCGCCACCGGACGAATCAGGAAACAGGCATTCAAGTGTCCAGTCACACATAGCAAAAGTCGGTCTGTTGAGGGCCGCAACGTGGCCACTTGGTAGAACGCGCAAAATCCAGACATGGTCTGTACTAGAACCACGGCGGACGCGGGTGAAGAATGACGGTGAGTCAGGCGACATTGAAGGTACGATACGTGGTAAGCACCTTGCTCAAAACAATCGCCATGTCAAGAAATGTGGGATATTTTAGTACTGCTGCATTGAAGTGCAGCGAAAATCGGTTGATAATGCCGAAACACTTGTGGTAGACGCTCTCTGGTGCAGTCTGAAACGAGGACGCAACAACATCTGCCTTGTGGCAGCTTTTTAAGAAGGCAGTGACAGTAGATTTATTTCTTGTGGGATGCATCATCAACCAACCGTTCCGGTCATGTTTGGACTCTCCTGGAGGATGCGATGTTGGGCACTGCTTCTGTCTATCCCCACTGCAATTATGTCTGCGGCTCTCTTGTGTTATTCTTAAGTTGAAGTGTTGGTATGGTCTGCTGTTTGCTGTTTACCGTCTGGCTTTCTTGGTAGTTATATGCTACGGACAACCAGAGCACCAGTACTTGTTTTTGGTCAGCCACAATTTACACAATTGTTCGCTCTACTGATAGACTACCGTCTAACGATTAGTTTGGGAAGGGCCATGCGACAAAGATAAAGCTATGTGCTGATCTCAGACGAAGGTAATTTGCCCGAACTTGCAGTTCCGGCATCTCTAGCAAGAAATTCAAACAAATGGGAAAGCTTTCATTGCAAGCATTCTCAACTTTATCTATGCCATTGCCATCAGATTCAGAACGATAAATAAACCATTTTTGCTTGATTTGGTGCTCAAGAAAGAAAAGCCCACGATCCATAAACCAAAGATATACACCCATTTAAAGCTGGGGATCAAATCACCATAATTTATAATTGTGTGTAATGTGCAATATCCGCAAGGATACATTAACTTGCTTCCTACAACCATACATCACGTCATGATAGCAAAAGGAAGGGGAAGCCCCTTGGGGGTTTTGGGAAGACTGTTCCATTGATAATACCTGGATGGGGTTATCGCACGTCTAATGACCTGTTCCCATTCTTGTTGGAAATCAAGAATTTTGTTCTGCAAGAAAGTATTATTTATTCTGAGCATAACGGGATTACGCATGGCTTTATGAGACGCGACGTAACGTGCGTAAATAGCTAACCCTTGTCTTGGTTACTTGATCAATTATTTCAGGCGACGTAATTACTATATCAGACTTGTTCGGAGGAAGCATTTAGAACAACGGCAATGCCTAGTGGATAGGTTTTATGTCAATAACAAGCTACTCTGAAAACATTTGAAGAACCTAACGAAAATGAGTCATGGTATTCCCCAATCGTCTTAAAAACGGACGTACACCAAAGCTGCAACTTTAAGTGGTTAAAGTATATCGCAATATTCCAAAGCCTATCCAGATTGTCACCGAAGCATTGCAATCATCTGTGGTTACAATGCATGGCATTCGGTGTCCTGTTTTGCAGCATTTCATATTCAGTATGTATATGCCAACGGTGCCTAATGAGCGTCTCATGATGCTTACCATAAAACACAATTTGAGCTGCTCACTATGATACAAAGCGGTTTGAGCTTAATCAGCCCTTTTTCCACCTCCAGGATGCAACGGATTTCTTTGCTTTTTTTTACTGAGAAAACAGATAAGCTTATTCTGTGTGGTGGCCAGCACAAGGGACTTATGGGATTCACGGATGCTAAAATAAAAACACAAAATTAAAACGTCCAGCAGCATCGCATGAAACCCGTAGCAACCACCAAACTAATCAACGCCACTGTGATTTTACGACCGATAGACAAGGAAACTGTTCGCAGAGCTAATCCATGTCCATATGTAGCATAAAAATCTTATTTTTCTACGTTCTTTGATAAAATAAATGAAGCCCTTCTTTTTATAGTACATGGGATAGCCAGTGACATTTGGGTGGGTATGGCCTAAGTGACCTGGACCCCTAGATGTGGCAGGAAACGAGTAGCTCCTACTCCACTGCGCTACTGCACTAAAGGCGCACCAATAATAACCGTTTGATAGCAAGAGTTCAAATATGACTCAGCCAGAAAAAAGGCCCTCTGCCCCTCTGTATTTGTAAATCAATAACATGCCAGCACATGATAGAAGCTTTGGAGGAAAGTGTATATCGGTATGGCATATGAGTTGACACGTAGCGGCAATGCCAGTGGGAGGACCTTAATTGAATTGTGTGCAATTTGCTTGGACCTATAACAGCAGTTTCATTCAAGAGAGCTCAGCTGTTACCTGCGCATCTTGGGTAGCCACATGGCCAGAGATCCACTCTAGCTGCACGCTAGCAGCTTACCTATGCAATATCTGGATGGCATGTGCTAGCGTGGTATGTGAAGTAAAACTGATTAAGAAGGTTTGGAGATGGTACTACAATATTTACTCAGAAGTCCTAGCTAGAGAAGTGAATGCGAAGTCCAGCACACCGTGAGCAAGCCGAAAGGCTAGTTAGAATTGATGGGAAAAGTAAATAAATTAATTAATTAATAAGGGAGATTCATCGCAGTCAGTTTCCGAATCAGATAGTCATCCACATGCCCGGAAAAGCACTAAACTGCAGTTTCAGTCTATTGGGCATCGTCAGTAGTGCGCATCCATCGGATCCATCAGGATTCGAACCCATGACCACCAGAAGCTTGAACCGCCAGTCAGCAGCTTATGCAATTGGGCCACGGGGACAGCTTCGGACCGTCATGAGTTACAAGCTAACTGCGATATAGCGCGCCTTATCCTCCACTGCCATGCAAGTTACGAACGTTGCAGAGGACTGGGTTGGCCCCGAAAGACACGACGTCCACTAACAGTAGCTATGTACGACATAGCATTTAGAAACTGTCAGGGCGGATATATTTTGATGTACTCATGAGTAGGGCATTTTGATGTAATTAAGGGAGATTCATCGCAGCCAGTTTCAAAATCAGATAGTCGTCCACATGCCCGGAAAAGCACTAGACTGTGGACGACTATCTGATTTGGAAACTGGCTACGATGAATCTCCCTTAATTACATCAAAATCCCCTACTCATGAGTACATCAAAATAAATAAATAGTTTAGTCTCGACAGTGCGAGACACTCCTGTAAATGCATCATGGTAATACAACCATTTATGATCGGTAAGTACACAAAAGAATTCCAGGTTAACCAGTAACGTATGTTTATTTATACATGTGGTTGTCTGTGTGTATGGGCAAGTAGTCATGTCAAGTGTGTTTATTAATGTGACTCTAAATTTGTGGTTTTGATAGCCGTAGTCTCCATTGAAGAAAGATTAAAGGAAGATTTCGAAATGGATAACGTACGTGATGTGTGTAAGTTCCTCCAAAAATGCAAATAACGGTGACTACGTTTAGTGGCGAGTCACATCCGCCACTTCGCATTGTTGTTAGACAGACATTTGTGGCTTTTTATGGGGAGAACGCTTGCCAGGTGGAAATCCACAACATCCTGGAACACTGTCACCGCACTATTTGCTGGAACGGGATTAACCCAAACCGCCAGCTGGCACCGCGAGGAGGTTGTTAGGCTAGCCAGCCCCAATGTATCACTGTAAGCTTCCCATATACCTAAAACAGGCAAAACATTGGCTATTCCAGTAAGTAATTAGCCTGCTTTCTTAAGGTGAAGGCCAATTGGAAGCAGTCGATCCCGTTTGTGTGATGCCCGTCAACATCTAAATCAAGCCCAAAGTTTCACTGTTTAAGATATCGCACCATTCCCTGACCTGAACATTTCCGGTTTTTATCAGTGGCTGCTCAGTCAGTAAACTATATGCGAATGGCATTAGTCTAACTGACAAATTATGACATGTCATCATTATACATTGTAGCTAGAGGTGGGAAACACCTCAGCTACTGTGCCGCAATACATAAAGGAAAAGGAAAATAAGTACAACAGTTGCATGCCAGCTGAGCTACCAGCAACGGATGGGCATTGTTCCGGTAAGCTACCAGCCGGCTACTAGACAACAAGAAAAATGATTATGTAATATTATATTATGCTACGAAATGAGATCGTGGTTAGGGGGAGGGACAAAGAAACTCACAGCAGGAACGCCACTGAGGTCGGCTCCTTGCCATGTCAGCAAGTATATCCAGCCAAACGCGTTCATCGTCTTTCGGACCCCAAGCAGGGAGCCGAGACGCTCCAACTAAGGCCAGCTTCGAAGTGAGGACCTTCATTCCTCTCGACCAAGTCATCGCTTGGCCATGTCTCCTCTTCTTCCATCCACACCCCAGGCGCGCAAACAACGCACGTCGCGGGAGTCGGTGGGCTGGCATGTGTAGCACGTGGCTGAGCCACCGGAGCCTGGTGCGTGAAATAACGGTGCTGAGCGGTTCATTTCCTTTTCCTGTGCCGTAAAAAAGGCGTCGAACACGGTCTTTGCTCACAGAACGTTCGCACCAGATGTGAGCTAAAATGCGAAGGTACCGGTGGTCGAACGTAACTAGTCTATTTATGTCCGTCGATCTAAGGGGCCAGGTTTCGCAACTGTACAGTAGGGTCGAACGTACCGCTGCATTGTACACTCTACCCTTTAGGGCGGTAATGATGTCGAGCCGCCGCCATAAGGGGCGAAGGCTAGCAAAAGCACTTCGAGCTTTTGATATACGAGTTGTGATCTCATCTACAATCCCACCGGCGCTGATATATCTTCCCAGGTAATTTAATTTTTGAACGACTTCTAGCTGATCCCCCCCAAGAGTCAGCGCAGGAGGATATCCCCGCCAATCTTGAAGGAACACTTTACACTACGATGGTAAAAGCAAAGCCCGAAGTGACGGACATCCAGTGCGGCTCGGCACGTCTGGGCGCTGTCACAGATGAGGGCAATGTCGTCTGCATACTCCAAGTCAAGAAGCCGTTCTCCTGGGAGTAGCTCTACACCTTCCAAGTCATATACTATAAATGCAATCTCCATGACTTCGTCAATAGCGAAGTTGAAGAGGAAAGGAGACAACAGGCATCCTTGTCTCACACCGCTCGAGATATTGAAGGGTGGCGACAACTTGCCGCAAGTCCTCACTCTGCCTGTGCTACGCGCGTATAATGCTCGGTTATTATTTACATATTTCTCGGGCACAAATTTCCTGAGTAGACAATTCCAAAGGGCACATCGATCAACCGAATCGAAGGCACCTTTGATGTCGAGGAACACGACAACGGTGGGCCGCCAATATATGTGACGGTGCTCCAACAACTGACGCAAGTTGTGGTCGATGCAGCCATGACCTCAACGAAACCCGGTTTGCTCCTCACGATCTGGCTTTCAAGAGAGCCAGTCAGTCTGTGAAGGATTATGAAGGCAATTTGGAGGGGATGGGGATCAGCCTGATTCCTCTATGGTTGTGGCATTCCGAACGCGAGCCTCCTTTGAAGATGGGAACAATAAAGGAGCCGTTCCAGTCGCTTGGGACAGTTTCCTGCTTCCACAGTTTCATTGGTAATTCACGTAGATCATCAACTAACCGAGCCCTTGGATTTGAAGAGGGTTGGATGAAGATCATCTGGTCCTGCGGCTTTATTCAACTTCAACAGTCCGATCTCACGTTTGACTTCTGAGCGAGAGGGCGGATCCGAAGGGACAGCCCACGGAGCAGGGCGATCACTGGCGGGCGAAGAATCGAACAATTTTGTCCGACTAAATTGCATTTCAAAATGCTCAGCCCACCGCTCCAAACGTTTTGACAAATTGTGGATAGGCTGTCCACTCTCATCACGTATAGTTTCACTAACACCAGGTACCCTGCTGCCCGTTACCCGTATCAGATGGAAAAATTTACCGTGGTTAATTAGGGCAGTGGCCCCTTCCATCGCTCACGCATGAAGAGACCATCAAGATTCGCGGTCTCTCTTCAGGCTAGCACGGAGTTTCGCCCGGAGCTCTTTGCGAGTTTCGTTGTGTTCGCTTCCAGCCGGAATATGCCTGCGAGCATCGATAAGTTCCAGAGACTGCGAAGAGACCCAATGTCTATGTTGGCTATTAGACTTGCCACATGAGGATTTTCCTGCTGCTAGAATGGTTTGGTTGACATGTGACCAGTGGCCTTCAATTGTCTCCAGTGAGCGCTTACTCAACTCGCATATCAGCTTACTTTGATAGGCATTCAGAACAGCTGGCTTTGTCAGTTGGCTGGTGTCAATGAGCTCACAGCCTCGTCTTGGGCGTCCGCCAAAAAGCATCAGCAGGTCAGCACATACAGGCGCATGATCAATGTCCACATATGTGCTCCAAATCGAGCGACAGTTCTGGATGCAGCCTCTCCAGCGGTAACTGATTGCAATATGATGGATTTGTGCCCAAGGCTGGTTCGTGGCTGTTGAGCGCCAAGTCACCCTCCGGCGGGTGCTGTGTCGGAAGTTAGTGCTCGCAAGAAATAAGCGAGCATCTTCACAAAATGAAGTAACCGCTCACCGTTATCATTACGGGAGCCCACATCATGGTGGCCGCCCAGATGCAGTCCATCAGTGGATAATTTTCCAACTTGTGCGTTCAGATCCAAGCCGGCACAACAGTGTCCGGGCTTCTTCTGTGGCGAAGGTGCTCATTCAATTGGCGATAGAAGTCGTCTTTTACCGAATCATCGCTACAGTTCGTGGGTGCATAGGCAGCCATGACGAATAGACACCTGTTAGTCCCGCGGGACTTCGAAGCTTTGAAGGAGCCAGCCAATCGGACCGCACACATCCGGCTACTGCCTGGGATCAAAGCAGGTTCAGCACGGAGACTCAAGGCAATGCCAAAACCAGCTTGGCTAGTGCTCGAAGCTACATCGTCACCGGATAGGCGCAATGAGACAATACCGCTGGTGTCACCTGAAGGGGATTGCAGGTTGAGCACAAAGCTCGAGTCTTGCAGGCGGGTCTCCGATAAACAGCAGATTTCGATTGAGAGGGTCTCCAATGTTTGGGAAAGTGCTGCCTGTTGACCGATTTGTAGCAATGTGCGTACATTGTGTCATAGCACTCTAAAGAATGATCGAGGGCTCCAAATGGAAGCCGATGAACTGGGCTTGGCCGTTTGGATGGACATGGAACAATGGAACAATGGTTGGAACAATGGTTTATTACGGGTAAAAAAGCGTTGCTTAACAAGTCCCGTAAGATGGAAATTATTGTGAAAATCAGTTGCATGATAAGGTGAAAAGCGTTGTGGTGGACTCACCATAGACTTATGCGGAATAGCGGAGCTGTTCGCGTATTAAATATATAAATCCATAAATCCATTGGTTAGGCGTTTGGCAAGACACCGTTTGATTGCATTTTGTAGCCCCTGGCTAACAAGTCATAAAATGAAATGCAAATGAAACAACGCATCGTCAACTCGTTTTTTACATATCGCCAGATTGGGAGCAGAGACGACATAATTAGGGAGGGCGTTCCAAGGCTGGCACACGCGGAGAGAAAAGAAATTTCTACGGCATTCAAGCCGGCTATAATGAATTGTCAGTTTCAGAGGGTGACCTCTTAGTTTAGTGTTGTGGTTCAATTCCAGCAGCGGACGACAAATGTGGTTTGGGTTCTTCAGAATCTGGTAAACCATTATGAGATCCCCCAGCAAAAGCAGATATCGACTGCTGTACATTCTTAGAGATTTCAGTCTAAGCTGACAGGGCAGATGAAAGAGGCCCCTGACATTCTTGGTTGCCCGTCGTTGAGGAGTATCGAGAGCAACGAGATCCTGTTTCTGCCACGGCTGCCACACCTGAATGGCATATTCCGCGTGAGGTCGCACGTAGGCGTTAAGCATTTGTGGAAAGATTGAGGGTTCAAACCGACCGAAGGCTCTGCGAAGAAGGCCGAAGTGTTGATTGCCGGTTCTCGTCGCCTTCTCTGCTTGTTTTGAACACCCGAGATCTTCCTGTACCAATACACCCAGGTCATGCTCCTGAGAAACCTTCGCCAAGGTGTGGTCTCCAATCTTGTAAGCGCTCACCGGCTGGTGACGCAGGTGCATCACTTTGCACTTAGCTATGTTCAATTGAAGCTTGTTCCTCTTTGACCATTCGTAAATGCAATCTAGGTCATGTTGGAGCAGATCCTGATCTGGCTTGTTACTAATCGCCCGCCATATCTTGACGTCATCGGCGAAAAGCAGAAAATTTGAGGAGATGACCCTTGCCAAGTCGTTGATAAACACCAGGAATAAACGCGGTCCCAGCACTGAGCCTTGTGGGACACCACATTCCATTTCAATTGGGTTAGAAAGTGATCCCCTAACACGTAATTGAAGCTTCCGTTGGTAAAGGAAGTTGCCAATCCAACCAAGTACAGGATCTCCGATTCCGTAACTCTGTAGTCTTTGAAATAGGATGCGGTGATCAAGGCGGTCGAAAGCTTTGGAGAAGTCAGATAGATGACATCGACTCCGACCCCATCATCGACCACTTCCGTCCAACTACCTCGTGCAATAAGTAGGTTGGTGGTGCATGACCGGTGTTGACGGAAGCCATGCTGTTCCGGTACCAAAATGTTACATTTTTCTAGGTAGTCCATTAAAGCCTCAGCGACAGGGCAGTTGACAGGGCAGGAATGACCCTCTGCGTTCGCATGTGAGTTGAAACTAAAAGACAAGCGACTATTGAAGCAAGGTGGGTGAGGACCATGTATTGGGGGTTGAAAACGGGGGCATAAAAGCGAAGATGGAACGGGACGAGGGTGAAAAAGCGCAAGAAGGGGGAATAAGAAGACTCAAAGGCTTGAGCAGTAGCATACAAACCCCTATCCACCCTGCTCGATGCAGCAGATAGGGCACCGTGGATTTTCTTCTGTGGTAGCCAGAGCATCAGAAATTTGTTTGAAGGGTGATTCATTGTATTGCGTTGTCAGGATACTGTGAAGTTGCCCTGGCCTAGACAGAAGAGGGATAAGGTTTCTCAACCAAAGCCTTTGGTTCCAAGACCTGTCCGCAAGGCAGCGGGTTTGGCGTTAGATTACAAGGAGTCCGCTTTAAGGAATAAGATGCCACTCTCATTCCAACCCCTAACCTGGAGGACCAGGAGACTGAGTTTGTCTCGCCTCTAACCATTAACCTATCTGGTATGAGTGG
Source organism: Dicrocoelium dendriticum (assembly GCA_944474145.2). Classification (NCBI taxonomy): domain Eukaryota; kingdom Metazoa; phylum Platyhelminthes; class Trematoda; order Plagiorchiida; family Dicrocoeliidae; genus Dicrocoelium; species Dicrocoelium dendriticum. The sequence continues at coordinate 133,960,336 of OX104063.1, forward strand.
CTCTGAAGGTGCAAAAGTACCAACCAGCATAGCTCAGTGAATCACTGAATGATACAAACCATCGCACCATGGTATGGCCCAGCTTCATTACGATGGTATGTAAAGGATATTTATTTATTTCATTTGTTTAGACGGTTTGAAGCCATTCTAAGCATGCGCTGATGGCTGGGCAGCCCATTGGTAACTGTGTGTTTGCATGGGAATAGGAAAAAATTCCAACGGTTGTTTTGCAAACAAGATCGGAATATTAGGCAGTCTTTTAAGGTTAGTTGAGAAGGTTTTACCGACATAGATTGGTAGGTCAGATACGTTCTAGTGTCATCCGTCCCTTCTCATTGGTTAGGGTGTCTTTGTTAGTTGATTCCAAGTTAACTTATCCACAAAAGATTGCTCTACCGCTAAATATATTAACGATTAGGACAAAAGTTAACTAACCTGAGGTTCTCATATGATCTGATTTCCATCGATGACGCTATTCTCCAGAAGCAGCTTTGTATCCGTAAGGCCATCATGTGAACAGTAATTGCGGATGAATACTAGGTGGTGCCCGTTGAAAAACACCGCACTCCACGAGTGATTTTATGTTTCTCTGCTTTTTATCAGCCACAGGTTTCAGCTAACATCCCAGTAACCCCGAGTCAGATTCCTGCTTTGTCTATTTAATGTAAATAAGCAACTTCGAAACCGTCTTGCGGTGCAGTGTCTTCGCGTAGGCAATAATCAGTATGTGTCCGTTTTAGTCACGGTTTCAGTTGCAGAACTTACCAAAGTTTACTTCAAGGCAAAACACGTTTCATATTGAGGTTGTGCGTTGCAATCTAATCACAAAACGCGTGCGCCAAAATTACTCTTCCAAACAACTTACCGAGGAATTTTATAAAATGCTTACTAGGAAAAAGTTATCTTCATACGTACCAACCATATTAAGCGTTATATAGGTTATCGAAGGCAACCAATAATTTTATACGAGATTTGGCATGAAACGAGAAAAGTTGGTCATCACAGAACCATACGGAACGTTTCCATATATCCCGGAAATGTGCGTCGTTTTACAGCATCTTTGGTGTATGCAGCCCTCTCAAACGAAAACTAACCACTGAGTGCTCACGCGTTCAATAGAATCACACTTGCGTATGCGGGTACGTTTACCCATTCACCTCTGCCTGAGGAGCAGGTTAGGTTAATCGAAGGACAAGGCGCTTATCCGAAAGGGCGACGGAACACCATCCGGCCTAGCTCAGAAATGGAGGTCGAAAACCCACCAACTCTGCCATCGTCACGAATCTTGTGGATACACGTCAAGCCACCAAGTCAACTGATTCGTTCAAAGTAATCTAGCAAATCACAGAAAAGTGATCAAAGTATTTCGTAAACGGATATTAGGCGCCGCAGAAGTCATTGCCATTCGGTTATACGAATCGTGGCTGTGCATGCAGAAAATGTTCGCACATGCTTTGAGTCTAGCTTGACCAGGACGGCTTGCAGCTGCCCTGTGCGTGTGATTACGGCTGGAACCTGACCGACAGTTTGTCATCGAGCACTAGAAACAATTTGTTTGGCAGGAGAACTGTTTCTGTATACAAAATCTTGATTTGCATATAAATGTGAAAGCCTGATAATGAATTGCCGAAAACAAATGTTAACTTACACAGACTTGACTAATATACCGTTTTTTCCAAATGAATGAAAAGCCGTGTAAACCCTCCTGTTCTGAAACCGCTTAACTGGTATTTTAGCTTCAAAATCAGGAGCTCGCAGGCGGCGGTGTCTCGAATTTGTAAAAGTTGTTGAAAGCAACAGTTACTTAACAAGATACTGCAGATCTCTTCGTCGTTCATGCATCAGGTCAAACGGTAAGTTCATGAAACTTCTTGCGCTGTGTCAGATGTATACCACTCGCATCAAGAGGGGTGATCGCAAGCGCGCACTGAGCCATGTGACAACTGTCCTAATCAGCCTCTACCCAAGCAATCAGGAAGAGCTGGAGAAAACGCTTAGGGAAATTATCACAAAGCACGAAGCACAGTTATACACTTCACGCAGGATGACAATAAAGGGTGGGAGAATCAGAATAAGCAACATAACTCACGGGGCATAGACACAGTCAAGAATGCTAGAGGCCGCACTAAATCACGGACTATGTTTCCTTTTGTGCACATCAACTCCTAGCTCTGACGGGACAACAGCCACAGCTTTGGGCTTTTGTGGTTACTCGCAGATCGGTGGCATCGTCTGACCTGAAGATACTGTAGTCAGAATTGTGCTCTGGCCGTAAACCTATCCAAGCTTATTGCTTTTTATAGTGTTTGGCCTAGGGTTTCTAGATTGTAATGACTTAATTGGAAAAAAACTTTGTGATGATTGCAAATGAAATAGGTCTGTTGTTTCAGAGAATTGGCCGGATAATAAACAAGATGAAGCCATTTGCTGGCAACTGCAGTCAACTTTTATCGGACACTGGACGTTCAACTTGATGTACTCCGAATCGAAGAATTCGAAAGTGGTATAATGAGAACAATGGTTTATGAAGAGTAAAAGGAATAGGCTGAACAGGTCGAGTCGGTTCGTAAGAGAAGCAATTGCAAGTTCCACGAGTGGACGAAATGGACAAAATAAAATGTGCATTTGTTAAGCCATAGTGCAATGGAAAATCGGAATTTGGATTGGTGGGATGAGATAGCACCGTGCAAAAAAGAATGAAGTTAACAAGGGTATTGTTCGTTGTAAAGACCAATCACATTGCTTACCCGAGTGTAATGATTTAAGTGCCTCAAAGCGGATATGGAATTAAATATAAACCTCTACTACAAAATTTAAGCAGATGGCTGTTACTGTCCAAATAGATAATTCTTTGAACTATTAATGATATATCTATCACCCCATCTGGATAAGCTTGTCAAGTTCAACAACAATGTAGTAGACGCCGCTTATGCGTTTAAACGAAGTCAATATTAGAAGATTTGTGTTTGCAGCTAAAATCTTCATGCACGGTCAGTAGTACATGTACAGAACTTGATAGTAACGAAGCCAGATACGTATGACTCTTGAAAAGGGATAAATACTATGGGCATACGGGTGACAGAATTAATGACACGAGCAGGGTTAAACGGTTGCAATGTGTGCATCAGTTAACTGATGTCGAAACTTGCTTAAGCTGTCGAGTTGAAATAATCCTGATCCGTCGTGCGTTGATTACTGACGCACTTGTTTGCCTCATCGTAGCAGGTGTACGAGCTGCTGTTCTGGCCGATTCTAGTTACGTAAAACACACATTACCAAAACCTTACCATTCTATTATTGAATTTTCCCCGTTCGAACAAATGGTCAATGCTCTTAGTCTTAAGAACTTATTTCAGTGTAGTGGTGAACTCCATAATATGACATAAACTTGTACCCCCTGGATATGTGATCTCTCTTAGTATTGTCACGCTACTTCAGCCTGTTGCTTATGCATGTAAAGTAGTTGTACAATGTGGAGTTTAGATAGCAACTACTTTTACCATCTCTATTATAATGCATTCCGAACTTCCGATTTTACCTGCGGTAAAACCCACACTGACAGCTCGATCGGATGGTGAATAGTAGTTTACCAGACCGTACTCTATTTACCAGCATTAGTCAAGAAAACAAAATGAATGTGACTACAATATAGCACTAATATCCTACTATGAATATTTTTGGATGATATACTAAACTTTTGTTAATTGACTAAACAGCTTATAAATAACGGAACAAATTAGTATAATGTATTTTAACTCAGGGCCAATGGGAAATTAGTGCAAACATTGCCCATTATATTTGGACACGCACTATTCCCCGTGCGAACTGACTAGCTAAGGCTGTCGATAGAAATGTAACGCATTCTGAGCTTTGCCTACACTTCTATTATGCACAATTTCGTTACATGTGAACATCGCGTAAAAGAGCTGATTCAGCCAAACGAACATTGTCTAATCATCATCTAGCCGATAGACTTGTGCTGGCTCCAACCGCGCTCAAGGTTGATGGCAGATAAAATACATTTCTGGAGTGCTTCCAATGTCGGGATTCAAAGGATCTGCTGTAGTGGGTAACCAAGTAAAAAGCATACACCTAGTTGCGCATCAAATTATAAACCTATTAGCGGGGGAAAGATGAGTGCATGAACTTAATGTAGAGCTCAAACTGTCATCATTGTTTGGGCCCGCAATTTACTGGTGAATTGGATGAGCAAAGTCCGGCCATTCGAAGAAAGCTCCTACGCTACATACCAACTGGAATGTGAATGTAGAGCCAGTTATATAAACGGAGAAGCTCGACTATATTTCATGAAAGAAAGATAAAGCATCATACTGCTCAGGAGCCCGACACCGCCAAAGATAGATGCTTATGTCTTTGTCCGCCGGATGCTTCTCTGTTTATAGAACAATGCTGGGCGTTTGCACTTGCGCTGTATTGTCCTAATCTTTCGTACCGTCATGGTCTTCCAGATAGGCCGAATGTGGCTGTTCCGGCGTATTAACAACTGTTTATCATTCTTAGGAAAACGTAAATGTCCTTTTACATTATACTTGTAATTCGCCAGTCCGTACCCTCTACCCCCTAAGTAGCTGCATAATGGCCATTGTTAATGCTATTGATTAGCACCAGAAAATGCATGCATACACTACGTTGGATATCTTACAGCATCTTGAATGTATTGCCAAAAGGCAACTGGTTTATATGACATTAAATGACAATTCAGAAATGGGACACTGATTTTCCGTCTTCTAGGTTTTTAACGAACCATTTTAAGGCTATTTGTGCCTCTTTTCTACTTAAGGAGATCAAGCGATAGATCATTTTAGCTAGAGCAGATACACGCGACCGCAATGATACACTGAGGAACAATATAAAACCTGAAGAAATCTACCAACGTGCTACCATTGCAAATAGTTACAGAAGTACGACTTTCAACTTCTCACAGAGAGCTAACTACATGCTCACGCAAATAAACAGAAGTGAATGTAACGTTCCGTAGTTTGTACTGATTATTCGATGATTCCAGAACTACCGTCAATTCGTCATTCGGAGTACCTATTTGCCATTCTATTCCC